>CM060932.1:576980845-578230845 GCA_030765085.1 Allium cepa | reverse complement strand
GGTGAGTAACATTTGTTTTTATTTAACTTAAAAGTATAATCCGTTGCATACATCTGTGAATGAGTATATTTACACAGGTATATATGTATAAATCTTCTGTGTATACTTGAATGATGAACTATGAGCAGGCTATTGTTCATTTCTGTTCTCTGTCTACCATTCTAACACAAGATTGTAGTTTAAAAAAAAACAGTTCCTCTTGATCTACTTATTGTTGATCTTAAGATTAAAATAAAAGTTGCGTGTTACAGTACGTATTAAAGTTTAAAATTTAATTTAAGTTATAATAACCTGTCAAGGTTTCTTGAAATCAATACAATTGAGCACCACTTAAAATTTTGTTAAAATTCAAAGCCTGTTCCAAATAGAGCTACTCGGTTCATCTTCTCAAAAACACTGTGAGTAACACCACTTTAAAGCAATTTAAAAGTATAAATTTGTTGTATACATATATATATATCTGTGAATACTTATGTTTGTATCTATATATATACATGAATTCTTTGTGAATGATGGATGGACTTTGTATGCAGGCTGATGCTCATAAATGTTCTCTGTTCTAAGATTATAAACACAAAATTTTGATTCAAAAATCATTTTCACCCGATCTACTTGATGCTTGAGTTTAGCGTTAAAACAAGAATTGATTGTTATAGTGTACATTCAAGATTTAAAATTTATTTAAGTTGAATCAACTTCGAATTTTCTCTGGAAAGCAAGAAAACTAAATACAACTTCAAAGGAGTCAAAATACAAGTTGCTTAATTCGTGATTTCAGGTATATAACTTGAATTCATATGCTTTAACATGATTTTTAAAGTAAAAATTATAATTTTTTGATCAAAGGTTTACGAGCAGTTCGAAAATGAATAAAAAGTGAATTTCAATCGATTTTAGGCGGCCGGAGGAGTTTTGGAAGTTGGGGTTTCGCGTGGAGGTGGAGGAGCCTACGGTGGAGTTGGGAAAAATGGTTGGAGGCAAGCTCGATCATTGAGGCGACCATGACGAGCGTTTAAACTTTCTAAACCTAGTTTTGGCGAGGGGTCGTATTTTGATTCATTCGTCCTCTATGATGCGTCGAGTTCAACGTGCGTTTAGGTGATGGTAGTTCGGTCATAGGTGAGAGCCTGGCCGAAGTTGCAGAGGTTATGGTGGTCGTGGTTGTGAGAACGAGGCGTTGACAGCTGATGGTGGGTTGCAGTTCATTTCCAGGTCGCGGCTTCAAACTCTCGATTTCGATTTCGACACGATGGTGAAGTTCGAGTGATCGAAGATTGATTCATGGATGGACTTCGACTTGCTCAACGACGTGACGTCGACCGGAGGCGAATGGCGGTGCCGTGCACGTGTAGGGCACAATTTTGTTTCCTAATGAAGACGAATGGAGCAGTGGACTTGTACTCGAGTATTTACTCGGGTTGGTTCATGAATTTCTCGAAGCATTTTGCAGAATTGCTCGAGACAGTGGGGCGTTGAACTCAAAGCACTGGTGATCTGTAATTTGCTAGCTGGGTGTAAGCAGGGATGAACTCGAGTTGACTCGAGAAATTCGAGTATTTTACTCGAAGAAGTTTAGCTCTTGCCTCGAAGCCAATATAGCCTGGCTCGGGTAGTATGTTGTACACGTTTAAAACCTGTTTGTTTGCAATTCAAAAAATTTAATTTTAATTTGTAAAACAAAGTTAAAATAAGTTTTTAAATCAGATTTTAATTAGAACTCAAGTCAGTTTAAACTTAATTTGAAAATAAAT
Organism: Allium cepa; assembly: GCA_030765085.1. Lineage (NCBI taxonomy): Eukaryota > Viridiplantae > Streptophyta > Magnoliopsida > Asparagales > Amaryllidaceae > Allium > Allium cepa. Next base: position 578,229,094 of record CM060932.1, on the reverse strand, counting down.
AAAGTTTTTAAATTGAATTGTTTAATAACTTAAAAAGTTTTAAGCAACTAGGTGAATTTAAAAGATTTGAATTTAAAATGGATTTTGAAATTGTAATGAAGAATTTAGATGAAATTAAATTTGAAACCTGGACTTTAAATCTAAATTCGAATCTTGGATTTTGAAGCGAAATTAAGTTTTATATAATTTAAATGTTAAATCTAGTTTTAACTTTGTAAAAGATAAATTGATATTCTGTTTATATTTTGACATTAAAATGAAATTTTAGCAGTAAATTTGAAAGGAATGATTTCTAACGTATTTGTGAGCGCTCGATAAAATCATTTATAAGAATGAATTTATCTTAAAGTTGATTCATGATTAAGGATTAACTATTCAAGAAATCAATTACGAATTAATAATTGATTAATTAAGTAATTTGGGATAGTTACTTATTATGATTAATTAAGGATAATAAATCAAATGGTACTTAAGTAAGAATTAATTAATAAATGTGATTAATTAAGATTAATTGAATAATTTAAAGGTTAATTCAATAAATAAAGGTTAATTGATTCATTAATTAAGGACGATGAGTTAATAATTAAAAGTTAATTAATAAATGATTAAAGGACAATTAATTAAATGATTTGAAATCAATTAGAGTTAATTAACCGTGATTGAGGACCCATCGGATTTAAAAAAATCAGATAATTTATTGAGCTCACTTATGGATGTTTTGAATCCTATTGACTGTTGAACTATCTGATATTTCTGATATGTTGTGCTTTGTGCTGTGAATTGTTTTGGTGTGATCTGTAATGAATGTGATTTATTTATCTGTGATAAATTTATATTATTTATCTGTAAATCTGTGAATGAACGATAAGCATTATGAATCATACCGCTTATCAATATCGATGTGCTTAAATATGTGATGTGATGATTTATGATGTTGCACTATTGTGTTGAACCGCTGTACCACACTTATACACACACCAATATGGATTGCACGTGGAAATTGGTTAAGTCATAGATTTTTGAAATAGTTTGAATTTGAATTTTTGAATCCAAATGGTTTTGAAAATGGATTGGGTTTAAAGTAAAAGTTTTTGAAAAGGAATTTCAAAGATAAAATTTATTTTTGAACAACTTGTTTATGTCTTGAAATTTAAATAATTTGATTAAATTTAAATTCAAAATTTAAAAATGAATTCCATGATTTGAAACTAGGGACTAAAGATGTTATACAAGTTATGTATGGGTTAAACCATTTTAAATATATTGATTTGGGAATTTGAATTTAAATTCAAAGGACTTTAAACTCGTGCAATTATAATTGGATTCTTCCAAAATGAGAACTATATTGTTTTCAAATAATAAAAGCTTTCACATGATAAATGAACTCCCAATATGTATTAAAATGAATTTCAAGTTTGAAATGAAAATGATTTCCAAGTTATGGAAACGGTTTGAAAGTTATAGATTAAATCTTTAATTTAAAGATTGAATGAGTTAAATCCAATTTGAAATGGAAATCGTCTTGAAATCCATGAATGGATCTTTGTGAAACTGTGTGAATTTTGTGAAATAAATCTTTTTATTTAAAAATATTTTGAAATGGTAATTTGTTTAACCATTTGAAGAAAGGTTTTGGTTTTTTTGAAGTTGTGACTTAACCGAAATCCCATATCCATATATTTTAAATATTACGCTCATTATTCGGTTTAGTCGGGAGAGGACCTTGTGTCATATAACCTACTCCGAATAATGATACGTCGATATGGATATCACTTGGAGACCGGTGGTGAAGAAAGGGTATTTTTGAGAACGATAGGATAACCTATCGATTGTCTCTGTACCGAGTCGCGCCGGTATAGAGATTCCCTAAGTGATGGGAAGTCCAATCGGGATTGTGAATACCCGAATTTGGAAGGGCTTCTTCGGAAGTGCCTTCGGTTCTGTTTGAACCCGGGATAGACTTGTATGGTTGTATGTCTGACACTATCCTTTGAGATATAAAGCATATTTCTTTCAAATACATATCTGTTGGTGGCGGAGAATTTATTCTCTTAGCTTAACACCCTTTTTTGAGACGTACGAGCTCAGAGGTTATGTAGTTGAAGGTTATCAGTAGTATATTCCCAATTTTGTAGTGTGGCATACTGAGTGTTGCTGTGTGTGATGATCATTTGTGATCAAAGCATGGCTTTTGTATGAAGCGTAGCTTTGTGGACGAGACTGCATCAGGACCTCACACCGCGGAAATGGTCGAAACAGGAAAGATGCGGCAAGGTTATTAGGGTCGCGCCCTTTAGGGTGTGTCATTCCCTTATGGTAAAGGGTGGTATCATGGTATGGAGCTCAGATATTTACCTATGTGGTGGGCTTCAATCTCATTTCTGTGTGGTTGTTGCTTTGTGGTTTAGTGGCGCCTCGGATAAAGGTCCCAAAGGACCGGGGTGTGGCATGCTCGTGTAGTAGTTACCTAGTTAAAAAGGTAACCCGGCCTTGTGGTTGCAGAGAGCTGGTTAAGTTCTCGGGACGTCCCTCCAGAGGCGTACCCATTGACAGTGGGAAGTTCCTTAGCCTGACCGTTTGCTGGAAAATCCAATAAAACAATACGAGCCTTGTACGGTTTTAGTTGTTGAACCTATCGTTTAAAATGGCAGCTATAGCAGGCATAATATAATGATACCTATGCTGGCTAAGATTAATATTATACTTTCAAAAAAATTTCTACACTATGCACTAATAATAATATCAGAAGGATTTTTGCGTAGTAAGTATTTTTTACTATCACAATGAGAAATCTCCTCCAATTCTGCGTTTGCATGGTGTGTGTGGCGTGAGGCCTTATGGTAGTTTCATTTTCCAAAACGCACTATGGATTTCAAAATTTAATTCTTTGATTGTTTTTAAAGACAAAACTGTTTTTGTTACTCATACCAGTCCCATGATGACTCGGAGTTTATTATTCCTTTCCTAAACTCTAGGTGCCTACAATTTTCCCGCATGGGCAGTCTAGAGTTGGGTTTTTCAGACAGTCAGGTTTAATAGATTATCTAGAGTTGGTCCAGTCTTTGGATTTTGATGAGACCTGCTTATCTAGGTGAAATGTGATGTTGGTTCGAGCTAGCTTTGGATTAGAGCATTGGATTTGGGGATGCATTCTATTGAAGATATTCTTTCCGCTGTGTCTTGTATCTCTGATAGTGTTGATATATATTGTATCATTCTGTTGTATCATATTATATCAGATATTATATCTGTCATTGTATCAATGTTATATATTTTGATATTATTCTTTTCTTCCGCTGTGTTGTACTTAATGGTATTATAAGCTCCGGCGAACCAGATTCAAAGTTTGGATCCACGGCATTTGAATATGAGTGTCGTATTCGGTGCCGATTTTCGAAGGTCGAGTCGGGATCGCGACATTTTGGTATTAGAGCGAAGGTTGAACTTTAGCTCTGGAGTATAACACATTAGGTAGCTCATTAGGAGATAAGGTGAAGTAAACCCAAGAATGAGTAATCCCTAAGATATCCGTCCATATGCCTCAGTAAAATTCTCTTACTATTCACTAATAGTGAGTATGAGTGCAAGAAGAGGATGAGATAGGGGACAGGGGAATACCAATGTAAATGGTCAATACCCTGTAACAACAAGGAAACAATCTTTTCTCTATCAATCTCTTTTGTTCAGCATTTTTCTCGATTCTTTGATAGTTCTTGGCAACTCCAGGAAGGAAATTCGATATATTTGTAGGGGACATAAACCCCAGATAGGCTAAAATTGTTTGTTTGGATGTATTGGTTGCCTGGTTTGTTTTGGCTGCTATGGTTGATAGGTATACTTTGGTGTTTAAACTGACATTTTTTGGGAATTGTATCTATATATCTATCTATTCTTTAGGTCCGGATATATTCTACGAATGGTTAGTTATCCCGTCGGACCAACCAATGCCATTGCATATTTCGTAGATCTGGATAACCCAAGTTTGTGAAAAAATTAATAGATTCGTTCTTGTATCTATTATTGACATTCTGATTTGGTTAAGTGACAACGTTGGCTCTGGTAGGGATTACTCATTAAAGATAGAGTCAGTAGTACTCTAGAATGAGTTTGAATGTGATAATAGATATGAAATATAAAGTGAAGAAACGAGTGGGTTGTAAAAACTTACTATATATATGTGTGTATTTTCTTCATCCGATAATCACTTTTTAAATATGTATATTTAAATTAATCTGAAAGAATGATTTTATAAAAAAATCTAGGATAATAGGAATTTAAAAGGAAGAATAAATTTTGAAATGCAAACCATGATGTACTCCTTGGCCTATAAAATTTTGGAACCTTAGGATCTTATCTATGGATTATGGTTTTGATTGTAGAGAACCCGTAGTACTAGCCGAGGCGGAGCACTCTTAAAGGCCAGAAGAGTTGACGATTATGGTCTGGCTAGGAGGATTCAGGAGGATCTGGGTGAGCCGTTAGTACATGAGGAAGTGCCAGTGGAGCCTATTGTGCAGCCACAACCTCAGGAAGAGCAACCCAAGGAAGAAGCAGTGGAGGAGCCTAAGGAGGAAGCTGAAGAAGAACCTGAGGAGGCATTCGATGAAGAAGAGGAGTTCGAGGTCAAGGAAGGACGCAGAGAGGACGAAGAAGAGTTTGAAGATGAGGAATATGTAGTGTCAGAAAATGATGATGCAGTTATTTGGGATTTAGATAATGCCATTAAGGAGCCAGATGGTGTAGGTTTTATCCCTGTAGTACCTGATCCAATGGAAGTTTCGGAATCAGACAGTGAGGCAGAGGTCAGGGAATTGTCAAGGCCCGAAAGAGAGAACTCTGATAGTGAGGATCCGTAGTTGGTTAGGTTGTTTCCTTTTGGATAGTGTATGCTTTGTGTATGTATTTTGACTCAGGGACGTCGTGAATACTAGATGTTGATAAGGTGATGTATGTAGATATATGGTTGGATGAATGATTATAACATCTGTGTGAATGTTCTTAGTGATACTTAATGTAAGGTGTATTTTGAATTACCCGTAAGAATCTATGTGTTTACCGGTAAGTTGATTTGTTATTGGTCTATTCTCTGTGTGTGTGTGTGTGGATAATTTATAAAACTAAATTGGCAAATTTCGTGGACGAAATTTCTTAAAGGGGGAACATGTAACGATCCCGAATTTTAATTAAGCTTAGATTGTTAATTAATTTAATTTTTGAACAAACATTTGTGAATAATTGGTAATTTGCATAAAATAGTTGCTAAATTACGAATTAATTGAGATTAATTTGGATATTTGAGATAAATATGTATATAAAGATAGAATTTGAATTTGGATTTAAATTTAAATATCTTAGGAAATGAATTTGTATTTGGATTTTTGATATGATTAACTTTGATGTTAGATAATTAAACATTAAAAGGAATTGAAAAATAATATATTGATAGTTAAGCTTTAAAAGAAATAAGAATAGACAATAAATATCTTAAATAAATTATATGGCTATGTAAAATGAACATATTAAATAATTCTAGAATTCTATAAACTATAAATATAAATGTTTAAGTTAAACTAGAAGTAAATATACAAGGTAAGATAAAACACAAACAAATGTACTTACAAAATTCACCAAAAATAAATATAAGGTATAAACTATTTAAATAATTATATAGGAAAATACAAGACAATTTAGATGTAGGATAAAATAAATACTTAAGCTAGAAATATAAGTAAGTGTATAAGATAAAGTACAAAATATAAAGTAAACAAGTTGGCTAAATTTAACAACATATTAATAATAGGATTTCATCTAAAAATATAAGTAATAGAACAAAACAGAAAAGAAGAAATAAAACAAAGTAATAAGACTGTCAAAATATACTCAACTAAGTATAGGACCAAATTAAAGAAATATATATATTTTCAAGTATTCAATACAGCAAGTAAACCTGGAAAGATAGAAAGAAAAAATCAAATGTACATGAGACAAGACATAAGAAAAAAAACCAGGCTAGAAATAAACATACATACATACATAAATACATACATATATATGAATTAACTTGCAACACAAGACAAAAGTAATTAATGAAATACCTTTGGCATACAAATATATATCACTTCAGCTGCCAAAACAACATTTTAGTCAATAAAAAAAAATCTTTGAACAATATTGTACAAATTTTATTACCTTGTACAAGCCTTTCTCTACATATATATCTATTTCAATTCGTTCATCATAACTTAGCAGCCTGGAAGAAAAGGAAATTTAACATTTTGTTTCTTACAAACTCATCAACCTGGAACTAAAATGTGGAAGGTGGGTAACTTTTGTTTTAATTTAACTTAAAAGTATAATCTGTTGCATACATCAGTGAATGGGTATATTTACACAGGTATATATATATATATAAATCTTCTGTGTATACTTGAATGATGAACTATGAGCAGGCTATTGTTCATTTCTGTTCTCTCTCTACCATACTAACACAAGATTGTAGTTTCAAAAAAAATCAGTTCCTCTTGATATACTTATTGTTGAGCTTAAGATTAAAACAAAAGTTGCTTGTTACAATACGTATTAAGTTTTAAAATTTAATTTAAGTTAAAGTAACCTGTCAAAGTTGCTGGAAATCAATATAACTGAGCACCACTTAAAATTTTGTAAAAATTCAAAGCCTGTTCCAAATAGAGCTACTCAGTTCATCTTCTCGAAAACACTGTGAGTAACACCACTTTAAAACAATTTAAAAGTAAAAATTTGTTGTATATATATATATATCTGTGAATACTTATGTTTGTATCTATATATATACATGAATTCTCTGTGAATGATGGATGGACTTTGTGTGCACGCTGATGCTCATAAATATTCTATGGTCTAAGATTATAAACACAGAATTTTGATTCAAAAATCATTTTCACCTGATCTACTTGATGCTTGAGTTTAGCGTTAAAACAAGAATTGATTGTTATAGTGTACATTCAAGATTTAAAATTTATTTAAGTTGAATCAACTTCGAATTTTCTCTGGAAAGCAAGAAAACTAAATACAACTTCAAAGAATTCAAAATATAAGTTGCTTAATTCACGATTTTAGGTATATAACTTGAATTCGTATGCTTTAATATGATTTTTAAAGCAAAAATTATAATTTTTTGATCAAAGATTTACGAGCAGTTCGAAAATGAACGAAAAGTGAATTTCGATCGATTTCAGGCGGCCGAAGGAGTTTTGGGAGTTGCGGTTTCGCGTGGAGGTGGAGGAGCCTACATTGGTGTTGGGAAAAATGGTTGGAGGCGAGCTCGATCATCGAGGCGACGGCGGCAAGCGTTTAAACTTTCTAAACCTAGTTTTGGCGAGGGATCGTATTTTGATTCGTTCGTCCTCTATGATGCGTCGAGTTCAACGTGCCTATGGGTGATGGTAGTTGGGTCAAGTTAAGAGCATGGCCAAAGTTGTAGAGGTTACGGTGGTCGTGGTTGTGAGAACGAGGCAATGACAGATGACGGTGGGTTGTAGTTCATTTCCAGGTCGCGGCTTCAAACTCTCGATTTCGATTTCGACACGATGGTGAAGTTTGAGTGATCGAAGATTGATTCATGGATGGACTTCGACTTGGTCAATGGCGTGACGTCGACCGGAGGCGAATGGCGGTGCCGTGCATGTGCATGGCACAGTATTGTTTCCTGATGAAGACGAATAGAGCAGTGGACTTGTACTCAAGTATTTACTCGAGTTGGTTCATGAATTTCTCAAAGCATTTTGAAGATTTGCTCGAGACAATGGGGTGTTGAACTCAAAGCACTGGTGATCTGTAATTTGCATAGCTGGGTGGAAGCAGGGATGAACTCGAGTTGACTCGAGAAATTCGAGTAGTTTACTCGAAGAAGTTTAACGCTTGGCTCGAAGCCAATATAGCCTGGCTCGGGTAGTTTGTTGTATAGGTTGAAAACCTATTTGTTTGAAATTAAAAAATTGAAATTTTAATTTGTAAAACAAAGTTAAAATAAGTTTTAAATTAGAATTTATTTAGAACTCTAGTTAGTTTAAACTTAATTTGAAAATAAATAAATTTTTTAAGTTGATTTGTTTAATAACTTAAAAAGTTTTAAGCAACTAGGTGAATTTAAAAGATTTGAATTTAAAATGAATTTTGCAATTGTAATGAAGAATTTAAACGAAATAAAATTTAAAACCTGGACTTTAAATCTAAATTCGAATCTTGGATTTTGAAATGAAATTAAGTTTTATATAATTTAAATGTTAAATCTAGTTTTAACTTTGTATAAGATAAATTGATATTCCGTTTATATTTTGACATTAAAATGAATTTAGCAGTAAATTTGAAAGGAATGATTTCTAACGTATTTGTGAGCGCTAGATAAAATCATTCATAAGAATGAATTTATCTTAAAGTTGATTCATGATTAAGGATTGACTATTCAAGAAAAAAATTACGAATCAATAATTGATTAATTAAGTAATTAGGGATAGCTACTTATTATGATTAATTAAGGATAATAAATCAAATAGTACTTAATTAAGAATTAATTAATAAATGTTATTAATTAAGATTAATTGAATAATTTAAAGGTTAATTCAATAAATAAAGGTTAATTGATTCATTACTTAAGGATGATGAGTTAATAATTAAAAGTTAATTAATAAATGATTAAAGGAAAATTAATTAAATGATTTGAAATCAATTAGAGTAAATTAACCGTGATTGAGGACCCATCGGATTTAAATAAATCAGATAATTTATTGAGTTCACTTATGCATGTTTTGAATCCTATTGACCATTGAACTGTCTGATATTTCTGACATATGGTGCTTTGTGCTGTGAATTGTTTTGGTGTGATCTGTGATGAATGTGATTTATTTATCTGTGATAAATTTATATTATTTATCTGTAAATCTATGAATGAACGATAAGCGTTATGAATTATACCGCTTATCAATATCGATGTGCTTAAATATGTGATGTAATGATTTCTGATGTTGCACTATTGTGTTGATCCCCTGGACCACACTTATACACACACCAATATGGATTGCACGTGGAAATTGGTTAAGTCGCAGATTATTGGAATAGTTTGAATTTGAATTTTTGAATCCAAATGGTTTTGAAAATGGATTGGGTTTAAAGAAAAAGTTTTTGAAAAGGAATTTCAAAGATAAAATTTATTTTTGAACAACTTGATTACGCCTTGAAATTTAAATAATTTGATTTAAATTTAAATTCAAAATTTGAAACTGAATTCCATGATTTGAAACTAGGGACTAAAGATGTTATGCAAGTTATGTAAGGGTTAAACCATTTTAAATATATTGATTTGGGAATTTGAATTTAAATTCAAAGGACTTTAACTCGTGCAATTATAATTGGATTCTTTCGAAATGAGAACTATATTGTTTTCAAATAATAAAAGCTTTCACATAAGAAATGACTCTCAATTTGTATTAAAAGGAATTTCAAGTTTGAAATGAAAATGATTTCCAGGTTATGGAAATGGTTTGAAAGTTATAAATTAAATCTTTAATTTAAAGATTGAATGAGTTAATCCAATTTGATATGGAAATCGTCTTGAAATCCATGAATGGATCTTTGTGAAACTGTGTGAACTTTGTGAAATAAATCTTTTTATTTAAAAAGATTTGAAATGGTAATTTGTTTAACCATTTGAAGAAAGGTTTTGGTTTTCTTTGAAGTTGTGACTTAATTGAAATCCCATATCCATATATTTTAAATATTACGCTCATTATTCGGTTTAGCCGGGAGAGGACCTTGTGTCATATAACCCATTCCGAATAATGACACGTCGATATGGATAGCATTTGGAGACCGGTGGGGAAGACCGGGTATTTTTGAGAATGGTAGGATATCCTATCGATTGTCTCTGCACAGTGTCGCGCCGGTATAGAGATTCCCAAAGTGATGGGAAGTCCGATCGGGATTGTGAATACCCGAATTTGCAAGGGATTCTTCGGAAGTTCCTTCGTTCTGTTCGAACCCGGGACAGACTTGTATGGCTGTATGTTTGACACTACACTTTGAGATATAAAGCAGATTTCTTTCAAATACATATCTGTTGGTGGCCGAGAATTTATTCTCTTAGCTTAACACCCTTCTCTGAGACGTACGAGCTCAGAGGTTATGTAGTTAAAGGTTATCAGTGGTATATTCCCAATTTGGTAGTGTGGCATACTGAGTGCTGCTGTGTGTGATGATCATTTGTTGATCATTTGTGAACAAAGCATGGCTTTTGTATGAAGCGTAGCATTGTGGACGAGACTGCATCAAGACCTCACACCCTGGAAATGGTCGAAACAGGATAGATGCGGCAAGGTTATGAGGCCCGCGCCCTTTAGGGTGTGTCATTCCCTTTTGGTAAAGGGTGGTATCGTGGTATGGATCCCAGATATTTACCTATGTGGTGGGCTTCAATCTCATTTCTGTGTGGTTGTTGCATTGTGGTTTAGAGGCGCCTCGGATAAAGGTCCCAAAAGACAGGGGGTGACATGCTCGTGTAGTAGTTACCTAGTTACAGAGGTAACTCGACCTTGTGTTGGCAGAGAGCTGGTTAAGTTCTCGGGACGTCCCGCTAGAGGCGTACCCATGGACAGTGGGAAGTTCCTTAGCCCGACCATTTGTTGGAAAATCCAATTAAACAGTACGAGCCTTGTACGGTTTTAGTTGTAAAACCTGTCATTTAAAATGGCAGCTATAGCAGGCATAATATAATGATACCTATGCAGGCTAAGATTAATATTATACTTTCGAAATGTTTTCTGCACTATGCACTAATAATAATATCACAAGGATTTTTGCGTAGTAAGCATTTTTGACTATCGTAAGGTGAAATCTCCTCCAATTCTGCATTTGCATGGTGTGTGTGGCGGGAGGCCTTATGGTAGTTTCATTTTCCAAAAAGCATTGCGGATTTCAAAATTTTATTCTTTGATTATCTTTAAAGACAAAACTGTTTTTGTTACTCGTGCGAGTCCCATAACTGACTCGGAGTTTATTGTTCCTTTCCTAAACTCTGGGTGCCCACAATTTTCCCATACGGGCTATCTAGAGTTGGGTCTTTTAGACAGTCAGGTTTAATAGATTATCTAGAGTTGGTCCAGTCTTTGGATTTGGACGAGACCTACTTATCTATGTAACGCCCTTCCTTTACGCACGCTTTAAATCGACACACGTGCCAATTCAAACCATATGGAAAGGCGGATGTTATGGGGTAAAAAAACAAGAAAGAAATAAAACAAACAGAATCTCACAGTGGAAGGATAAAATATAATAATCAAATATAAACGGTTCATGAAGCTATTTTTCAAAATATTTAATTTTACTTACAATATATATCAGAGTTATACATACCATAGAATATCAATAATGCAGCGGAATACAATAGTGTAGTGGAATAAAATAATAGGTAATAGAAATAAAATCTTCGTTTCATCCTCCAGAGCTAGAGTCTTCGAATCCTGAAATACTCAGGCTGACCCGAGCGAATTGAAAAGACAAAACACTCGAGTCAAAACTAAAAGATCTTATGTAAGTTAAATCAACAGAAACAAAAATGAGTGCAGTAACTCAAGAGATGCTCGGGAATTACATCTCCTAAGGATCCGTTAAACTATTTACTATGTAGTATATTTCGCTATTATAATAGTGTCTAATTGTAAAATAAAATTACTTCTAAATAGCGTTAAGGCTTTACATTTTCCACCTTAACACATTTATATATTCCCATAGTCTATACAGTACCATAATCTCCCCCGTACCGGGCGTCTTCAGAGGGCACTCCATAGGTATGGTACAAAAACAAAATCGTATAAGGTGCACTAGGGAGGTGACACGGCACAACTAGGCAATGCCAGGGTAGATATACCAATTACACTTCCGGGTCGGTGGTAACGCGTAGCAGCTACTACCGCCCACCTCGAACAGCACCCTCAAAATCAAAAATCGAAAGTGGCCACCGAAAAATCCAAAGTCAGAGTAGAATAGAGAAGTGATGTGTCTGATAAAAGGTGCTACCTTCTTAACCCGTCGATCGCTCCTGTTTTAGCCACCTTATGCCAACTCACGGGAGTTGGGTCCATGTATTTACCTCAAAGGAAACGCCGCCACCATGCTACTTCATTTTGGAATCTCCAACGCATACACGGTTATTAAAGTGGTTTTTGAAGTTGGAAGAGAGTATGACAACTTCTGATCCCGGTCTCTTTAACAACAAATCGTTACTATAACACCGCGGTCTCTTCAAAATAGTTTATACTTTAAAACCAGAATAAAATATCCATTTCAAAACCATATACTTACGATATCATTTCTATTTTAAAACCCAAATCAATATGATATCATTTTTATTTCAAATAGATCTTTTTTCAAAAATCATAGTCTTTAAAATATATATACCTTAAACCCATAGCTTCGAAACAAAAATTTCAATACTTAAATGGTTTAATAGTAAATTACTTTATAAAGTAAATTTGCTTTTTAATTTCTCAAATCAATTCCAAATACAGATTTGAATTCCCAAGTAAACCATTTAAATTTCCATATATTTCAAAGTTTTAAATATTCCACCATTTCAAAACTAAATTTTTAATTCATATATATGCCAAATTCACTTTACTATTATTTAGTTTTGAAATACTTACTTAATAATCCAGAATCCTTTAAATAAAACTTTCAAATTCAATAATTGAATATTCCTCAATTTATTTAGACTAGATATATTCACTTAAATCATCTTAAACCCAAATTTAGTTATAACACCATGTTCTTTTTAAATCTAAATTTCAATAAGATCTTAAATAAATAAAATCTCAAATCAATTTCAAAACTATCTTCTCAACTTTGATTTATAAAAATCAATATAAACTCTATATTAGAATGTAAGTAAACACTTATCCATAATATATTTTAATAAAATCAACTTTATTATTAAACTTACTTCATACTTTAAACAATTTTATACATAGCTTAGAACCAAGAATTTAACTATATATAAAATAAACGTTATCAAATATCCGAAATCAATATCTCATAAAACAATATATATATATATATTTCTTTATGAAACCATAGAAAATCAATTCAAAATATATATATATATATACACCGCGGTGTCTATATAAAATTTTCTATCATATGGTCAAGTGATACGGATATTTATCATTTCAATCCGTAATTTAAAATAAAAATTACGATTACATATCATTTCAAACGCAATTCCGAATGAAATGAAAATGCATAGTAACTTGTAGTTTATACAATATAAAATACAGCATCCATTCGTCCATCATAAAATCATACATCCATTTATCACAATCATCATCCAATTCAAACAATACATCAATATATAACAGGTAATAAATAGCAGGAATTTACTGGCAGTTTATTATGCAAAATAAATTAAATAATAATTTAACTGGGAGTTTATACGCAATAATAAATTAAATAACAAGTTAATTAAATAAATGCAAATTAACTGAGATATATATGCCAAACAGATATAAATAAATTTCAAATCACATCATAAATGAATTTAACAAACATAAGAAATCTTAGAAGTTATGAGTGGGTTAAAACACTCACCTTTGATTTTAGCCCATAAAAATCCAAACTGAAGCGCAAAACTCAACAATCTCCAAATTTAACTAAATCAATTTCATGTTGTCCGGAATATAAATTTGAATCCAACAGAAGAAATCGCGCATGGATCAAAGTTTATATGCAAAAGGTATTCATGTTACAAGAAATATTATTAAAACAAAAATTAGTACGCGTTAAAAATATATATAAATAAACAAATTTTAATACTTACGTTTTATCAAGATGAGGCTTCAGGAAAAGATTGAAGAACAACTAAGTTGAGGACAAGAAGTGTACGTAAATAAAAAAAATCATTTTTATAAAAGAATGCTTTTGGATTTGCAAGAATAAGAGCTTTTGAATATGAGGTGTTAGGAGAAAGAAGAAATAAGATGTAGGTTATTTATAATTAGGAAATGAATGTGGAGGGACAAAAATAAATGTCACGATCTATTATTAAAGCTTCAGGTATTAATAATACATAAGGAAATGTACGTAGGAATGGAAAAGTTTGCAAACGAAAGTAGAATTTTGTATACGTGAAAATGAACTGGCAAGAATTAAATACAACCTAAATGTGCTCAGGTATTAAATAGATGGGGAAATAAACGGATCAAGTATTAATAGTAAGGTAACTATTTTAAAACGTTCGTGAAATAATTAATAATAAAAGATTTTGAAATTCAATTTTTTTTTGAACATAACCAAGTTAACTTCATTAACTCAAGTAATATTCAAATTTCTATGCTTTTATGTTTTTTATGTCTACGCATAATAAATTTTTATACTTACCTTAAAAATGAAAACATTTGATTTGTTTTTCCCAAAATAATCTCTTATTTCCATTAAAACACCCTTTTTGTTTAACACAAAATGTGTGTTTCTTTTATTAAATCTATTAATTGCAACCAACGTTTCCTTTCCTTTTTATTGAAACATTTGAATTACATTAATTGCAGTTACTTACAAAGTTAAAATTTAAGACATACAACTAAAATGGATAAAAAAAAATAGAACAGTTGTTTATTTAAACACGTTTACAAATTTGTTGTTTATACACAAGAGTAATAAATAGATTATTTTTCTATTCTTGTAATCGGTCTGTAAGCTAAAACACAGTTCAAATAAGCATATATTTCTTTCTTTAAAATCATTCTTTCTATTCTTTATTTTAATGAAATTAAACCTACATTCACAGATGAAACCTTTATTTTATTTGATGTAAATATTTTTTTTTTTCATTGAATCAAAACTTTCCTTCTATTTTCACAAAACATAAGCTGCTTTTAATTACACCTATTAATTTATAATTAGTATTCTCTATCTTATTAATTAGAAATTTTCAATTACATTCATTTCAGTTGATTAAGTTTCACAATGGACTAAATGAATGTAATGAGAAGTAAAACAATTTTTCCTATCTAATAGTAGTTTAAACATATTTACAATATTGGATACAAATAGTAATTACACATTTCTCACCAGATAATAGTTACTCATCTCTACAATCAATCTTTCAGCTAACAAACATTTCAAATAAATAAAAATATTTTACTCTTTTACAAAACTTATTCATTTATATTCTTATATTTTGATTTTCACTCCTTACTATTAAAGGAATCGTTACATTATGAATACAATTAACACTTCTATTTCTTTTTATTACGTTCACACTACAATTATGGTTTATTCCACATTAATGTAACATTTTGTTGACATTTATTTGAAATTGATCAGTTAAATTGGTAACAACACCAATTGTCACCATTATATTGTTATATTTGTAAGTTAATTCTTTACAAATAATTATTACAACAACTCTCATTACACTACACTTATTCCATTTCCATCCATTACACATTGTTTTCTTAATAAATCAACCTATAAATTATTAATTTCCTTTTAAATCCTACTATAAATCAATGCACACATTTATTAAAATTTATAATCCTAATTTATTTATTCATCTTGATTTCATTCTTTTTATTAAATCCATTAGCACTCTATGAATAAAATTTACATTCTTACCGCATATTACCTAAATTTACATTAACGTAATACCTAAATTTAAATTTACATTATTACCACTTATTACCTAGTTTTACATTATTTCCACATATTACTTAAACTTACATTAACGTAATACCTAAATTTAAATTTACATTATTACCACTTATTACCTAAATTTACATTATTTCCACAAATTACCACAAATTACATCATCTATTACTTTACAAAATACCCAACATTTCTATGCATCTTATTACATTTATATCTTGTAATTATTTTCTTAAACTCATAATTGTAATACCAAGTTTCATTTTAAATTTCAATTGATTCCCACTCACAGCTTAATAGCCTAAGTAAACTGGTAACAAATAATAACAGTCACTATTTACCCTAAATCACATTTATAGGTTTATAGTTTACAACAAATGTTGAAATGACTCATATGATATTGATTTTATTCAATTAGCATTAAGTTTACTCTAATTCATCAATTTGTACAATATATCTATTGTTTCCTTGAAATAAATTTATGTTTCTATTAATTTTTCATTCACACTTCCATTACTATATTAATAATCATTGAAGTAATGTTTATTATCAATAACAACATTATAATTACTTGCAGAACACTGATTTTTCAATGACCATTTATCATAATTTGAATTCATTAATTTAATTCAATGCTTACATTTTTTTTTCATATATCCAGTTTATTTCCAAATATTCTTATTTACAATCAATTTTAACCTAAACAGTCGTTTCAATCAATTTGAATTGCATTAAATTGGTTATTCATCATGTAACGACCTGTAAGATTTTAATAAACTTTATCGTTTTATTAACGTATTTAATTGGATTATGGTGAAATTTTTAAATAAATTAATTTGCAAATAAAAAGTTAATATATGGATTACGTCCAATTAAACATAGCAGATGGCAAAATTTCAATTTATTTTATGAAAATTTATTTATTATGTAATTCTATTAAATTCAAGCTAGCTAATAATTGTTGATAATAAAAAAAAAAATTTCTAATGCAGAATATTTTACATAGAAAAATTCTAAATCCTCATCTGAGAAAGGCGTCATCTCTAGTTTTTCAAAATCCGGACTTCTATAGCTTCGTCGTTCTTATTTTCTGCATTCTACTGCATTTTTTTTTCTACTAGTGAAAAATTCGAATTTTTATAACTCAATCATACCACTGATAACTGTATACCATTGTGAGCGCCTCGTCGTGCTGATCTCAAAAGTATATTTATTTCTGTATTTCGGAACCCGGTGTACAACGGAAGCAATAAATTTGTTCGTTTTAATGACACCATAAATTGTGCCTCCTTAGCTTCTCCTTATTTCGTTTCGATTTAAACCGTGCTACCCAATATAAATTTATTACTTTAAATTTACAGCTATAAACATTATTTGACCGTTTCTCTTACATTCATTTCACTTAAGAGATACGTTTCCGGTAGCTCTAAGTTCATTTCTCTTTTGGCTTCTATTCCAATAGCATACGTTACTTTTATAATTTCCTATTTATAATACATTGTTTTATAACTCCCAATTCAATGCTAACGTTATGTGCTTTATTTCAAACAGCTCAATTGAACTTTTGAATTCTCTGTTCATTCAACTCATCGCCGTTTTGCTATTAGTATTTGTTTCCTGATTTCATCATCAAACGTTTCTACTCCTAATTATTAGTAAATTTAGAATCAACGTTTGTTGCTTAATTTATGGCATACGTTCTAATCTTTTGCTTTTATCATTTAGAAATCGAAACGTTTCTTTTGCTTTTGAATTTTGTAACGTTTGATAATAATTAATCTCCATAGTATAATTGCCTACGTATTGGGACCTAGGAAATAAATAAAATTAAGAAAACGTATAACTTGCAAGAAACAATAGATTACTTTATTTGTTTATCTGGTTTCAAACGAGTGACCATTTATTTCGGGAGAAACCGTTTCTTTTGCATGTGTAAAAATCTACCATCATCTTTCTAGATCTGTTCATATATTTTTTCCTTCCGCCTCCTTTTATTTTGCTCTCAAATTTCCACCATCTTCTTTCCAGAACTCTCCCATGCAAACAAATCCATTTATTACTCGACCTATATATATATAACTCTATGGATTCACGCACCTTTCCTTCTCTGTTTTAATATAACTCTTCATTTCTTTTTCTCTCTCTCTTCTTTATTTCTATTTATAACTTTGTCAGAAACGTATGTGTCTATATAATTTATTTATTCCTTTCTCTGTTCATTTTCTTGCTTTCAAAATGTCCTTTCCTTTGTTATTCCCTTAATTTTAGTGCGTTACTTTACACCACTACAGGACATTTATTTATGTACGTTTCACTATGTTTCTTATATAATTTGATAAGCTGCACTTTTCTCTCCTTAATTTCTTTCTTCCATCATGATTCTAAAGACTTCTGCAAAAAAAATAATAATATATATATATATATATATATATATATATATATATCACAGCATCTCTACATTCCTACTTTCTTTCTTCATTCTATAAACATATTTTTCCCTTACCTGAAGCCTCTCAGATCTGTTCTTCTCCTACAAAAAAAAAACACACACACATAAGAAACGCATAAAATAACAGGCAGCAGCCGCCTTCCATCCCTCTATCCTCTCTCGTTCATCACCTCCGCACTCTCACCTCCGCCTCGGGTACCACTGCATCTCCCACTTCAACTGGTGAGTAGCCACCTTTATTTGTATGCACAATTTTTTTAAATGCAATTATTTGAACGTATGCGTGCTTAGTTAGGATAACATATGATTAGTTTGGGTTTAGGTCACGTTAGTCTTATATATATGAGTATAGAATGTCTGCATATATTTGTGTAGTAAATTGTTTGCATATTTTACTTAAATAATTTTAAAGTATCAAATTGTTTTTCCTTCAAAGATATATATATATATATATATAGGTTAGTTATAGACAAAAGTATATGTATATGAGCTTTATGAGATGTACGTCTACGTAAGTTTTAAAGTATACATTATACATATACGCACAGCTGTTATATTTTAAAGTGGTATTTTATATAGATTTTTTTTTTTTTAGTAAATTTTCGTTCTGATTAAATTTTATACATGTTGATGTTCACGTAATTTATAGGTTTTAAGATGTATAAGTTAAGTTATATATATATGACTTTATTTACGCATATAAAATTTTAAAAGTGGTATGGTCTGTTTATACGCATGGTTAGTAAAGGTGATTTATTTATTTATAATATATTGTTTTGCCGTTTATATATGTCACAGTTTTTAAAAATGGAGGAAAGGACAGTACATGTGTTCATTTGAAGAAGTCTGTGTCTATTTTGTTAGTACGCATATAATTTAAGTATGTTCATATAGGTGGAGTACAGACTTGCAGTGCATTATAATAACAAAAATTTTATGGATTATTTTATAAGTTGTTATATAGTTTTGTTTTATAAATATGTTATTTACGTATGTAAGTATTTTTTTTAAAAAATGTAAGTATTTTTAAAATTGTAAGTATTTTGTATAAATACATATTTTATAAACTAAGTTTACATTAGTTTATATGTGTGAGTATCGGCTGTTAGTTCATATATGGTATAACAATAAGTAATATAATATGGTTGATGTTATAATAAGTTAGGTTACTGTAAGTGTATTTGTGTATATACATTGAGTTACATTTTATAGAATATGTCCTTAAGTTATTAAGTATTTAGGTCGTGTCTGCATATCAGATTTGTTCAGTACATGAATTATAAAAGTTCGCTTATACCATTTATCTTCATCGTTTCAGTTCTGATCTGATCCGTTTCAATTAGCTTTGATCGAATTCGTGCCGATTTTGTTTTGCTTGGATTTGAAATTTAATTTCAGTATCCGTAGCAGTGTGCATATCCGTATCACCTTCTGTATTCTCGTTCATCTCTAGCCTTGAAAGGTGAGCAATCACTCACGATTAACGTTCTTTTATTTATTAAATTTGATTCAATTGAAACGTCAATTGAAATATGCTGCTGTTAGTTGTTTACTGTTACGACTGCTATCATCTGTATCTGTTCACCTATGACACCTGACACCATTATCGGTTAATTATTTATGTGATAATAATACAGATTGGTTGAAAATTTACTGATTGATTGATTGTCGTTTAAATTGGATGTTAATTACTATTGTTAAATGATAACTAGTTTGCTAGTAAGATTTGAGGTGGTATAGTTTACAAAGAAAACGGATTATATACGATGGACCTTGATTGATTAAACCTGACCCCGCCATATGTAAATTTGATTAGTTTAATTTGACCCATTAATTGTCGTAGGAATTGATAAGTTATACTTTAAAGCTTTGAACATAGTTTGGATTAACTGTTGTAATACTAAACTGAAATTGAAATGGAACGACAATTGAAAAACTAAAATGTAATAATCTGTAATCTACATGAAATGATAGTGTAGATTTTAGAAATAATTATAAAAATAACAATGCGAATTAATAAGATCATTTCGGAGTTATTTGATTTAATCTATTGAATTGTTATTGATTGTTGTTATTGCTTGTTTACTTACTTTGACACTATCCCTGTCATCACACTGCAAGTTCCCTTTGTTATGTTTGATTTTTGAATTAAAATGGGTTGAAAAATAGGCCCAAGCGGGTTTCGTTTAATTAAATTTGGGATTACGGGTTGAAATGCTATCCACCCGTATACATTTAGTGTACGTATTGAAATGATAATAGCCATAACACTTTGACCATATGAAAAAAAAATCTATGGTCTTATTAAAAGTAAATTCTTAAATACATCTATAAAGGGTAATGATAAATATAGAGTTAATTATATCTAGTTAATCAAGATTTGATTAAATACATAAATTATGATAAATAATTTATGTAAATTTTATTCGGATAAATGTTGCAATAATATTGAAAAATTAAGGTTGAGAAATAAATTTGGGTTATTGTAAAATGATGTTTAGATAAGGATTTATTTATTTAAATCAATTTGAAATTTATCGAATGAGATATTTCACGTTTAATAAAATTTGAGAAATCTTGAGAAAGATGTAATTTAAAGTCACTAAAATGGTATTGAATAAGGGAAGGTTCAAACTAAATAATAATGATGTAAAAACCAAGAATCTATATGAAACTGTTAAATTTAACATCTAAGTATTTAAGCCATGAACTGTATTGAAATTAAATGGTTTAGAAATTTGGTATGTATTTGGGACCAAGATAGTTGAATTTGTTATGTAGATAACTAATTGAATTTAATGGAAATTGAGGTTGAACGAAGTCTGGAAATTTGTATTTAGAGAACTAGATTGGGAAATTTAGGGGAAATATTAAATACTTAAAGTATGGAAACATATTGAAATGGAAAGGGTAATTAGGATATCAAATCCAGATTTGAGATTTATAATTGAGATTGAATTTAATTTAAATGGAAAGGTCAGGTTGATGTGAACGATTTGTTAAGTTAAGGAAATTGCAAGTGCTTTACCATATACAGCATTTAATATATATAAATACTATTTGGGAAATATAATTATTCGAAGTGAATTTGACATTTGGGTTTGAAGTATAAATTAAGTGAATGACCACGATGTAATAGTGTATATTTCTACCCTGTAGATAGTTCTATGGACCCTTAGAGGATGGTCATCCCAAACATCCTTTAAGTTATTTGTATTTCAGTTGATATTTCACTTCAGTTGGATTTATTGATATACGAATGTTAATCCTGACTCGAGTGTTTTGTGTTTTGCTTTACGCTCGGGTCAGACCGAGTAATACAGCTTTAGAGACTCACCTTTGGAGATTGGAGCTTCATTTGGAGATCCAACTATCGTTTCAGCTTTCAGTTTTCTAGATTGACTGGTTCAGAGAAGTCATCGGCTCGTACTGAAGACTTTTCTGTATTCCAGAGATTCTGATGTATTTTATTTTAAACTCTGATGCATATAGTAGCTTCATGAACTACTATTTTTCTATTCCGCTGCATTATATTACTCTGTGTCTGTGATCTGTGATTGGTTTATTTACTGTATATTTTAGGTTTTGCCAAATTAAATTAACAATTCGGTATTTTGAATTATTCAAGTCGTACATGTACGGTTTTAGTGTCGATTTGAATGGTCCAAAATAGCGGGTCGTTACAGTTGGTATCAGAGCTTTGGCTCTAGGCAAAACTTAGCATATATGGTAAATTTATTTACAGAATCACTTTCGTTCGAGTTGAATCTCTTCCTTTTTGACTCAATTTCCTTTGAGTTTTGGAATGTCCCTCGGTTTCGAAATTCATTCTGTCTCTCCCTATTTATATTCGTTTGATTCTGGAGTATCCCATAACTCCATTGAATGATTTGTAAAGGGGGTGAAAACTCCTTTTCAATTGGCATTGACTCACCGAAGATTCCTGTATCCTCGGTTTACGATGCTGATATATCTTGTTATGCCGAATTCTATATCTCCGACGATCGAATGTCGAATTGCCTCAGAATTCTACACCGATCTAATTTTGGAATCACGGTTGACAGGTAAAGGTCGCCCGCGATTTATAGAAGTATATCCATCTTCTATTTTGTAACTTAATTATCTCATCTTCGATCGAGTCTATCTTCGAATCAGGATTCTATTTATTAGAGTTCCTTTAAATTAAATCTCTATCTTTGTTTTGAAATCCATCCTTAAATCATCCTTTGAAAATCGGGTTTTGTTTGTATTTTAGAAATTGTTTATACCGAAATTATTATTTTGATAACTATGATTTTTTTTTTCTATATATATAAAGAAAATGTTTTCGGTAGAGATTATATACCTATATATAAAGCAAATAAGAAATGTTATTCTATATAAAAAGGGTTTTGAAAGGATTTGAAATTTTGAAAAAATTTATAAGAAATTGATTTATATAAAAATGATTTATAATTGAAGTGTTAAATTTGAAATTCGAGAATTGAATTCCGGTATTTTGAAATTGGTTTTAAGATTTTGGAAATTATATATAAATAATACGATTTAAAAGTATTTTTCCGAATAAGAAATATTTCAAATAAATTCAAATGAATTCCAATAATTTTGAAGAAATTTCAAAGAAGTTTTCAAGAAAATAGAAGTCCAGAACTCACTTATGTCGCTGGAGAATAATTTCGGTGATGAGTGCACGCATCATCGACATTGATTTTCGAGTTTCAGAGTGGGGGAGAGGCCACTTTAATAGCTTCGCTATGCGAGTGATTTTGTAAAACCGTTTTTGATTTCAAATTCCGAAGTATAATTTGATATTTTCGAAAGATATATGTATATATTTGAAACAATTTGAAGTAAGACCGGTGTTCAGTCCTCGAGTTTCGATTTGACTTATAATAACTCTATTTAAAAGTTTTGATTTCCAACTCTTAGATTTAAAAATTTGATTTCACCGACTATTTTGAAGGTTCGAGCACTTCCAAATCAAGGTTTAAAGGTTTAAAGCTAAGAGATTTCGAAATGTATAAAATATTTGATAAAGCATATAAGTTGAGTTTGTATGTTTAAGTTTGAAGTCTTTTGTTAAATAAGAGAATATGAATATTTTGAATTATACTAATATGGAATTTAGTTTTGAAATGTCTTGAAAAGATTTTTTTTTTTAGTTTGAATAATGGTTTTCAGAAAGGTAAATTGGATGTTTCAAATGGAAATAAATACTTTAAAGGTTTCAAAGGGATAAGTATAAATTTGGAACCATTTGGAGATAATTGATTTGAGAAAATAATTGGTTTTGAAATAAAATTGGAATTAAAACCAGTACTCATATGATGATTTTGGAAATAAATTTGTTTGACTTGAATCAGTTTAATTTGGAAACTGGGATTATCTTATCAGCCTATTTTTTTTGGGACCTTGAAATTAAGAGATCTAAATTTGAAGAAAATTTGGTAAAATCATATTTGATTTCGAAACTGAATTGACATTGAAATAATTTGAAAATGAGCACCTTACATTATTAAGCACTTGATTTGGGAGTGGTCGAACTTATATAAAATGGATTGTATAAGTATGAGGTTGATTTGAAATCTATTGATTTGAAAGGTACTCAATTTGGAAAGAGATTTTATTTAATCGAAATCTATATAAGTATGATTTGATCTACTATTGAGTTGGAAAGTATTCGATTTGAGAAAGGAATCCTATATATATGGACTTTATATAAGTACAATATTTGAAAGTGATTTGAAAAAGGTACTATATGATATATATTTTCCAAATAAAGATATGGAAAGTGCCTTCTGCTTGATATCCGCTTTGTGGCCACAGCGTGGATTCATTCTATCGTTATTATTCTCTCTGATTTTGGTTTTCCGGATGTAATACTCGAGTGTTCCCACCGTGACGTGTCCCACGGTTTCTTTTTCTCTCGTGAATGCACAGCGAAATTGCCTGGCTGAGTCTTGCCTAGGGGTACGGATTGTTTCCTGGGGGAACCAGGCGTAACCATTGTGTATCCTGCAATCTGTGTAGGTCGCGAATAGTAGCGCAAGTGCCTGGCTGAGTCTTGCCTGGGGGTACGGATTGTTTCCTGGGGGATCCTGGCGTAACCATTGTGTATCCTGCACTCTACTAGTCATCATGGCGTAACTCGCAGGGCTGTGAAAGCTTACGGATATGGATTGTTTCCTGGGGGAACCAGGCGTAACCATTGTGTATCTGCGAACCATGATCGGACAAAGGTTTTGGTTTGATTGTTTTGTTTGGATCGTACTTTCCATATCTATTTTAAAAGGTTTTTCAAGTATTTTCACTGGGTGTTGAAACAAGTCTACTAAGTACTTGAAGAATTCTAGCTTTGCGCCTGATCAACGCATGGCCAGAGTCTGCAAGAACGAGGATAAACTTGTTAAAACATTGAGTTATAAAAGTATTTTCGAAAGAAAAATTGGTTTTGATATAAAAGAATTTTATTATAAAGGTATTGCCAACAAAGAAATTTTGTATTAATATTTGAAATTTAAATTCTTATGGTTTGAAATAAATTATTCGGACCCGATTCTTTCTTTTGAATCTACCTTATCTGCTCAGCTTATTTGTTCATCTTGATTTTGTTTTCAAAATCTACCTTCCTTCCTTGTTGGATTTATCCTTTGAAAATTTTGTCTAATTATATACTACATTGTTTAATATAAAATTTTAAGTGTTATGAATAGTTTGAAGTTATTAATTTCGGATTTAATATTTTCAATAAACTTTGTAAAAATAAGGGATAGTGCAGGTAATTGTTTTCATAAGAGTTGAAAGTATTATAGTATTATAGAAAATTTGAATTTCAAATGAAGTTTCAAATAAAGATTTCAAATAAATTTGGGTAGTTTTAAAAATTTGTTGTTTATCTTATCTTTCAATCTATAAATTTCCGGCTGTTTTATTCTCCTACCTCCTTCCTTTTCGGGGACGAAAAGTTTTGAGTGGGGGAGAGTGTAACGACCTGTAAGATTTTAATAAACTTTATCGTTTTATTAACGTATTTAATTGGATTATGGTGAAATTTTTAAATAAATTAATTTGCAAATAAAAAGTTAATATATGGATTACGTCCAATTAAACATAGCAGATGGCAAAATTTCAATTTATTTTATGAAAATTTATTTATTATGTAATTCTATTAAATTCAAGCTAGCTAATAATTGTTGATAATAAAAAAAAAATTTTCTAATGCAGAATATTTTACATAGAAAAATTCTAAATCCTCATCTGAGAAAGGCGTCATCTCTAGTTTTTCAAAATCCGGACTTCTATAGCTTCGTCGTTCTTATTTTCTGCATTCTACTGCATTTTTTTTTCTACTAGTGAAAAATTCGAATTTTTATAACTCAATCATACCACTGATAACTGTATACCATTGTGAGCGCCTCGTCGTGCTGATCTCAAAAGTATATTTATTTCTGTATTTCGGAACCCGGTGTACAACGGAAGCAATAAATTTGTTCGTTTTAATGACACCATAAATTGTGCCTCCTTAGCTTCTCCTTATTTCGTTTCGATTTAAACCGTGCTACCCAATATAAATTTATTACTTTAAATTTACAGCTATAAACATTATTTGACCGTTTCTCTTACATTCATTTCACTTAAGAGATACGTTTCCGGTAGCTCTAAGTTCATTTCTCTTTTGGCTTCTATTCCAATAGCATACGTTACTTTTATAATTTCCTATTTATAATACATTGTTTTATAACTCCCAATTCAATGCTAACGTTATGTGCTTTATTTCAAACAGCTCAATTGAACTTTTGAATTCTCTGTTCATTCAACTCATCGCCGTTTTGCTATTAGTATTTGTTTCCTGATTTCATCATCAAACGTTTCTACTCCTAATTATTAGTAAATTTAGAATCAACGTTTGTTGCTTAATTTATGGCATACGTTCTAATCTTTTGCTTTTATCATTTAGAAATCGAAACGTTTCTTTTGCTTTTGAATTTTGTAACGTTTGATAATAATTAATCTCCATAGTATAATTGCCTACGTATTGGGACCTAGGAAATAAATAAAATTAAGAAAACGTATAACTTGCAAGAAACAATAGATTACTTTATTTGTTTATCTGGTTTCAAACGAGTGACCATTTATTTCGGGAGAAACCGTTTCTTTTGCATGTGTAAAAATCTACCATCATCTTTCTAGATCTGTTCATATATTTTTTCCTTCCGCCTCCTTTTATTTTGCTCTCAAATTTCCACCATCTTCTTTCCAGAACTCTCCCATGCAAACAAATCCATTTATTACTCGACCTATATATATATAACTCTATGGATTCACGCACCTTTCCTTCTCTGTTTTAATATAACTCTTCATTTCTTTTTCTCTCTCTCTTCTTTATTTCTATTTATAACTTTGTCAGAAACGTATGTGTCTATATAATTTATTTATTCCTTTCTCTGTTCATTTTCTTGCTTTCAAAATGTCCTTTCCTTTGTTATTCCCTTAATTTTAGTGCGTTACTTTACACCACTACAGGACATTTATTTATGTACGTTTCACTATGTTTCTTATATAATTTGATAAGCTGCACTTTTCTCTCCTTAATTTCTTTCTTCCATCATGATTCTAAAGACTTCTGCAAAATATATATATATATATATATATATATATATATATATATCACAGCATCTCTACATTCCTACTTTCTTTCTTCATTCTATAAACATATTTTTCCCTTACCTGAAGCCTCTCAGATCTGTTCTTCTCCTACAAAAAAAAAAAACACACACACATAAGAAACGCATAAAATAACAGGCAGCGGCCGCCTTCCATCCCTCTATCCTCTCTCGTTCATCACCTCCGCACTCTCACCTCCGCCTCGGGTACCACTGCATCTCCCACTTCAACTGGTGAGTAGCCACCTTTATTTGTATGCACAATTTTTTTAAATGCAATTATTTGAACGTATGCGTGCTTAGTTAGGATAACATATGATTAGTTTGGGTTTAGGTCACGTTAGTCTTATATATATGAGTATAGAATGTCTGCATATATTTGTGTAGTAAATTGTTTGCATATTTTACTTAAATAATTTTAAAGTATCAAATTGTTTTTCCTTCAAAGATATATATATATATATAGGTTAGTTATAGACAAAAGTATATGTATATGAGCTTTATGAGATGTACGTCTACGTAAGTTTTAAAGTATACATTATACATATACGCACAGCTGTTATATTTTAAAGTGGTATTTTATATAGATTTTTTTTTTTAGTAAATTTTCGTTCTGATTAAATTTTATACATGTTGATGTTCACGTAATTTATAGGTTTTAAGATGTATAAGTTAAGTTATATATATATATGACTTTATTTACGCATATAAAATTTTAAAAGTGGTATGGTCTGTTTATACGCATGGTTAGTAAAGGTGATTTATTTATTTATAATATATTGTTTTGCCGTTTATATATGTCACAGTTTTTAAAAATGGAGGAAAGGACAGTACATGTGTTCATTTGAAGAAGTCTGTGTCTATTTTGTTAGTACGCATATAATTTAAGTATGTTCATATAGGTGGAGTACAGACTTGCAGTGCATTATAATAACAAAAATTTTATGGATTATTTTATAAGTTGTTATATAGTTTTGTTTTATAAATATGTTATTTACGTATGTAAGTATTTTTTTA
The DNA here is from genome assembly GCA_030765085.1 of Allium cepa. NCBI lineage: Eukaryota > Viridiplantae > Streptophyta > Magnoliopsida > Asparagales > Amaryllidaceae > Allium > Allium cepa. Next base: position 578,201,296 of record CM060932.1, on the reverse strand, counting down.
AAAAAATGTAAGTATTTTTAAAATTGTAAGTATTTTGTATAAATACATATTTTATAAACTAAGTTTACATTAGTTTATATGTGTGAGTATCGGCTGTTAGTTCATATATGGTATAACAATAAGTAATATAATATGGTTGATGTTATAATAAGTTAGGTTACTGTAAGTGTATTTGTGTATATACATTGAGTTACATTTTATAGAATATGTCCTTAAGTTATTAAGTATTTAGGTCGTGTCTGCATATCAGATTTGTTCAGTACATGAATTATAAAAGTTCGCTTATACCATTTATCTTCATCGTTTCAGTTCTGATCTGATCCGTTTCAATTAGCTTTGATCGAATTCGTGCCGATTTTGTTTTGCTTGGATTTGAAATTTAATTTCAGTATCCGTAGTAGTGTGCATATCCGTATCACCTTCTGTATTCTCGTTCATCTCTAGCCTTGAAAGGTGAGCAATCACTCACGATTAACGTTCTTTTATTTATTAAATTTGATTCAATTGAAACGTCAATTGAAATATGCTGCTGTTAGTTGTTTACTGTTACGACTGCTATCATCTGTATCTGTTCACCTATGACACCTGACACCATTATCGGTTAATTATTTATGTGATAATAATACAGATTGGTTGAAAATTTACTGATTGATTGATTGTCGTTTAAATTGGATGTTAATTACTATTGTTAAATGATAACTAGTTTGCTAGTAAGATTTGAGGTGGTATAGTTTACAAAGAAAACGGATTATATACGATGGACCTTGATTGATTAAACCTGACCCCGCCATATGTAAATTTGATTAGTTTAATTTGACCCATTAATTGTCGTAGGAATTGATAAGTTATACTTTAAAGCTTTGAACATAGTTTGGATTAACTGTTGTAATACTAAACTGAAATTGAAATGGAACGACAATTGAAAAACTGAAATGTAATAATCTGTAATCTACATGAAATGATAGTGTAGATTTTAGAAATAATTATAAAAATAACAATGCGAATTAATAAGATCATTTCGGAGTTATTTGATTTAATCTATTGAATTGTTATTGATTGTTGTTATTGCTTGTTTACTTACTTTGACACTATCCCTGTCATCACACTGCAAGTTCCCTTTGTTATGTTTGATTTTTGAATTAAAATGGGTTGAAAAATAGGCCCAAGCGGGTTTCGTTTAATTAAATTTGGGATTACGGGTTGAAATGCTATCCACCCGTATACATTTAGTGTACGTATTGAAATGATAATAGCCATAACACTTTGACCATATGAAAAAAAAATCTATGGTCTTATTAAATGTAAATTCTTAAATACATCTATAAAGGGTAATGATAAATATAGAGTTAATTATATCTAGTTAATCAAGATTTGATTAAATACATAAATTATGATAAATAATTTATGTAAATTTTATTCGGATAAATGTTGCAATAATATTGAAAAATTAAGGTTGAGAAATAAATTTGGGTTATTGTAAAATGATGTTTAGATAAGGATTTATTTATTTAAATCAATTTGAAATTTATCGAATGAGATATTTCACGTTTAATAAAATTTGAGAAATCTTGAGAAAGATGTAATTTAAAGTCACTAAAATGGTATTGAATAAGGGAAGGTTCAAACTAAATAATAATGATGTAAAAACCAAGAATCTATATGAAACTGTTAAATTTAACATCTAAGTATTTAAGCCATGAACTGTATTGAAATTAAATGGTTTAGAAATTTGGTATGTATTTGGGACCAAGATAGTTGAATTTGTTATGTAGATAACTAATTGAATTTAATGGAAATTGAGGTTGAACGAAGTCTGGAAATTTGTATTTAGAGAACTAGATTGGGAAATTTAGGGGAAATATTAAATACTTAAAGTATGGAAACATATTGAAATGGAAAGGGTAATTAGGATATGAAATCCAGATTTGAGATTTATAATTGAGATTGAATTTAATTTAAATGGAAAGGTCAGGTTGATGTGAACGATTTGTTAAGTTAAGGAAATTGCAAGTGCTTTACCATATACAGCATTTAATATATATAAATACTATTTGGGAAATATAATTATTCGAAGTGAATTTGACATTTGGGTTTGAAGTATAAATTAAGTGAATGACCACGATGTAATAGTGTATATTTCTACCCTGTAGATAGTTCTATGGACCCTTAGAGGATGGTCATCCCAAACATCCTTTAAGTTATTTGTATTTCAGTTGATATTTCACTTCAGTTGGATTTATTGATATACGAATGTTAATCCTGACTCGAGTGTTTTGTGTTTTGCTTTACGCTCGGGTCAGACCGAGTAATACAGCTTTAGAGACTCACCTTTGGAGATTGGAGCTTCATTTGGAGATCCAACTATCGTTTCAGCTTTCAGTTTTCTAGATTGACTGGTTCAGAGAAGTCATCGGCTCGTACTGAAGACTTTTCTGTATTCCAGAGATTCTGATGTATTTTATTTTAAACTCTGATGCATATAGTAGCTTCATGAACTACTATTTTTCTATTCCGCTGCATTATATTACTCTGTGTCTGTGATCTGTGATTGGTTTATTTACTGTATATTTTAGGTTTTGCCAAATTAAATTAACAATTCGGTATTTTGAATTATTCAAGTCGTACATGTACGGTTTTAGTGTCGATTTGAATGGTCCAAAATAGCGGGTCGTTACACATCAACTGCCATTAACATTACTACCTTAATTTATATACAATTACTATTAATCAACGTATTGTTCCATCGGTAAATTAAATGCCTACTTCTATTTACTTATATTTTAAATTTTATACCCAAATGCAACAAATTTACACTTTCCATTATTATATAAATTTGAATTCCATTCTAGTTAATATTTTTATTGTTAATTTACAAATTCAACATTCCCTTTTGTTTATTATATTAAACTTATAACCAAGTTTGACAATTTAATTAATTGCAATATAAATTCTAAGTTATTGATTTTAATTTCAATTGATACATTTAATTTCTACATTCGCTCCCATATAAGCTATAAGATTTTTATTTCTTTCTAAATTTAAATTAAAAATCTTTTTAATTTAATTCATTTTAAACATCGAATTTTACGGGTCGTTACACTCTCCCTCACACAAAATTTTTCGTCCCCGAAAAGGAAAAAAAGGGAAAAGAAGAATTAGGAAATCCAAATATCTTACTTAAAACATTTAATTTATAGACAAATACATTTTTCAAAATTAATTAATTTAAATAAAACATACTAATTTATAACCAATAGATCTTTTATACTTAAATTAATAAAGTTTGGAAAACATTTTCAAAATTTTCTAAGTCCAAAATTTACGGAAAATTTCAGCAGAGTCTCCTTTGTACGGAGAGGCTCGTAAAAAAATATAGTATCAAATATAACAATATATAACATATTTTTTTCCAAAATAATATATATCCCAACACGGGAAAATAATATAATAACGTTATAATCCGTAATCCAAAACGTACCTATTTGTCGGGAAATTTACGCTTATATTATGAAACCAAATGCAGTTGCAATTGCTTACATAACCTATATTTCACTTATATAATCTAAAAGGGTTAAAAATTATATAAAATGAAATATTTAAAGTTATTTTACCTATCAACAAACAAATCAATATACAACCATTACTTAAAATCACCACAAATCAATCATTCATTCATATCAACAAAACAAATAGTTGTTCGGGTTCAAAACTTCAAATTGTACAGGATCAAAAATAACTACAAAGGGTACCCTTCACTCAACAGTCTTAGGTGAAACTAAATAGATTATTCATTCATCCAAACAATTTTAATGTATCCTTACCCAAACAACCATAAACCAAAACAAACAACAATTCCAAACAACAAATCAAATTTACTTATTATTAATTTCATTTCATACATTAGTTGTTTGATTTCTTTTCTTTCATATAATGATTTATCTTTTTATTTTACATTTATTTCTTACCATTTTATTTAGAAATAACTTCAAATTATTTACTGACGTTAAAATTTCTTACTTACAATACCTGCCTTCCATTATATTTAATTAGTAGTATTTCAATTATACTTAAGTTTATAACCATTTCAACGTCAAATTCTTATTTATTAAAGAAATTCATTGACCACTTTCATTCGTAAGTTTACTTGTACAACTTCCATTATATTTTCTTATTAACATTTCAACTTTTTACATCTTTTGGTAAGTTATACATGTTAAAAAAATGCAAATGAAACTTATACAAGTTTGACCTCATCTTTTAATTTAATTTAATGTTCAATAATTATTGTTTTATAAGTTTATTGTGACGACCCGGAATTTTTAAGCATTTTAAATTGGAATAATTAATTAATTTTAATATTTAAAAGTTAATTTTTAACTTGAATTCAAATATCACTAATTATTGATAATTAAATTATTGAATTAAATAATTTAAAGTTAAGCTAAATGTTGAATCTGGAGCTTTAAGCCTGTCGAAAATAATTTGAAGGCTTATAAAATTTATATTGATAAGACTGAAGATAATAGAAGTTTTAAAATTGAATTTAACAGCGATTTGTTCGGTTTTGAAATTTTATCGTTTAAATTGGATTTAAAAATAGCCTTCCGAGGCACAGTCTCGGAGTTCGACGACACCAGTTCCATTGGATCCGTAATATTGTGTTATTATCGGGTTTCAATTTTCGTAGTTTTTAGGTTTGTTGTGTGAGCGTATGATAGAGAAAAAAATAAAAAATAAATAAAAATCAAATCAAAAATCACATCTGCAACCCTAACTTCAACTAGGCCGAACTATTATCCGAGACAAGCCACCCTGCACTCTGAAAACACCACGTCTTGCCTCCTCCTTTTCTTTATGTCACGCGTGTCTTCTTTAGGAAGCTAATGGCCGAACGAATAAAAATAAAAATACCCTTCTTCCTAGTCCTACCTTCAGTTTGCTCTTTTCGAAATGAATTCTCTTTTCCCTTAAATTCAAAAATCGAAACCTGTAGCCCACACTTCCCTTCTGGCACGAATCTCCTAGCCCTAATCACCTACCTAAATCGGTTCGTGCGAAAATGGAAAAAAAAACACGGAGGTGAACACTCGTATTGGCCGATTTTTGATGCCATGCTGATGGGGCGGTACAACGCTGGTGTCGCGACTACATAATGACGTTGAGGTGAGCAATGCGACGAAGGGCGATAGTAGAGGAGCGATGAAGGAAGTGACACAAGCAGGTTCAGGGGGACATGCGTGATTATTAGAGGAGGCGATTTGATGCAACAATAGGGTGGTCGCTACCTGAGTAGCAATGAATGGTGGAGGTTGCAATCGACTTGGGCAATGCGATGGTGGTTATGCTTACACTGCTCTTTGTAGCAACCTTCACTCGATTTGGTTAAACCGGGATGTTCGCGATTTTTGTCAGAGGAAGAAGGCTGTCTCGTTGGATTTTCGTCGGTAAGGTATATATTTATATTTTTTTTTTCAAATTTAAATCTCATTTAATAATAAATACTCAGGAAAACAGAAATAAATTGCACATATATGTATATACTGAGCAGAGAAAGATTAAAATATAAGTATATTAAGCAGAACTGATTTTTACAGTAGGATATATTCACATTTTCTTTTATGTTGTTTTTATTTTATTTTATTTGAAACTAGTAAGCTTAAATTGTTAAATCCAAAACAGCGAATTTTAAATGTCTTTAAACTCGTAGAAGAATGGTTGGTTCTTATTTCACTAAGCGGAAATTAATAAAAGGGTTTAAACAGTTCGTTTAAAAAAAAATTAAATTATGATAATTAGTATGTATATATATACACACCCTATTTTAGAATATATCACCTTGTCAGAAAAGAAAATTTAAACTAGGTTGGTTTAACTATCATTTAAAATTAGTTAATTAAATTTTTTAAGAAGGTAATGGATTTTCGATTAGTCCAGATGTTAATAAATCATATAATGTGGTACAAGGTCAGAACGGTGAAGAAATGGTCAAGATGGAAATTGGTTGCAAACTAAAAAGCAAAGGTGAGTTAATCTCACTCAGTTGAATTTAAATTTAAATAATTGTTTTTGAATGGTGGAATTGATTGATGTGCTATAGTATGGTATATCTTGGAATTGGTATTTTATGTTGTGTTAACATCTGTCGATGCAGGGAAATAGGTTGGAGGGATCCAACTGGGTCCCTCATCATTTATTTAAATTATTTAATATTCTCTGTTGTGTTTGTTGATATTCTATGATGAATTATGTTGGAATATTAAATGTTATGGTTTGATTGGATATATTTGGGTAAAATGAATTACCAAAAATATATAAATTGGATTTTGAAAAGAAAATAAAAGAAGTAAATTTGTAAGCGAAATAACTACAGGAAAATGTGAATAAAGTAAGAATGAATTGAAAGAAATGGAAATGATATTAAAATACTAATAAATAACTTCGAGTATGAAAAGATTTTGAATAAACGGAAATCAATGAATCGTAGAGCGAGTATATTGGATATATTTTTCAGAACCCGAGGCAAGTTGGAGAGTGATTCTGTTTTGTCTCTTCAGGATGGGAGAAGTTGTTCTCTTCTGTTGATAATAAAATTTGGTTTTGATTTTTGGATTAATCTTGAGAGGATCAGCTTGTTGAGTTGGTTGATCCAGTTTGTTTATAGGAGTATCAGCGAAGGTTGAGCTGATCGGAAAGGATCTATAGGTAGCCCGGATCATCCAGTAAGTTTGAGGTTAAGTAATGGAAGAATTTGGAATTCGAAGTTGGAGGCCTCGATGTTGTTGAGATTTTCTCTGGTAAAAGGAAGCAAAAAGTTTTGGTAAGCTTCGAGGCATATTGGATTCTTCTGAGTTTTTGTAAGATCAGTGCTTTGGTTTGAAGAGTTGAATTGCCAGTTTGGAAGACTGTAATTCAAAATATTTCATGTGTCTCTGAGGGAGTACATGTTTTGGTTCATCACTGGTTTTGAGACCAGTAGTTCTGTGAAGGTTTTAGTTGTTGATCAGACTTGTCTTTGGTCTGGTATCTTGTGTAGATTATAGATCTAGCTGAGTAGGAACTTAGTACCTTAGAAGTATAGCTAGTTTGGGTTTAGTAGAGCGAGTATCCCTGTGTTTGTACTGGGGAAACTCGAGATAATTTTAGGAAGTTTATCCGGATCTGTGTCCGGATAGCTGGTGTTATTTATTTGAATTGGTTGTTTGGATGGAATTGTTTGTTTGATTGATAGTGTATGGCTGTTATGTATGTTTGGATTGGTTGAAATAAAATTTAATTTTGGATTATCTTTGTTTTAAATTTCGAGGACGAAATTCGGTTAAGGGGGGAGGATTGTAATATCCCGGAATTTCCAGGAGTTTAAAATGCTGATAATCTCTTATTTAAATTATTTGAAATTGATAAAATTGTTATTTTCAAAAATAATTAACCAAGTAATATTTTAACTATGATTATAAATGTAAGGACCCGATTCTTCGACTTCCGAAAACTGACATCAATACGTCCATTATATCAACTGCCGAGCAATCGAATGCCGGAAAACCGAACACTTAGGGTTTTAAGAAAAGAAAAAGGTAGAAGAAGAGAGAAAAAGATAGAATAGAACAGAAAGAAAACAGCAGAACAATATAAGAATCTCACAATTCGCAGCGGGACAACATATAATAGATAAATGAATAATCTTTAAACAAAGAACTATATCAGCTATTACATTACATCACATTACATCAGAGTGTACAACAACAAACAATGCAGCGGAAAAAAAATACTATGTAGTAGTAATACGCCATGCCATCTATCTTGCCTCTAGCAACTCCTGAATTCCAGAATATCCTGATAAACCTTAACTCTTGACTGCCCGTGTGGAAATTGGTGGGCACCCAAAGTTTAGGAAGGAAAACAATAAACTCCGAGTCAGTCATGTGACTGGTGTGAGAACTCAAAACAGTTTATTTATCTTTAAAATCAAAATAGAGGAATATTTTTTAAAGTCAATTCGCAATGCTTTTAAAAATGAGACTACCATAAGGCCTCCCGCACACATACACAATGTAAACGCAGAATCGGAGGAGATTTATCCTTATGATAGTCAAAGATGCTTGATACGCATTAAAAAGAAACATTTGATATTATTACTAGTGCATAGTATAGAAAACAATTTCGAAAGTAGAATATAAATCTTAGCCAGCATAGGCATTCCGCACTTATGCCTACTATAGCTACCATCCAAACAGTGGGGCACCACCATAAGTGAATGATAGGTTCTACAACTAAAACAGTACAAGATCGTATTGTTTCTTTGGATTTCCAACAAATGGTCAGGCCAAGGAACTTCCCATTGCCACATGAGAACGCCTCTGGAAGGACGTCCCCGAGAACCTAACCAGATCTCTGCCAATACAAGGCCGGGTTACCCCTAACTGGGTAACTACTGACATGAATATGTCATCCCCCGATCGTAACCGATCTATCCGAGGATCCTCGATTTCCAACAACCACAAAATTTGCAGCAACAACATAGGTTAAATATCTGGGCTCCATACCATGATACCACCTCTATCCAGAAGGAATGACATACACTAAAGGGGTGCTACCCCCTAATAACCTTGCTGCATCCTTCCTGTTTTGACTATTTCCGGGGTGTGAGGTCCGACGAAGTCTCGTCCACAAAGCCACGCTTTATACAAAAGTTGTGCTTTGGGTCAATCAAATGATCATAGAAATGATCACCAAGATAAATGATCAAATAAATGATCCTATCACAAATGATCAAACAATGATCATTTCACAGCAACACTCAGCATGCCACACTACCAAATTGGGAGTATGTCGCTAATAACCTTCAACTATATAACCTCTAAGCTCGTACGTCTCAGAGAAGGGTGTTAAGCTAAGAGAATAAATTCTCCACCACCAACAGAAATATATTTGAAAGAAATCAGCTTTATATCTCAACTTGTAATGTCAGACATACAATCCATACAAGTCTGTTCCGGGCTCGAACAGAACCGAAGGCACTTCCAAAGAAGTCCTTGCAATCCGGATATTCACTAATCACGACCGGACTTCCCGTCACTAAGGGTGATAAAACCTCTATATCGGAGATCAGCCGATGTAGAGTAACTCGACGGTAATCCTTCCGTTTTCACAAATATCTGGTCTTCAACACCGGTCATCAAATGCAATCCATAACGACGTATCACATACTCGGAATGGGTTATACGACCCCAAGGTCCTTTCCCGGATAACCCGAATAGTGAGCGCTTATTCAAAAATAAGTGTGGCATTCAAATTCAAACAAATCTCAACAAATACCTATTTAAAGGTAAATATTGATAGTCGGATATTTAACTATCAATAAAGATGCTCAACATCATCAGATTCCAAATAATTTTCCAAATTATTTATTTCTCAAAAATATCTTTACTAGATATATATTTTCCACACGTCAACCATTTGAAAACAATTTCAAATCAATTTCCTTAAATGGAAACACTTCCAATTATTTATCCATTTTAAATTTAAAATGGTTCATTTAAATAAATCAAATAAATCCTTACTGATTTACTTTTTTATTTACGTTCCAAATCCGTAAATTTATTCCCAAACTTTAAAAATAAATCAACGTTTATTTTTAAACAAATTCCCCTTTCTTTTATAAATTCCAAAGTGAATTTATATTCCAAAATATTTATGAATATACGATTTCAATTATTCATTTTCAATTTATATTCAAAAAGATAAATTCTCAAAATGTTTCATTTCACATTAGAAAAACATTTCCATATTTATTTATTTATAAGTAATTCACAAATCTATTTATTTTCAACACTTGGAAAATATTCAATATACTTAAATCGAAATTAAGTATATATTTCATTCTTTAAGGAAATCATTCTCTTAAACATATTTATTTGGGCCAAAATGAATGTTACGTAAAACATCGTTACGACAACCCAAAATCACTAGTATAGGGATTCGAAATTAAAATAGATATATAAATCCCAATACTATACAAAACATTTCCTTTCGGAAATAATTTACTATAACAACAGTGTTATAGTCCACCATTTCCTTTTATTTCTCGAAAACGTCTATTTCAACAATGAATGTTGAAATCTATGGTTTCGAATCTCAACACATTTAAAAACATCATTAGATCGTTTTAATTCTATTTAAAACACCAAATCCAAAACATTTTCTTTAACATATTATTCACTATTCAAAAACGTGAATATGCTTGTTAACCAATTTCATCATTTCTATACATTTTATTTTAAAGGATTATTCACTGTCTAAAACGTGAATATAACTTCATTAATAAGTTATACAATTTACTTATCAAAATAAGTCGTTGCGGATTTATAAAACAATGTTTATAATTTCCATTTCTATTTATTTTATAACAACTTCCTTTTATAAATTTCCTTTATTAACCTATTCGATTTATAACTCAATTATATACCGAAAGTCCATATTATAAGTTAAATGCTTATAATTTATTTGTTTGCAAAATCGTTCCTTTAACTTCCCAAAATATAAATCGTATAACTTATAAGATTCATCTATTTACCCAAATCTATTTCTTCAAATAACTTTACAAATTTTATAAACCTACTGCTTATAAAATTCCATTTATAACTTCACCGTTTATAATTCTATAAATTTTATTTATTTATGAAATTCATTCACAATTCATTCCAACACTTATAAAAACTCGTTTTATAATCCCAATATTTTAAATTTACAAATATCAGTTTTATAAATCTTTTATATAAATCAATGTATATTATTCTTTTTAAACGTCTTTAAACTCCTTTATAATTTCATCATTTTGATTTATAAAATAATCAAATTTTATAAATCCTATATTTTAAACTTTTTATAATAAATTCAAAAATCCCAATTTAAGCTATTTATAAAATCATTAACCCATATTTTCAAAAATCAACTTTTAACTATATTTCTCAAAATCATAATTTTATAACATTAAAATTTTAACGTTTATTTATTTAAAATGAATCAATTCCAAAAATATTTTATAAACTTATACTCTTCAAAAATCACTTTAAAAATCCTTTTAAAATTCCAAAATTTGGTCTAATGATGCTACATACCAAATAGTCAATCACGACAACAACGACATCATATATCGATATGATAATCAATCAAATATCAAAATATCTGAAATCAAATAAATACTGTTGAGGAATCCAGTTGGATCCCTCCAACCTGTTTTCCTGCATCCAACGATGTTAGCACAATGCCAATTCCATTCTAGTACGAAATTATCACGGTATATAGGATTTAAAATATTATCCGCTTAACAGACGGTGCAATAGGGTCTCATCCGCTATATACTGCGGGAAATCAACTCCAAGTACATAAATAATACCAGTTTCACTGTTTATGAAATATTCGCGGTATATGTTTTAATAAATAACATCCGCTTACTAACGACGCATAATGTCTATTTTAACAATCAATAGATACAATCATTCAAACATGCATTCAAGAATTTTAAGTATAACTATTTAAAAATTAAAATCGAAACCGATTCGATTGAGTGAGAAGTTCTCACCTTGATTTCAATTTCGTTTTAGCGATTTATTTCGAATAAAATTAAACGCGCGTTTAATTTTATCCAAAATTTTCGCTTGCTCCAAACAACTCCAATCCAATTCCATAGCGTAGTATTCGTCAATACGATTCCAACGCAACTGGTTTGGTGTGTTTTCGACCTCGTATGAAAAAGATATCAATTTTCAAAGTTACACGAATTTATATAAACTAATTTTACAACATATACTTATATTTTCAACCTAATTTAATTCCAGCCGTAGGATCTCCATCACCCTGCATCCAAGCCGCTCCTATGTTTCTTCTTCACGCGCATGATTTTTCTTCCCAGTAAACCAAACACGCAACTAAACCCATGAGCTTGAAACTAGGGTTAAATTACACGACCCCTACGCTCGATTATAATTCGATGAGGAACTTGCATCTCGAAGAGCATCAAGCAAGCTACACTCGGCTATAACCTTGGTGAACTCGGCCCTACATCTAGCACGCATTTCGAGGCCGACCGTGCTACCTTCAAACCTCAATTTCCATCAATTCGCTTCGCCTACAACGACCTCCACCGTTGATCTTGTAGTACTCGATGTGCTCTATAACTTCGTAGTTGAACATTTCTTGAATGGGTTTACGGATTGTGAAATAATTGAAGAAGAAATTAAGAGGATTTCGGCCATAGATACAAGGGTGGCGGCTGTAACCTAATTCCTAGGGTTTGATGTAAAGAATGAAAATAGAGGTCCTTTTATAGAAAATTCGCGCGACACTATTCATCCCGGATTTTCCGAACTCCGATTTACGCACGGTAACCAGCGTTTCTAAAGTTTATCCCGCATTCCGAAACCAATGGAACAGGTTTCGGAAGCTAGTTCGATCATCTGTGCGAGATATGGAATTAAACGATCGATTTAAAATTAAATTGATTAAACCGATTTCTAGGCGTTTTAGCTTGCACCGGACAAACGGTAAATCCGATTGACATGAAATTTGAAATCTTACAATAATATCACATTACGGATCCGATGAAACTAGTTTCGTCGAAATCCGAGACTTTTTGAAAAATGACTATTTTAACTCGCCAAATTAAAATTAAAACGATATCGATGCGTTTCGAGCTGCAACGGTCAAACGACAACTCCGATTGCTACGAAAATTGAAATCCGATAATAACAAACTATTACAGATCCAATGGAACTAGTTTCGCCCAATTCTGAGACTGTTCGAAAATTGGCTAATTTCACTAGTCGATAATTAAATATTAAAATATTCAATTTTCACAAATTAACTCTTAATTCAATTTTAAAAGTTCTAAAATATCGTTCTAACTCCAATATGATTAAATAAAATTTTACAAATCATTTTTAATCATATTTAACTCAAATTTCAATTATTTCTGGAATTTCTATTATTAAATTATCGATTTAATTGTCCAATTAAATCCAATTATTCGAAATAAAATTATTCGACTTATAAATTCCACTTATTAATAATTAAAATTAATTAAATATTCAAATTTTAATTAATAGAAATTCTGGGTCGTTACAGACTTCCCCCTTAAAAGAATTTCGTCCTCGAAATTAACAAGTAAGAAAAGTTACAGAATCTATTAACTTTCCAAAATTCATAGTTAAACTTCTTACAGTACTTTACTAAGTTTTTTAATCATACTTAGTTATCTTTTCAAAAACAACTACTATTGTTTAACTTTCAACTCCAAATCAAAGTTATAGTTTTCAAAAAAATTTCAATTTTTCTCAAAAATATTCCAACGCCTTAAATTTTCGGAAAAATTCGCCATAGACTTCTTTGCGCGGCTCGATCCGAAAAAAAATGATAGTATACATATCACAAATATACATCTCATCAAGTGATGAGGCATCACGCAGGGAAAAAAGTGTAAAAGTACGATATTTAATCCGAGATATTTACCTTATATTTTATTAGCAAGCATATACGGCTACTATAGCGCGAACGCGAGCTCCAAATGTTGAAGCAAACGCGATCCGCACCTACTAAACACTCAACAACAACATGAGAACATGCATATATGAAAATAATATCAATATACATCATATAGCAACATAATAACTATATATGCCAACATAGCAAATGCAGTAAAAGCAATATATTCAACCATCAACCAACTAACATCCAACTAGCATTCAACTAACATCCATAACCAATAAATATTCATTCATATTCTCATTAATATTCAATGAAATGGGTTCTCAATTTAATCACATTTGATTCATTAACCGTGGATGTTTTTACTAACATTCATTTTCAATTAGTTAATATTCACTAATTCATATTCAAGTTGGTTCACTTCCAAATCAAATTCAATTCTATTTAAGATTCACTTAACTTCCAATTGGATTCCAATTACTTTAGCTTTCAATTTCATTAATACTTAATGAATTATATACAATCAACTAACAATCATATAACAACCAATGTATATTAATTACAACCAAATTTCTTTGTTTATATTCATTCAATTTGGTTTAACACCTTTACTTTCAATTGGTTCAATTAAATTGATTTTCATTCAATTATTCAACTTCCAATAACATTAGATTTTAATGAATTTACACTTACATTCATTATTTCATATCCATTTAATTAACATTCAATCCATTCATTCAATTCAATTACTAAAGTTGAATTTCATTTATATAACTCAAGTTTGCATTTATCACTTAACTTTATTAATTTACTTTGATACCAAAATCAACTTCATTCAACATCACTTAAGTTATATTTCATTTTACAAACATCACTGGGTTTTACTTAACTTAAATCCCACTTATAAATCAATTCAAATTTCAATTCTAAAGTAAATTTCCATTTAACTTCAAATTCATTTTTATTTACAACTCATATTCATAAATATATTCATATAGTTTCACTTCTTATATATATAAGTTTATTTCACAATTGTAAATCAATTTAATTATAATTCAATTCTTATAATTCTTTTGCTTATACAATTATTCTTTAATTTAGATTATTCAAACAACTAGACAATCAACTTATATACACTTTAATAATTCTGAAAAAAAATTCCTTTATATATAAAAATAATCAAGGTAAAATTATTTCATTTACCCAACTTAAAACAATATTGTGTCGAATTGTTCTGTACAAGTGTTTAGAGATCCCTATCAACAACGTTAATTACTCGTATTAACCAGAATCCATACACCACTCAACAAACCAATCATCACAATATAAAACAATTTTATATTCACTAACAAATACGCTCTCATAGCTATTATTACACTCAAACTCATTCTAGAGTACTACTGACTCTATCTCTAATGAGTAATACCCAACAGAGCCATGGTTGTCGCTTAACCATATGCTCTGATACCACATTGTAAGGACCCGATTCTTCGACTTCCGAAAACTGACATCAATACGTCCACTGTATCAACTGCCAAGCAATCGAATGCCGGAAAACCGAACACTTAGGGTTTTAAGAAAAGAAAAAGGTAGAAGAAGAGAGAAAAAGATAGAATAGAACAGAAAGAAAACAGCAGAACAATATCAGAATCTCACAATTCGCAGCGGGACAACATATAATAGATAAATGAATAATCTTTAAACAAAGAACTATATCAGTTATTACATCACATCACATTACATTACATTACATTACATCAGAGTGTACAACAACAAACAATGCAGTGGAAAAAAATACTATGTACTAGTAATACGCCAAGCCATCCATCTTGCATCCAGCAACTCCTGAATTCCAGAATATCCTGATAAACCATAACTCTTGACTGCCCGTGTGGAAATTGGTGGGCACCCAGAGTTTAGGAAGGAAAACAATAAACTCCGAGTCAGTCATGTGACTGGTGTGAGAACTCAAAACAGTTTATTTATCTTTAAAATCAAAATAGAGGAATATTTTTTAAAGTCAATTCGCAATGCTTTTAAAAATGAGACTACCATAAGGCCTCCCGCACACATACACAATGCAAACGCAGAATCGGAGGAGATTTCTCCTTATGATAGTCAAAGATGCTTGATACGCATTAAAAAGAAACATTTGATATTATTACTAGTGCATAGTATAGAAAACAATTTCGAAAGTAGAATATAAATCTTAGCCAGCATAGGCATTCCGCACTTATGCCTACTATAGCTACCATCCAAACAGTGGGGCGCCACCATAAGTGAATGATAGGTTCTACAACTAAAACCGTACAAGATCGTATCATTTCTTTGGATTTCCAACAAATGGTCAGGCCAAGGAACTTCCCATTGCCACATGAGAACGCCTCTGGAAGGACGTCCCCGAGAACCTAACCAGATCTCTGCCAACATAAGGCCGGGTTACCCCTAACTGGGTAACTACTGACACGAATATGTCATCCCCCGATCGTAACCGATCTATCCGAGGATCCTCGATTTCCAACAACCACAAAATTTGCAGCAACAACATAGGTTAAATATCTGGGCTCCATACCATGATACCACCTCTATCCAGAAGGAATGACATACACTAAAGGGGTGCTACCCCCTAATAACCTTGCTGCATCCTTCTTGTTTTGACCATTTCCGAGGTGTGAGGTCCGACGAAGTCTCGTCCACAAAGCCACGCTTTATACAAAAGCTGTGCTTTGGGTCAATCAAATGATCATAGAAATGATCACCAAGATAAATGATCAAATAAATGATCCTATCACAAATGATCAAACAATGATCATTTCACAGCAACACTCAGCATGCCACACTACCAAATTGGGAGTATATCGCTAATAACCTTCAACTATATAACCTCTAAGCTCGTACGTCTCAGAGAAGGGTGTTAAGCTAAGAGAATAAATTCTCCACCACCAACAGAAATATATTTGAAAGAAATCAGCTTTATATCTCAACTTGTAATGTCAGACATACAATCCATACAAGTCTGTTTCGGGCTCGAACAGAACCGAAGGCACTTCCAAAGAAGTCCTTGCAATCTGGATATTCACTAATCACGACCGGACTTCCCGTCACTAAGGGTGATAAATCCTCTATATCGAAGATCAGCCGATGTAGAGTAACTCGACGGTAATCCTTCCGTTTTCACAAATATCCGGTCTTCAACACCGGTCATCAAATGCAATCCATAACGACGTATCACATACTCGGAATGGGTTATACGACCCCAAGGTCCTTTCCCGGATAACCCGAATAGTGAGCGCTTATTCAAAAACAAGCGTGGCATTCAAATTCAAACAAATCTCAACAAATACCTATTTAAAGGTAAATATTGACAGTCGGATATTTAACTATCAATAAAGATGCTCAACATCATCAGATTCCAAATAATTTTCCAAATTATTTATTTCTCAAAAATACCTTTACTAGATATATATTTTCCACACTTCAACCATTTGAAAACAATTTCAAATCAATTTCCTTAAATGGAAACACTTCCAATTATTTATCTATTTTAAATTTAAAATGGTTCATTTAAATAAATCAAATAAATCCTTACTGATTTACTTTTTTATTTACGTTCAAAATCCGTAAATTTATTCCCAAACTTTAAAAATAAATCAACGTTTATTTTTAAACAAATTCCCCTTTCTTTTATAAATTCCAAAGTGAATTTATATTCCAAAATATTTATGAGTATACGATTTCAATTATTCATTTTCAATTTATCTTCAAAAAGGTAAATTCTCAAAACGTTTCATTTCACATTGGAAAAACATTTCCATATTTATTTATTTATAAGTAATTCACAAATCTATTTATTTTCAACACTTGGAAAATATTCAATATACTTAAATCGAAATTAAGTATATATTTCATTCTTTAAGGAAATCATTCTCTTAAACATATTTATTTGGGCCAAAACGAATGTTACGTAAAACATCGTTACGACAACCCAAAATCACTAGTATAGGGATTCGAAATTAAAATAGATATATAAATCCCAATACTATACAAAACATTTCCTTTCGGAAATCATTTACTATAACAACAGTGTTATAGTCCACCATTTCCTTTTATTTCTCGAAAACGTCTATTTCAACAATGAATGTTGAAATCTATGGTTTCGAATCTCAACACACTTAACAACATCGTTAGATCGTTTTAATTCTATTTAAAACACCAAATCCAAAACATTTTCTTTAACATATTATTCACTATTCAAAAACGTGAATATGCTTGATAACCAATTTCATCATTTCTATACATTTTATTTTAAAAGATTATTCACTGTCTAAAACGTGAATATAACTTCATTAATAAGTTATACAATTTACTTATCAAAATAAGTCGTTGCGGATTTATAAAACAATGTTTATAATTTCCATTTCTATTTATTTTATAACAGCTTCCTTTTATAAATTTCCTTTATTAACCTATTCGATTTATAACTCAATTATATACCGAAAGTCCATATTATAAGTTAAATGCTTATAATTTATTTGTTTGCAAAATCGTTCCTTTAACTTCCCAAATTATAAATCTTATAACTTATAAGATTCATCTATTTACCCAAATCTATTTCTTCAAATAACTTTACAAATTTTATAAACCTACTGTTTATAAAATTCCATTTATAACTTCACTGTTTATAATTCTATAAATTTTATTTATTTATGGAATTCATTCACAATTCATTCCAACACTTATAAAAACTCGTTTTATAATCCCAATATTTTAAATTTACAAATATCAGTTTTATAAATCTTTTATATAAATCAATTTATATTATTCTTTTAAAACGTCTTTAAACTCCTTTATAATTTCATCATTTTGATTTATAAAATAATCAAATTTTATAAATCCTATATTTTAAACTTTTTATAATAAATTCAAAAATCCCAATTTAAGCTATTTATAAAATCATTAACCCATATTTTCAAAAATCAACTTTTAACAATATTTCTCAAAATCATAATTTTATAACATTAAAATTTTAACTTTAATTTATTTAAAATGAATCAATTCCAAAAATATTTTATAAACGTATACTCTTCAAAAATCACTTTAAAAATCCTTTTAAAATTCCAAAATTTGGTCCAATGATGCTACATACCAAATAGTCAATCACGACAACAACGACATCATATATCGATATGACAATCAATCAAATATCAAAATATCTGAAATCAAATAAATACTGTTGAGGAATCTAGTTGGATCCCTCCAACCTGTTTTCCCGCATCCAAAGTTGTTAGCACAATGCCAATTCCGTTCCAGTACGAAATTATCGCGGTATATAGGATTTAAAATATTATCCGCTTAATAGACGGCGCAATAGGGTCTCATCCGCTATATACTGCGGGAAATCAACTCCAAGTACATAAATAATACCAGTTTCACTGTTTATGAAATATTCGCGGTATATATTTTTAATAAATAACATCCGCTTACTAACGGCGCATAATGTATATTTTAACAATCAATAGATACAATCATCATTCAAACATGCATTCAAGAATTTTAAATATAACTATTTAAAAATTAAAATCGAAACCGATTCGATTGAGTGAGAAGTTCTCACCTTGATTTCAATTTCGTTTTAGCGATTTATTTCGAATAAAATTAAACGCGCGTTTAATTTTATCCAAAATTTTCGCTTGCTCCAAACAACTCCAATCCAATTCCATAGCGTAGTATTCGTCAATACGATTCCAACGTAACTGGTTTCGTGCGTTTTCGACCTTGTATGAAAAAGATATCAATTTTCAAAGTTACACGAATTTATATAAACTAATTTTACAACATATACTTATATTTTCAACCTAATTTAATTCCAGCCGTAGGATCTCCATCACCCTGCATGTAAAGACCCGTAAATCCGTACTCCTTGAATAGACACTAATCTCCGTTGATTAATTCAAGATGAACGAAAATACGAACCCTTAAGGGTTTTAAGAAAAATTTAAGAAAAAGGGAGAAGAAAGAAAAAGGTAGAAGATAGAGGGAAAAGAAGATAAAAAATTTTAAAATAGAAGGAAAAGAGAATAGAGAACATAGAACAGAGAATAGGACGGAACAGAAAACAACAGAACAACATCAGAATCTCACAATTCGCAGCGGAACAACATATAATAATAAATGAATAATCTTTAAACAAAGAACTATATCAGTTATTACATTTTATACATTACATTTCATTACATCATATCATCAGAGTGTACAACAACAATATACAACATCAAACATTGCAGCGGAAAAAGAAATACTATATAAACTAGTAATACGCCATGCCATCCAGCTTGCCTCCAGCAATTCCAGAATATCCAGAATATCCTGATAAACCTTAACTCTCGACTGCCCGTGTGGAAATTGGTGGGCACCCAGAGTTTAGGAAGGAAAACAATAAACTCCAAGTCAGTCATGTGACTGGTGTGAGAACTCAAAACAGTTTATTTATCTTTAAAATCAAAATAGAGGAATATTTTTAAATTCAATTCGCAATGCTTTTAAAAATGAGACTACCATAAGACCTCCTTCCACACACACAATGCAAACGCAGACTTGGAGAAGATTTCTCCTTATGATAGCCAAACATGCTTGATACGCATTTAAAAAAAACATTTGATATTATTACTAGTGCATAGTGTAGAAAATTCATTTAGAAAGTAGAATATAAATCTTAGCCAGCATAGGTACCATTATATTATGCCTACTAATAGCTACCATATTAGATGGCAGGTTCTACAACTAAAACCGTACAAGTTTCGTATTGTTTCTTTGGATTTCCAACAAATGGTCAGGCCAAGGAACTTCCCATTGCCACATGAGAATGCCTCTGGAAAGACATCCCCGAGAACCAAACCGAAACTCTGCAAACACAAGGCCGGGTTACCCCTAACTGGGTAACTACTGACACGAGCACGCCATTCCCCGATCGTAAACGACCTTTCTCACGGGATACCGAAAACCAACAACCACAAAGTAATAAATTCGTAGTAACCACATAGGTTAAATATTTGGGCTCCATACCATGATACCACCTCTATCCAGAAGGAAATGTACATACCCTAAAGGGTGCTACCCCTCATAACCTTGCCGCATCTTTCCTGTTTTGACCATTTCCGGGGTGTGAGGTTCAACGAAGTCACGTCCACAAAAACATACTTTATACAAAAGCCATGCTTTGGGTCAACAAATGATCAACACAATGATCACCAAGATAGACGATCAAATAAACGATCCTATCACAATAGTCAACACAATGATCATTTCAGCAACACTCAGCATGTCACATTACCAAATTGGGAATATATCGCTGATAACATTCAACTACATAACCTCTAAGCTCGTACGTCTCAGAGAAGGGTGTTAAGCTAAAGAATAAATTCTTCGCCACCAACAGAAATATATTTGAAAGAAATCGGCTTTATATCTCAACTTGTAATGTCATACATACAATCCATACAAGTCTGTTCCGGGCTCGAACAAAACCGAAGGCACTTCTTACGAAGCCCTTGCAATCCGTATATTCACAATCCTGATCGGATTCACCATCACATATGGAGAACTCAATACCGTAGTTACTCGGTGCAGAGTCAATCGACAGGTCATCCTATCGCTCTCGCAAATACCGGGTCTTCAACACCGATCTTCAATGCAATTCACAACGACGTATCACATATTCAGAATGGGTTATACGACCCCATGGTCCTTTCCCGGTTAACCCGAATAGTGAGCGCTTATTCAAAAATAAGTGTGGCATTCACATTCAAACAAATCACATCAATTACCCATTCAAAGGGAAATATTGATAGTCGGTTATTGAACTATCACTGGATATGCACACATCACCAGTTTCCAAATAATTTTCCAAATTATTTATTTTCCAAAATATCTTCACTAGATATATATAATTTCATACTTCAAAAAAAATAAATCAATATTTATTTTTAAACCAATTCCACTTTTCATTCATAAATTCCATAGTGAATTTATAATCCAAAATATCAATGAATATTCGATTTCAATTATTCATTTTCAATTTATCTTCAAAAAGATAAATTCTAAATATTCACTTTATATTGGAAAACATTTCCATACTTATTTATTCATAAGTAATTCACAAATTTTATTTATTTTCAACACTTGGAAAATATTCAATATACTTAAATCGAAATTAAGTATATATTTCATTCTTTAAGGAAATCATTCTCTTAAACATATTTATTTGGGCCAAAACGAATGTTACGTAAAACATTGTTACGACAACCCAAAATCACTAGTATAGGGATTCGAAATTAAATAGATATATAAATCCCAATACTATACAAAACATTTCCTTTCGGAAATCATTTACTATAACAACGGTGTTATAGTCCATTATTTCCTTCTATTTCTCGAAAACGTCTATTTCAACAATAAATGTTGAAATCTATGGTTTCGAATCTCAACACATTTTAAAACATCGTTAGATAGTTTTAATTCTATTTGAAATATCACATTCAAAACAATTTCTTTAACCTCTTATTCACTATTCAAAAATGTGAATATACTTCATTAACAATTTCATCCTTTTATTCATTTTAATTCAAAGGATTATTCACTATTCAAAAATGTGAATATAACTCCATTTATAGGTTTCAACAATTTACTTAAAAAAAATAAGTCATTTACGAATTTATAAACAACGTTTATAAATTCCATTTCTATTTATTTATAAAAACTTCTTTTTATAAATTCTTTTATTAACCTATTCCAGTTTATAACTCAATTATAAACTAAACGTTCATATTATAAGTTAAATACTTATAAAACGATTATTTTACAAAATCGTTCTTTTTAACTTCCCAAATTATAAATCTTATAACTTATAAGATTCATTCATTTATCCAAAATCACTATTTTAATAACTTAATAAATTTTATAAACCTACTGCTTATAAAATTCCATTTATAACTTCACTGTTTAAAATTCTATAAATTCCATTCAATTATGAAATTCATTTTCACTTCATTCAAACACTTACAAAAACTCGTTTTATAATGTCCATATTTCAATTTATAAATATCCATTTATAAATCTCTTATATAAATCAATTTATATTATTCTTTTTAAACGTCTTTAAATTCCTTTAAAAACTTCTTCCTTTTGATTCATAAAATAATTAAATTTTATAAATCCTATATTTCAACTTTTCATAATAAATTCAAAAATTTCCATTTAACTATTTTATAAAATCATTAGCATCATATTCTCAAAAATCAGTTTTTAACTATATTTCTCAAAAATCATAATTTTTATAACTTTAAAAATTATAACGTTTATTTATTTAAAATGGATCAATTCCAAAATATAGAATATTCTCAAAAATCACTTAAAAAAAATCATTTTAAAATCCCAAAATTTGGTCCAATGATGCTACACACCAAATAGTCAATCACGACTACAACGATCCATCATATATCGATATGATAATCCATCAAATATCAAAATATCTGAAATCAAATAAATACTGTTGAGGAATCCAGTTGGATCCCTCCAACCTGTTTTCCTGCATCCACAAACATTAGCACAATACCAATTTCGCTCCAGTACGAAATTATCGCGGTATATGGGATTTAAATATTATCCGCTTAATAACGGCGTAATAGGGTCTCATCCGCTAAAAAATACGGGAAATCAACAACTGCAATATATACATATGCCAATATATATATATATATATTGCTGCTATATATAATACCAATTTCACTGTTTATGAAATATTCGCGGTATATGTTTTTAATAAATAACATCCGCTTACTAACGGCGTATGATGTCTATTTTAACAATCAATAGATATCAATCAACATTCAAACATGCATTCAAATATTTTAAATCTAACTATTTAAAATAAAATCGAAACTGATTCGATTGAGTGAGAAATTCTCACCTTGATTTTATTTCCGTTTTAGCGATTTATTTCGAATAAAATTAAACGGACGTTTAATTTTACCCAAAATTCTCACTAACTCCAAACGACTCCAAACAAACTCCATCGCGTAGTGCTCGTCCATACGATTCCAACGCAACTGAGTTTGCATTTTTTCGACCTCGTATGAAAAAGTTATGAATTTTTGAAGTTACACGATTTTTATTTATATAAATTACAACATTTTATTATAATTTTAAACTCACACAAATATAGGCCGTTGATTTCATGAATGCCTGGATCTGGACCGTGCGCCTCCCCTCCCTTTCTCCCTCACGTATGTGCGTCCCCTTCCATCTACAGGCAACGCAAGAAACCCACTAAGCCCAAAACTAGGGTTAATTCTTGCTCCCTCCTCGCTCGAGTAAACTTCATCACACACCCCTCATTCGAACCGCCTCGCTCCACCTCATGCTCGGCCCAAGTGGCTTGATACTCGTCCATCCCTATAGCATGCAGTTCGAGGCCGAACTCCAGGCCTTTGAGAGAGATTTGTCGCCAATCCGGAGCACTAGAAGCGATCATGACCGTTGGATAGGTAGTTCGCGACGTGCTCTACGATTCTCTAGTTGAAAGCTTCGTCTAATTGCTGATGGATTGGAAGAAATCGAGGGGGAAAGGATGATCATTTCTGGCCGTTCTTATAGGGGGTGGCGGCTAGGGTTTCATTTTTTTTTTTTTTTTTTAAAGTTATGAAGGCATTGGTCTATTTACAGAAGAAAATCGAACACTATTCATCCGGAAATTCCGAACTCCGATTTACGCGCCGAAACTGACGTTCCTAGGGTTTATCCCGCGTTCCGGACACAATGGAACAGGTTTCGGAAGCTAATTCGGAAGTATGTGCGAGTTATGGCTATAAACGCTCAATTTGAATTAAACCGATTTAAGCGATTTTCTAGGCGTTTTAATTTGTACAGGACAAACGGTAAATCCAATTGATACGAAATTTGAAACCTTACAATAATATCACATTACGGATCCGATGAAACTGGTTTCGTCGAAATCCGAGACTTTTTGAAAAATGGCTATTTTAACTCGCCAAATTAAAATTAAAAATAAATCGATGCGTTTCGAGTTGCCACGATCAAACGATAACTCCGATTGACACGAAATTTGAAATCCGGTAATAACTAACTATTACGGATCCAATGAAACTGGTTTCGTTCAATTCTGAGACTGTTCAAAAATTGACTATTTTTACTAGTCGATTTTAATATTAAAATATTCAATTTTCACAAATTAACTTTTAATTCGATTTTAAAAGTTCTAAAATATCATTCTAACTTCAATATGATAAAATAAAATTTTACAAATCATTTTCAATCATATTTAACTCAATTTTCAATTATTTCCATAATTTAACGTATTAAATTATCGATTTAATTATTCAATTAAATCCAATAATTCAAATAAAAATTTATTTGACTTATAAATTCACTTATTAATATTTAAAATTAATTAAATATTCAAATTTTAATTTCTAAAAATCCTGGGTCGTTACAATCTTCCCCACTTAAAAGAATTTCGTCCTCGAAATTATAAGTAAGAAAGTTACAGAATCTATTAATTTTCCAAAAAATTATAATTAACTTCTTACAATACTTTACTAAGTTTTCAAATCATACTTAGTTATCTTTTCAAAAACAATTATTATTGTTTAACTTTCAACTTCAAATCAAAGTTAAAGTTTTCAAAAAATTTCCCAATTTTCTCAAAAATTTTCTAACGCCTTAAATTTTCGGAAAAATTCGCCATAGTCTCCTTTACGCGGCTCGATCCGAAAAAAAATGACGGTATATATATCACAAATATACATCTCATCAAGTAATGAGGCATCCCGTAGGGAAAAAAGTATAAAAGTACGGTATGTAATCCGAGATATGTACCTTATATTTTATTAGCGAGCCTATACGGCTACTATAGCGCAAAAGCGAGCTCCAAATGCGAAGCAAACGCGATCCGCAGCTACTAATCACTCAACAAACAACATGAGAACCATGCATATATGAAAATAGTATCGATATACAACATATAGCAACATAATGACTATATATGCCAACATAGTAATGCAGTAAAAGCAAACATCAACCAACTAACATCCATAACCAATATATATTCATTCATATTCTCATTAATATTCAATGAATTGGTTTTCAATTCAAATCACATTTGATTCATTAACAGTGGATGTTCTTTACTAACATTCATTTTCAATTAGTTTATATTCACTAATTCATATTCAAGTTGGTTCACTTCCAATTCAAATTCAATTCTATTCAAATTTCACTTAACTTCCAATTACTTTAGCTTTCAATTTCATTAACACTTAATGAATTATATACAATCAACTAACAACCATATAGCAACCAATGTATATTAATTACAACCAAATTCTTTTGCTTACAATTGGTTTAATTTAATTGATTTTCATTCAACTATTCAACTTTCAATAACTTTAGATTTTAAATGAATCAACACTTACATTCATTATTCCATATCAATTTAATTCACATTCAATTGATTAACATTTAATCCATTAACTCAATTCAATTACTAAAGTTGAATTTCATTTATATAACTCAAGTTCATATCTATCACTTAATTTTATTAATTTACTTTGATACTAATATCAACTTCATTCAACATTACTTAAGTTATACTTCATTTCTAAAGTAAATTTCCATTTAACTTTAAATTCATTTTTTTATTTACAACACATATTCATAAATATATATTCATATAATTTCACTTCTTATATATATATATAAGTTTATTTCACAATTGTAAATCACTTTAATTATAATTCAATTCTTATAATTCATTTGCTTATACAATTATTCTTTTATTTAGATTATTCAAACAACCTAACAATCAACTTATATACACTTTAATAATTCTGAAAAATTATTTCTTTTATATATAAAAATATACTCAAGGTAAAATTATTTCATTTACCCAATTTAAAAAACAATATTATGTCGAATTGTTCTATTCAAGTGTTTAGAAACCCCTTCGGCATAGTTTGACAGACCGCGCTGACGAAAGTTCATATGCCACTCAATAAACCAATCATCACAATATAAAACAATTTTATATTCACTAACAAATACGCTCTCATAGCTATTATTACACTCAAATTCATTCTAGAGTACTACTGACTCTATCTCTAACGAGTAATACCCTACAGAACCATGGTTGTCGCTTAACCATAAGCTCTGATACCAACTGTAAAGACCCGTAAATCTGTACTCCTTGAATAGACACTAATCTCCGTTGATTAATTCAAGATGAACGAAAATACGAACCCTTAGGGGTTTTAAGAAAAATTTAAGAAAAAGGGAGAAGAAAGAAAAAGGTAGAAGATAGAGGGAAAAGAAGATAGAAAATTTTAAAATAGAAGGAAAAGAGAATAGAGAACATAGAACAGAGAATAGGACGGAACAGAAAACAACAGAACAACATCAGAATCTCACAATTCGCAGCGGAATAACATATAATAATAAATGAATAATCTTTAAACAAAGAACTATATCAGTTATTACATTTTATACATTACATTTCATTACATCATATCATCAGAGTGTACAACAACAATATACAACATCAAACATTGCAGCGGAAAAAGAAATACTATATAAACTAGTAATACGCCATGCCATCCAACTTGCCTCCAGCAATTCCAGAATATCCAGAATATCCTGATAAACCTTAACTCTCGAATGCCCGTGTGGAAATTGGTGGGCACCCAGAGTTTAGGAAGGAAAACAATAAACTCCAAGTCAGTCATGTGACTGGTGTGAGAACTCAAAACAGTTTATTTATCTTTAAAATCAAAATAGAGGAATATTTTTAAATTCAATTCGCAATGCTTTTAAAAATGAGACTACCATAAGACCTCCTGCCACACACACAATGCAAACGCAGACTTGGAGAAGATTTCTCCTTATGATAGCCAAACATGCTTGATACGCATTTAAAAAAAACATTTGATATTATTACTAGTGCATAGTGTAGAAAATTCATTTAGAAAGTAGAATATAAATCTTAGCCAGCATAGGTACCATTATATTATGCCTACTAATAGCTACCATATTAGATGGCAGGTTCTACAACTAAAACCGTACAAGTTTCGTATTGTTTCTTTGGATTTCCAACAAATGGTCAGGCCAAGGAACTTCCCATTGCCACATGAGAATGCCTCTGGAAAGACATCCCCGAGAACCAAACCGGAACTCTGCCAACACAAGGCCGGATTACCCCTAACTGGGTAACTACTGACACGAGCACGCCATTCCCCGATCGTAAACGACCTTTCTCACGGGATCCCGAAAACCAACAACCACAAAGTAATAAATTCGTAGTAACCACATAGGTTAAATATCTAGGCTCCATACCATGATACCACCTCTATCCAGAAGGAAATGTACATACCCTAAAGGGTGCTACCCCTCATAACCTTGCCGCATCTTTCCTGTTTTGACCATTTCCGGGGTGTGAGGTTCGACGAAGTCACGTCCACAAAAACATACTTTATACAAAAGCCATGCTTTGGGTCAACAAATGATCAACACAATGATCACCAAGATAGACGATCAAATAAACGATCCTATCACAATAGTCAACACAATGATCATTTCAGCAACACTCAGCATGTCACATTACCAAATTGGGAATATATCGCTGATAACATTCAACTACATAACCTCTGAGCTCGTACGTCTCAGAGAAGGGTGTTAAGCTAAAGAATAAATTCTTCGCCACCGACAGAAATATATTTGAAAGAAATCGGCTTTATATCTCAACTTGTAATGTCAGACATACAATCCATACAAGTCTGTTCCGAGCTCGAACAAAACCGAAGGCACTTCTTACGAAGCCCTTGCAATCCGGATATTCACAATCCTGATCGGATTCACCATCACATATGGAGAACTCAATACCGTAGCTACTCGGTGCAGAGTCAATCGACAGGTCATCCTATCGCTCTCGCAAATACCGGGTCTTCAACACCGATCTTCAATGCAATTCACAACGACGTATCATATATTCGGAATGGGTTATACGACCCCATGGTCCTTTCCTGGTTAACCCGAATAGTGAGCGCTTATTCAATAATAAGTGTGGCATTCACATTCAAACAAATCACATCAATTACCCATTCAAAGGGAAATATTGATAGTCGGTTATTGAACTATCACTGGATATGCACACATCACCAGTTTCCAAATAATTTTCCAAATTATTTATTTTTCAAAATATCTTCACTAGATATATATAATTTCATACTTCAAAAAAAATAAATCAATATTTATTTTTAAACCAATTCCACTTTTCATTCATAAATTCCATAGTGAATTTATAATCCAAAATATCAATGAATATTCGATTTCAATTATTCATTTTCAATTTATCTTCAAAAAGATAAATTCTAAATATTCACTTTATATTAGAAAACATTTCCATACTTATTTATTCATAAGTAATTCACAAATTTTATTTATTTTCAACACTTGGAAAATATTCAATATACTTAAATCGAAATTAAGTATATATTTCATTCTTTAAGGAAATCATTCTCTTAAACATATTTATTTGGGCCAAAACGAATGTTACGTAAAACATTGTTACGACAACCCAAAATCACTAGTATAGGGATTCGAAATTAAATAGATATATAAATCCCAATACTATACAAAACATTTCCTTTCGGAAATCATTTACTATAACAACGGTGTTATAGTCCATTATTTCCTTCTATTTCTCGAAAACGTCTATTTCAACAATAAATGTTGAAATCTATGGTTTCGAATCTCAACACATTTTAAAACATCGTTAGATAGTTTTAATTCTATTTGAAATATCACATTCAAAACAATTTCTTTAACCTCTTATTCACTATTCAAAAATGTGAATATACTTCATTAACAATTTCATCCTTTTATTCATTTTAATTCAAAGGATTATTCACTATTCAAAAATGTGAATATAACTCCATTTATAGGTTTCAACAATTTACTTAAAAAAAATAAGTCATTTGCGAATTTATAAACAACGTTTATAAATTCCATTTCTATTTATTTATAAAAACTTCTTTTTATAAATTCTTTTATTAACCTATTCCAGTTTATAACTCAATTATAAACTAAACGTTCATATTATAAGTTAAATACTTATAAAACGATTATTTTACAAAATCGTTCTTTTTAACTTCCCAAATTATAAATCTTATAGCTTATAAGATTCATTCATTTATCCAAAATCATTATTTTAATAACTTAATAAATTTTATAAACCTACTGCTTATAAAATTCCATTTATAACTTCACTGTTTAAAATTCTATAAATTCCATTCAATTATGAAATTCATTTTCACTTCATTCAAACACTTACAAAAACTCGTTTTATAATGTCCATATTTCAATTTATAAATATCCATTTATAAATCTCTTATATAAATCAATTTATATTATTCTTTTTAAACGTCTTTAAATTCCTTTAAAAACTTCTTCCTTTTGATTCATAAAATAATTAAATTTTATAAATCCTATATTTCAACTTTTCATAATAAATTCAAAAATTTCCATTTAACTATTTTATAAAATCATTAGCATCATATTCTCAAAAATCAGTTTTTAACTATATTTCTCAAAAATCATAATTTTTATAACTTTAAAAATTATAACGTTTATTTATTTAAAATGGATCAATTCCAAAATATAGTATATTCTCAAAAATCACTTAAAAAAAATCATTTTAAAATCCCAAAATTTGGTCCAATGATGCTACACACCAAATAGTCAATCACGACTACAACGATCCATCATATATCGATATGATAATCCATCAAATATCA
This sequence comes from Allium cepa, assembly GCA_030765085.1. Lineage (NCBI taxonomy): Eukaryota > Viridiplantae > Streptophyta > Magnoliopsida > Asparagales > Amaryllidaceae > Allium > Allium cepa. The sequence continues at coordinate 578,170,958 of CM060932.1, read as the reverse complement.
AAATATCTGAAATCAAATAAATACTGTTGAGGAATCCAGTTGGATCCCTCCAACCTGTTTTCCTGCATCCACAAACATTAGCACAATACCAATTTCGCTCCAGTACGAAATTATCGCGGTATATGGGATTTAAATATTATCCGCTTAATAACGGCGTAATAGGGTCTCATCCGCTAAAAAATACGGGAAATCAACAACTGCAATATATACATATGCCAATATATATATATATTGCTACTATATATAATACCAATTTCACTGTTTATGAAATATTCGCGGTATATGTTTTTAATAAATAACATCCGCTTACTAACGGCGTATGATGTCTATTTTAACAATCAATAGATATCAATCAACATTCAAACATGCATTCAAATATTTTAAATCTAACTATTTAAAATAAAATCGAAACTGATTCGATTGAGTGAGAAATTCTCACCTTGATTTTATTTCTGTTTTAGCGATTTATTTCGAATAAAATTAAACGGACGTTTAATTTTACCCAAAATTCTCACTAACTCCAAACGACTCCAAACAAACTCCATCGCGTAGTGCTCGTCCATACGATTCCAACGCAACTGAGTTTGCATTTTTTCGACCTCGTATGAAAAAGTTATGAATTTTTGAAGTTACACGATTTTTATTTATATAAATTACAACATTTTATTATAATTTTAAACTCACACAAATATAGGCCGTTGATTTCATGAATGCCTGGATCTGGACCGTGCGCCTCCCCTCCCTTTCTCCCTCACGTATGTGCGTCCCCTTCCATCTACAGGCAACGCAAGAAACCCACTAAGCCCAAAACTAGGGTTAATACTTGCTCCCTCCTCGCTCGAGTAAACTTCATCACACACCCCTCATTCGAACCGCCTCGCTCCACCTCATGCTCGGCCCAAGTGGCTTGATACTCGTCCATCCCTGTAGCACGCAGTTTGAGGCCGAACTCCAGGCCTTTGAGCGAGATTTGTCGCCAATCCGGAGCACTAGAAGCGATCATGACCGTTGGATAGGTAGTTCGCGACGTGCTCTACGATTCTCTAGTTGAAAGCTTCGTCTAATTGCTGATGGATTGGAAGAAATCGAGGGGGAAATGATGATCATTTATGGCCGTTCTTATAGGGGGTGGCGGCTAGGGTTTCATTTTTTTTTTTTTTTTAAAGTTATGAAGGCATTGGTCTATTTATAGAAGAAAATCGAACACTATTCATCCGGAAATTCCGAACTCCGATTTACGCGCCGAAACTGACGTTCCTAGGGTTTATCCCGCGTTCCGGACATAATGGAACAGGTTTCGGAAGCTAATTCGGAAGTATGTGCGAGTTATGGCTATAAACGCTCAATTTGAATTAAACCGATTTAAGCGATTTTCTAGGCGTTTTAATTTGTACAGGACAAACGGTAAATCCAATTGATACGAAATTTGAAACCTTACAATAATATCACATTACGGATCCGATGAAACTGGTTTCGTCGAAATCCGAGACTTTTTGAAAAATTGCTATTTTAACTCGCCAAATTAAAATTAAAAATAAATCGATGCGTTTCGAGTTGCCACGATCAAACGATAACTCCGATTGACACGAAATTTAAAATCCGGTAATAACTAACTATTACGGATCCAATAAAACTGGTTTCGTTCAATTCTGAGACTGTTCAAAAATTGACTATTTTTACTAGTCGATTTTAATATTAAAATATTCAATTTTCACAAATTAACTTTTAATTCGATTTTCAAAGTTCTAAAATATCATTCTAACTTCAATATGATAAAATAAAATTTTACAAATCATTTTCAATCATATTTAACTCAATTTTCAATTATTTCCATAATTTAACGTATTAAATTATCGATTTAATTATTCAATTAAATCCAATAATTCAAATAAAAATTTATTTGACTTATAAATTCACTTATTAATATTTAAAATTAATTAAATATTCAAATTTTAATTTCTAAAAATCCTGGGTCGTTACACTGCATCCAAGCCGCTCCTATGTTTCTTCTTCGCGCGCACGATTTTTCTTCCCAGTAAACCAAACACGCAACTAAACCCATGAGCTTGAAACTAGGGTTAAATTATACGACCCCTGCGCTCGATTATAATTCGATCAGGAACTTGCATCTCAAAGAGCATCAAACAATCTACACTCGGCTATAACCTTGGTGAACTCGGCCCTACATCTAGCACGCATTTCGAGGCCGGCTGTGCTGCCTTCAAACCTCAATTTCCATCAATTCGCTTCGCCTACAACGATCTCCACCGTTGATCTTGTAGTACTCGATGTGCTCAATAACTTCGTAGTTGAACATTTCTTGAATGGGTTTGTGGATTGTGAAATAATTGAAGTAGAAATTAAGAGGATTTCGGCCATACGGCTGTAACCTAATTCCTAGGGTTTGATGTAAAGAATGAAAATAGAGGTCCTTTTATAGAAAATTCGCGCGACACTATTCATCCCGGATTTTCCGAACTCCGATTTACGCACGGTAACCGGCGTTTCTAGGGTTTATCCTGCATTCCGAACACAATGGAACAGGTTTCGGAAGCTAATTCGATCATCTGTGCGAGATATGGAATTAAACGATCGATTTAAAATTAAATCGATAAAACCGATTTCTAGGCGTTTTAGCTTGCACCGGACAAATGGTAAATCCGATTGACATGAAATTTGAAATCTTACAATAATATCACATTACGGATCCGTTGAAACTGGTTTCGTCGAAATCCGAGACTTTTGAAAAATGACTATTTTAACTCGCCGAATTAAAATTAAAACGATATCGATGCGTTTCAAGCTGCAATGGTCAAACGACAACTCCGATTGCTACAAAAATTGAAATCCGATAATAGAAAACTATTACGGATCCAATGGAACTAGTTTCGTCCAATTCTGAGACTGTTCGAAAATTGGCTAATTTCACTAGTCGATAATTAAATATTAAAATATTCAATTATCACAAATTAATTCTTAATTCAATTTTAAAAGTTCTAAAATATCGTTCTAACTCCAATATGATTAAATAAAATTTTACAAATCATTTTTAATCATATTTAACTCAAATTTCAATTATTTCTGGAATTTCTATTATTAAATTATCGATTTAATTGTCCAATTAAATCCAATTATTCGAAATAAAATTATTCGACTTATAAATTCCACTTATTAATAATTAAAATTAATTAAATATTCAAATTTTAATTAATAGAAATTCTGGGTCGTTACAATAAATTGGTATATTGTTTTCAAAATTTATAAGTGTGTTTAAAATGCATTTATATCTGGGTATTTAAATCTGTGCATTTTAAATTGATTTTTTTAAAATAGGATAAATTATTTGTAAATAATAATATGCTTATTTGACAAATTGATATTTATTTATTTAAAATGATTTTTGGATTTGTTTTTTTAAATTTGACTTTGAAAATGAATATAAATTTGAATTCAAAGAAATACATACATATTAAAATAATATATATAGTTTGGTTTTAAATTTTATAGGTAATGTTTTTGATTAAAAATAAGTTTGAAATATTGTATATAACTTTATTTAATTTTTCATTGATTTTATTTTATGTTCTTTTCAAAGATTGTACTTATATAAATTAGCATACTATTATAAATGTATAAATATATTTGTTTATTTGATATTGATTAGAAAAGCATTTTTTATAATTAAGAAAATATGTTTGCTAATTAGGAAATTAATTTAAAAACCTTTAAAATCTTTTATAAATAATATAGAAATAAAAAGGACAAGTGTTAAGTTTTAAACTCACTTGATAACATGTGTTAGCATATTAATTAAAGTTGAGACAAGTGTCCACTTTCTTTTTAAATTTTCTTTTAAATTTATAAAATCTGAAAATTCTATTTAAAACACCATCTCTCCATCTTTCTTTTTCTTTAAAATTCTTTATTCATTTCTAAAAAGAAAACTAAATCATCATGCAAACTTCTACTCCCCAAAACCAGAAAATATTCAAACAAAAACCTTTAAAACCAAAATCTGGAACTTCCTCAAACTCTTGCTCAATCCAAAACATGCGTTTAATCCTCAATTCAAACCATGCTCCTATTAAAAACCTGAAGTATATTGTGCGCAAAATCTAACTGCAAGTCTGTAGTTATTCTAAAAACATAAATCAATCCCTCAAAATGAAAATCTGCATCAACTCCTCAAAACTCAAGTTCAGATGCCTGAAATATTTTTCCAAATCAAAACTGCATATCTACACTTTATTCTCAAAACAAAAGCAAGTGCAACAAATTCTGCATCATGATTTCAAAGTGGTGCAAGTTTTCAATTCATGTCTGCATCAAATTTTCTAATGCATGCAAGTCTCAAAGGAGTATTACCTGAAGAAAATTTGTTGGAAGCAATCCTGAAGCTTTCTGTTTCAAAGGGGGAATCATCTTCAAATTCTAAGTCTTTTGAAATTTCCAGCTCATTTGCAAACCACTGCATTCCTTAATAATGTGAGTAAACATTTTTACTAAAACTAAGTAGTTAATTATCTGTTGCATGTGAGTTTGTGATGGGGTTTATTTTATATGTATATAAGTTGCCTCTATGTAGATATAAATATGCAATATGTTTTGTTCTATTTTTTTTTAACTGTGCATGCCTGATGGCATTTATCTTCTCTGTTATACTTACTGCTGAATTAAGTTAAAATCAAACTTCAAGCTATTTTTTGTTTAAACAACTATTAGAACATAGATTCAAAACAAAATAAGTAGTTTAAGTATAAACTAACAACTAAAAATAGAACAAAGTCTCTGTTTTCTTTAATTCACCTGGAAATTAAACAATGCAGTAACAATCTATTACAAATGTGTGAAATCAAATGACAAAATTTGATGAAATAACTTTATAACCTGGAGTGTCATTGGAAATTATGAATTTTGAAAAGAAATTCAAAATTTTTAAACCTGTATTGAGTATGTATTTGGGTTTTTACTGCAAATTGGGTTTTGATCTATTACTGATGATCTCTACAACTGGATTTCTTGAGGTTCTTAATGGAGTTAGGTGAACCATCAGTGAGTATTGTAAAAATGGTTATAGAATTTTTAAATCATTGTGATGTTTGATTTTGTCAGAGATGTAAACCTAGTTTGGGTTCTTGCTGAAAAATTGATCACTGCACCTTCAATATTGCATCGAGTTGTATGATTTTTGGGGAGGAGAATGCATAGTGGGTCAGTGATCTATGGCCGGAGATGTGGTGCCTAATAATGATTGGAGGTGATGATTTTGGGGTTACTGAAGATGGTGTTTGGGTTTCAGTAAACCATGAAAAGCTTGATTTTGAATCGAGGCTAGGGATGGGATTCTGTTGATCGTAGGTGATTGAAGGATGGAAGAGGGACTTATCGGGGTTGTCGACGTTGAGCGGAGGTGGTCCTGGTGCAGGTGCAGGTGAACGACAGGGGTTGGGTGTCAGAACATTTGGGTTTTGTTTTGTTTGTGTTTCAGGATTTAGTTTGGGTAGTAGGGGAGGAGACTCGGGGGGAAACTCGAGTACATTTAGTTGTGGCTTGGCTATTACTCGCATGGTCACAGGGTTTAAGCTGCAGTATTTAACTGTTTTGTTTTAACAGTTTTTAAGTTTTAATTTAAGCAGTTTAAATTTTTTCTAAAAAGGGGCAGATCATTTTAAAGGAAGTAAATGTACTTGTACTTGAATTCAAGTATATAAAGGGGGTTGAACCCAAATTAATGTTCAACCTGATATTTAATTTAAAATATAAAATAAGTTTTAAACTTTAAAAAGTTTAAGTTAAATTAAAATTCTTTTTTTTTTAATTTAATTGTTTTCATAAATAAACTTGTATAATGTTTTAAATATCTTAAGTTAAAATCTTAATATTATTTCAAAGCTTATTTTGAAATATAAAAGAGAATTTTAAGTAAATGTTTTATTAATTAGTGGAAAAATGATTTAAAATTAACAATTAAAGTTTAAGGTAATTTATTAGCTTGGAATTAGAATTGTTAATTAATAATTAAGGGAAAGTAATTAATGATTATTTTATATTTTAATTTAAATTAATGAATTAAGATTAAGTTAAGATTTCAAAGTTAAATAAAGATAATGTTTTATATTAAATAATAATAAAGTGTTAATGAATAATTATTTAGTTAATTAAGAATTTAAGTTTAATTAATTTATTTACTTAATTATTTTGAAGGATTAATTAAGTAATTAATTAAGTATGGTTATTAATTTAATTTACTAATAATTACGCTGAGTAGATTAATGACTAATGATTAATTAATTGTAATTACTTATTAATTAAGTAATTAGGGGTTAATTAATACTTAATAAAGGTTTTATTAAGTAATAATTAGAGGTTTCCTTATCTAATAATTAAGAAGTTATTAATCTATAAATACAAGTTAATTAAGGATTAACTATTTTTATTTAAGGTTAATTAATCTTAATTAAGAATTAATTAATTTTATTTCTGGATTAATTAGTTTGTAATTAAGATTGTTAATTAATAATTAAGTTTATTAATTAATGATTAAGAGTTGATTAATTAGTTAATTAAGTTCAATTAATTAATTAAAAAGGTAATTAGTGATTAGTTACTTTATATTGAAGGATTTATTAATAATTAAGGTTTATTAATTAATATTTGAAGATAATTAATCTGTTAATTAAAGATTAATTGGTTAATGAGTAATTAAGGGATGAATTACTCAATTTTAGTTAATGAGATAAGTATGATCAAGTAAGTTAATTAATTTAATTAATTAAATATAGTCACTTGATAATGATTAAGTATGTTTACTTAATAAGTTTTGATAAGGGTAATTACTTAAGATAAGTGATTGATAAATTACAGAGGTAATTGAAACAAGGTAAATTACTGATTAGGAACTAATTTTTAAATGAATAATTACTTGTTAAAGTAATTAAAGGTTTATTACTTGGTGTAATAAATCAATGAATTTATAAAGTAATTAAGAAGTAATTAAAAATAATTAATTTATGTTTATATTTGATTTATTGAAAGTAATTAATTTAAGCATGACTAATTAATGTAATTAATTAAGGAATAATGTAATTAATTTAGTTAATTAATTAATGGAGATAATTAATTTAGATTCATTAATTGATATGATTAATGAGAATAATTAAGGATTAATTAGCTTATTAAGAGTTAATTAATCAAGGTTGATTAATTAGGATAATTAATTAATTTGTTTAACTCAAGAACAAGTAAGCAATATATTTGGATGAAGTAATTAATTTAATTAATTTTAAATTAATTAAGAGATGAAGTAATTAATTTAATTCACTTTAAATTAATTAGAGATAGTTAATTTAATTCATTTTAAATTAATTATATTATGGTATGAGTAAATCATTGCTTATGTATGAATGGATAACATTGATTGTCTTGAATGCTTTGTGATCTCAGTAATGAGATAAGTATGGTTGTGTGATATGAATGCTTGGTTGCATTATGATGATTACATAGGTTATCAATTGGAATGTTGATATATGGATTTATCTATTATGATATTGATAATGTGGATTTCCTGTTATTTGATAATGTTGATCATCAATTGTGATTTGTGAGTTATCTATCTGTGTGTATATAGATACTGTATTGAATTATTTTAAAAACCTTTAAAACAACTTGGACCTAAAAGACATGCTTTGGGTTTCGATGAGACCGGGATCAGGTTTCCATATTTGGATATCCGAAAACCACATCGATTCCAATTAACGTTTGGTCGTGAGTCAAAGTGGAGCTTTGTGAAGACTCGAGGTGTAAGGGCTATACGTCAGTATAACTCTGTGGGTGATTTCGTAATGAGTTTGACAGAATTAGTTCTTATAGATTCGAGATGGTGATTTAGAGTGCAAGGGTTATTATCGTTAACTCTAAGGGTGATTGCAAAATGAGTGTAACGAGATAATGCCTTCGGTTTCGTTCGAACCCGGAACGAACTTGTATGGATTGAATGCTTTCAGAACATCGTTAGGTGGACGATGAGCATTCTAAGTGATGTGTTCACTAAAGGTAATCGTAACCTCAAGTCTCATCAACCGGGAATGGCTAAAACAGGGGAGGTGTAGCAAGGCTTCGTGGGTAGCCCCCACTTGAGAGTAAGATTTACCCCTGTCTAGAGGTCCCTTTTATTTCGGCTGCGTGGGCGGTTGAATAGCTACATCCACCGGGGTTGTCTTATTTGGAACTATTCAGTAAGGAATGAGTCCGGCTTTGTGTTGCAGGGGAGCGGGCGTACTCCTCGGTACGTTGATCTCGGCCACGTACTGTGACGGGCGGTACCCCAGTAGCCCTGCCATTGTATGGAATCCAAAAAACCAATAAGTGCCAACGGTTTGATTGTATTACCCACTTTTGTGGCTAGTAGCTGGAATTTAATAGATGTAACAATTTCGGCTATTTCTTATTTATTTGAAAACCCTAGACACTATGATAATATCATCGGATTTCCTATCAAATGTTTTGGTTAGCGTAAGGAAAAAACTTTCCATGTTTATGTGTGGGAAGTCTTACATGATACTTTTTCTTTCAAAAGGTTTTTAAAGTTAAGCAACTTTAACCATTTACTCACACTGTGACACCCCACTCCGAGAGCCTCATTAACAAAGAGTATTACATAGATAATACTGTCGGCTAACGCGGAAAATAGAGTATAATGGAAGCGACCATGTGTAATCTTACCTTAACTATTCACTAAATACGTCGAAAAGTAGTCACATTAAAATTCGACCTATTCAATAAATATTTAAAGCAAAACTACAATGGCTATAGGATCTATCAGAAGAAAATATAACAACTCAAATGTAATTCACATCGTAGAAAAGTCGATCATAATATACACATAAACAGATACACAACAGAGTATACAAAATAATGCATGTCAAGTGGTACAGGAGACCACAATATACAGACGAGACAAAAGTATAAATATCAGAGTTACAACAGATAAGGACCACAAAAGACGCTATAACAAAATGAAGCTAGCGAATAGTCCATGCGGAAGCAAAATAGGCTAAGTCCCAAAAGCACCTAACCTGAAACATCTTGGTCTGACCCGAGTATAAAATACACGGGTCAGTCTAGATAACAAATCAGTTAGATAAACTGAACAATAATAAACCTGCAAGGTCATAAAGTATAACAAATATCTCTAGAGGAGATAACACAATCATCAACAAGAGATGAATCATATGATAACAAGCCTCATATCATCGGCAACATATAGAAACAAAGGACACAAATATCCCAAATCAAGCCAAAAGGCAAATAACAAATACCAATAAGGTATACAAGTTCCACAAGGTAAACGCTATGCATCATGCGGCTCATAATGACCAACACCGAAGGGCGATACCAAGGGAATATACATATCAATGAAACATCAGAAAATTGCTCGAGCTTAGTACTGTACAAACAGGATCCATGAGCCCGAAGACTCCAAACCCAAGTATCACCCATGCGGCACATAAGGCCAACATCAGAGCGAAACTATATATGGCAACAAACCCGAGGGCACACACCCGAAGGCAACATACCCAAAGGCAACAAACCCAATATCACTCATGCGGCACATAAGGCCAACATCGGAGCGATTACTTTATAGGGCAACAAACCGTAGTGGTGAAGGTCAGAGACCCAGTACTGGACACCACTAACTGGCGGAATGTGTCACAACTCTCGAAGAGGAATCCGAAAAGTGTTAACGTATGTCCCATAACCACTCGTTCGCACTAAACGGTTTACTATCCGTCAGTCACTTTCACACTCAAAGCAGTACAAATTTACCACATATCATCGGTAAACTAAACCCGAAGGTCAAAACAATCAATCGAATAGGTCGGGGACTAATCGGAAAGATAAACGCACAGATTCATAGTCCGTGTTTTGCCCAACCATTTAATCACCCTTCCACTTCGCTCGACGTGCGAAAGTGTGTGTTTTAAATAGAATTTATAAATTGGAGAAACGAGCTTTTAAATGCGATTCGAGAGATTATTTTATAAAAATCCGTGGATGAAGTCAAAAATAAGTTATCAAAGCCAAAGATGCAATAACAACCACTAAAAACTAACTTGAATCGATAAAATACGGAAAAATCAATCAAATATGCAAAATAGGCAAAACAGGCAGAACAGAGCAGGTCGGTCGACCGGACTACAGGGTTCGGTCGGCCGGCCAGATGCAGGAAACAAAATATGGCTCGGGGCAGCAGGTCGGTCGACCGGCTACAGGGCTCGGTCGGCCGAACCTGATGATTTTTCACTTCCTGCCCTATTTCAATGAAATGCAAATTCTTTCTAAATCCAAAGCAATGGCACATGCATACTTGTTAGGAATTCATACCAACACCCATGATATCAAGAGAAGTAGATGTGAGTTCAAAACTCACCATTTTACACAAAACAAAGAAGATGAAGAAGCACAAATGCAAGGAATCAACCAACTACACTCCACTTCAACACTACAAGCTTCAATCTAGAATCAAAGCAAGTATTTCCTAAGTTATGGTTAGGAAATTACTGAAATTGAAGAGGGGATGAGATGGAGAAGATGGAGATGAACTTACCAATGGATTCCCTTTGATTTTTGGAGAAAGAATCAACTTTACAAGAAGAACTAGGGCTTGCTAATTTCTATTTCCACTTCCTTTCCCCCATTTTCAGTTTTCTTAAGTAAAAGAAATGAAATGAAGGTGAATGGATGAAGAGTTAATGAGCTAGGGGGGTTAAGTGGAGATTGGGGCTGAACCCAAAGCTAAAACCCAACTAGAAAAAGTAGCAAAATTCAACTTGCTCCAAACATATCAAAGATTATACTCAAAAAGATCGCAAACGACATTTTGGACTCAATGGAGGTAGTTTCGAGTCCCAATTCGGCCGTTTGTAGAAAGTAGCTTTTCGGACCATAATCCGACAAACGACGTCATATTTAAATAAAATATTTAAATATACCACCGATAAATATGCGGGTTGTTACAGACTCCCCTCCTTAAAGAAATTGCGTCCTCGCAATTCTTAAGAAGAAAATAAAGAGTAACAACCAAAACATATCAACATATAAGAATAACAGAATAAGAAGTTCACCCTAAAGTGAACGAAAAGATAAGCCTGAACTTGCTTGCTCAAAGAATTCTATGGATTCCTAAGCTTAAAATAATTCGAAACACCGACGTGGTACAAACAATACGTCAAATGATCCAAAGCTCAACAAAAGAAGTGCAACAAAACGTCTGATGAACTTGGTAAAAAGATCATTCCATTCGGACATCAACAAAGAAACAATCACTTGTTGCTTACAACAAAGTGCATTGGCAACACGATCCCCCTTCCGGGAGTATACATAAAAATATCAAGGTCATAAGACGCAAGGAACTCAAGCCATCATTAAGCTCCTTATGAGAAAATAAATATTCCAAAGATTTATGATCGAGGTGGAGAACAAATGATCGAGGTGGAGAACAAATTTCTCCGCCATAAATAAACGATGATGCCAAACTCTAAAAGCGAAAACGATAGCCGCGAGCACTAAATCATGAGTGGCATATCTAGTCTCGATAGACTATAACTATTTAGAAGAATAAATGATAGCACGTTCTCTTTTGCAAGTGAACGGCATCCAAACCAATACGATTAGCATTGGTACAAAAGATAAAGCATTGGTTCCCTACGGGAATAACAAGAATAGGGATATCGAAAAGAAAGAGTTCTTTTAAATTAATTTTCTTTCCCAAAAAGATAAGACTTTCAAAATTACAATTATCTTTATGTAATAATCTTTCAAGAAAAAATTACTTATTCCAAATCAATTTACTGTGCCTGATTGTCTCATCAAAGCGTTTAGGAAATTCATATCGATAACGGTGATCAAGCGCATCGACTAGAATTCTTAAAGCACTCAATGGGCAATACAATCACAAAATCATCTTCTATATGATAAACATGTTTCTAAAAACTTTTAAAAATATTCTTTGTTTGTCTAAAGAACAAAATCCAATTATACTTACAAATAAATCTTATGAAAAAGATTTGCAAAATTCTTTAAATTGCTATTTTCCATCCAAAATCAATAAATACCAAAATGGAATCATCGAGATATTCACAGAATACTCGATTCATAAAATGGATGAAATGAGCTAAACAAACTGAATGACATAACAAATCATTTATAAGAATTACAACGAGTGCGGAATGCGGTAAGTGGAGTGCTAACCTCCACAACTTATAGCCAAATGAAAACCGGTGGTAAGGTCGAGCTAAAAACACCTTAACACTACAACAAAAGATTGCTTAGGTGATAACCCTAAGACAAGACCAAAATGTCATAAAATTCTCAAACTACAAGAATGAGAGAAACAACACTTTCCTCGTCATGAGGGCTTAAAGAAATAAAATGATGCCATCAAATTGGAAATCGAAATCACAAAGAAAATAGAGACCTACCCAAATAGATGGAGACATACCTTATGCTCGAGAAGAACCTCCAGGATCATCTGCTATACTTGGCTTGCCTGGTTGAGAATTATTCGGAGCAATGGGACAAGTGGAAATACTTGACCTTCCTTCTTCCAATAACGGCAGAAGAGAGGCTTAGGACAAGCTCGAATCATATGATCAGGAGAACCACAATTGAAACACTTCCGAATGGAAGGCGTTCCAGCAGGCTGAGACTCAGATTCAACGGGCTTTTTCTTCTTGGAAGGGAAAAATTCCGGCTCATCCAATGGAGACTGCTTTTTGTTGGGGTTCTTACGAACCTCAACCTCATTACCACTATCACACTCCTTCTCAATGGCTTCGAGATGAAGTGCAGAATCAACTAACTCCTCAAAGGGAAGCTTAAGCTCAAGCAATAAAGACTTCTTAAGACATTTCTTAAGACCAGATACAAACTTCAGATTCTTCCTATAAGAAGTGCTAATGAATTCAAGACCATACATAGATAAGGCCTCGAAAGATGCAACATATTCAGAAACGGAAGACTCCCCTTGCTTCAACTCAAGAAAGCGCCGGGACAACAAAGATTTCTCAGATTCAGGAACGAACTTGAGTTCAAATCGTCCCCGAAACTGAGTCCAAGAAAGAGTAGACTCATCAATCTCGGCTACAAGAAGCTCATACCAATCAAGAGCACGCTCTTGTAACAAACTAGAAGTCACAAGAACTCTATCATGGTCAAAAAGATCCATGCGAGAGAAGATACGCTCGCGAAGCCAAGCTTGGACTTCAAGAACGGATTCGGAACCCTTAAACGGTTTTCCTCCAAGATGAGCAAAATCACTGCACTGGCGTGCAAAAGCAGACTTGCGAGGTGGAGACACTCGAGGAGGAACGGGAGGCTGAGTGCTCCTAAACAACTCCATAAACTGATCGGCAGACATATAAACGCCATCCGGATGTGAGCCACTAGATTGCCCAGCATTTGAACGTCGACCTCTGCCTCTTCCAGACATAAGCTGAAAGTAAAGATAAGGAAAAGATTATTCACAAGGTAGATATTTCAATATGGGATACTACGGAATAATCCTAGACGTATTCCCAAATACTATCTAGCCTTGATGGGATAAAGAGACACGATGATTCAAAGATTTTTATCACTTGTACACTTTGATGTACCATAATATGTGCATCTATTCTGTGTTTATTATATTTTGTTCTGAACTCAGCTCTGATACCACGCTGTGACGCCCTACTCCGAGAGCCTCATTAAGAAAGAGTATTACATAGATAATACTGTCGGCTAACGCGGACAATAGAGTATAATGGAAGCGACCATGTGTAATCTTACCTTAACTATTCACTAAATACGTCGAAAAGTAGTCACATTAAAATTCGACCTATTCAATAAATATTTAAAGCAAAACTACAATGGCTATAGGATCTATCAGAAGAAAATATAACAACTCAAATGTAATTCACATCACAGAACAGTCGATCATAATATACACATAAACAAATACACAACAGAGTATACAAAATAATGCATGTCAAGTGGTACAGGAGACCACAATATACAGACGAGACAAAAGTATAAATATCAGAGTTACAACAGATAAGGACCACAAAAGACGCTATAACAAAATGAAGCTAGCGAATAGTCCATGCGGAAGCAAAATAGGCTAAGTCCCAAAAGCAACTAACCTGAAACATCTCGGTCTGACCCGAGTATAAAATACAGGGTCAGTCTAGATAACAAATCAGTTAGATAAACTGAACAATAATAAACCTGCAAGGTCATACAGTATAACAAATATCTCTAGAGGAGATAACACAATCATCAACAAGAGATGAATCATATGATAACAAGCCTCATATCATCGGCAACATATAGAAACAAAGGACACAAATATCCCAAATCAAGCCAAAAGGCAAATAACAAATACCAATAAGGTATACAAGTTCCACAAGGTAAACGCTACGCATCATGCGGCTCATAATGACCAACACCGAAGGGCGATACCAAGGGAATATACATATCAATGAAACATCAGAAAATTGCTCGAGCTCAGTACTGTACAAACAAGGATCCATGAGCCCGAAGACTCCAAACCCAAGTATCACCCATGCGGCACATAAGGCCAACATCAGAGCGAAACTATATAGGGCAACAAACCCAAAGGCACACACCCGAAGGCAACATACCCAAAGGCAACAAACCCAATATCACTCATGCGGCACATAAGGCCAACATCGGAGCGATTACTTTATAGGGCAACAAACCGTAGTGGTGAAGGTCAGAGACCCAATACTGGACACCACTAACTGGCGGAATGTGTCACAACTCTCGAAGAGGAATCCGAAAAGTGTTAACGTATGTCCCATAACCACTCGTTCGCACTAAACGGTTTACTATCCGTCAGTCACTTTCACACTCAAAGCAGTACAAATTTACCTCATATCATCGGTAAACTAAACCCGAAGGTCAAAACAATCAATCGAATAGGTCGGGGACTAATCGGAAAGATAAACGCACAGATTCATGGTCCGTGTTTTGCCCAACCATTTAATCACCCTTCCACTTCGCTCGATGTGCGAAAGTGTGTTTTAAATAGAATTTATAAATTGGAGAAACGAGCTTTTAAATGCGATTCGAGAGATTATTTTATAAAAATCCGTGGATGAAGTCAAAAATAAGTTATCAAAGCCAAAGATGCAATAACAACCACTAAAAACCAACTTGAATCGATAAAATACGGAAAAATCAATCAAATATGCAAAATAGGCAAAACAGGCAGAACAGAGCAGGTCGGTCGACCGGACTACAGGGCTCGGTCGGCCGGCCAGATGCAGGAAACAAAATATGGCTCGGGGCAGCAGGTCGGTCGACCGGCTACAGGGCTCGGTCGGCCGAACCTGATGATTTTTCACTTCCTGCCCTATTTCAATGAAATGCAAATTCTTTCTAAATCCAAAGCAATGGCACATGCATACTTGTTAGGAATTCATACCAACACCCATGATATCAAGAGAAGTAGATGTGAGTTCAAAACTCACCTTTTTACACAAAACAAAGAAGATGAAGAAGCACAAATGCAAGGAATCAACCAACTACACTCCACTTCAACACTACAAGCTTCAATCTAGAATCAAAGCAAGTATTTCCTAAGTTAGGGTTAGGAAATTACTGAAATTGAAGAGGGGATGAGATGGAGAAGATGGAGATGAACTTACCAATGGATTCCCTTTGATTTTTGGAGCAAGAATCAAGTTTACAAGAAGAACTAGGGCTTGCTAATTTCTATTTCCACTTCCTTTCCCCCATTTTCAGTTTTCTTAAGTAAAAAAAATGAAATGAAGGTGAATGGATGAAGAGTTAATGAGCTAGGGGGGTTAAGTGGAGATTGGGGCTGAACCCAAAGCTAAAGCCCAACTAGAAAAAGTAGCAAAATTCAACTTACTCCAAACATATCAAAGATTATACTCAAAAAGATCGCAAACGACATTTTGGACTCAATGGAGGTAGTTTCGAGTCCAAATTCGGCCGTTTGTAGAAAGTAGCTTTTCGGACCATAATCCGACAAACGACGTCATATTTAAATAAAATATTTAAATATACCACCGATAAATATGCGGGTTGTTACACACACCAGACCCATGTCTGACCTGGAGTTTATTCTGTTTTTCTTAAACTCTTGGGTACTCAAATTTTTACGAGTTGCCAAGGGATTTAGGTTAGGATTTTAGGATTGGCTTGACGAATGCTGGAGGAGTAATGGAGCAGGAGGATTCTGCATATAGCTATAAAGTATTCCGCTGTGTGTTCTCTGAATTGTTGTATTGAGTTATATCACTAGACAGGTGTTTATAACTGTCTAGTATGTGTTGTTTTAGCTGTGTATCTCTGATGTATATGATACTATGTAAAGTATTATGTGATTAATATAATTTATTCATTCTGCTGTTTAGATTCTGATGTTGTTTCTTTCTTCTTCTCTATCTTTCTCTTTTCTATCCCTTTCTTTCTTAAAGATGATGCGATTTTCTGGTGGTAGAAAGTCGGGTCGTCTCATTTGGTATCAGAGCATTAGATTGAGTGAATACCTAGGCTCTGTAGTGGTGTCTTTCTTGAGAGAGCGTACTTGTAATTTTTATATTACTATATATATATATATATATATTTCTACCTATCTGTTGGGTTACCTGTTTGGGTTTTCCAACATAAGTTATAAAGGTAGATGAGGTAGTGGTGTGTGTAACACAACTACCATTGGTTGGGGTTTGAATGTTTGAGGTTGGAAGTGTGTTTGTCGAGACTGTAGACCTAATACCATCTCGAGTAATCTTTGTAGTTTGGTGTAAGGATTTCCTTTAATCTCTGAAGGAAACCGGTTAAGGTTCGGAGTTCATCTTTGAAGTGTAAGTTTGATTGCGCTCGTGTGAGCGGATTTTTGAGAATTTGGATCTTTCGGTTGGGCAGAAGCGAGTGATGGTATTTTTGATACCTCAGAAAGTAATAGCAGCGTGATGAGATGCAGTGACTATGGATGTCTCCGGAGATGATTTCTTTTGGAGCAAGTTTATGGAAGTGTGTCTGCTTCGGAGTTGTAGCTGAGTTAAGCAGGATGTACGTGTTTAGTTGGAGGTCCGAGTTTCTCGAAGAGCTTGGGATAAGAAGTCTTTGGCATCTGTGTTAGCGGTGCAGCTCGGGAGTGTTCTGTGTTTCAGCAGGAAGATCTTTTTGGTTTAGCATTTCCTGGAAGTGGTATTCAGGAGCAGCAGTGAGGATCTGTTTCTCTGATGGATTAGTTTGTCGAGGATAAACTGTTCTGGTTAGTGGAGGGAGAACAGTATCTTGGATATTGGATTGGTTGATCGCAAAAGAGACTTGCGATAGTTGAGTAATTATCTTAGATAGTCTTTAGCTTGGATTTGAGGCATCTCTAGAGGATGTAGAAGTTATGGAATTGTCAAAGATTTTCTGGATATATCTTCGGGAAAGTTGGAGATTTTGCCCGCATTGGAGTTTGAGTTCTGTATCGACTTGATAGGAGTGATACCGGAGATTCAGTTGGGTAGAAGGTTGTCTTCTAGGTTGATTGTTTGGTGTAGCAGCTCTGTATTTCTTGGAATTTTTGTTGAACCTTATTTCCGAGATGTGATGTTTAGTTTGTGCCTGTGTTCATTCGACGACATTTTCATCTGCTCCAGATCAGAGTTGTGCAGCGGAAGCAAGGTGGCTGTTGTTCTTGAGTAGAAGCATCTGGGAATTGAAGTATTTTGAATTAGAGAATTTCTTCTGAATTTATTTTCAGAATCTGAGGCAAGTTGGCGAGTGATTCTGTTCTGTCTCTTCAGGATGGGAAAAGTTGTTCTCTTCTGTTGATAATAAAGTTTGGTTTTGATTTTTGGATTGATCTTGAGAGGATCGGTTTGTTGAGTTGGTTGATCCAGTTTGTTTATAGGAGTATCAGCGAAGGTTGAGCTGATCGGAAAGGATCTATAGGCAGCCCGGATCATTCGGTAAGTTTGAGGTTAAGTAAAGGAAGAATTTGGAATTCGAAGTTGGAGGCTTCGATGTTGTTGAGATTTTCTCTGGTAAAAGGAAGCAAAAAGTTTTGGTAAGCTTCGAGGCATATTGGATTCTTCTGAGTTTTTGTAAGATCAGTGCTTTGGTTTGAAGAGTTGAATTGCCAGTTTGGAAGACTGTAATTCAAAATATTTCATGCGTCTCTGAGGGAGTACGTGTTTTGGTTCATCACTGGTTTTGAGAGCAGTAGTTCTGTGAAGGTTTTAGTTGTTGATCAGACTTGTCTTTGGTCTGGTATCTTGTGTAGATTATAGATCTAGCTGAGTAGGAACTTAGTAGCTTAGAAGTATAGCTAGTTTGGGTTTAGTAGAGCGAGCACCCCTGTGTTTGTACTGGGGAAACTCGAGATAATTTTAGGAAGTTTATCCGGATCTGTGTCCGGATAGCTGGTGTTATTTATTTGAATTGGTTGTTTGGATGGAATTGTTTGTTTGATTGATAGTGTATGGCTGTTATGATGTTTGGATTGGTTGAAATAAAATTTAATTTTGGATTATCTTTGTTTTAAATTTCGAGGACGAAATTCTGTTAAGGGGGGAGGATTGTAATATCCCGGAATTTCCAGGAGTTTAAAATGCTGATAATCTTATATTTAAATTATTTGAAATTGATAAAATTATTATTTTCAAAAATAATTAACCAAGTAATATTTTAATTATGATTTTAAATTGGTATATTGTTTTCAAAATTTATAAGTGTGTTTAAAATGCATTTATATCTTGGTATTTAAATCTGTGCATTTTAAATTGATTTTTTTAAAATAGGATAAATTATTTGTAAATAATAATGTGCTTAATTAAAAAATTGATATTTATTTATTTAAAATGATTTTTGGATTTGTTTTTTTTAAATTTGACTTTGAAAATGAATATAAATTTGAATTCAAAGAAATACATACATATTAAAATAATATATATAGTTCGGTTTTAAATTTTATAGGTAATGTTTTTGATTAAAAATAACTTTGAAATATTGTATATAACTTTATTTAAATTTTCATTGATTTTATTTTATGTTCTTTTCAAAGATTGTAATTATATAAATTAGCATACTTTTATAAATGTATAATTTTTTTTTTGTTTGATATTGATTAGAAAAGCATTTTTTAAAATTAAGAAAATATGTTTGTTAATTAGGAAATTAATTTAAAAACCTTTAAAATATTTTATAAATAATATAGAAACAAAAAGGACAAGTGTTAAGTTTTAAACTCACTTGATAACATGTGTTAGCATATTAATTAAAGTTGAGACAAGTGTCCATTTTCTTAAATTTTCTTTTAAATTATAAAATCTGAAAATTCTATTTAAAACACCATCTCTCCATCTTTCTTTTTCTTTAAAATTCTTTGTTCATTTCTAAAAAGAAAACTAAATCATCATGAAAACTTCTACTCCCCAAAACCAGAAAATATTCAAACAAAAACCTTTAACCAAAATCTGGAACTTCCTCAAACTCTTTCTCAACATCCAAAACATGCGTTTACTCCTCACTTCAAACCATGCTCCTATTAAAAACCTGAAGTATATTGTGCGCAAAATCTAACTGCAAGTCTGTAGTTATTCTAAAAACATAAATCAATCCCTCAAAATGAAAATCTGCATCAACTCCTCAAAAATCAAGTTCAGATGCCTGAAATATTTTTCCAAATCAAAACTGCATATCTACACTTTATTCTCAAAACAAAAGCAAGTGCAACAAATTTTGCATCATGATTTCAAAGTGGCGCAAGTTTTCAATTCATGTCTGCATCAAATTTTCTAATGCATGCAAGTCTCAAAGGAGTATTACCTGAAGAAAATTTGTTGGAAGCAATCCTGAAGCTTTCTGTTTCAAAGGGGGAATCATCTTCAAATTCTAAGTCTTTTGAAATTTCCAGCTCATTGCAAACCACTGCATTCCTTAATAATGTGAGTAAACATTTTTACTAAAACTAAGTAGTTAATTATCTGTTGCATGTGAGTTTGTGATGGGGTTTATTTTATATGTATATAAGTTGCCTCTATGTAGAAATAAATATGCAATATGTTTTGTTCTGTTTTTTTAACTGTGCATGCCTGATGGCATTTATCTTCTCTTCTATACTTACTGCTGAATTAAGTTAAAGTCAAACTTCAAGCTATTTTTTTAAACAACTATTAGAACATAGATTCAAAACAAAATAAGTAGTTTAAGTATAAACTAACAACTAAAAATAGAACAAAGTCTCTGTTTTTTTTAATTCACCTGGAAATTAAACAATGCAGTAACAATCTATTACAAATGTGTGAAATCAAATGATAAAATTTGATGAAATAACATTATAACCTGGAGTGTCATTGGAAATTATGAATTTTGAAAAGAAATTCAAAATTTTTAAACCTGTATTTAGTATGTATTTGGGTTTTTACTGCAAATTGGGTTTTGATCTATTACTGATGATCTCTACAACTGGATTTCTTGAGGTTCTTAATGGAGTTAGGTGAAGCATCAGTGAGTATTGTGAAAATGGTTACAGAATTTTTAAATCATTGTGATGTTTGATTTTGTCAGAGATGTAAACCTAGTTTGGGTTCTTACTGAAAAATTGATCACTGCACCTTCAATATTGCATCGAGTTGTATGATTTTTGGGGAGGAGAATGCATGGTGGGTCAGTGATCTATGGCCGGAGATGTGGTGCCTAATGATGATCGGAGGTGATGATTTTGGGGTTACTGAAGATGGTGATTGGGTTTCAATAAACCATGAAAAGCTTGATTTTGAATCGAGGCTAGGGATGGGATTCTGTTGATCGTAGGTGATTGAAGGATGGAAGAGGGACTTATCGGGGTTGTCGCCGTTGAGCGGAGGTGGTCCTGGTGCAGGTGCAGGTGAACGACAGGGGGTGGGTGTCAAAACATTTAGGTTTTGTTTTGTTTGTGTTTCAGGATTTGGTTTAGGTAGTAGGGAGAGGAGACTCGGGGGGAAACTCGAGTACATTTAGTTGTGGCTCGGGTATTACTCGCATGGTCACCGGGTTTAAGCTGCAGTATTTAACTGTTTTGTTTTAACAGTTTTTAAGTTTTAATTTAAGCAGTTTAAATTTTTTCTAAAAAGGGGCAGATCATTTTAAAGGAAGTAAATGTACTTGTACTTGAATTCAAGTATATAAAAGGGGTTGAACCCAAATTAATGTTCAAACTGATATTTAATTTAAAATATAAAATAAGTTTTAAACTTTAAAAAGTTTAAGTTAAATTAAAATTCTTGTTTTTGAAATTTAATTGTTTTCATAAGTAAACTTGTATAATGTTTTAAATATCTTAAGTTAAAATCTTAATATTATTTCAAAGCTTATTTTGAAATATAAAAGAGAATTTTAAGTAAATGTTTTATTAATTAGTGGAAAAATGATTTAAAATTAACAATTAAAGTTTAAGGTTATTTATTAGCTTGGAATTAGAATTGTTAATTAATAATTAAGGGAAAGTAATTAATGATTATTTTATATTTTAATTTAAATTAATGAATTAACATTAAGTTAAGATTTCAAAGTTAAATAAAGATAATCTTTTATATTAAATAATAATAAAGTGTTAATGAATAATTATTTAGTTAATTAAGAATTTTAAGTTTAATTAATTTATTTACTTAATTATTTTGAAGGATTAATTAAGTAATTAATTAAGTATGGTTATTAATTTAATTTACTAATAATTATGATGAGTAGATTAATGACTAATGATTAATTAATTGTAATTACTTATTAATTAAGTAATTAGGGGTTAATTAATACTTAATAAAGGTTTTATTAAGTAATAATTAAAGGTTTCCTTAACTAATAATTAAGAAGTTATTAATCTATAAATTCAAGTTAATTAAGGATTAAATATTTTTATTTAAGGTTAATTAATCTTAATTAAGAATTAATTAATTTTATTTCTGATTAATTAGTTTGTAATTAAGATTGTTAATTAATAATTAAGTTTATTAATTAATGATTAAGAGTTGATTGATTAGTTAATTAAGTTTAATTAATTAATTAAAAAGGTAATTAGTGATTAGTTACTTTATATTAAAGGATTTATTAATAATTAAGGTTTATTAATTAATATTTGAAGATAATTAATCTGTTAATTAAAGATTAATTGGTTAATGAGTAATTAAGGGATGAATTACTCAATTTTAGTTAATGAGATAAGTATGATCAAGTAAGTTAATTAATTTAATTAATTAAATATAGTCACTTGATAATGATTAAATATGTTTACTTAATAAGTTTTGATAAGGGTAATTACTTAAGATAAGTGATTGATAAATTACAGAGGTAATTGAAACAAGGTAAATTACTGATTAGGAAGTAATTTTTAAATGAATAATTACTCGTTAAAGTAATTAAAGGTTTATTACTTGGTGTAATAAATCAATGAATTTATAAAGTAATTAAGAAGTAATTAAAAATAATTAATTTATGTTTATATTTGATTTATTGAAAGTAATTAATTTAAGTATGACTAATTAATGTAATTAATTAAGAAATAATGTAATTAATTTAGTTAATTAATTAATGGAGATAATTAATTTAGATTCATTAATTGATATGATTAATGAGAATAATTAAGGATTAATTACCTTATTAAGAGTTAATTAATCAAGGTTGATTAATTAGGATAATTAATTAATTTGTTTAATTGAAGAACAAGTAAGCAATATATTTGGATGAAGTAATTAATTTAATTAATTTTAAATTAATTAAGAGATGAAGTAATTAATTTAATTCACTTTAAATTAATTAGAGATAGAGATAGTTAATTTAATTCATTTTAAATTAATTATATTATGGTATGAGTAAATCATTGCTTATGTATGAATGGATAACATTGATTGTCTTGAATGCTTTGTGATCTCAGTAATGAGATAAGTATGGTTGTGTGATATGAATGCTTGGTTGCATTATGATGATTACATAGGTTATCAATTGGAATGTTGATATATGGATTTATCTATTATGATATTGATAATGTGGATTTCCTGTTATTTGATAATGTTGATCATCAATTGTGATTTGTGAGTTATCTATCTGTGTGTATATAGATACTGTATTGAATTATTTTAAAAACCTTTAAAACAACTTGGACCTAAAAGACACGCTTTGAGTTTCGATGAGACCCGGATCAGGTTTCCATATTTGGATATCCGAAAACCACATCGATTCCAATTAACGTTTGGTCGTGAGTCAAAGTGGAGCTTTGTGAAGACTCGAGGTGTAAGGGCTATACGTCAGTATAACTCTGTGGGTGATTTCGTAATGAGTTTGACAGAATTAGTTCTTATAGATTCGAGATGGTGATTTAGAGTGCAAGGGTTATTATCGTTAACTCTGAGGGTGATTGCAAAATGAGTGTAACGAGATAATGCCTTCGGTTTCGTTCGAACCCGGAACGAACTTGTATGGATTGAATGCTTTCAGAACATCGTTAGGTGGACGATGAGCATTCTAAGTGATGTGTTCACTAAAGGTAATCGTAACCTCAAGTCTCATCAACCGGGAATGGCTAAAACAGGGGAGGTGTAGCAAGGCTTCGTGGGTAGCCCCCACTTGAGAGTAAGATTTACCCCTGTCTAGAGGTCCCTTTTATTTCGGCTGCGTGGGCGGTTGAATAGCTACATCCACCGGGGTTGTCTTATTTGGAACTATTCAGTAAGGAATGAGTCCGGCTTTGTGTTGCAGGGGAGCGGGCGTACTCCTCGGTACGTTGATCTCGGCCACGTACTGTGACGGGCGGTACCCCAGTAGCCCTGCCATTGTATGGAATCCAAAAAACCAATAAGTGCCAACGGTTTGATTGTATTACCCACTTTTGTGGCTAGTAGCTGGAATTTAATAGATGTAACAATTTCGGCTATTTCTTATTTATTTGAAAACCCTAGACACTATGATAATATCGTCGGATTTCCTATCAAATGTTTTGGTTAGCCTAAGGAAAGAACTTTTCCATGTTTATGTGTGGGAAGTCTTACGTGTTACTTTTTCTTTCAAAAGGTTTTTAAAGTTAAGCAACTTTAACCATTTACTCACACCAGACCCATGTCTGACCCGGAGTTTATTCTGTTTTTCTTAAACTCTTGGGTACTCAAATTTTTACCAGTAGCCAAGGGATTCAGGTTAGGATTTTAGGATTGGCTTGACAAATGTTGGAGGAGTAATGGAGCAGGAGGATTCTGCGTATAGCTATAGAGTATTCTGTTATGTGTTCTCTGAGTAGTTGTATTGAGTTATATCACTAGACAGGTGTTTATAACTGTCTAGTATGTGTTGTTTTAGCTGTGTATCTCTGATGTATATGATACTATGTAAAGTATTTTGTGATTAATATAATTTATTCGTTCCGCTGTTTAGATTCTGATGTTGTTTCTTTCTTCTTCTCTATCTTTCTCTTTTCTATCCCTTTCTTTCTTAAAGATGATGCGATTTTATGGTGGTAGAAAGTCGGGTCGTCTCATTTGGTATCAGAGCATTAGGTTGAGTGAATACCTAGGCTCTGTAGTGGTGTCTTTCTTGAGAGAGCGTACTTGTAAATTTTATATTACTATATATATATATATATATTTCTACCTTTCTTTTGGGTTACCTGTTTGGGTTTTCCAACATAAGTTATAAAGGTAGATGAGGTAGTGGTGTGTGTAACACAACTACCATTGGTTGGGGTTTGAATGTTTGAGGTTGGAAGTGTATTTGTCGAGACTGTAGACCTAATACCGTCTCGAGTAATCTTTGTTTGGTGTAAGGATTTCCTTTAATCTCTGAAGGAAACCTGTTAAGGTTCGGAGTTCATCTTTAAAGTGTAAGTTTGATTGTGCTCGCGTGAGCGGATTTTTGAGAATTTGCATCTTTCGGTTGGGCAGAAGCGAGTGATGGTATTTTTGATACCTCAGAAAGTAATAGCAGCGTGATGAGATGCAGTGACTATGGATGTCTCCGGAGATGATTTCTTTTGGAGCAAGTTTATGGAAGTGTGTCTGCTTCGGAGTTGTAGCTGAGTTCAGCAAGATGTATATGTTTAGTTGGAGGTCCGAGTTTCTCGAAGAGCTTTGGATAAGAAGTCTTTGGCGTCTGTGTTAGCAGTGCAGCTCGGGAGTGTTCTGTGTTTCAGCAGGAAGATCTTTTTGGTTTAGCATTTCCTGGAAGTGGAATTCAGGAGAAGCAGTGAGGATCTGTTTCTTTGATGGATTAGTTTGTCGAGAATAAACTGTTCTGGTTAGTGGAGGGAGAACAGTATCTTGGATATTGGATTGGTTGATCACAAAAGAGACTTGCGATAGTTGAGTGATTATCTTAGATAGTCTTTTGCTTGGATTTGAGGCATCTCTAAAGGATGTAGAAGTTATGGAATTGTCAAAGATTTTCTAGATATATCTTCGGGAAAGTTGGAGATTTTGCCCGCATTGGAGTTTGAGTTCTGTATCGACTTGATAGGAGTGATACCGGAGATTCAGTTGGGTAGAAGGTTGTCTTCTAGGTTGATTGTTTGGTGTAGCAGCTCTGTATTTCTTGGAATTTTTGTTGAACCTTATTTCCGAGATGTAATGTTTAGTTTGTGCCTGTGTTCATTCGACGGCATTTTCATCTGCTCCAGATCAGAGTTGTGCAGCAAAAGCAAGGTGGCTGTTGTTCTTGAGTAGAAGCATCTGGGAATTGCAGTATTTTGGATTAGAGAATTTCTTCTGAATTTATTTTCAGAATCTGAGGCAAGTTGGCAAGTGATTATGTTCTGTCTCTTCAGGATGGGAGAAGTCGTTCTCTTCTGTTGATAATAAAGTTTGGTTTTGATTTTTGGATTGATCTTGAGAGGATCATTTTGTTGAGTTGGTTGATCCAGTTTGTTTATAGGAGTATCAGCGAAGGTTGAGCTGATCGGAAAGGATCTATAGGCAGCCCGGATCATCCAGTAAGTTTGAGGTTAAGTAACGGAAGAATTTGGAATTCGAAGTTGGAGGCTTCGATGTTGTTGAGATTTTCTCTGGTAAAAGGAAGCAAAAAGTTTTGGTAAGCTTCGAGGCATATTGGATTCTTCTGAGTTTTTGTAAGATCAGTGCTTTGGTTTGAAGAGTTGAATTGCCAGTTTGGAAGACTATAATTCAAAATATTTCATGCGTCTCTGAGGGAGTACGTGTTTTGGTGCATCACTGGTTTTGAGACCAGTAGTTCTGTGAAGGTTTTAGTTGTTGATCAGACTTGTCTTTGGTCTGGTATCTTGTGTAGATTATAGATCTAGCTGAGTAGGAACTTAGTAGCTTAGAAGTATAGCTATTTTGGGTTTAGTAGAGCGAGTATCCTTGTGTTTGTACTGGGGAAACTCGAGATAATTTTAGGAAGTTTATCCGGATCTGTGTCCGGATAGCTGGTGTTATTTATTTGAATTGGTGGTTTGGATGGAATTTTTTGTTTGATTGATAGTGTATGACTGTTATGTATGTTTGGATTGGTTGAAATAAAATTTAATTTTGGATTATCTTTGTTTTAAATTTCGAGGACGAAATTCTGTTAAGGGGGGAGGATTGTAATATCTCGGAATTCCAGGAGTTTAAAATGCTGATAATCTCTTATTTAAATTATTTGAAATTGATAAAATTGTTATTTTCAAAAATAATTAACCAAGTAATATTTTAATTATGATTATAAATTGGTATATTGTTTTCAAAATTTATAAGTGTGTTTAAAATGCATTTATATCTGGGTATTTAAATCTGTGCATTTTAAATTGATTTTTTTAAAATAGGATAAATTATTTGTAAATAATAATGTGCTTATTTAAAAAATTGAAATTTATTTATTTAATGATTTTTGGATTTGTTTTTTTTTAAATTTGACTTTGAAAATGAATATAAATTTGAATTCAAAGAAATACATACATATTAAAATAATATATATAGTTTGGTTTTAAATTTTATAGGTTATTTTTTTGATTAAAAATAAGTTTGAAATATTGTATATAGCTTCATTTAAATTTTCATGGATTTTATTTTATGTTCTTTTCAAAGATTGTACTTATATAAATTAGCATACTTTTATAAATGTATAAATATATTTGTTTATTTGATATTGATTAGAAAATCATTTTTTAAAATTAAGAAAATATGTTTGTTAATTAGGAAATTAATTTAAAAACCTTTAAAATCTTTTATAAATAATATAGAAATAAAAAGGACAAGTGTTAAGTTTTAAACTCACTTGATAACATGTGTTAGCATATTAATTAAAGTTGAGACAAGTGTCCATTTTCTTTTTAAATTTTCTTTTAAATTTATAAAATCTGAAAATTCTATTTAAAACACCATCTCTTCATCTTTCTTTTTCTTTAAAATTCTTTGTTCATTTCTAAAAAGAAAACTAAATCATCATGCAAACTTCTACTCCCCAAAAACAGAAAATATTCAAACAAAAACCTTTAAAACCAAAATCTGGAACTTCCTCAAACTCTTGCTCAACATCCAAAACATGCATTTACTCCTCAATTCAAACCATGCTCCTATTAAAAACCTGAAGTATATTGTGTGCAAAATCTAACTGCAAGTCTGCAGTTATTCTACAAACATAAATCAATCCCTCAAAATGAAAATCTGCATCAACTCCTCAAAACTCAAGTTCAGATGCCTGAATTATTTTTCCAAATCAAAACTGCATATCTACACTTTATTCTCAAAACAAAAGCAAGTGCAACAAATTCTGCATCATGATTTCAAAGTGGTGCAAGTTTTCAATTCATGTCTGCATCAAATTTTCTAATGCATGCAAGTCTCAAAGGAGTATTACCTGAAGAAAATTTGTTGGAAGCAATCCTGAAGCTTTCTGTTTCAAAGGGGGATTCATCTTCAAATTCTAAGTCTTTTGAAATTTCCAGCTCATTTGCAAACCACTGCATTCCTTAATAATGTGAGTAAACATTTTTACTAAAACTAAGTAGTTAATTATCTGTTGCATGTGAGTTTGTGATGGGGTTTATTTTATATGTATATAAGTTGCCTCTGTGTAGATATAAATATGCAATATGTTTTGTTCTATTTTTTTTAACTGTGCATGCCTGATGGCATTTATCTTCTCTGTTATACTTACTGCAGAATTAAGTTAAAATCAAACTTCAAGCTATTTTTTGTTTAAACAACTATTAGAACATAGATTCAAAACAAAATAAGTAGTTTAAGTATAAACTAACAATTAAAAATAGAACAAAGTCTTTTTTTTAATTCACCTGGAAATTAAACAATGTAATAACAATCTATTACAAATGTGTGAAATGAAATGATAAAATTTGATGAAATAACTTTATAACCTGGAGTGTCATTGGAAATTATGAATTTTGAAAAGAAATTCATAATTTTTAAACCTGTATTGAGTATGTATTTGGGTTTTTACTGCAAATTGGGTTTTGATCTATTACTGATGATCTCTACAACTGGATTTCTTAAGGTTCTTAATGGAGTTAGGTGAAGCATCAGTGAGTATTGTAAAAATGGTTACAGAATTTTTAAATCATTGTGATGTTTCATTTTGTCAGAGATTGGTTGTAAACCTAGTTTGGGTTCTTACTGAAAAATTGATCACTGCACCTTCAATATTGCATCGAGTTGTATGATTTTTGGGGAGGAGAATGCATGGTGGGTCAGTGATCTATGGCCGGAGATGTGGTGCCTAATGATGATCGGAGCTGATGATTTTGGGGTTATTGAAGATGGTGTTTGGGTTTCAGTAAACCATGAAAAGCTTGATTTTGAATCGAGGCTAGGGATGGGATTCTGTTGATCGTAGGTGATTGTTGGATGGAAGAGGGACTTATCGGGGTTGTCGCCGTTGACCGGAGGAGGTCCTGGTGCAGGTGCAGGTGCAGGTGCACGAGAGGGGGTGGGTGTCAGAACATTTGGGTTTTGTTTTGTTTGTGTTTTAGGATTTAGTTTGGGTAGTAGGGGAGGAGACTCGGGGGGAAACTCGAGTACATTTAGTTGTGGCTCGAGTATTACTCACATGGTCACAGGGTCTAAGCTGCAGTATTTAACTATTTTATTTTAACAGTTTTTAAGTTTTAATTTAAGCAGTTTGGATTGAATGCTTTCAGAACATCGTCAGGTGGACGATGAGCATTCTAAGTGATGTGTTCACTAAAGGTAATTGTAACCTCAAGCCTCATCAACCGGGAATGGCTAAAACAGGGGAGGTGCAGCAAGGCTTCGTGGGTAGCCCCCACTTGAGAGTAAGATTTACCCCTGTCTAGAGGTCCCTTTTATTTCGGCTGTGTGGGTGGTTGAATAGCTACATCCGCTAGGGTTGTCTTATTTGGAACTGTTCGGTAAGGAATGGGTCCGACTTTGTGTTGTAGGGGAGCGGGCGTACTCCTCGGTACGTTGATCTAGGCTACGTACTATGACGGACGGTACCCCAGTAGCCCTGCCATTGTATGGAATCCAAAAAACCAATAAGTGCTAACGGTTTGATTGTATTACCCACTTTTGTGGCTAGTAGCTGGAATTTAATAGATGTAACAATTTTGGCTATTTGTTATTTATTTGAAAACCCTAGACACTATGATAATATCATCGGATTTCCTATCGAATGTTTTGGTTAGCGTAAGGTTAAAACTTTTCCATGTTTATGTGTAGAAAGTCTTACGTGATACTTTTTCTTTCAAAAGGTTTTTAAAGTTAAGCAACTTTAACCGTTTACTCACACCAGACCCATGTCTGACCCGGAGTTTATTCTGTTTTTCTTAAACTCTTGGGTACTCAAATTTTTACGAGTAGCCATGCGATTCAGGTTAGGATTTTAGGATTGGCTTGACAAATGCTGGAGGAATAATGGAGCAGGAGGCTTCTGCATATAGCTATAGAGTATTCCGCTGTGTGTTCTCTGAGTTGTTGTATTGAATTGTATCACTAGACAGGTGTTTATAACTGTCTAGTATGTGTTGTTTTAGCTGTGTATCTCTGATGTATATGATACTATGTAAAGTATTATGTGATTTATATAATTTATTCGTTCCGCTGTTTAGATTCTGATGTTGTTTCTTTCTTCTTCTCCATCTTTCTCTTTTCTATCCCTTTCTTTCTTAAAGATGATGCGATTTTCTAGTGGTAGAAAGTCGGGTCGTCTCAAAAGGGGTTTAAAAAGTGAAAATATATCTTGTGAAGATATTTTTGAGATTAATAAATAATTTGGGAAATTATTTACTGGTTGATGGTTGTTTGTGAATATTAATTGATAGTTAGATCACCGACTATCAATATTGGAAAAAAAATGTGTCAATCGTTTCAAAGAGACCGGGATTGAGATTTATTTCTCGAAAACCACTTCGATCCGGTTTGTACGTTTCGTGGAAACGAGTTTGGATTCGAAGATGGAGAAGTGCAAGGGCTAGTCGCTACTAATCCTGAGGATATTTCCAAAATGGATGTAATAGGAATAGTGCCTTCGGTTCCGTTCGAACCGGGATGGACTTGTATGGATGAATGCTTGCGAAACAACGTCAGGTGGACGGTGGGCATTCCATGGGATATGTTCTAAAAAGGTAACGCTTAGCCTCAAGCCTCATCAATCGGGAATGACTGAAAATCAGGGGTTATGCAGCAAGGCTAGGTGGGTAGCACCCAAGCAGGGTGAGGTCATCCCTGTCTAGATGTCCCTTTTTATTTCGGCTTAGTGGGCAGTTGCTGATCCCAACCGCGGCGTGATCTCACTCGGGATTATCCAGTAAGGGTTAGTCCCGGTCTTGTGTTGCAGGGGAGCGGGCGTACTCCTCGGTACTGTGATCTCGGCCACGTACTATGACAGGTGGTACCCCAGTGCCTAGTCATTAGTTGGAAATCCATTCTCCCTACGAGCCTTGTACGAGTTTTGTTTGTATTACCCACTCTTTGGGTAGTAGCTGGAATTTAATCATGTAAAAATTTCGGCTATTTTATAAGTATTTGTATTTAGACCCTATTATAATATCAGAGGATTTCTATAAAAAAATGTTTTAACTATTGTAAGGTAAAAACCCGACATGTTTATTTGTGGCGCGGTCTTACAAGATGCTTTTGTTTTCAAAGGATTTTTTGAAAATTTAATAATCAATTGGGTGTGATTTTCTCACGCTGGTATTCTAGACTGACTTGGGTATTATTTAACTGTAATGCTCGGGTTAGACCGAGTATTATAGGATACATGATATGATGCTGTGGAGCTCAGGAGACGAGCTGGATGACGATACGTATTTTCGTACATGTTATATATATTCCGCTGTGTTGTTTAGTTGTGTATCCAGTTGTATGATATTGATGTTAAGCGGTGATTGATGTACTCTGATGACGTAATATATGAACAGATACATTTGATTTTTGAGTAAATACCATTATTATCTATTATATTTTATTCTGCTGCGTTGGTTAGATTCTATTGTTGTTTTCTATTTTCTTCTTCTACCTCTTCTTCTTTAACCCAAATGGTTCGTATTTCTGTACAGATTGTTGTAAAATAGTGTTGACTCAAGGGGTACAGATTTGCGGGTCGTTACAGCGGTATCAGAGCGAGGTTGGTGATAACCTTGGCTCTGGTGGGAATTACTCATAAAATTGAGTCCGTAGTACTCTAGAATGAGTTTGAGAGTATTAATAGATATGAGCGCGTATTTGTTAGTGAATATAAAATTGTTTTTATATTGCGTTGATTTATCGGTTGAGTGTTCATGGATTCTGGTCGATATATGGGACGCCATGTCATCGATAGGGATTTCTAAACTCTTAAACAAGGTGAACTGACACAGTATTGTTTTAAATAGGGTAAATGAAATCATTTTACCCAAAATTATTTTGTATATAAAGGAAATGATTTTCTTAATTATCATAGCTATATATGGATGTTTGGCTGTTAGAAGTGATAAATATTAAATTATTATCATTGTATGATAATTGAATAAAGATTGAAATAATAACTAAAGATTTAGGAAGAAATTAATAATAAAATAGATGGGATTTGTAAATGTGAATTGTAATAGAATAAGGAATTGAAACTATAATCAAAAATTAAGAAATAAATTCATATACAAATAAAATTTGTAAATGTAAACTATAATGTAAATTATAGTGTGATTAATAATTAAAATAAAATAAATTTTCAAAGTAATGTTTGAATATAAATTTAAAGGATTTGGAATTTGGAATTTAAGTTCCTTTGAATTGGGAAATGATTCCCAAAGATTGGAAAAAATATTATATTTATGAGAAATATTTTTGAATCGGATTTGAGATCCAGTGAGATTTGGAATTTAAAATTTTGAAGGGTTTTAAAAGAGATTAAAGCATTGAACTCTTACGGTAGCTGGAAAATAACTTCGGTGATGACTGCAGCATCATCAATGTTCATTTTCGAGTTTCCAAGAGAAAGACTGCTACCAAATTGTTTTGAATTGGAATTGTCTGCAAAGGATGAATTTGATTTTTTGAAATGCAAGGAATTTTGGATATAGAAGATTTCACAGGGAATTTTGAAATGTTAAAAGATTGTTTAAACTTTGGAATTTTCACTAAGAATGTTTATGGCATATAAAAAGCATGATGACTTGTAAATTTGGAATTTGTTGAAATAAATTCAACTGTGTAAGTAAAGTGAAAACTTAATACTGGAATCTAAAAATTTAAAAGGAAATTGAAATTTAATGTCGAACTTAGGTTTGAAAAAAAATTTATAGTTAAGTTGGATCAAATAAACAAGTTTTAAGACTTAAAATTTATAAGTAACTGATTAGTTACTATGGTATGTAAATGAAAAGAAATTCAATATTGGATAATGCTTGATTTAAATGTGTAAATAAGGAGCAGAATAAGTTCAAATGGACTAAAAATAATTAATGTTTGAAAACAAAATTTATTGGTTGAAAATGAATTTGTGAATGAATAAATGGATCGACTATTGAACTTATAAAGTAAAGTTGATACTAATAAGAAGAAATTGAAAATTTTAATTCAGGAATTAAAATTTAACTTAAGTGAATGAAAGTGAAGAAAATATATTTGAATTTAACTTGAGGTAAGTTAAATAAAATTGAAATTGGATTAAATTTAATATAAAGTTGAAAGGTAAAATGATTATAATTGTGAAATGAAAATTTATACCTTAAGCTAGTAGGTGTTATATATATAATCTGAAATTGCGGTTATAAGATGAAATGACTCAAATGAGCAATGAGCAATATAAGCTTTTAAATAAATAAATGGAATATGACTTGAAATATTATTTAAATGAGCTTGGGTTATGGAATTAGAAATGAATATGTGCACATATTATAAACTTGGATTATAAATAAATTTGTGACTTGTAGAACTTAGAATTGGAATTGTAAGTGAATTAAATATAAGAGGAGTTGGTTGGAATTGGATTACAATAGAAATGATGTAAGTTGCAAATAAAATCCAATATCAATATAACGAGTTAATTGTGTGCTTGGATATTATCTTGAAAAATTGAGAATGTATATTAAAATTCAAATGGATTGAATTAATGATATACAAGCATGGGAGGTGGTTGAGCTTAAATAAAAATTTGGCGAGTATAAAATAGATTGATTTTAAAATCGGTTAAATTTTGATATGAGTTTGTTTCAATTGGAAATGGTTAGTGATATACAAAACATAAAATTGTGTCGAGCTAAATAAAATGGGTTCGTATGGAACCTATGCACTATGAAATAAAATATTATGTAAGATAAAATAGAAATGAATTAAAAATGAATTGAGTTGGAGATCAATTTAAAATTTGCTATAAAACTTCAGAAATAAAATTGATTTTGAAATCAACTGAATTGAATATGAGCTTGTTTGAATTAAATATGAATTGAAATTGTATGGAATTGGATCAAAATAAAAATGATTTGAGATGAAAACAAATCCAATTGAAGCATGAATTGAATAACCTTCTTATTAATAAATTCAATAATGAAATGTTAATGTGAATTAAAGTTTAAAAATGTATAAAAGAATAAACTAATCTGATAAATTAATAAAATGGTTGGGATTTGACCCAAGGAAGATCAAATCAAAGATTTTAAGGGAAGTTGGTTGAATAAAATAAACTTAAGTTATTGGATGGAATAATTTGAAGAAAATAAATAATTTAAGTAAATTGTGAGATAGTTATATTGGTTGTCGAGTATAATAAAACAGTTTAGAATAGAACTCTTTGGATATGAAAGAAATGCAATGGGAGTTTGTGAATAAATTAAAATGGGATGGAATCAAGTATAAATTGAGTGGGAATCAATTTAAATGGTTATAAAGCTTAAGTAATTATTTATTCAGATTAATATTGTCGAATTGCATAAGGAAATGGATCGTTTGATGTAAACGAGATTGGATAAAATTCTATGAATTATTAGAAGTGAAATAAGATGATTTTGAAATCAATTGGAATGCATGTGAGTTTGTTTTTCCTAAAATGAATTAAATATAAGCGTATAAGCTGTAAATCACTTCAACTGAATGGAATGGTTTGAGAATTGATTCTAAGCAATTGTAATAAGTGTCGGAACCTTTTATATGCTTATGGAAATTAATTAACATGCATTTTATGTGAAATTTATATGTTTATACCAGTATATCACATGCATTGTTACAGGATTGATGTTTTAGCTATTTAAATTTTAGTGAAATGCTATGAACTTCCTATATATAGTACTTATATGTTTAAGTTGAGTAAGTACAGGTACCGGGAAGCCGTTTGGCTAGATTTGGTTATGTTATTTGCTAAAAATAATAAGCTACTTGCTTATAAATGCTAAATAAGGTACGCCTACGCAATAAAAATAGGAAATATGAACTGTTTTTTGTTTTTCCGACCTTGTGGGTCGATGTATATATATTTATATCTTTTGTCAAATTGCAAAAGCTCCTCCGAACAAAGGAGACTCTGCCAAAATTTTCAGAAATTTTGGGAGTTAGAAATATTTTTTTTGAAAATTTTTGGGAAAATTTTAGTTAACGACAAAACGATTTCAAACTGGAAATTGAAATAAATTAGTGAATGAAACTACTTTAAAAAAATAATATGAATCAATACAATGGAAGATAAAATTTAGTGTTTAGAGTTGAAAATAAATTAAATTCATATGGAAATGGAAGAATCAATTTGAATAGAAATAGATATAGGCTAAAGCGGAGGAAGTAAAAACAAATAAAGAAGCATATTAAATGCTTATACTAAATTTAAGAAAGGAATGGTGAATTCTTAAAATTGGAAATTGATATTGCAAATATATTCTAAGTTAATATGTGGATGATTAGATATTGACATTGGTAAGGAGGTCAATATAATGTTTTGGAAGTTGTGATTGGATATTAGTGCTAAGCAGGATATGTAGGTAATATAAGGAAAAAAAGAGAATTGGTTTTGATTTCAAAGAGATAAATTGGAATTGCTCGACAAAAGGGTATGTATTTAAAATTTGGTATGAAATTCGATTGGGTTTTTGGATATAGCCACTTGGCGTTTTGTTTTCTTTTGGAATTTGGGAGTCCGTGAGGCCTTTTGTTGTACCAAGCTAGCCGCGCAAAGGAGGCGCTGGCAAAAAATTTCGGGAATTTAGGGAATTGGAAAAATTTTTGAGAAAATTTTGATAATTCAAAATTTGGTTTTAAATTGAAACTTGAATGGTTAAACAAATAGTATAGCTTGAAACTATGGGAGAGATGAGGAGTTCATAAGAATGATAATGGGTCTTTGATAAAAAGATAGTTAGTTCGATGTTGAATTGTTTGGTTTTGGGGATAAGCAAATGGGTATTGGACCATTCTTCCTAACTAGTAATTTTGGGGACGAAATTCTTTTAAGGGGGGAGGAATGTGACGACCTGAAATTTTTAAGCATTTAAAATTGGAATAATTAATTAATTTTAATATTTAAAAGTTAATTTTTAACTCGAATTCAAATATCACTAATTATTGATAATTAAATTATTGAATTAAATAATTTGAAGTTGAGCTAAATGTTGAATCTGGAGCTTTAAGCCAGTCGAAAATAATTTGAAGGCTTATAAAATTTATATTAATAACACTGAAGATAATAGAAGTTTAAAAATTCAATTTAACAGTGATTTGTTCGGTTTTGAAATTTTATCATTTAAATTGGATTTAAAAATAGCCTTCTGAGGCACAGTCTCGGAATTCGACGAAACCAGTTCCATTGGATCCGTAATATTGTGTTATTATTGGGTTTCAATTTTCATAGTTTTTAGGTTTGTTATGTGAGCGTACGATAGAGAAAAAAAAATCAAATCAAAAATCACATCTGCAACCCTAACTTCAACTAGGCCGAACTATTATCTGAGACAAGCCACCCTATACTCTGAAAACATCACGTCTTGCCTCCTCCTTTTCTTCTATATCACGCGTGTCTTCTTTGGGAAGCTAATGGCCTAACGAATAAAAATAAAAATACCCTTCTTCCTAGTCCTACCTTCAGTTTGCTCTTTTCGAAATGAATTCTCTTTTCCCCTGAATTCAAAAATCGAAACCTGTAGCCCATACTTCCTTTCTGGCACGAATCTCCTAGCCCTAATCACCTACCTAAATTGATTCATGTGAAAATGGAAAAAAAACATGGAGATAAACACTCGTATTGGCCGATTTTTGATGCCATGCTGATGGGGCGCTACAACGCTGGTGTCGCGACTACACAATGACATTGAGGTGAGCAACGCGACGAAGGGCGATAGTAGAGGAGCAATGAACGAAGTGACACGAGCAGGTTCAGGGAGACGTGCGTGATTATTGGAGGAGGCAATTTGATGCCACAACAGGGTGGTCGCTACCTGAGTAGCAACGAATGGTGGAGGTTGCAATTGACCTGGGTAGTGCAATGGTGGTTATGCTTACACTGCTCTTTGTAGAAACCTTCACTCGATTTAGTTAAACCGGGATGTTCGCGATTTTTGTTAGAGGAAGAAGGCTGTCTCGTTAGATTTTCGTCGGTAAGGTATATATTTATATTTTTATTTTAAAATTTAAATCTCATTTAATATATAAATACTCAGGAAAACAGAAATAAATTGCACCTGTATGTATATACTGAGCAGAGAAAGATAAAAATATAAGTATATTAAGTAGAATTGATTTTTACAGTAGGATATATTTACATTTTTTATGTTGTTTTTATTTTATTTTATTTGAAACCAGTAAGCTTAAATTGTTAAATTCAAAACAGCGAATTTTAAATATCTTTAAACTCGTAGATGAATGGTTGGTTCTTATTTCACTAAGCGGAAATTAATAAAAGGGTTTAAACAATTCGTTTAAAAAAAAATTAGATTATGATAATTAGTATGTATATATACACACACACCCTATTTTAGAATTTATCACTTTGTCAGAAAAGAAAATATAAACTAGGTTGGTTTAACTATCATTTAAAATCAGTTAATTAAATTTATTAAGAAGGTAATGGATTTTTGATTAGTCCAGATGTTAATAAATCATATAATGTGGTACAAGGTCAAAACGGTGAAGAAATGTGTCAAGATGGAAATTGGTTGCAAACTAAAAAGCAAAGGTAAGTTAATCTCACTCAGTTGAATTTAAATTTAAATAATTGTCTGAATGGTGTTAATGATTGATGTGTTATAGTATGGTATATCTTGGAATTGGTATTTTATATTGTGTTAACATCTGTAGATGCAGGGAAACAGGTTGGAGGGATCCAACTGGGTCTCTCAACATTTATTTAAATTATTTAATATTCTCTGTTGTGATTGTTGATATTCTATGATGAATTATGTTGGAATATTAAATGTTATGGTTTGATTGGATATATTTTGGTAAAATGAATTACCAAAAATATATAAATTGGATTTTGAAAAGAAAATAAAAGAAGTAAATTTGTAAGCGAAATAACTACAGAAAAATATGAATAAAGTAAGAATGAATTGAAAGAAATTGAAGTGATATTAAAATACTAATAAATAACTTCGAGTATGAAAAGATTTTGAATAAACCGGAATCAATGAATCGTAAATTCAAGTGATATTATTTTAGATAAATAAAGAATTATTTTATAATTCAAAGTTTAAATTTATTTAAAGGGATAAAGAAATAAATTGAGAAATCTAAAATTGGTATTTCAATTAAAAGTATTTTGAATCAAATTAAGGAATAAAATATGAAATTAATGGATTTTGAAATTAAAAAGGGAGTAAATTGGAAATCAATTTGGAAATTGATTCAAGTCTTTGAATTGGAGTTCTAAAGAAAAATGTGAAGAGAAGTATATTTCTCTGGATAGCCAAGTACCATTTTAAAGTAATTTTTTTAAGATAAAAGTTAATGTTTTTTTTAAAAGCATGTTTTAAAAATTTATTGTTTCTATTTTTTAAATTCCAAAGTAAATATTTTTCAAATCTATTATTGTAATAGTTATTTAAAAGGTGACTTAGTAATTCTGTTTTAAAAAAAAAGTGAAAACCTAGTTTTATATTTTATAAAGTAACATTATTTTCAAATATTCATATAGTATATATTTTTAGCCAATTATTGAAGTAGTCTTAACTTGAATGTTTTAAAGTAAATTCCAAAGTAAGTATTTTATTTTAATCTATTATCGTAATAATTATTATTTAAAAAAAATGATTTGGTATTTTAAAGAAGAAAATCTAATGTATAGTTATAAGGTAACCTTATTTTAGTTATTTATAGAGTATTATTTTAAATTAAGTATTAAAGTAATTTTTCTAAATTAAATGTTAAATATATTTCGCAATAAAGTGTTTTTAAATTATTTTAAAAATCTAGTTTTGTGCATGGTGGTTCCAGTGGAAATAGAAATACTTGGAATTTATTCTGAGAAAGGAAGATAGTTTTGAAGACTGTTTTTCAAAGGGATTTGAAAAGTGAAAATATATCTTGTGAAGATATTTTTGAGATTAATAAATAATTTGGGAAATTATTTACTGGTTGATGGTTGTTTGTGAATATTAATTGATAGTTCAATCACCGACTATCAATACTGGACAAAAATGCGTCGATCGTTTCGAAGAGACCGGGATCGAGATTTATTTCTCGAAAACCAATTCGATCCGGTTTGTACGTTTCGTGGAAACGAGTTTGGATTCGTAGATGGAGCAGTGAAGTGCAAGGGCTAGTCCCTACTAATCCTGAGGATATTTCCAAAATGGATGTAGTAGGAATAGTGCCTTCGGTTCCGTTCGAACCCGGGACGGACTTGTATGGATGAATTCTTGCGAAACATTGTCAGGTGGACAATGGGCATTCTAAGGGATATGTTCTAAAAAGGTAACGCTTATCCTCAAGCCTTATCAACAGGGAATGACTGAAAATCAGGGGTTATGCAGCAAGGCTAGGTGGGTAGCACCCAAGCAAGGTGAGGTCATCCCTGTCTAGATGTCCCTTTTTATTTCGGCTTAGTGGGCAGTTGCTGATCCCAACCGCGGGGTGATCTCACTCGGAATTATCCAGTAAGGGGTAGTCCCAGTCTTGTGTTGCAGGGGAGCGGGCGTACTCCTCGGTACTGTGATCTAGGCCACGTACTGTGATAGGTGGTACCCCAGTGCCTAGTCATTAGTTGGAAATCCATTCTCCCTACGAGCCTTGTACGAGTTTTGTTTGTATTACCCACTCTGTGGCTAGTAGCTGGAATTTAATAATGTAACAATTTCGGCTATTTTATAAGTATTTGTATTTAGACCCTATTATAATATCAGAGGATTTCTATAATAAAATGTTTTAGCTACCGTAAGGTAAAAACCCGACATGTTTATTTGTGGCATGGTCTTACGAGATGCTTTTGTTTTCAAAGGATTTTTTTGAAACTTTAATAATCAATTGGCTGTGATTTTCTCACGCTGGTATTCCAGACTGACTCGGGTATTATTTAACTGTAATGCTCAGGTCAGACCGAGTATTATAGGATACAGGATATGATGCTGTGGAGCTCAGGAGACGAGCTGGATGACGATACGTATTTTCGTACATGTTATATATATATATATAAATATATTCTGCTGTGTTGTTTAGTTGTGTATCCATTTGTATGATATTGATGTTGAGCAGTGATTGATGTACTCTAATGATGTAATATATAAACAGATACATTTGATTTTTGAGTAAAGACCATTATTGTCTATTATATTTTATTCTGCTACGTTGGTTAGATTCTATTGTTGTTTTCTATTTTCTTCTTCTACCTCTTCTTCTTTAACCCAAATGGTTCGTATTTCTGTACAACTCGAGTTGATTATTGTAGAATAGTGTTGACTCAAGGGGTACGGATTTGCGGGTCGTTACATTTACAATTTCTACTTTGTTTTAATCCCATTTATAACTTAGCATTAAATCACTTATTTTAATTAAAGGTTTCAATTATTAATTAAATTCCATTTCACTACACTAATTGAAACTATTAATTAACGGAAACTTGAGAATTAAATACCGGGTTTTTATCCAAGAATCATTTAAAATAATAGATAAATGCATATACTTACAATAAATATATCTATCCAATTATATTTAAAATATTTAAAATTCTTATTTTTTTATCAAAATAAATCTGCAGTAAAACTATTACAGTGGCCTTCCCCCTTCGAAACTCGAAATTGAATGTCGATGATGCGGCCGCCATCACCGAAATTATTTTCCAGTGACAGAGAGGGAAGTACAAACTTATTTCTTCCAAAATCTTCTTAAAAAAATCTTTTAAATATTTATATCAAAATACTTCTAATAATATTATTACTATACTTTAAAATCATTCAAAAGAAATTTTCAAAACCTTGGGACTTATGTTCTAAATTTCCAATTCGATTTATTTTATTTTCAATCTTATTTCAACTATTATTTATAAATTTCATTACCTAACAACTAATATAATACAACCAAATGTGACCTTTATAAAAATTTACTTTATATATATATAGAAAATATAATAGGTAAAATTATTTTATTCACCTATATTAAAACCAAATATTATGTCAGTCTGTCCTATTAAGTGTTTAGAAACCCCTATTGATGTCATAGCGTCCCATGCATCAACCAGAATTTATAAATACAAAACGGAACAGATTAACACAATATTAAACCTTTTTATAACACTAACAAATACGCGCTCTCATATATATACACTCAGCGACTCCCACAGGGTATTACTACCCTGTTAATAAAGAGTCAGACCCCATAAAGCTAAGGTTTATCGCTAGACCAAAGCTCTGATACCACAATGTAATACCCCGCCTTTTCGCACGCTTTAAATCGACACACGTGCCAATTCAAACCACACGGAAGGGCGGATTGTTATGGGGTAAAAAAATAAGAAAGAAATAAAACAAACAGAATCTCACAGCGGAAGGATAAAATATGATAATCAAATATAAATAATTCATGAAGCTGTTTTTCAAAAAATTTAATTTTACTTACAATATATATAAGAGTTATACATACCATAAAATATCAATAATGCAGCGGAATACAATAGTGTAGTGGAATAAAATAATAGGTAATAGAAATAAAATCTTCGTCTTCGTTCTCCAGAGCTAGAGTCTTCGAATCTTGAAATAATCAGGCTGACCTGAGCGATTTGAAAAGACAAAACACTCGAGTCAGAACTAAAAGATCTTATGTAAGTTAAATCAACAGAAATAAATATGAGTGCAGTAACTCAAGAGATGCTCGGGATTTACATCTCTTAAGGATCCGTTAAACTATTTACTATGTAGTATATTTCGCTATTATAATAGTGTCTAATTGTAAAATAAACTTACTTTTAAATAGCGTTAAGGCTTTACATTTTCCACCTTAACACATTTATATATTCTCATAGTTTACACAGTACCACAATCTCCCCCGTACCTGGCGTCGTCAGAGGGTACTCCATAGGTATGGTACAAAACCAAAATCGTATGAGGCGCGCTAGGGTAGGTGTCACGGCACAACTAGGCAATGCTAGGGTAGATATACCAATTACGCTTCCGGGTCGATGGTAACGCGTAGCAGCTACTACCGCCCACCTCGAACAACACCCCCAAAATCAAAAATAAAAAGTGGCCACCGAAAAATCCAAAGTCAGAGTAAAATAGCGAAGGGATGTGTCCGATAAAAGGTGCTACCTTCTTAACCCGTCGATCGCTCTTGTTTTAGCCACCTTATGCCAACTCACGGGAGTTGGGTCCACGTATTTACCTCAAAGGAAACGCCGCCGCCATCCTACTTCATTCTGGAATCTCCACCGCGTACACGTTTATTAAATTGGTTTTCAGAGTTGGCAGAGAGTATGACAACTTCCGATCTCGGTCTCTTTAACAACCAATCGTTATTATAACACCGCGGTCTCTTAAAAATAGTTTATACTTCAAAACCAGAATAAAATATCCATTTCAAAATCATATACTAACGATATCATTTCTATTTTAAAACCCAAATAAATATGATATCTTTTTTATTTCAAATAGATCTTTTTTCAAAAATCATAGTACTTTAAAATATATATACCTTAAACCCATAGCTTCGAAACAAAATTTTCAACACTTAAATGGTTTAATAATAATTACTTTATAAAGTAAATTTGCTTTTTAATTTCTCAAATCAATTCCAAATACAGATTTGAATTCCCAAGTAAACCATTTAAATTTCCATATATTTTAAAGTTTTAAATATTCCACCATTTCAAAACTAAATTTTTAATTCATATATATATATGCCAAATTCACTTTACTATTATTTAGTTTTGAAATACTTACTTAATAATCCAGAATCCTTTAAATAAAACTTTCAAATTCAATAATTGAATATTCCTCAATTTATTTAGACTAGATATATTCACTTAAATCATCTTAAACCCAAATTTAGTTATAACACCATGTTCTTTTTAAATCTAAATTTCAATAAGATCTTAACAAAAATAAAATCTCAAATCAATTTCAAAACTATCTTCTCAACTTTGATTTATAAAAATCATATAAACTCTATATTAGAATGTAAGTAAACACTTATCCATAATATATTTTAACAAAATCAACTTTATTATTAAACTTACTTCATACTTTAAACAATTTTATACATAGCTTAGAACCAAGAATTTAACTATATATAAAATAACCTTTATCAAATATCCGAAATCAATATCTCATAAAACCATATATATATATTTCTTTACGAAACCATAGAAAATCAATTCAAAATATTTATATATATATACCGCGGTGTCTGTATAAAATTTTCTATCCTATGGTCAAGTGATACAGATATTTATCATTTCAATCCGTAATTTAAAATAAAATTACGGTTATGTATCATTTCAAACCGCAATCCCGAATGAAATGAAAATGCATAGTAGCTTGCAGTTTATACAATATAAAATACAGCATCTATTCATCTATCATAAAATCATACATCTATTTATCACAATCATCATCCAATTTAAAAATATACATCAATATATAACAGGTAATAAATAACAGGCATTTACTGGCAGTTTATTATGCAAAATAAATTAAATAATAATTTAACTGGCAGTTTATATGCAATAATAAATTAAATAACAAGTTAATTAAATAAATGCAAATTAACTGAGATAATGATCAAATATATGCCAAACAACTATAAATAAATTTCAAATCACATCATAAATGAATTTAACAAACATAAGAAATCTCAGAAGTTGTGAGTGGGTTAAAACACTCACTTTTGATTTTAGCCCGCAAAAATCCAAACAGAAGCGCTAAACTCAACAA
Organism: Allium cepa; assembly: GCA_030765085.1. Classification (NCBI taxonomy): domain Eukaryota; kingdom Viridiplantae; phylum Streptophyta; class Magnoliopsida; order Asparagales; family Amaryllidaceae; genus Allium; species Allium cepa. Next base: position 578,127,184 of record CM060932.1, on the reverse strand, counting down.
TCTCCAAATTCAACTAAATCAATTTCATGTTGTCCGGAATATAAATTTGAATCCAACTGAAGAAATCGCGTGTGAATCAAAGTTTATATGCAAAAGATATTCATGTTACAAGAAATATTATTAAAATAAAAATTAGTACGCATTAAAAATATATATAAATAAACAAATTTTAATACTTACATTTTCTCAAGATGAGGCTTCAGGAAAAGATTGAAGAACAACTAAGATGAGGACAGGAAGTGTACGAAAATGAAAAAAAAAATCATTTTTATAAAAGAATGCTTTTGGATTTGTAAGAATAAGAGCTTTTGAATATGGGGTGTTAGGAGAAAGAAGCAATAAGATGTAGGTTATTTATAATTAGGAAATGAATGTGGAGGGACAAAAATAAATGTCACGTTTTATTATTAAACCTTCAGGTATTAATAATACATAAGGAAATGTACGTAGGAATGTAAAAGTTTGCAAACGAAAGTAGAATTTTGTATACGTGAAAATGAGGTGACAAGAATTAAATACAACCTAAAAGTGCTCAGGTATTAAACAGATGGAGAAATAAACGGATCAAGTATTAATAGTAAGGTAACTATTTTAAAACGTTCGTGAAATAATTAATAACAAAAGATTTTGAAATTTAAGTTTTTTTTATCATGACCAAATTAACTTCATTAACTCAAGTAATATTCGAATTTCTACGCATTTAGGTTTTTTTTGTCTACGCATAATAAATTTTTATACTTACCTTAAAAATGAAAACATTTGATTTGTTTTTCCCAGAATGATCTCTTATTACCATTAAAACACCCTTTTTGTTTAACACAAAGCGTGCGTTTCTTTTATTAAATCTATTAATTGCAATCAACATTTCCTTTCCTTTTAATTGAAACATCCGAATTACATTAATTGCAGTTACTTACAAAGTTAAATTTTAAAACAGACAACTAAAATGGATAAAAAAATAGAACAATTGTTTGTTTAAACATGTTTATAAATTTATTGTTTATACACAAGAGTAATAAATAGATTATTTTCCTATTCTTGTAATCGGTCTGTAAGCTAAAACACAGTTTAAATAAGCCTACATTCTTGTAATCAATCTTTCTATTCTTTATTTTAATTAAATTAAACCTATATTCACCGATGAAACCTTCATTTTATTTGATGTAAATATATTTTTTCATTGAATCAAAATTTTCCTTATATTTTCACAAAACATAAGCTCCTTTTAATTACACCTATTAATTTACAATTAGTATTCTCTCTTCTATTAATTAGAAATTTTCAGCTACATTCATTTCAGTTGATTAAGTTTCAAAATGGACTAAATGAATGTAATGAGAAGTAAAACAATTTTTCCTATCTAATAGTAATTTAAACATATTTACATTATTGGATACAAATAGTAATTACACATTTCTCACTAAATATAGTTACTCGTCTCTACAGTCAATCTTTCAGCTAACAAACATTTCAAATAAATAAACATATTTTTACTCTTTAACAAAACTTATTCATTTATATTCTTTTATTTTGATTTTCACTCCTTACTATTAAAGCAATCATTACATTATGAATACAATTAACATTTCTATTTCTTTATATTACGTTCACACTACAATTATGGTTTATTCCACATTAATGTAACATTTTATTGACATTTATTTGAAATTGATCAGTTAACTTGGTAACAATACCAATTGTCACCATTATACATTTTGTAATATTTGTAAGTTAATTCTTTACAAATAATTATTACAACAACTCTCATTACACTACACTTATTCCATTTCCATCCATTACACATTGTTTTCTTAATAAATCAACCTTTAAATTATCAATTGCCTTTAAAATCCTACTATAAATCAATGCACACATTTATTAAAATTTATACTCCTAATTTATTTATTCATCTTGATTTCATTCTTTTTATTAAATCCATTAGCACTCTATGAACAAAATTTACAATCTTACCGCATATTACCTAAATTTACATTAACGTAATACCTAAATTTAAATTTACATTATTACCACTTATTACCTAGGTTTACATTATTTCCACATATTACCTAAACTTACATTAACATAATACCTAAATTTAAATTTACATTATTACCACTTATTACCTAAATTTACATTATTTCCACAAATTACCACAAATTACATCATTTATTACTTTACAAAATACCCAACATTTCTATGCATCTTATTACATTTATATCTTGTAATTATTTTCTTAAACTCATAATTGTAATTCCAAGTTTCATTTTAAATTTCAATTGATTCCCACTCACAGCTTAATAGCCTAAGTAAACTGGTAACAAATAATAACGGTCACTATTTGCCCTAAATCACATTTATAGGTTTATAGTTTACAACAAATGTTGCAATGACTCATATGATATTGATTTTATCCAATTAGCATTAAATTTATACTAATTCATCAATTTGTATAATATATCTCTTGTTTCCTTAAAATAAATGTATGTTTCTATTAAGTTTTCATTCACACTTCCGTTACTATATTAATAATCATTGAAGTAACATTTATTATCAATAACAACATTATAATTACTTGCAGAACACTGATTTTTCAATGACCATTTATTATAATTCGAATTCATTAATTTAATTCAATGCTTACATTTTGTTTTCATATATTCAGTTTACTTTCAAATATTCCTATTTACAATCAATTTTAACCTAAACAGTCGTTTCAATCAATTTGAATTGCATTAAATTGGTTATTCATCAACTGCCACTAACATTACTACCTTAATTTATATACAGTTACTATTAATCAACTTATTATTCCATCGGTAAATTAAATGCCTACTTTTATTTACTTATATTTAAATTTTATACCCAAATGCAACAAATTTACACTTTCCATTATTATATAAATTTGAATTCCATTCTACTTAATATTTTTATTGGTAATTCAACATTCCCTTTTGTTTCTTATGTTAAATTTATAACCAAGTATGACAATTTACACTATTTTAATTAATTGCAATATAAATTTTAAACTGTTGATTTTAATTACAATTGATACATCTAATTTCTACATTCGCTCCCATATAAGTTATAAGATTTTTATTTCTTTCTAAATTTAAATTAAAAATCTTTTTAATTTAATTCATTTTAAACATCGAATTTTACGGGTCGTTACAATCTAGGTGAAACGTGATGTTGGTTCGAGCTAGCTTTGGATTTGGGGATGCATTCTATTGAAGATATTCTTTCCTCTGTGTCTTGTATCTCTGTTAGTGTTGATATCTATTGTAACATTCTATTGTATCATATTTTATCAGATATTGTATCTATCGTTGTATCAATGTTATATATATTGATAATATTCTTTTCTTCTGCTATGTTGTGCTTAATGGTGTTATAAGCTCCGGCAAACCAGATTCGACGTTTGGATCTGCTACATTTGAATACGAGTGTCGTATGCGGTGCCGATTTTCGAAGGTCGAGTCGGGATCGCTACATGGAGGCACCATCATTTGGGAACTAAGCTTGATTTCTTTATGGACCACCAGTCGTTGAAGTATATTTTCACCCAGAAGGATTTGAACCAGATACCAACTAGATGGCTTGAGTTTCTAGCTGCTTATGACCTCGACATCTGCTACACTCCCCGGAAGGCTAATCTGGTAGTTGATGCCTTGAGTCGAAAGAAAGAAATGTTATGTCAGATTGTGGTTTCTTCGTCCTTTTTGGATTGCATCATGGCCAAGCAAGAAGAAGATAGGATTTTTAAGCTCATAAAGGATAACTTTCCTAACAGGGATGGTGGTAACCAAGACGGAATGGGGGCATAGATTGATAATAAAGGGATTTTAAGGATTAATAATCAGATTTATATTTCGAATATCGATGGTTTAAGGCAAGAACTGCTTAAGGAGAATCATCAGTCCAAACTCTCTATTCATCCACGAGTTACAAAGATGTACTAGAGTATGAAGAAGCTATATTGGTGGAGTGGTATAAAGCGGGATATCTCCATTTATGTTAGTAAATGTGTCACTTGTCAGTAGGTTAAGGCAGAACATCAGAAGATCGTTGGATTATTGAAACCCATTGAGACTCCCAATTGGAAGTGGGAACCGGTTTCTATGGATTTTATTGATGGGTTATCGAGGACAAGAAGGGGTAATGAGAGTATATGGGTAGTTGTTGATAGACTGACCAAGTCGGCTCATTTCATTATGGTCGGTTCGAAGCACACTGCTTCAAGTTTAGCTGAGGTTTGTATGAGAGAGATTGTCAGGCTTTATAGTGTTCCATCCAGCATTGTTTGTAATCGAGACTCTATATTTATCAGTCAGTTTTGGAAACCATTAAAGGAAGGTCTAGGTACTCATTTGAATCTGAGCACAGCTTACCATCCATAAACCGATGGTCAAACAGAAAGAGATAATTAGACTTAGGAAGATCTTCTTTGCGTCTGTGTTCTTAATAATGGAGGATCTTAGGAAGATCATCCCCATCTCATGGAATTCAGTTATAATAACAGCTATCAGGTATAATCTTCATTTTCAAATTAAGGTTACTGTATGCATCAATTTAGTTAATCCTATCATTTGAATTTAGGCTAGTATCGCAATGTCTTTGTTTGCCGCTTTTTACAGACGATCTTGCAAATCTCCATCTTGTGGATTGAATCCGTTGATCGTTTGGTTCTTAAACCAGATATAATTTTAGAAGCATATGAGATGATTGAGGAGATCAAGAGGAAGACGAGAATTGCTCAGGATAGGCAGAAGAAGTATGTTGATAAGCGGAGAAGGGATTTGTAATTTTCAGTGGGCGATCAGATTTTCCTGAAGATCTCACCGTTGAAGAATGTGATTCGCATTGGTAGAAGAGGGAAGCTTACTTCTAAATTCATTAGTCCTTTCCGCATCTCAGAGAGAATTGATCCTTTAGCTTATCGGGTAGATTCACTAGAAAAGCTATTTGGAGTGCACAACGTGTTCCATTTTTTGCATCTTCATTTGTATGTTCATCATCCTTCTTTGATTTTTCAGCCTGCTTTACTCGAGAGTTTGGATGTTGAGCCAAATCTCACTATCGAGAGGAAGCCACTTCGATTTGTCGATAGAGGTACGAAGCAGCTAAGGAGGAAATCTGTCAACCTGGTCAAGGTGTAGTGGAGTACCGATGATCGGTATTGTACCTAGGAGATGGAGGAGAGCAAACGTGCTTCGAATCCGGAGTTGTTTGTTTCAGGTACTATTCGTTAATCTATCTTATCTTTTCTGCTTGTTCTATTCACCTTTTTCGTTACTTTTCAAGGATGAAAAGTTTTGAGTGGAGAAGAGTGTAATGACCCACAAATTTAGTCAATTTTAAAGAAATTTTAATCGAATTTTTGAATTAAATATTTTAAAATTAAAATAAATTTGAATTGAAACATCAATTTTTGGGATATTAAGTAATATATTTTTCCAAATTCAATAAAATAGTAAATTTTTTGAAATTTCAAATTTTGGTAAAATTTGGTCAAAGTTAGTCTTTTGGTTGAAAATTTAAATTTGAAATTTAAATTTTTTTATGATACTACACAGAATTCCAATCTCCTCTCCACTTTAAGTTTCGTTAAAATCTGATTCCTGCATATTTAAATATGCTTTTTTCTGCGTAAAACCGCGCATTTATTTTTGTGTATTATCTTGTTTTCATTTATTTGGGTTTGAGTTTGGGCTTGATCTATTGGGCTTGGTCTAATGGGCTTGAATACTAAGAGACTCCTAAAGGGCCATATATCTATTCCTAATGGACACGTACCTATTGAGAACCTCCAGTGCATACATTTTTGTTTCAAGCTTCCACTTTCTCATTCTTCTTCCTGAAAAGAAAATTTACAGTAAACTCTAATCCTTCTTCCTCCATCTCCATCTCCTCCACGTTCTATAGCCTAAAAACCTAGCCCCTTGCTCTTTTCCCTAGCTCCCTCTTCCTCTCTCTATTTCTCTCTTCTCCTTTCCCAACCCTTACCGCCATACCCACCTCACCCACTCGGTCACCCTCCACCCAAGCGCACACACCACCCCACATGCCACCATCTCAACCAATTCGCAGCCACACCCTACATACCTACCTCCTACACCATCTACCCACACCCCTTTCGGCCTCTACTCACCAATACACACGCCGCTCTCACCCGAGCGTCCACATACACTCAGCACACTCTAACCCACACATGGCTCCACACCCCACGCCCTCGGCCACTCCATCCACACCGATGTACCCCTTGTCGTGCACACCTAGTGAGCCGAGCCCAAACTCCTAAGCGAACCCCTCCTCACTTCATTTATAAAAAAAGAAAAAAAAAGAATTTTGTTTGTATTCATGCTTTGGTTTGGATTGTCATGCTTGACTTGTGGTCTCCATCTTCATGTTGTACTCGCTCCATGTTCGTTTGTATAGTCGTCCCTTTCAGTTACCACGAAAGGTGAGTAATCATTCACGACTAGTTTCTTATGGTTAAGTGAATGGACATCTTGTGAAATGAAAATTGGAATGTTGTTGTAGTTAGTTTTGATTAGTTAATATTATATGATATGATCTGATGTTTACCTGTGACACGATATGATATGTGATATGATATAATCTGCTATGTTATGTTGTTTATTTATTTAGTTTTAAAATATATATCTTAAATAATTTATATAATTTGAAAAAATTTGTTCAGCAAAATATTTAATATATTTTCTAATAAATTTGATATAATTTGATATAATATAATAAATATATTTTAATATAATAAATATAGTTTTATTTAGTATAATAAATATAGTTTTAATTTAGTATAATAACTGTAGATTTTATATAATAAGTTTGAAAAATATGTTTAAGAAAGTTAAATGGAGAATAATTTGTAATTAAATTTTATTTAAAAGGTCTAAAATTTAAGTAAGATTTAATTCAAGTTTTAAAGGTATGACTTTTGGAATGTAAAAATTTGATTTAATATGAATTTTAAAACAAATGTTTTAAATCTAAAATATAATTGAAGTTAAATATTTTAGTAATTTTAATTTTAATTTAAGACTTATTATTTAATCGTTTTACAAATGACCATGGTGTGAGAAATATAACGATTGGCTGTTAAAGATACCGGGGCCGAATATTGGCATACTCTTTGTTAATACCGGAACCACTTTAACAATTGTGCACGCGGCGGAGAATCCAAAACAAAGTAGCATGGTTTGGTGAACGCTTCTAGTACGAGGTAAGAAATGCAGCCTGACCCTCTGGTCGGCTTGATATGACTAAAACAGGAGCCGTAACCAGGCCAAATGAGGTTGCTTCTCCTTCCGGACATGCTTCTTCAAGACCATCTCTATTACTTTGTGATTGATTCGGTGTGCATCTTAGATAATGGGAGTGTTGCTCCAAGATGGACGGTAGCTGCGGCTATACGTTACCACCAGCCTGTTTCCGCAAAACGGTAGAATCCTACCATCGGCATAACCTCGCGTGCCTTGTCATATGCCTTATTAAGCTTACTACGATTTTGTTTTGTGTCATACCTATGGAGTGCTCCCTAATAGCTTAGCGGTTTGGTGGAGTTTACAATACTGTATAGACCATGGCATTTATAAAATGTGTTATAGGGGATATGGGTAATGCCTTAACACTATTTTCAGTATATTTTATTTTACTGTTAGACATTACATATATAGTGTATATTACTACATAGTAAATAGTTTAACGGATTCTTAAAGGATGGAAATCCCAAACATCGTTTAAGTTATTGTTGCATTTGATTTGTTTTATTTCGCTTGAGTTGACATACTTACATGAGAATGTTAGTCCTAACTCGAATGTTTTGTTTTTACTTTATGCTCAGATCACCATAGTTTCACAGCATTTAGGACTCACCTTTTGGAGCTGGAGGCTTTGCTGGAGATTTATCTATCTATCTATCTTCCTATCTGCTTAGCTATTTCAGTTACTTCGGTTATTTCTATTCAGAAATTATCATTTTCTTATGTATTAGTGAACTTGTATGCATTTGTATTTCCGTTGTATTTACTTCTTACTCTGTTGTTTCTGTAGTAGCTTCATGAACTACTATGTTTTGTTTATTCCGCTGTTATTCTGTGTCTGTGATTATGTGATTGATTCTGTTTACCCCAAAAATAATTAACAATCTATTGTATTGAATGTTTTAAGTCTTACATGTATGGTTTTATTGTCGATTTGAATGGTTTAATAGCGGGTCGTTACATGCCGCTTGGCATTCCTAATGTTTTATCCGTATTCCGAACACAATGGAATATGTATCGAAGGCTAATTCCATCATATACAAAAGATAGGTTTTCAAGTTAAATTAATTTATTTAATTTCCTTTAATTAATTTCTACATCTTTCGAACTCGCACGGTCAAACGATTAGTCCCATCGACACAAAATTTGACAACATACTAAATTCACTATTATTGATCCAATAAAACTAGTTTTATTGAAATCCAAGATAGTGTCAAAAATGACTATTTTTACATGTTAATTAAATTATGAAATTTCCATTTATTAGCTTTTAAATCAAATTAAAAGTTTACTAACATCATTCTAATTCAAATAGAATTTAAATCAACTTTATAAATCGTACTCATTCATTTTAAATTCAACAATTTCAAATATTAAACTAATAATTTGGCTATCAAATAAATCATTATATTTGTAATATAAACTATTCAACTTATAAAATTTTACTTTTGAATACTTAAAATCAATTAAATAATTCAAATTGGAATGACTAAAATTCTGGATTGTTACACTTTTGATTTCAATGGTTTTATAACTTATAAATCCAGTTGGGTGTATTTTCTAACACTGATTTTCTAGACTAACTCAAGTGTTATATTATTATAATGCTCGAGTCAGGCCGAGCATACTTTTGGATTGCTTCGGATGCATTAAAGCTCAGGAGATGAGTTAGAGGTCTTCCTAGTGTATTACCGTACTTGTTTACTGTTATTTGTATTGTTGTTGAAATTATCAACAATTGTAAGGATAGTTGTTAAAATTATCCAGGCTGATGATTGTATTTGTTGTACTCTGATGGGTGTATGTATATAACAGTTTCTCTTTTATGGTGATTATTGATATTATAGTATATATTATTCCACTACGATTGTGAGATTCTATGTTGTTTTTAGTTCTTTTCTCTCTTACCTTCTCTTCTTCTTTCTTCCTTCTTTTTCCCATAAAAATTTAGTTTTCTGAATTCATATTAGTGTCGATTTTCGAGTGCAAAAATCCCGACCTGTTACACTTGTTATCAAAGCGCAAGGTTAAGGGAGAATCTTGGCTTTTTGGGGCAACTCATTGAGAGATTAGGTAATAGAACACCTTTTATAATTTTTGAGTGTATTATATATATGAGAGTGTATTTGATAATGATTACAAAAATATTTTATATCGTGTTTATTTATCTGTTGAGTGGCTTATGAATTCTAGTCAGTACGTAGGACACCACGATATCAATATGGGTTTCTAAACATAAATAAGAAAACTTATACAGTATTTTTTCAATAATTGGTAAATGAAATAATTTTAGCTAAATTATATGTTATATATTAAACAATAATTTTTCAGAAATTATTATAGCAATATATGATGTGTTTTGTTGTTAATGAATGATATTATATGATTATTATCATTTGTTGTTTATTGTTCTAATAAGAGTTGTAAATATTATAACCTAGACAAAGATAAACATTTGCAGAGTTATATAAGAAGGTAAATTTATAAATATGAATTATACGGTATTGAATATAATTAAAATAATCAACATTTGTGGAATGGTATTACATAAGAAGTGAGATTGAATAAATATGATTTATAATGTTAGTTATAAATAGAAATGAAATGAAATTCTATAAGTATATCACTAAATATGATTTAAGAAAAAAATTGTATTTAAAATAAAAAATTTGAGATTTAAAGTTCCGTTGATTGAAAATTATGTTCAAAGGTTTTAGAAGAATAATAATAGTATTATTTTGATTAGAAATATTTTTAAAATGGGATTTAAAAGAAATAGAAAGCACTGAACTCATTTTAGCCGCCAGAAAGTAAATCTGGTGATTACTACAGCATCTTCAACGTTCACTTTCGAGGTTTTAGTGATGGATTGAACCATTGGAGTTTTGTTTTGGTAATATAAGTTTTAATTTTAAATTCTAAAGTGCAACGACTCACTATTTTGCACCATTAAAATTCGACAATGAATTAAAACGTGTCAAACTTGAATAGTTCAAAACAATAGATTGTAATAAAATTTGGAGCAAATGAAATCAAATCATAGAATCACAAACACAGAAATCAAAATACTCGCAGCGGAATAAAAATAACTTAGTGGTTCATGAAGCCACTATCACATAGTCTCAAAATAAGTATAAATTACATAGTCTTCAAACCAAATATAATTTGAATCAACCACAGAAAAATCCAAGTTTATTTGTCTCCATTACATAAACTAAGATAAAGAACTGAATAGAGAATAGACGGTGTAACGACCCGGAAAATTTCGATCTCAAAAATTCCAGATAGTTAGGAAAAGAAGAAAAGAGAAAGAAGAAGAAGCAGAAACAAGTCTCAGAAACCTCACATTCGCAGCGGATCAAAATATAATATCACATAAATAACAGTTATATACTTGTCAAATTTCACTTTAATATATCAGAGTTACAACATATATACAACAGGACAGATACAATCAATCTGTCTTAGATATAAAATAATATATTGCAGAGGAAACAATCCATGCATTCCTTCCATCCAGCTTGCCTCCTGAGCTTCAGAACGTCCTTACCTGAAAATCAGTAATACTCGGTCTGACTCGAGCATTACATCAAAGAACACCCGGGTCAAGCTGGAAACCAGCGTAAGTAAACCCATCTAACATGGAATACAAAAGCATACAACTTGTATAAACCCAGGTAACTTATATCAATTTACACTTCACAAGTTGTTAGAGACATCACTTATTTTACATATCAATTTCTACGTACCAATACTTAGATTAAATGGTTCACTTCACTCAACTCATTCTATTCCAGCCTGTTGATTTCATATATCAAGTTTATATAGAATCGAAATGGTTTCTGGTATTAACTAATACCCAACTCTAGTCTCTTCGAATATAATACCATCTTTATCCCAAATTATTCAAATGAAACACAATTCAAACTTCAATACAAGGTGTCACCTATACACATTTATTTATCATCGATAGATAACCACATCATCTCAGTTTAAACCCAACATATCATATCACATAGCATCACAAATCACATATCCGAGATATCAACCAATTTAAGGCATGCAATATTATTCAATCATCCATAAGCAGGATAAATTAGTCATACCGTTTCTATTTGATTTAAAACAATTTGAATTAATTACTTCAATCACCCTTAATCCTGCTTATTTAACATTAATTAAATTCATACATTAACTCTCCTTAACAATTTAATTCATTAATTCAATCCCGATAAATCACATTAGTAATTATCCTCCCTTAATTACTTATATCCGTTTAATCAACTCCTTGATTAGTTATATTAATTAATCTTTTAATCACATTGAGTAATTATCTCTTAATTACTTCCCTTAAGTAATTATCCTTTAATTACTTCCTAATAAGTAATTTCCTTTAATCTAATTACATCCAGTAATTATTCATTTATTACTTTACACTTCATAAATTACAATAAGTAATTGTGCTTAATCCAACATCAAATGATTATCTTTAATTAATTATACCTAGTTAATTGTGACGACCCGAAATTTTTAAGCAATTGAAATTGGAATATTCAATTGATTTTGAATATTTGAAAGTTAATTTTTAACTTGAATTATGAATACCACAATTTATTTGATAATTGAATTATTAAATTTAATAATTTAAAGTTGGGTAAAATGTTGAATATGAAGTTTTAGGCCTGTTAAGAATAATTTGAAGGCTTGTAAAATTTATATTGATAATATTGAAGATAATAAAAGTGATAGGATCGAATTGAAAGATGTTTTGTTCGGATTTTAAAAATATATCATTTAAATTAAATTTAAAAATAGCCGTCCGAGGCACAGTCTCGGAATTTGACGAAATCAGTTCCATTGGATTCGTAATATTTAATTATTATCGAGTTTCAATTTTCGTAGCACTTGGAAGTGTGGTGGGAGTGTACGATTTATTAACGCGCTGATATGTATATGTATAATAGTCAACCTCAGCTGGAAACCCCTTCCCATCGATACTGTTTCCTTTCACTTTCTGAACACGGCAGCGAAGCGTCTTCAATACGCAAGGCATCTTCCTCCATTTACTTATAAGTTCACGCAGCTGGAAACAAAAAAAAACCTTAGATCGAAAGATAATGGCCGAATGAAAAAAAAAGTTCCCTCTTCCTCCTATGGTTCGAGCTATTTATTTCCATTTCCGGCCCTTTTCATTCTTGATTCAAAATCGTGTCTTCTCTCTTTTTCTTTTTCAAACTAATTCGTTCATGAGTGTATATATAAAAAAAATCGCGATTACATCGCGAGGTAGGTTACTCCGTTCGAATCCATTAATCGAGCGAAATATAAATCGATTTCATCACGAGATGTTGGGGCTCCAGTGATTCGCGAAGCTCGAATTGAGGAAGGTGGCCGCGAGATCCAGTTGGGAGGGCTGACTGTTGACGGCAGGCGGCTACATCGTTCGATGAAGGGACTGCGACCTGGTGTGTTCGATGCGGTAGTTCTAGGGTTAAGGGAAATTCGACAGGCGATTTGGAAGAAGGGTTTTCGAGCGTCAGTGATGGGCTGGAATTATTATCGTTGCAGTGAGGTATTTTCCTGTTTGTTTATTTGAATTTTACATATAGAATTTTTTACTTACAGAAGGATGCAGAACAGTCCTATTTATAATGAAAAATAAATAAATAAATAATAATAAGAATTAAAATTTATTAAATTAGTTTTAATTAAAGTAATAAAGGATATTTAACAGATCAACTAATTCAAATATTAATAAATCATATAATTGTTTACACAAGGTCTATAATCACGGAACCAAGTCGAGATTGAAGTGGATTGCAAATTTAAGGTCAAAGGTGAGTTAATCTCACTCAGTTAAATTTAGATTTAAATGATTAAATTTAAATAATTGTTTGAATGATTGGATTGATGGATGTGCTATATTGTGATATATATTTGAAGTTGGCATATTATATTGTGCTAATATCTGTGGGTGCAGGGAAAACAGGTTGGAGGGATCCAGCTGGATCCCTCAACATTTATTTAAATTATTTAATCCCCTCTGTTGTAGTTGTTTGATATTCTATGATGAACTTTATTGGAGTATTGAATGCTATGTTTCGATTGGATATAACTGGGTATAATGAATTGCCGAAAATATTTAATTGGATGTTGAAAAGAAAATAAAAAGAAGTGAATTTGTAAATAAAAGAAGTGAATGTGTAAGGAAATATTTATAGAAAGTTTGAATAAGTTTAAGAATGAATTGGAAAGAGATAAAGTGACTTTAAAATTTTAATAAATAAAACTAGATTATAGAAGGGAAATTAATGAATTTTCAACTGTAGTGCTATTATTTAAGAGAACAAACATTTATTTAAAATTTAAATTATTGAAAGGAATAAAGAAGAATTGGGAAAGACCTGAATTTGTATATTTCGGATAAGAGATTCAAAATCAAACGAAAAATAATAACAATAATAATAAGTCCATGATTAATGAATGTTGAAATGAATTGAGTGAGTAATGAAATTTATTTCAAATGGGGTAAATTGGAAACCAATTTGGGAAATTGACTTAAGTGATTGAGATTTGAAATTCTCCCTGGATAACCAAGTACGTTTTCAAAGTATGTTTTTAAATATAAGTTAAAAGTTTTAAGTTGATTTTAAAAGCAAGTTTGGAAATTTTATTATTTCTAAATATTTAAATTATAAAGTAAGTCTTTCCTTTTAATCTATTATAGTAGTAATTATTTAAAGAGTGACTTAGTAGTTTGTTTTAAGATTAAAAATTTAGTTATATTTTATAAAGTAACATTATTTTCAAATATTTATATAGTATGTATTTTTAACAAATTATTGAAGTAGTTTAACTTAAATGTTTTAAAGTATATTTTAAAGTAAAGTGTTTTAAATTATTTTAAAATCTAGTTTGTGCTTGGCAATTTCAGTGGAGACAGAAAATATTTGGGAAAGTTTATTCTGGAAAGAAGGAATGGTTTGAAAACTGTTTTCAAAAGGTTGGAAATAGAAATATATCATGTAAAGATATTTTGAAGTTAATAAATAATTTGGGAAAAATTATTTATTGGTTGATGTTTGTTTGTGAATATTTATTTGATAGTTAAATCACCGACTATCAATATTGGACAAATGCGTTGATCGTTTCAAAGAGACCGGGATCGAGATTTATTTCTCGAAAACCACTTCGATCCGGTTTGTACGTTTCGTGAAAACGATTTTGGATATGAAGATGGAGCAGTGAAGTGCAAGGGCTAGTCGCTACTAATCCTGAGGATATTTCCAATATGGATGTAGTAGGAATAGTGCCTTCGGTTCCGTTCGAACCCGGGACGGACTTGTATGGATGAATGCTTGCGAAACATCGTCAGGTGGACGATGGGCATTCTAAGGGATACGTTCTATAAAAGGTAACGCTTAGCCTAAAGCCTCATCAAATGGGAATTACTGAAAATCAGGGGTTATGAAGCAAGGCTAGGTGGGTAGCACCCAAGCAGGGTGAGGTCATTCCAGTCTAGATGTCCCTTTTATTTCGGCTTAGTGGGCGGTTGCTGATCCCAACCGCGGGATGATCTCACTCGGGATTATCCAGTAAGGGGTAGTCCCGGCCTTGTGTTGTAGGGGAGCGGGCATACTCCTCGGTACGGTGATCTAGGCCCCGTACTGTGACAGGTGGTACCCCAGTGCCTAGTCATTAGTTGGAAATCCATTCTCCCTACGAGCCTTGTACGAGTTTTATTTGTATTATCCACTCTGTGGCTAGTAGCTGGAATTTAATAATGTAACAATTTCTGCTAATTTATAAGTATTTGTATATAGACACTATTATAATATCAGAGGATTTCTATAAAAAAAATGTTTTAGCTATCGTAAGGTAAAAACCCGACATGTTTATTTGTGGCGTGGTCTTACGAGATGCTTTTGTTTTTAAAGGATTTTTTTGAAACTTTAATAATCAATTGACTGTGATTTTCTCACGCTAGTATTCCAGACTGACTCGGGTGTTATTTAACTGTAATGCTCGGGTCAGGCCGAGTATTATAGGATACAGGATGATGCTATGGAACTCAGGAGACGAGCTGGATGACAATACGTACTTCCGTACTTGTTTATATACGTATATTCCGCTGTGTCGAGTTGTTGTGTATCCTTTTGTATGATATTGAGGTTGAGCTGTGATTGATGTACTTTGATGATGTAATATATAAACAGAGATATTTGATTTTTGAGTAAAGGTCATTTATTATCTATTATATTTTATTCCGCTGCGATGGTTAGATTCTGGTGTTGTTTTCTATTCTCTTCTTCTACCTCCTCTTCTTTAACCCAAATGGTTCGTATTTCTGTGCAACTTGAGTTGATTGTTGTAGAATAGTGCTAACTCAAGGGGTACGGATTTGCGGGTCGTTACAGTTGGTATCAGAGCTTAGGTTGGTGATAACCTTGGCTCTGGTGGGAATTACTTATTAAAATTAGAGTCCGTAGTGCTCTAGAATGAGATTGAGCGTATAAATAAATATGAGCGCGTATTTGTTGGTGAATATAAACTGTTTTAATATTGTGTTGATTGATTTATTGAGTGGCATATGAACCTTCGTCGACACAGTCTGCGCAACTGTATCGAAAGGGTTTCTAAACATTTGAATAGAGCAATCGACACGGTATTGTTTTAAATATGGGTAAATGAAATAATTTTACCCAAAAACATATTTTGATATAAAGAATAGTTTTTGAAAACTATGTAGCTAATATATGGTTGCTTGGATGTTAGAAATGATAATATTAAAGGATTATCATTGTTAAGTGGAAATTTAACTAGAAATTTAAAATATAACCAAAGTTTGAGAGAATAAATTCATTATAAAATGAAATTTATAAATATGAATTATAAATGTAATTTATGAATTGAATTATAATCAAATGGGGAACTATGCAAATGAACTATAGTTACAACTGATATAAGCAAGATTTGGAAATTTAAATCCCAGAGATTTGGAAATATTTTGCAGATAAATGATGGCATTATTGTTTTGGGGATATTCTGAAAGGAAATTGTTTTAAATGGATTTTGGAAGTGGATATAGCATTGAATTCACTTCAGTCGCTGGAAAATAACTTCGTTAATGACTGCAGCATCATCGATGTTCATTTTCGAGTTTCTAGTGATAGATTGCTGCCAAATTTGATTTGTTCAGGAAAACCTGTTTGTTTTTGAAAATTTCAAAGGAAATTTGTTGAGAATAAAACCAGGATTGGTTTAAATTTTTGAGAATATGATTTGAGATGTTGGAGATTTCAAAATGATTTGAAACCAAAGGTCGGGAGTTTAAAAAAAAAATCTTGATGGAATAGGTTGTAAGCTTATAAAATTGAGATGATTTTTAAATCAGGGAAATATAAGCTTTGGATGTTGGGAATTTAAATTTAAAGGAAAAGTTAAAAATGGAATTAACTTGGATTGGGAACTAAAATTTAACTGGATTGAAATTGATTAAATAGGCTGAAATGATATCCAATTGTTTTTGAATTAAGTTGAAATTGAATTGATTTAAATAAATCTGGGTTAAAATCAAATAGGATCGGAATAAGAATTTAATTGAAGTAATGGATGGAATTAAATTCTTACCTGAAAAAATGGAAAATAAATTGGATAAGGATTGGAATTGGAATAAATAAATCAGAATAACTTATAAAAGAATGAATAATGCATGGAATAAGAATATGCTTGAATTATAAATAAGTGTAAACCTCGAGTTAAAAATAAAAGAAGAATATATTCAAGCCTATGATGAATGGAATTGTGTAAATAATAAGTTGTGACTTATAAAATTTGAGAAAGTGAAATAGAAAACCAACATAAATATGGTTTGATGAATTGGAAAACAAAACAAAAATCCAAACTTGAATTCTATAATAAAATTGAACTAAGAAAATTAAATAAAGTGATATTTGTTAAAAATCCAAGTATTGAACTATAAATAGAAGAGAACTAATTTTATAATAAATTAGTTAATAAAATGTGTAAATGGGAACGTAATGTTTTTTAATATAAGCTCAATGGTGAATTTCTGATGAAGTTTGGAAATAAAACTCAAGTTATGAATTGAATTCGACCTGAATTGTCAGTAAAGTAGATGTAACTAAGTTGTGAGTTCATGAAATTTGGTGGTAAATTGAAAATGGATAGTGGATTCAGAACTTGAGTTTTAAATTAAAATTTAATGTGAAATGTTAACAAATTAAGTATAATTGAAATGTATCGAATAAAAATGTAAATGGATTAAAATAGTATGTTATGAATTGCAAATAAAATTCAAATAAGTGGAAATAAATTGAAAATGACCTTGTAATTAATTGAATGAGCTGAATCTAAAAAGTTAAAATGTATAATAACTAATCAAATAAATTTGTAGTTTGAAATGAGATTGGATTGAAATAGAATCAAGTTAAATTGAAAAAAGGAAATTTATTTGCAAAATGAAATGAGCTCAAGTATAGAAAAAAAAGATTGAATAAACTGAAGTGGAATAACTTAAGCAGAAGAGATGAAGGAGAGTTGAATGGAATTCAACTTAAAACTAAGTGTAATGATAGTGGATTGGATTTAAATCAAGTAATAATGATTTTAATTGAAATAAAATTCGGTGAGTTGCCGATAATATTTAATGGAATGAAAATTCTTAAATAAATAAAGGTAAACCATTTAAAGTATTAAGGGATTGAAATAACTTGAGACAGTAAGGAAAATAAAATGTTTCAAGTTTACTAGAATGGTTTAAGTGAGTGTGGATAAACTAATTATGTTGAATAAGTAAATGGATAGAATAAATAAGAATTAAATGAAAGATGGAAGTAGAACTTATTATAAAAAGAAATGGAAATGAACTTAAGTTTTTGACTTAAGTAAGTGCTGAATAAAATTCGAACTCAAAATGAAGTATGGTTTAAATGAGTTGAGAAATAGTTATTGAATGGTATAGCCCGAATTGTTGTCGAGCTAAATAAAATAGTTTGGAATAAACAGATATAGAATGAAATGTAAATGAATGGGTAGTAATATGCAAGCTTGAAATGGGTCGAGCTAAATAAATGGTTGTGAATGAATTAAAATAAAAAGCAAATTAATTGGTACTGAAATATGGAGATGGAACTTGAATTAGTTAAATGAAGTCGAATACCAATTTAATGTGGCAAATGTTTAGTTTGCAAATTAATTATGAAATGAGTATTTGATGTAACCAATATGAAATGTTTCAAGATAAATCAATGGATTCAAATAAAATGAATGAGAATATAGCACTGAATTTGCATAAAATTGGTTTTTGAATCAATTGTAATAAATATGGATTTATTTAAATGAATAATAAATTGAATGTAAACAATGAGATGTAAATGGAAGTAATTCAAATTCTATGAATGGATGGGAGTAAAATAAATTGATTTTGAGAACAATTGAAGTAAATATGAGTTTGGTTTGCTTAAAAATAAATTAAATGTAAGCGATTGAGTTTTAAAGCATTCGAATTGATGAAGTGGTATACGAATGGATTGAAAACCAATCAATTTGAATGGAAATGGTTTGTAAATTAATTCAAATAGTTGAATTAGTATGAAATTGTATAAATTGCCTACGGAAAATGTTTGATGTGCATTTCTTTTAGAATTCATATGTTTTAACCATTGTAACTTAGTGAAATATAGTTAAACTGCATATATTTGGCACTTACATGTTTAAATTGAGTAAGTACAGGTATCGGGGAGTCGTGCGGCTGGATTTGGTTGCGCTAGTTGCTAAAAATAATAAGTCGCATGCTTAAAAATGCTAAATAAGGTACGCCTACGCAATAAAAATAGGAAATATGAACTGTTTTTAGTTTTTCCGACCGGGTGGTCGATGTATATATATTTATCTCTTTTGTCAAATTGCAAAAGCTCGTCTGTACAAAGGGGACTCTGCCAAAAATTTTGGGAGTTAGAATTTTTTTTGAAAATTTTGGAAAATTTTGTTAACGACAAAACGGTTTAAACTGGAAAATTGAAATAAGTTAGTAAATGAAACTAATTAAAGTAAATGACATAAATTAGTTATAAATGAAAGATAAAATTAAAGATTCAAAGTTGAAAATAAATGAAATTCATATGTAATGTGGAAATCAATTTGAATAGAAATAGATATTAAATAAAGTGGTAAACTGAAAACAAACAAAGAAGCATATAGAATGCTTATACTAAACTTAAGTAAGGAATGGTGAATTCTTAATTGGAGATTGATATTACAAATATATTCCAAGTTGATATTTGAATGAGTAAATAATTGACACTTGTAAGGAAGTCGATAAAATGTTTTGGAATATTGTGATTGGATATTATTGTCAAGTAGAACATGCAGGTATTATAAAGGGAAAAGAGAATTGATTTTGATTTTAGAAGATAAATTTGAAATGCTCGACAAAAAGGTATGTGTTTAAGTTTCTATATGAAATTTGATTGGGATTTGGATTGAGCCACTTGGCCTTTTGTTTTCTTTTTGGATTTGGGAGGCCGTAGAGCCATTTTGTAGTTGTGCCGATCTAGTCGCGCAAAGGAGACGCAGGAGAAATTTTTCGGGAATTTAGGGAGTTAGAAAATTTTCATAATTCGAAATTTAGTTTTGAATTATAATTTGAATGATTGTATAAATAGAGTTGTTTGGGAACCATGGAAAGGTTTGAGAAGTTAATAAGAATAATAATGGTCTTTTATAAAAAGATAGTTGGTTAGGTGTTGAATAGTTTGGTTTTGGGGATAAGTAAACGGGTATTGGACCATTCTTCCTAACTAGTAATTTCGGGGACGAAATTCTTTTAAGGGGGAAGGAATGTGACGACCCGAAATTTTTAAGCAATTGAAATTGGAATATTCAATTGATTTTGAATATTTGAAAGTTAATTTTTAACTTGAATTATGAATACCACAATTTATTTGATAATTGAATTATTAAATTAAATAATTTGAAGTTGGGTAAAATGTTGAATATGAAGTTTTAGGCCTGTTAAGAATAATTTGAAGGCTTGTAAAATTAATATTGATAATATTGAAGATAATAAAAGTGATAGGATCGAATTTAAAGATGTTTTGTTCATATTTTAAAAATATATCATTTAAATTAAATTTAAAAATAGCCGTCCGAGGCACAGTCTCGGAATTTGACGAAACATGTTCCATTGGATCCGTAATATTTAATTATTGTCGAGTTTCAATTTTCGTAGCATTTGGAAGTGTGGTGGGAGTGTACGATTTATTAACGCGCTGATATATATATGTATAATAGTCAACCTCAGCTGGAAACCCCTTCACATCGATACTGTTTCCTTTCACTTTCTGAACAGGGCAGCGAAGCGTCTTCAATACGCAAGGCATCTTCCTCCATTTACTTATAAGTTCACGCAGCTGGAAAAAAAAACCCTAGATCGAAAGATAATGGCCGAACGAAAAAAAAAATTCCCTCTTCCTCCTATGGTTTGAACTATTTATTTCCATTTCCGGTCCTTTTCATTCTTGATTCAAAATCGTGTCTTCTCTCCTTTTCTTTTTCAAACTAATTCGTTCGTGAGTGTATATAAAATAAAAAAAAATCGCGATTACATCGCGAGGTACGTTACTCCTTTCGAATCCATTACTTGAGCGAAATATAAATCGATTTCATCACGAGATGTTGGGGCTCCAGTGATTCGCGAAGCTCGAATTGAGGAAGGTGGTCGCGAGATCGAGCTGGGAGGGCTGACTGTTGACGGCAGGCGACTACATCGTTCGATGAACGGACTGTGACTCGGTGCGTTCGATGCGGTAGTTCTAGGGTTAAGGGAAATTCGACAGGCGATTTGGAATAAGGGTTTTCGAGCGTCAATGAGGGGCTGGAATTATTATCGTTGCAGTGAGGTATTTTCCTGTTTGTTTATTTGAATTTTACATATAGAATTTTTTACTTACAGAAGGATGCCGAACAGTCCTATTTATAATGAAAAATAAATAAATAAATAAATAATAATTAAAATTTATTAAATTAGTTTTAATTAAAGTAATAAAGGATATTTAACAGATCGATTAATTCAAATATTAAAAAATTTCCCTCTTCCTCCTATGGTTCGAGCTATTTATTTCCATTTCCGGCCCTTTTCATTCTTGATTCAAAATCGTGTCTTCTCTCTTTTTCTTTTTCAAACTAATTCGTTCATGAGTGTATATATAAAAAAAATCGCGATTACATCGCGAGGTAGGTTACTCCGTTCGAATCCATTAATCGAGCGAAATATAAATCGATTTCATCACGAGATGTTGGGGCTCCAGTGATTCGCGAAGCTCGAATTGAGGAAGGTGGCCGCGAGATCCAGTTGGGAGGGCTGACTGTTGACGGCAGGCGGCTACATCGTTCGATGAAGGGACTGCGACCTGGTGTGTTCGATGCGGTAGTTCTAGGGTTAAGGGAAATTCGACAGGCGATTTGGAAGAAGGGTTTTCGAGCGTCAGTGATGGGCTGGAATTATTATCGTTGCAGTGAGGTATTTTCCTGTTTGTTTATTTGAATTTTACATATAGAATTTTTTACTTACAGAAGGATGCAGAACAGTCCTATTTATAATGAAAAATAAATAAATAAATAATAATAAGAATTAAAATTTATTAAATTAGTTTTAATTAAAGTAATAAAGGATATTTAACAGATCAACTAATTCAAATATTAATAAATCATATAATTGTTTACACAAGGTCTATAATCACGGAACCAAGTCGAGATTGAAGTGGATTGCAAATTTAAGGTCAAAGGTGAGTTAATCTCACTCAGTTAAATTTAGATTTAAATGATTAAATTTAAATAATTGTTTGAATGATTGGATTGATGGATGTGCTATATTGTGATATATATTTGAAGTTGGCATATTATATTGTGCTAATATCTGTGGGTGCAGGGAAAACAGGTTGGAGGGATCCAGCTGGATCCCTCAACATTTATTTAAATTATTTAATCCCCTCTGTTGTAGTTGTTTGATATTCTATGATGAACTTTATTGGAGTATTGAATGCTATGTTTCGATTGGATATAACTGGGTATAATGAATTGCCGAAAATATTTAATTGGATGTTGAAAAGAAAATAAAAAGAAGTGAATTTGTAAATAAAAGAAGTGAATGTGTAAGGAAATATTTATAGAAAGTTTGAATAAGTTTAAGAATGAATTGGAAAGAGATAAAGTGACTTTAAAATTTTAATAAATAAAACTAGATTATAGAAGGGAAATTAACGAATTTTAAACTGTAGTGCTATTATTTAAGAGAACAAACATTTATTTAAAATTTAAATTATTGAAAGGAATAAAGAAGAATTGGGAAAGACCTGAATTTGTATATTTCGGATAAGAGATTTAAAATCAAATGGAAAATAATAACAATAATAACAAGTCCATGATTAATGAATGTTGAAATGAATTGAGTGAGTAATGAAATTTATTTCAAATGGGGTAAATTGGAAACCAATTTGGGAAATTGACTTAAGTGATTGAGATTTGAAATTCTCCCTGGATAACCAAGTACGTTTTCAAAGTAAGTTTTTATATATAAGTTAAAAGTTTTAAGTTGATTTTAAAAGCAAGTTTGGAAATTTTATTATTTCTAAATATTTAAATTATAAAGTAAGTCTTTCCTTTTAATCTATTATAGTAGTAATTATTTAAAGAGTGACTTAGTAGTTTGTTTTAAGATTAAAAATTTAGTTATATTTTATAAAGTAACATTATTTTCAAATATTTATATAGTATGTATTTTTAACAAATTATTGAAGTAGTTTAACTTAAATGTTTTAAAGTATATTTTAAAGTAAAGTGTTTTAAATTATTTTAAAATCTAGTTTGGGCTTGGCAATTTCAGTGGAGATAGAAAATATTTGGGAAAGTTTATTCTGGAAAGAAGGAATGGTTTGAAAACCGTTTTCAACAGGTTGGAAATAGAAATATATCATGTAAAGATATTTTGAAGTTAATAAATAATTTGGGAAAAATTATTTATTGGTTGATGGTTGTTTGTGAATATTTATTTGATAGTTAAATCACCGACTATCAATATTGGACAAATGCGTTGATCGTTTCGAAGAGACCGGGATCGAGATTTATTTCTCGAAAACCACTTCGATCCGGTTTGTACGTTTCGTGAAAACGATTTTGGATTCGAAGATGGAGCAGTGAAGTGCAAGGGCTAGTCGCTACTAATTCTGAGGATATTTCCAATATGGATGTAGTAGGAATAGTGTCTTCGGTTCCGTTCGAACCCGGGACGGACTTGTATGGATGAATGCTTGCGAAACATCGTCAGGTGGACGACGGGCGTTCTAAGGGATACGTTCTATAAAAGGTAACGCTTAGCCTCAAGCCTCATCAAATGAGAATGACTGAAAATCAGGGGTTATGCAGCAAGGCTAGGTGGGTAGCACCCAAGCAGGGTGAGGTCATTCCAGTCTAGATGTCCCTTTTATTTCGGCTTAGTGAGCGGTTGCTGATCCCAACCGCGGGGTGATCTCACTCGAGATTATCCAGTAAGGGGTAGTCTCGGCCTTGTGTTGCAGTGGAGCGGGCGTACTCCTCGGTACGGTGATCTAGGCCCCGTACTATGACAGGTGGTACCCCAATGCCTAGTCATTAGTTGGAAATCCATTCTCCCTACGAGCCTTGTACGAGTTTTGTTTGCATTACCCACTCTGTGGCTAGTAGCTGGAATTTAATAATGTAATAATTTTGGCTAATTTATAAGTATTTGTATATAGACGCTATTATAATATCAGAGGATTTCTATAAAAAAAATATTTTAGCTATTGTAAGGTAAAAACCCGACATGTTTATTTGTGGCGTGGTCTTACAAGATGCTTTTGTTTTTAAAGGATTTTTTTGAAACTTTAATAATCAATTGAGTGTGATTTTCTCACGCTGGTATTCCAGACTGACTCGGGTGTTATTTAACTGTAATGCTCGGGTCAGACCGAGTATTATAGGATACAGGATGATGCTATGGAACTCAGGAGACGAGCTGGATGACAATACGTTCTTCCGTACTTGTTTATATACATATATTCCGCTGTGTCGAGTTGTGGTGTATCCATTTGTATGATATTGAGGTTGAGCTGTGATTGATGTACTCTGATGATGTAATATATAAACAGAGATATTTGATTTTTGAGGAAAGGTCATTTATTATCTATTATATTTTATTCCGCTGCGATGGTTAGATTCTGATGTTGTTTTCTATTCTCTTCTTCTACCTCTTCTTCTTTAACCCAAATGGTTCGTATTTCTTTGCAACTTGAGTTGATTGTTGTAGAATAATGCTAACTCAAGGGGTACGGATTTACGGGTCGTTACATTAATTAATTAAGTCAACCATATTAACTAAATTAATTACACTGAGTAATTAATTTTTTTTTTAAATTACTTCGTTGAGTAATTATACTTAAACAATTTCACAAATAATTCCGAAAAATCATTTATCTTAATTAACTTTTTCTTATTAACAAATCACTTACATTAATTAAACATTCTTCATTAATTAACTAAACCTTAATTAAATCATTTAATTACTTTCGTAAAGTAATTGTTCTATAGGTTAATAATCCCGGGTTAAATAACCTGTAATACCACCTTATTTACTCAGTATTTTCTAACTAAATTAATTAATCTTTTGATTACTTCATTCAAGAAATCATCATTTAATAAAT
Organism: Allium cepa; assembly: GCA_030765085.1. Lineage (NCBI taxonomy): Eukaryota > Viridiplantae > Streptophyta > Magnoliopsida > Asparagales > Amaryllidaceae > Allium > Allium cepa. The sequence continues at coordinate 578,102,166 of CM060932.1, read as the reverse complement.
CACCTCTAGTAACAAACTATTAATTACACACCTTAATTAATGACATTTAGCAATTACCTCTTAACGGCAATAATTATTAATTAATTACATTAAATGATTAATCCTTAATTAATTATATTAATAAATCATTCTTCTAAGTTTGATTTCACAAATCCATTAACTTTTAATTAATAAATCGATTAACCATCTTAATAAAAAAAATTACTTATTATTTAATTGCACCTTCAGTTCACCTTAGACATGTAGGACCTAATCTGTTAATTAATTTCTTAACACAACAATTTGAAAATATTTTTAATTTTGGAAATTGTTTAAACTAGCAAATACCTTGATAAAATTCTCGAGATTTACCAACAGAATCCCAAGTAAAACACTAGGAAACCCACGAGTCCCCCACGTACACCCTGCTTCGAGTCAACTCCTAATCAACACGAAAAAAAACCCCAGTTCTACTTCTTCCCCAAACAACTCAACTTCCAGATCAATGACATGCACGGTGCACGCACGCCGATAAACTACGACGTTCCGGTCATCAACGCCGACCCCAACATGTCACCAAAGACCGCAATAAGTCCTCCGACCACCCAGATATCAGTACAAGCCCAAAAATCAAGTTCGAGCATTTCAAGACCAAACTGGAACTTGACCGATCGCCATAAATTCTCCTCATCACGACGCCTCCGACCACCATCGTCCAAGAAACTTCGCCTATAGGTTCGTCGAAGACCGCACTTCAGTTTCCCCCTCACCTTCTCGAGTCCAAAAACTCCGGTGGAGACGCAGCAACCCCGATACCAATCTCGACCAAAACTCAGAGTTAAACCCTACTCTGACCACCCCTGGACACCACGTCTACTAATAAATCGTCTGCCTATTTTTCCAACGATCGACATCCCCTAGGCCACCTTCAACACAAATTTCGACTCCCCTTTCACCGCCGATCAACGGCAAATCACAAAATACCCAAATTCGAACAATCCAAGAATTGACAAGAATTTACAACCTAAAAATCTTGAAATGAATATCAAAATTCGTGATTTCCCTTCACGAATCCATTTCCATAATTCGAATTCAAAATTAAGATAGTTGATTTTAACTTGTAAAAGTAATTTCCAATGTTTTTCCCATTTTTAAATTCATTTGCTAAATTTAAAATTCTGGAATTACTTTTAAAAACATCTTCATTCATTAACAAACATCTTTCATTTATACATCGAGATCTAACATTTGTTTGATTTGGTGTTTTAAATTTTTGATCACAAACATCAAAGCCTAGATCAGAGAGTACAAGATGCATTTAAAATCAGACACTCACATACATATATATGCACATCCGGATAAATTCAAACTGAAGAATTTGAGGCAATCCAATATCATCCACATGTAGTTTAGTTAAAACCAGATAAACAAAAAGTGTTTACTACCTGATTTGAAGATGAAGAACAGAGCACATCAGCACTGAAAACTTTTAAACTTGTTTTTGCTGAAATGCTTTTGCCTCTTTGTTTAGAAACCGAGTTGCTTGTTTATTTTGGAACTGGTATGCTTGCTTTGATTTGGAAATGCAGTTGCATGTAGTAAACAATTTCTAAATTGAGAAAAGATGCAGGCTTGCTTTACAGGTTTTTAAATTCCAGATTTGTTGTTGAATTTGTTGTAGATTTTTGAATAGATTGTACATATTGATTTTGGCTTTGAACTTCTTTTAAAAATCCGATTTTCGGTTTTTTTAGAAAAGGAAAAGGGTTTGAACTAAAATGAATTGTCAAATTTTTCTTATTATTTTTATTTTAAAATGTTCAAAAATAGATAATAACAATGCCACTTGTAATCTTAAGTGGTTAAATGTTTTACAAGTGTATTCGCATGATCTAATATCCATACACATGTTACATTTCAAATATTATAATAATTATTCATTTTTATAAATGTTTTTAAATTGATTTCTTATTTACATTAACATGTTTTAAATGTTTATTTCATTTAGCCTTCAATATTTACATATATAAATTATCTTTATACAATTACATACCTTTATGATTTATTTATGTGTGTGTGTGTATATATATTTTTAAAATATCATTTCCAAAGCTAAATTTTAAAGAAAGAAAATTTAAAATGAAAAGAATATTAAATAAAATCTTATTTTAAAGTTTCAAACTAAATTATTGTATTTTAATACATATGAATTAAATTTATTTTAAAAACCAATTTTTTTTAAATGAAAACAAATTAAACTTTTATTATAATATACTATTTACAGTTATTACATTTTTAAACAAAATAAATATTTATCTTAATTACTTTTGAATTTCAATTTAAATATCCAAATTGAAATTAAATTTCAAATCGATTTTACATATACATATACATAAACAAATACAATTTTAACTTGTATATAATAATGCTATTTAAAATCTATGTATATATATACAATACAATTACAAATATAAATATTTATTTGATCAGATTCATTTGTTCAATCTATAAATTCAGTATTTCTATTAACTAAACAAATTATATTATCAATTACAGAGGCCCAGAAATCCGGGTTATCACAGACGACAGCTTGATACAGATGATCTTCAGAAGTCTTAACTTCGAAAAAGGAGGTCCGAACTGATACTCAGTCTGACCCAAGCGTAAAATAAAACATAAACACTCGAGTCAGGACATACATACTTATGCAGTGTAAGCTAATTCAAGTGAACTGTAATATAAAGGCAAGTAACTTAAAGAATGCTTGGGACCATCCGTCCTCTAAGGATCCATTAAACTATTTACTATGTAGTAATAATTTCGCTATTATAATAGTGTCTATATTAAAATAAACTTACTTTTAAATAGCGTAAGGAGCTACCCAATCTCCCCCTTCACAACATAATAGTCCTAGTAGTCCATCTAATATCATAGTCCCTCCTGATCGGGAAGCCACCAGAGGATATCACACAGGCTACGGGAGAAAACCAAACTCGTACAAGGCTCGCTACGATAGGTGACACGGCACAACTAGGCAATGCCAGGGTAGATATACCAATTGCTATCCGGACTGGTGGTATCGCATAGTAGCTACTACCGCTCACCTCGAACAACACTCCCAAAATCAAAGGTGCGCACCAAACAATCACAAGTAATAGAATGACATACGAAGAAGTTCGTCCGATAAGAGGTGCTACCTCCTTGGCTCGAGAATCGCTCCTGTTTTAGTCACCTTATGCCAACTCATGGGAGTCGGGTCCACGTACATACCTCAATAGAACGTCGCCACTATCCTACTTCATTCTGGAATCTCCACCACGTACAAGGTTGTTTAAAGTGGTTTTCGGTATCAATAGAGAGTATGCTTATCATGGTATGGAGCCCAGATACTTACTCATGTGGATACTGCAGATCTATTACTTTGTGATTGCTTTGTGGTTTTGAGGCGCCTCGGATAAAGGTCCCAAAGGACCGGGGATGGCATGCTCGAGTAGTAGTTACCTAGTTAAAGAGGTAACCCGGCCTTGTGTTGGCAGAGATCCGGTTAGGTTCTCGAGACGTCCCGCCAGAGGCGATCCCATTGACAGTAGGAAGTTACTTAGCCTGACCATTTGTTGGAAATCCAATCAAAACAATACGCGCCCTGTACGGTTTTAGTTGTATAACCTGCCATGGAATGTGGTGGTAACCTGCTATTGAACATGGTAGCTATAGTAGGCATAAGTGTGAAATGCCTATGCTGGCTAGGATTTATATTATACTTTCGAAATGATTTTCCACACTTTGCACTCATAGTAATAATATCAAAGAAATTTTCTCGTATTAAGCATATTTGACTATCATAAGGAGAAATCTCCTCCAAGTCTGCGTTTGCATTGTGTGTGTGGCGGGAGGCCTTATGGTAGTTTCATTTTCTCAAAAGCATTGCGGATTTCAAATTTAAATTCTTTTGTTTGTTTTAAAAGACCAAATGTTTTTGTTTGCTCATACCAGTCCCACGACCAACCTGGAGTTTATTGTTCATTTCCTAAACTCTGGGTGCCCACTATTTTTCCACACGGGCAGTCTAGAGTTGGGTTTTTCAAATAGTCAGGTTTAGTAGCTTATCTGGAGCTAGATCAGTCTTTGGATCTGAACTGCACTTGCTTATCTTTGTGCATCATTTTTGGGAGTTTGAGTTATTTCTGGATTGGTGCTTTGAAGATGGAGTTCTTTCTTGAAGACCATATTAGAGTTGTTGTTCCGCTGTCGTGTTATCTTTTCTTTCCGCTGCTATTATCTTGTATCATATCTCTGATGTATATTGATATTCATTGTATCATCAGTTGTATCATATTGTATCTGATATTGTATCAATGTTGTATATTGATATATGCTATTCTTTTTCTTCCGCTGTGTTGTTTTATTTAATGATGTTATAAGCTCCGGCAAACCAGGTTCGACGTTTGGATCTGTGGCATTTGAATACGAGTGTCGTATTCGGTGTCGATTTTCGAAGGCCGAGTCAGGGTCGTCACATTTGGTATCAGAGCTGAGGGTTAAAACTTTAGCTCAGGAGTATAACACATTGAGTAACTCATTAGAGATAGGGTGAAGTATACCCTAGAATGAGTATACCCCTTAGATATCTGTTCGAATGCCTCAGTAAATTCTCTTACTATTCACCGATAGTAAGTATGAGTGCGAGAAGAGGACGAGATAGGGGACAGGGAAGTACCACTACAAATGGTCAATACCCTACAATAGTGGAGACAACATTTATTCTCAATCTCCTTTGATTCGATTTCAAAATTCTTTTGATTGCTTCATGACAGCTCCAAGAAGAAGTTTCGATGTGATGGTAGCCCTACGTATCGTTGTCGAAAATTCTTACTTTGTATCTTCATCCGTTTCTTATCAGCTTTTCGATCTAAACTCTAATGAATTTGAATTTGAAAATTTAAATTAAATAAATTGGAAACTTTAAATTAAATAAATTGGTTAACTAATATGAAGCTAAATTTGAATTGAATTAACAAAACAGTTTCGTGTAAAACCAAATTGGAAATTCTATCGTAATTTCTTGTGAGTATCAAAGTCCGAAGTAGGACAAGTCATATATATTTTGGGATATTCCGACTTGAGTTTTGGATCCGTATCCAGTGTTTGAGAAATTATAGAAGAGTGAATCCAACTATCTATTCTCTGGGATCCGATATATTCTACGAACGATTAGTTATTCCTTCGGACTAATCAGTGCCCTTGCATATTCGTAGACCAATGGACCCGAGTATCTTGTGAGATAATTGTATGAGTTTGTTCTCATATTGTTGATATTCTTATTTGGTAAGTAAAATACAGAATTGATATCCATTTTGATTTCGAAAGATATTTCCCCATCTTTCATCTTTTCTTTCTCGTCTTCCTTGCAAATTTCGAGGACGAAATTTTTTAAGGGGGGGAACCTGTAACATTCCTGATTTTTAAGCACGATTAATTTAATACTTTATTTGATCTTTGGGATTAAATTTTGAAAATAATTGGAAATCAATATAAATTTTTTGATTTAGTTGTGAATTTATTTACAATTTGTTTGGGTTTGAAATATATAAATAAATTATAATTGAAAAAAAGCATTTAAATAGAATGTTGAATTAAAAAAATTTAAGAATAAGTATTTTACAAATAAATATTGGGTTCAAAAAATAAAGTATTGAGAATAAATAGAATTTAAAGGCTTAGAGATTAATAAAAGTATGTATTTTAGAATAGAATTTTTAATCGGGAATTCAATAATAGAAATCTTAAAGAATAAATTAATTTAAAATTTACATTTTGAAATTGATAGAAATTTAATTATTTATTTTATTAAGCATGTATTTTGGTTTAGAAGTAATATTTTGAAATTAATTTTTGAATTGGTAGAAAAATAAGTTGAATAATTGGAGTAAAACAAAATTGTATTTGAATTTTTGATACGATAGGATGTATCTCTATTTAGATAAATGAATCTTAATTTGGGGTTTGGTTTTTACTAAATATTGGGTTATTAACTTTATATTATCAAAGAACTAACACATGTATAAAATTGTTAGTAATGAGTAATTAGATTTTAAATCATTGATTATAAAATTGTATAAGTATAGAATAAGATTAGATAAAGGATGTATTTATTTATAAAATGAATATGTGGAAATAAAATAAAAAGTAATAGAATTTTTTTGACTTGAGAAAAAGAAATACAAATGTAGATATATACACATGAGAGATGGTGTAGGAAGATTAACAAGATCTTGTTCTCATCATCGCTTTTTACAAATGGCATGAATTGTCTTTATAAAAAATAAAATATTCAAATCAAAAAATTTAAAAACCTTTCAGCTCCCAAGATTTCGAAATTTTAAGCCTCAAATCTCTAAAATACAACCAAGAAGATCTTGCAAATCTTAAAAAAAAAATCATCAAAACAAAAAAAAAGAAAAAGAAAAAAAAACTGCTCTTCTTCTTCAATTCAAGTTTGAAAATCTAAAACCATACAAATAAACTCAAGCTATGGCCTACAAAACTCCATCATTCAGGTAGTTTTAAACTTTATAATTTACTGAGATTATGATTTAAAACTCAAGTTTAATATAAATGAATTTAACTGTAGGCTAGAAATGCTGCAGGCTTTGGCTAGAATGAAGCAGTGCAGTAATTTTTGAAACAATCTTAAGGCAAGTAAAATTTTCTTTTAAAAGATTTTAATTTGAATTTTTCAAACATCAATGAAAACAAGAATTTAACCATTGGATCCATCAATCATTTGCTGCAAAGTAATCAAGATCAAAAGCTTAAACTATTTGCAGTTTTTTCAAGATCCAGGAAATAAAAATCTTCTCTGCTATATAAATTCAATTGTAAGTAATTTAAAATTGTTGTTATTTATTAACTAAGTGATCTAATACAACAAAGAGTAATCAAAGGTCTGTACTTGCAAGTTGCAGATCTAAGCTTCAAAAAAAAATTAAAGAAAGGTTACAGGCTTCATCTTGCTTTTGAAAATTGTCAGGAAACTCTCTGTTTCTTTTGGAATCCAGGTGAGCAAACTCCTATTTAAAAGCTTAAGTTTTGAATTGTTTGGTTGCATGCAAGTTCTGGAATGAATGTGGATTGTGTATATATATATATATACACATATAAATGCAATACTGCTGAGTACATATGGATGTATTTTATGCATGTCTATTTTGTCTGAGTCCTCTCTGTTCATAGTTCCTAGGACTTAAGTTTTGATCTAAATTTAAAATCTCTTGAATTTGTCGCTGTTTTAACTCAAGATTGAAATCAAACAAGTTTGTTCCATCACAGACTTTAGTTTAAAGTTATACTTAAGTTTAAATAACTTTAGATTATCACTGGAAACTAAACTTACAGCTAAAATATACATCTCTGTTTATATAACCGGTTTTGTAAATCTGTTCAAAATTTCATACCACTCGAAAGAATCAATATCATGCTTTGGTCTTTAAAGAAAACTTGTTTGTGCTTACCAAATCCAGATTTTAAAAATAATCCCAAGATTTTTTATAATAAAAATATTCAAAAAAAATGGAGTTACAGTAACATGTTTGCAAAAACAGGAAAAACCAATTATCAAGAATTCAAAATTGGATTTCATAATTTGATTTGGAGTGGAAAATGATGATTTTAGGTGACAAATTCATGATTTTTAACATTTGGGATATCGAGATAATTTGAGTTGAACGGAAAAGTTACTTTTGTTAAATTCTGGTGATTGAGTTTGTTTCTGGTCTCGAGATTAGGGCCGTGGGTAGCTTGAGTACTCGTGATCATCAGAAAATTAACAAATGAATTTTTAATTCATGAGGGAAGTAGTAGTTGCGGATTCTGGTGTGGAACCCTAGTTTAAACTACGTTTGATATTTCGATCATCCCCTCTTCTACAGTTGATCGAGTGTAAAGGGGCTTTGGGTGGTGGAAGTTTGGTCGTTGACGAGGGTACGGCCGGAGTTTCAAAGGCAATGGTGGTCGGGGAATCGTAGATGAGGCGGTTTCAGGTTTTGATGAGGTGGTGTCAGGCGTTGTTATCTTGGTTCCAGGTTTGAAGTTAGCATGCGAATTCGAATTCGAGTTAGTATCGATTGATTAGTTGATCATAATGGGATGCGGGGGTGCTTGCCGACCTGAGGAGATCATCGATGATGATCGGAGCTCGCTGCGATGATGGTGCATGTGCACGGTTGTGGGTTTCGTGTCAGTGTTTTTGGTTTGAAGCATAGGACAAATGCTCGAGTTTTTCTAGAGTCAATAGCGTGAGTGACTCGAAGTTTTGGGGTGTTTTACTCGAAGTAAAGCAGGGGCTACTCGGGGAAAAAATTTTGGTTCAGGTTTTCTTTTAAAACCCGCCTGTTCAAATTTAAATCAAGGATTTTAATCTGGAAATCAAAAATGATTTGTATTTGGGTTTGGAGATTTATAAGTTTCAAAATTTAAAATTGTTTTGACAACTTTAAATATTAAAGTATGATTTAAAATGGTTTTGAAAAAAGAAATGATGTTGAATTTGGTTTTAAATTTTCTTTAAACTTCCTTTAGAAAATGAGTATTTCCTTAACATAAGTTTCAAAATGTGTTTCAAATTGTTTTAACTTTAAATTGTACCTATTTTAAATCTTAAGTGTAAAAATGGAATTTTGAAAATAAATTTGAAAGAAAATGGTTTAAGATACTTTGTTAATTGTAAATTCAATCATTAATAAGGATAATGTTCTTCTTAAAATTTAATGAGGATTTAATGATTTGAAATTCATTAAATTAATAAGTTAATTGAAATGGATAATTTATTTAATTAATTAATTATTGATTTGGATTAATTAAATAAGTAATTAAAGGCTTAAATTTATTTAACTAAGATTTAAGATTAATTAATTAAATGATAATTAATGAAAGTGATTGAGAAATAATTTATCAAAGGTTAATAATTAGTGAAAGTAATTAAGGGATGTTATTAATTAAAAAATTAATTAATCTTGTGATTAACGTAAGGTTAATCAATTGTTGTAATTAAATAAGGATAACTAATTTAACGATAATTAATTTATTTAGGGTTGATTAATTAATTAAAGATAATGTATTTAACGGTGAATTAAATAATTAAAGGTTAATTTCTTGATAATTAAAGGTTGATAAATTACAATTAAAGGTTAATTAATTATAAATGATTAATTAATGATTAAAGAAAAGTCAATCAAAATAATTTATAATTTATTAATATTAATTAACCAGAATTAGCAATTATTCATAAGTAATTAAAACTGATTTGAATTACTCAAACAATTAACTGATCTTACTTATAGATGTTCTATTGTTATTAGATGCTATGTGGTGGATTGTTATATTTGTTATGTGATGTGATGCTATGTAATGTTTTATGCTAAGCTGTTAGATCTGTGATGTATATATTGTTATATGAATATGGAAATCCCTTGACCCGTAAAACGACATTTGGATTTCGATGCGACAAGGAGTCGGATTCCAGTTGGTTATCCGAAACCCACATCGAATCATATTAGTGAATCTTTATGATTGATAAATTTATTTTATCCATGAATCTATGGATAAAGGTAAGCGTTATGAGTTATACCGCTTATCGATATGATTGAATCTGTGATGATGATGTTGTGCACTATTGTGTTGAACCCCTGGACCACACTTATACACACACAAATATGGATTGCACGTGGAAATGGGTTAAGTCACAGATTTTAAAATAGTTTTAAAGATTGAATTTTTGAATCCAAATTAGTTTTGGAATTAGAATTGGAAGCTTTTGTAAATGAATTCTTAAAAATAAAAGTTATTTTAAATAACTTTATTGAGTTTGAAATTTAAATAATTTGATTTAAATTTGAATTTAATATTTGAAAATGAATTCTATGATTTGGGACTATGGTTCAAAAGGATTATTCAAATTATAAATGGGTTTTTAAACCATTTTAAAAGCGTTGATTGGGAATTTAAATTCTAAACCCAAAGATTTTAACTTGTAGAAATATAATTGAATTTTTCTGAAACGGAAACTATATGTTTTCAAATAATAAGAGCTTTCACATAAGAAATGAATTTCCAATTTGTGTTAAAAGGATATCAACTCTAAAATGGAAATAGTTTCCCAACTTATAGATAAATCTTTGGAAACGTGTTTTGAAAGCTATAAATTAAATCTTTAGTTTAAAGATTTAAGGAATAAATCCAATTGAAATGGAATTGTTTGAAATATATGAATGATCTTTGTGAAACTAGGTGAACTTTGTGAAATGAATCTTTTTATTTAAAGATTTAAAATGGTAATTTGTTTAACCATTTGAAAGAAAAGCTTTGGATTTTAAAGTTGTGACTTAACTGAAATCCCATATCTATATGTTTTAAATATTGCGCTCGCTATTCGGTTTAGCCGGGAGAGGACCTTGTGTCATATAACCCATTCCGAATAGTGATACGACGTTATGGATTGCAACTGAAGACCGGTGTTGAAGACCGGGTGTCTTCGAGAACGATAGGATAACCTATCGATTGACACTGCACTGAGTTGCTCCGGTATAGAGTTCTCCCTTAGTGACGGGGAGTCCGATCGGTATTGTGGATACCCGGATTTGCAAGGGCTTCTTCGGAAGTGCCTTCGGTTCTGTTCGAACCCGGTACAGACTTGTATGGTTGTATGCCCGACATTACACTTTGAGATATTAAACTGATATCTATCAAATACATTTCTGCTTGGTGGCGGAGAATTTATTCTCTTAGCTTAACACCCTTCTCTGAGACGTACGAGCTCAGAGGTTATGTAGTTAATATTTATCAGTGATATATCCCCAATTTGGTAGTGTAGCATGCTAAGTGCTGTTGTGTGTTGATGATCATTTGTTGATCATTTGTGATCAAAGCATGGCTTTTGTATAAAGCGTAGCTTTGTGGACGAGACTGCATCAGGACCTCACACCCCGGAAATGGTCGAAACAGGAAAGATGCGGCAAGGTTATGAGGGTCGCGCCCTTTAGGGTGTGTCATTCCCTTCTGGTAAAGGGTGGTATCATGGTATGGAGCCCAGATACTTACTCATGTGGATACTGCAGATCTTATTACTTTGTGGTTTCTTTGTGGTTTTGAGGCGCCTCGGATAAAGGTCCCAAAGGACCGGGGGATGGCATGCTCGAGTAGTAGTTACCTAGTTACAGAGGTAACCCGGCCTTGTGTTGGCAGAGATCCGGTTAGGTTCTCGGGACGTCCCGCCAGAGGCGATCCCATTGACAGTAGGAAGTTCCATAGCCTGACCATTTGTTGTAAATCCAATCAAAACAATACGCGCCCTGTACGGTTTTAGTTGTATAACTTGCCATGGAATGTGGTGGTAACCTGCTATTGAACATGGTAGCTATAGTAGGCATAAGTGCGAAATGCCTATGCTGGCTAGGATTTATATTATACTTTCGAAATGATTTTCCACACTTTGCACTCATAGTAATAATATCAAAGAAATTTTCTCGTATTAAGCATATTTGACTATCATAAGGAGAAATCTCCTCCAAGTCTGCGTTTGCATTGTGTGTGTGGCGGGAGACCTTATGGTAGTTTCATTTTCTCAAAAGCATTGCGGATTTCAAATTTAAATTCTTTTGTTTGTTTTAAAAGACCAAATGTTTTTGTTTTCTCATACCAGTCCCACGACTGACCATGAGTTTATTGTTCATTTCCTAAACTATGGGTGCCCACTATTTTTCCACACGGGCAGTCTAGAGTTGGGTTTTTCAGATAGTCAGGTTTAGTAGCTTATCTGGAGCTAGTTCAGTCTTTGGATCTGAACTGCACTTGCTTATCTTTGTGCATCATTTTTGGGAGTTCGAGTTATTTTTGGATTGGTGCTTTGAAGACGGAGTTCTTTCTTGAAGACCATATTAGAGTTGTTGTTCCGCTGTCGTGTTATCTTTTCTTTCCGCTGCTATTATCTTGTATCATATCTCTGATGTATATTGATATTCATTGTATCATCTGTTGTATCATATTGTATCTAATATTGTATCAATGTTGTATATTGATATATGCTATTCTTTTTCTTCCGCAGTGCTGTTTTACCTAATGATGTTATAAGCTCCGGCGAACCAGGTTCGATGTTTGGATCTGCGGCATTTGAATATGAGTGTCGTATTCGGTGCCGATTTTCGAAGGCCGAGTCAGGGTCGTCACAATGCCCATATCCGATCCCTGTCTCTTTGACAACAGACGTCATTAATACTCGTGGTTATAAATTCCAAAATAGTTAACATTAAATCAAAATACTTCATTTAACTTTTAAAAGTTAAGTTATTATACTTGCAAATCAAATATCCAAAAATCTCAATTTCGGCCACTGCAACACTTAACAAGTGCCACTGTAACCTTTTTATTTGTTCGGGTTTAATTTAAATTTCGCGACCATAGAACTTACCAAGTACTGCAATAGCCCCTTAATGAATTTTTAGCTTTTAGTCCGTTTGCATCAACTACGGCGCTTATAAAGTGCGTAATATCCCTAAAGTTTTAGGTTAATTAAATTTTTAGATTTCAATATAAATTCATCAATAATTAAACTTAAATTTTTAAACAAAAATAACTTATAAAAATCATATTTTCCATTTGAAATAGTCATTTAAATTTCCCAAAATTTATGATTTTATAAAGTAAATTTTACCAATAAATATCAGCTTCTCAAGGATTCCCTTATTAGAGTCAAATACACAAATTTCTATTCTTTGTATTCAAAATTTGCTTGACAATTAAGTTTTAATTACCATTAAAAAACATAACTAAATTTTCAATTTATTTCTTAATTTACCCTTTATTCTTTAAACAAACTCCACTTTCTAAGTTTAGTTATTTTGAAATTTCAATTTATGTATTTATTTATTTATCCAGTAAATTCATAAAATTCAATAATACCTTATTAATTCATTTTTAAATTCCAATTTATCATATTTTATTTATTTTAACTTAAATTTCATCAAATTTCCAATATATATATATATATATATATATATATATATATATATATATTTCAAATTCCAACTTAACCATTTATTTATTTATATATTTAACTTATAGAAATTTCAAAAATCATTTTTAAATTCAGTTTAAACCAAAATATTATAATATACATATTTAAAAATACTTAAAAATTCCAAGAAAATATATATAAAATAACCATGGGTCTGTATAACGTTTTCTACCCTAGGTCAAGTGATACGGGTCTGTAAAATACTTCAGGGGATGCGACAACCCGATTTCGATCTTGAACAAAATAAATAAAACAATTTACGCGAATTCAATACGATCATATCAAATCTTCAATAAATAAAATTGGAACGAGATTTAAATAAAAGGATAATTTGACAAAATTTGCCCGACCACTTCACCACACGACTCGACCAATCATAACAAAAGCTCGGCCTGCCCATTTTTTCAAAAAGAAATCTGAATTCTTGCACGCACTCAAATCACGTTAGTGGAATTATTAGGCATAGATTGTGATTAAAAATGCAAACGGTGGTGCATGCATATTTACTTTTTTCTTTTAAAGCACGGGTGACAAAAAAAAACACGCACGGTCTAACATGCACGCATGTGTGCAAAGGTTGGGGAGGCATTGAAAAACAATTGCTAAAATGCAACATCACTCCTTGTTCAAACGAAAGGTTCTACAAATTAGGGGCTCGGTCAGTGCTTCAATGGCTTTTAGGTGGTGAACTGCTCAAACTCACGGCCAGAACTGGGGAAAAGTGGCGAAGGAGTGGTAGGCGGTGATGGTGGTAGTGGCTGCACTTGGATGTGGGGAGCACATAGGCTCGGCAAGGCATGATAAAGTTGAGGTGGTGATGAGTAGCAAGGCAAGCCTCGGCCAGAGGTCATGTGAGTGACGAGCCTAGCTAGTGGTGGTAGAGAGGCTGTAGGCCGGTCGTGATGATGGTGGGTGAGTCGAGCAGATGAATCAGCAGGAACAAGAAGAAGAAAATAAAATATAAAAAAACAAGAGAAGAAGAAAGAAAATGAAAGGAAACAAGGCCATTACCTGATGAGTAACTCACACGCGAAGAAGCAGAGATATAAATTTTAGGTGGTGATTGAATTATGTGAATCGGGTTTTGAATATATACTGGGAGGCTTGCGTAAATCAAGGAGGATAAAAGGTGGCAAGAAATATTTTTTGATTTGGAACGGTTATGCAATTTGTGGATTACGTTCTTATCAAATCAGAAGAGCAAAAGGAAATTGAATATTTGCACGTGAATGGCGAGGTACGTTTTTGAATTTCTTCCATTAAAGGTGCACGTCTTATTTGATTTTTTATATAACTGAGGTAAGAAATAAATGAACGCGTATAATACATGAAATAAATTAAATCGAATACATGAAATAAATTAAATCGAAATGTACGCCCAAATTTATAACAATAGTAACGTATTTAAATTTATACGTTTCTTATTTATTCGCTACTTATATTTAGTAAAATATACGTCTAAAGAATACTTCATTAAATATGTACCATTTATATGCCCATTAAATAAATCAAAACGGATTTAAACGTACAAATTAAAACGTGTAATTAAATAGATTATTTATACACTATTTATTACTAAATTAACTTTTGATTTGTTTACATTTGTTTGATTTATTTATCATTTAACTAAGAAACTGATGTATAAAAGAAACAAAAAAATTATTTTTTCTTCACAATATTAATCACTTAATTTAAAATTCCAATTAAAGTTAGACTTAAAAAAATAAAAATTACAGAATTTTTCTTATATTTATGAATGATTTGGGCGACGATTTAAAATAAATTTTAAAATTCAACTTTTAAATAATAAAACCCCAAAGTTTTTTTTATAAAAATAATAGAATTAAAATATTAAATGAAAATGTTGGGCTGTTACACTCTCCCCACTCAAAACTTTTCGTCCTCGAAAAGCAACGAAAGAAGGAAAACAAAGGAGGATAAGATGGTGGAGTAAACTACCTGAAACAAATAATTCCGGATTCGAAGCACGTATGCTCTCCTCCGTCTTCCAGGCGCAATCTCGTTCATCAGTGCTCCACTGCACTTTGACCAGGCGGACATATTTCCTTTTAAGCTGTTTCGTACCTTGATCGACGATACGAAGTGGCTTCCTCTCAATAGTCAGATTAGGCTCGATATCCAAAGTATCAAGAGCAGAAGGCTGGATAAAAAGAGATAGATCATGCAAACAGCGACGAAGGTGCGATACATGGAATACATTGTGTATTCCAGTGAATTTCTTGGGCAAATGCAGTCGATAAGCAAGAGACCCAATCCTTTCCAAGATGCGGAATGGACCGATGAATCTAGGAGCCAGCTTCCCTCTACGCCCAAACCAAACCACATTCCTTAAGGGAGAGACCTTAAGGAAAACCAAATCACCGACTGCAAACTTCAAACTCCTCCTACGATGATCAACGTACTTCTTCAACCTATCCTGAGCAATCCTTAACCTCCTCTTAAACTCCTCAACCTTCTCCGAAGCTTCCAAAATAATATCATGACCTAGAACTAAACGATTACCAGATTCAATTCAGCAAGATGGAGATCTACAGGGTCGCCCTTAAAGAGCAGCAAATGGGGACATATTGAGACTGGCCTGAAAAAGATAGAATGAGACAGATAGGGGATTAAGATAAGATAAGAACAGAGGATTCAAATTATACCTGATAACTATTGTTATAGGTGAATTCCACAAGATGGAGATGATCTTCCCAAGATCCTCCATAATCCAAAATACAAGCACAAAGAAGATCCTCTAGAATCTGATTCACCCTTTCCGTTTGACCGTTAGTCTGCGGGTGGTAAGCAGTGCTCAGATTTAGACGAGTACCCAAGGATTCTTGGAAAGCTTTCCAAAATTCACTAGTGAAGATAGGGTCTCGATCGCAAACAATGCTAAGGGGAACACCATGGAGACGAACAATCTCCCTCATATAAATCCCAGATAAGCTCGAAGCTGAACGGGTATTCTTGACCGGAATAAAATGAGCGGACTTGGTTAGTCTATCCACGATAACCCAGATGCTCTCATTTCCCCTTCTAGATCTCGCTAAACCATCGATGAAATCCATAGAAACTTGCTCCCACTTCCAATCGGGAATTTCAAGAGGCTGCAACAAACCCGGTGTCTTATGATGATTCGCCTTGACTTGCTGACAAGTCGCACACCTACTAACAAGAATAGAGACATCGCGCTTCATACCCCTACACCAATAAAGTTTCTTATAATCCAGATACATCTTCGTTACACCAGGATGAATGGAAAGTCTGGATTGATGATGTTCTCGAAGTAACTCCTGCCTTAAACCATCAACATCGGGACACAAATCCTATTATTAATTCTCAAAATCCCTCTATCATCAATCTGAGCTCCACTACCATCAGACTTACTACCAGCCTTACTATGAACAGTCTCCTTCATACGCTTAAGCATCTCATCCTCATCCTGCTTAGCCATGATGCGATCTAAAAGAGGAGAAGAAACAACAAGCTGGCACAACAAGGACTTCTTCCTACTCAAAGCATATGCCACCACATTAGCTTTCCCAGGTGTATAGTTAATGTCATGATCGTAAGAAGCGAGAAACTCAAGCCATCGAACTTGACGCTGATTCAAATCGTTTTGGGTGAAGATATATTTCAAAGACTGATGATCAGTGAAGAGGTCAAACTTAGCACCCAAAAGATGATGTCTTCAAAGCTTCAATACAAAGACAACAGCCAGCAACTCTAAATCATGAGCAGCATAATTAGCCTCATGGGTCTTCAACTGATGACTAGCGTAGACAATCACCTTCCCATCTTGCATTAATACCGCTCCCAAACCCTCGCGACATGCATCGGTGTATACCATCAATTTCTCATTCCCATTCAGAATGGTAAGAACTGGTGCGGAAGTATGCTTATTCTTTAACTCTTGGAATGCCACTTTACACTTATCGCTCCAAATAAACTTAGCATTCTTTCGAGTCAGAGCAGTGAGAGGTGCAAAAATCCGAGTGAAGTTCTCAATGAACCTCTGATAGTAACCGGCAAGGCCTAGAAAACTGCGAATATCAGTTGGAGTCATATGTTCTTCCCAATCCTGTACAGAATATGGAGAATAAGGACTCCATAGAAGATAGAGTGGTTAAATTTAGAAGAGAAAGAAGGAAAGACTTACATTGATCGCAGCGATCTTGGCTGGATCAACAGAAACTCCTTCACTAGGGAGAATATGTCCGAGCTATCGGACTTCTTCTTCCCAGAAATGGCATTTCGAGAATTTAGCCTTTAATTGGTGATTTCGAAGAGTCTCTAAAGCATGTTTCAAATGCGACTCATGCTCATATCTTATTTTGGAGAAGACAAGTATGTCATCAATAAAGACTAGAACAAACTTATTGAGCACATCGCGAAAGACACGATTCATCAAGTTGACAAAGAATACCATAGTGTTAGTCAAACCAAAAGGCATTACTAGCCATTCAAAGAAACCATTCTCATTACGGAAAGCAGTTTTGGGAATGCTCTCCTCAGCAACACTGAGTTGGCGGAAACCTGTGGCAAGATCAAGCTGAGAGAAAACAGTAGCTCCATAGAGTTGATCAAACATATCATTTATGCGAGGCATAGGATATCTGTTTTTCATAGTGAGCTTGTTCATCTTCCTATAATCAACACACATCCGGAGGGAACCACCAGACTTGGTGACGAAAACTACGGTTGCTCCCCATTCTGAAAAGCTAGGTCTGATCAGACCTTTAGAGGATAAGTCCTGAATCTGCTTCCTTAATTCGATCTTCTCCCGGGGTGCCATCCTTCTTGGTGGAAGAACTACAGGTCGTGCTCCAGGAATGAGATCGATACAAAAATCAATTTCCTGCTTCGGAGGTAAAGAGATGATTTCACCAAATACGTCGGGAAATAGTTTGACTACAGTAGTCGAATGGATATCATCAGGGAAAGTATTGAGGGAATAAATGAAGCTACCAGCGAACTCCTGGGGTAAATTACACTGGATCTCTAATGAATTACCGAAATCATCCTTAAGGGAAACAGTTCGAGAACTGAACGAGATATGGACATCATGCCTATCTAACCAATCACCCCCAAGCAATAGATCGAAAGCATCAAAACCCAAGATATAAAAATCAACAGTGCAACAGTGCTCGAAATGTAGAAGCTTCACTCACTTACAAATTCTACTAAGATTTGCAGGACCCCGAATAGGATTTGAAACACATAAAGGTATAGAGGTAAACTCGGGAAAAAGGAGATGCTCAAATTTATTACAGAGATCCGACGAAATAAAGCTATGGGAAGCTCCGATATCGAATAAACACGAACAGGAGATTTAAACAAAGTAAAAGAACCCTAAAGTGTACCTTGAGAATCGCTAGGAGCGGGAGCGGGTGCAGGTGCACGCTGTGGAGATGGGGAGGATGCAGAAGTGATAGCAAAAATCCCTGATGCCTTGCCCTTCTTCTGAGTAGGGCAGTCTCTCTTCAAATGTCTCGGCTGAAGGCAAATGTGGCAAAGGTCTCGCCTAACCAACTGAGCGGGAGGTGGAATCGCAGCACCCAAGGTAGGACAACTATTAGCATAGTGTCCTTTCTGGTGGCATCTATGGCAAGTAATGGCAGAAAGGTCTACCAGCCGCCTCTGAGATGTAGAAGACGATCCTAAACCCGAAGTTCTATCCTTATTCTTGCGTCGATGCTTAAAATTGGGGCTTCCTTTTCTTGGATTTACCAGAATACTGTGATGGGGCAGACTGGGCAGCTGGAGGAGCCCTAGAGGTAGGATTCTCATATCTAATAGCCATGTCCATCAAAGCGGTGAACGTATCATGCACGTGGGTAATGAGGCGATCGTAATACTCCGGACGTGCACCAGCGATAAACTTCTCGTTTTTCTTCAAAGGTGTGTCTATCAGATTAAGGCCATATTGCGATAGCTCATTGAATTTCCTTTCATATTCAGTAAAGGACATATCGCCTTGCTTCAAATCCATGAAGTCCCGACACAGCTGAGACTTCCCTGCTTCGGGAATCCATTCCGCGAGAAAAGCATCCCTAAAGCACGATAAGCGATATAAGGCAGATTTCAAAAGGGAGGAAACCAAGGCTAAACTTGGACAACCGAAGAAGATACCTAAATTTCTCCCAGGTGATGTCAGCCTCAGCAGTGTGAGCTGTGATGGACAGCCACCAATCCAAAGCTGCTCCTTTTAATTGCCAAGCTTCCAATTGAAGCTGCTGGCCTTTGTGATCTCAAGACCGGAGAAAATTCTCTCCAAATCTCTCAACCGCTGCTGAGCTTCAATTATGCTCTCAAAACCTGTAAACTTGATGCCACCAAACTCGGTATATTCCTTACAAAGCTTAGAGAACCTAACTGGGGCAGCGGGTGCAAGAGCTGGGTCAGCATATCGTCCCCTGCCTCTAGCATTTCGTCGATTCATCCTGAGAAATCAAGAATGAATTTAAGGATAGAGGAAAATATAGAGGTCAAGATAGATTAGATAAGATAAAGTTCAACCAGACAGGAATTTAATAAAGGACCTACTTACATAAGGTGGAGAACAGAAAAGAAGTAGTTGGAGCAATTTATTTCAACACAAGAAAGTTTTTATATCAAAATACTACTTTGAAAAAAAATTATGCTTTTTAAAATAAGCTCTCTCATAAAGAAAGGATTCTAAGATTGACTTCACTCATTCTAGGGTATTTCTACCTTATCTCTAATGAGTTTTTGCTCCGCAGGCTATGGTTTGCCTAAAAACCTCGCTCTGATACCAACTGTAACGACCAACTATTTTGCACCATTCAAATTCGACAATAAATTAAATGTGTCAAACTTGAATGTTTCAAAACAATAGATTGTAATAAAATTTTGAGCAAATGAAATCAAATCACAGAATCACAGACACAGAAATTAGAATACTCGCAGCGGTAAAAAGAACTTAGTGGTTCATGAAGCCACTATCACATAGTCTCAAAATAAATATAAATTACATAGTCTGTAAACCAAATATAGTTTGAATCAACCACAGAAAAATCCAAATTTATTTGTCTCCATTAGATAAACTAAGATAAAAACTGAATAAAGAATAGACGGCAGCTTGATACAGATGATCTTCAGAAGTCCTAGCTTCGGAAAAAGAGGTCGGAACTGATACTCAGGTTGAGCCGAGCGTAAAATAAAACATAAACACTCGAGTCAGAACATACGTACTTATACAGTGTAAGCTAATTCAAATGAACTGTAATATAAAGGCAAGTAACTTAAAGGATGCTTGGGACCCCCATCCTCTAAGGATCCGTTAAACTATTGACTATGTAGTAATAATTTCGTTATTATAGTAGTGTCTATATTAAAATAAACTTACTTTTAAATAGCGTTAAGAAGTTACCAATCTCCCCCTTAACACAATAATAGTCCCAGTAGTCCATCCAATATCATAGTCCCTCCTGATCGGGAAGCCACCAGAGGATACCACACGGGCTACGAGAGAAAACCAAAATCGTACAAGGCTCGCTAGGGTAGGTGACACGGCACAACTAGGCAATGCCAGGGTAGATATATCAATTGCTATCCAGACAGGTGGTAGCGCGTAGCAGCTACTACCGCCCACCTCGAACAACACTCCCAAAATCAAAGGTGCACACCAAACAATCACAAGTAATAGAATGACATACGAAGAAGTGCGTCGGATAAGAGGTGCTACCTCCTTGGCCCGAGAATCGCTCCTGTTTTAGCCGCATTATGCTAACTCACGGGAGTCGGGTCCATGTACATACCTCAATAGAACGTCGTCACTATCCCACTTCATTCTGGAATCTCCACTGCGTACACGGTTGTTTAAAGTGGTTTTCGGTATCGACAGAGAGTATGCCCATATCCGATCCCGGTCTCTTTAACAACCGACGTCATTAATACCCGTGGTTATAAATTCCAAAATAGTTAACATTAAATCAAAATACTTCATTTAACTTTTAAAAGTGAAGTTAATATATTTGCAAATCAAATATCCAAAAATCTCAATTTCAGCCACTACAACACTTAACAAGTGCTATTGTAACCTTTTTATTTATTCGGGTTTAATTTAAATTTCGCGACCACATCACTTACCAAGTACTGCAATAGCCCCTTAATAAATTTTTAGCTTTTAGGCCATTTGCATCAATTACGGCACTTACAAAGTGCGGTAATATCCCTTACAGCAGTTTTAAGTTAATTTAATTTTTAGACTTCAATATAAATTCATCAATAATTAAACTTAAATTTTTAAACTAAAATAACTTATAAAAATCATATTTTTCATTTGAAATAGTCATTTAAATTTCCCAAAATTTACGATTTTATAAAGTAAATTTCACCAATAAATATCATCTTCTCAAGGGTTCACTTATTAGAGTCAAATACACAATTTCTATTCTTTGTATTCAAAATTTACTTAACATTTAATTTTTAATTACCATTTAAAAATATAACTAAATTTTCAATTTATTTCTTAACTTACCTTTTATTCTTTAAACAAACTCCACTTTCTAAATTTAGTTATTTTCAAATTTCATTTTATATATTTATTTATTTATCCAGTAAATTCATGAAATTCAATAATACCTTATTAATTCATTTTTAAATTCCAATTTATCATATTTTATTTATTTTAACTTAAATTTCATCAAATTTCCAAAAAATATATATATACTTCAAATTTCAACTTAACCATTTATTTATTTATATATTTAACTTATAGAAATTTCAAAAATCATTTTTAAATTCAGTTTAAACCAAAATATTATAATATACATATTTAAAAATACTTAAAAATTCCCAGAAAATATATATAAAATAACCATGGGTCTGTATAATATTTTCTACCCTAGGTCAAGTGATATGGATAATATATCATTTCAATCCGTAATTTACAAAGAAAATCTGGGTTCTATCATTTCAAACCCGCAATCCCAAGTTAAATAAATAAACTAAATAAATAAATAAATATCGTACAGGCCTATCATTTCAGCACGTAATGATTCTATTCTACAGGAACTTGCAATGTGATAAACAGTAAATATATAGTATAACAACATAAATATAACAGTACATAATATAACTGATGATGTGTCAATTTAATAACAGGGTTTTTAACATCATAAATTTATATCACAGGAAGGTAAAATAAAATATAACCATTCTACAATTACACTTGTTTTTAATTTACAGATCTATAAGTATGTTTGTCGGGTGAGAATACTCACCTCAACGATGCTGGAGTTTTGATACAAAATATCGAATATCTACACCGGAAAGCGTACAGAAGGCACGATCAAATTTTCAGAGGATGCAACAACCCGATTTTGGTCTTGAACAAAATAAATAAAACAATTTACGCGAATTCAATACGATCATATCAAATCTTTAATAAATCAAACTGGAACGAGATTTAAATAAAAGGATAATTTGACAAAATTTGCTCGACCACTTCACCACATGACTCGACCAATCGTAACAAAAGCTCGGCCTGCCCATTTTTTTTTAAAATAAATCTGAATGCATGCACACAATTAAATCACGTTAGTGGAATTATTAGGCATATGTTGTGATTAAAAATGAAAAAGGTGGTGCACACATATTTACTTTTTTCTTTTTAAGCACAGGTGATAAAAAAACAAAAAAAACACGCACGGTCTGACATGCACGCATGTGTGCAAAGGTTGGGGAGGCGTTGAAAAACATTGCTAAAATGCAACAACACTCCTTATTCAAATGAAAGGTTCTACACATCAGGGGGCTCAGTCAGTGCTTCAATGGCTTTTAGGTGGTGAACTGCTCAAACTCACGGCCAGAACACGGCATCAGGGGAGGCCGTACAGGGGAAAAGTAGCGGAGGAGTGGTAGGCGGTCACGGTAGTAGTGGCTGCACTTGGATGTGGGGAGCACATAGGCTCGGCAAGGCATGATAAAGTTGAGGTGGTGATGAGTAGCAAGGCAAGCCTCGGCCAGAGGTCATGTGAGTGAAGAGCCTAGCTAGTGGTGGTGGAGAGGCTGTAGGCCGGTCGTGATGATGGTCGGTGAGTCGAGTAGATGAATCAGCAGGAAACAAGAAGAAGAAATTAAAATAATAAAAGAAAAACAAGAGAAGAAAGAAAAAGAATGGAATCAAGGCCACTACCTGATGAGTAACTCATACGCGAGGAAGCAGAGGCAAATTTTTGGTGGTGATCGAATTATGTGACGTGGGTTTTGAATATATACTGGGAGGCTTGCGTAAATCAAGGAGGATAAAAAGTGGCAAGAAATATTTTTTGATTTGGAACGGTTGTGCAATTTGTGGATTACATTCTTATCAAATCAGAAGAGCAAAAGGAAAGTGAATATTTGCATGTGAATGGTGAGGTACGTTTTTGAATTTCTTCCATTAAAAGTGCATGTCTTATTTGATTTTTTATATTACTATAGTGAGAATAAATGAACGCGTAATAGAGATGAAATAAATTAAATCAAAATGTATGCCTAAATTTATAACAACAGTAACGTATTTAAATTTATACGTTTCTTATTTATTCGCTACTTATATTTAGTAAAATATACTTTTAAAGAATACGTCATTAAATATGTACCATTTATATGCCAACTAAATAAATCAAAATGGATTTAAACGTACAAATTTAAACGTGTAAATAAATAGCTTATTTATACACAATTTATTACTAAATTAACTTTTGATTTTTTTACATTCGTTTGATTTATTTATCATTTAACTAAGAAACTGATGTATAAAAGAAACGAAAAATTTGTTTCTTCTTCACAATATTAATCACTTAATTTAAAATTCCAATTAAAGTTAGACTTAAATAAAATAAAAATTATAGAATTTTGCTTATATTTATAAATGATTTGGGCGATGATTTAAAATAAATTTTAAAATTCAACTTTTAAATAATAAAACCCCAAAGTTTTTTTTTAAATAAAAGAGTTAAAATATTA
Source organism: Allium cepa (assembly GCA_030765085.1). Taxonomy (NCBI): domain Eukaryota; kingdom Viridiplantae; phylum Streptophyta; class Magnoliopsida; order Asparagales; family Amaryllidaceae; genus Allium; species Allium cepa. The sequence continues at coordinate 578,078,138 of CM060932.1, read as the reverse complement.
AATGAAAATGTTGGGCTGTTACATAAAGTACGATTGATAAATTTATGAGAATAAGTTTTTGAACTTATAGTTTGAAAATGGTATAGGTAAGCAAGGAAAATTTGGAATCGAGATATGAAATAAAAATTTAACCTAAGTAAAAGTTAAATAAATTGAGTTAATGAAGAGAATAAATAAAATGAAATCTATGAAAGGCTAAATGAAATTGAATTGGATTGAAATGAAATAGACGAATTAATAAAGTGAAATAAAGAAATGAAGTATGGAATAAATATGAATTTGAATTCAAAATGAAATTCAGTTTAAGTTATAAAAAGAATCGAATATGTTTGGGATGTTGTTTGATGAAATTGAATATGAACTTAAGTTGTGAAGTAACAATAAATATTAATGGTGTAATATAAACTGTTTATAATAAACTTATGTAATTGTTGTACTGATGGTTTAAAAATAATAATATTTAAATAAATATACTAAAGGATAATGAAATAAAATTTAACTTAGGAGAACTTAAAATGTAACGATTTTATGAAATGGTTCATAAAAGAAAATAGTATGCAATAAAACGTTGTTTGTAACGACTTGGAATTTTGGTCGTTAAATTTTGAACATTAATGTATTTTAAATGTTGGCTTTGAAATATTATTTCATTTGAATACGGAAGAAAAAGTAAAATGGTTTAACATTTCAAATAAAGTGAAAAATTGGATTTGGGTAAATATAAGTTTAATATTTGAGGTTGGGTAATTATGCTGATTTGGAAGTTAAACGTGAACAGAAATGATTTCTAAGTCAATCTAAATTCTATTTGGATTAGAATTTTAAAATTGGTCGAATAAGATTAAAAGCCGATAATTTAAAATTGGAAATTAATATATTAATTTAATATTGAAATTAATATATAGTAATGGGTAAAAAACTGAATTTGATTTAAAATGAACCAGTATGATTTCTAATATGAATATAAATTCAATGTGATTTATAATGGAGTTAGCAAGTTTTTGAAACTCAAATTTTGAAACAATTTCGACAATTTTGAAAATCGCTCGATTTAATCGACATGTTAAAATAGCATTCCGGGGCACAGTTTTGAAAGTCGCGGAAACCTCTTCCATTGGATCCATAATAGTGTATTGTTATCGAATTTCAAATTTCGCAGTGTTTAAAGTTACCATTAGGCGGTACAGGTGTTTGTACCAAAATTGGGCACAATACTCTTCAGAAGTATCTGAAGAGATAAAAATGAAGAATAGAAATGTAAAAGGATGATTATCTAACAAACATTTCAAAAATGAGTAATGAAAACATGCAGAAACACAATGATTTAGAGTGGTTCGGTGTATGGCCTAAGTCCACTATGAAGTTGATGATTTTAATGCTATTCACTTGCCGATTACAACTGATTAAAGTGGATTACAATGATAAAATTCATGTACAACAGCAACCATGAAGTACGAAGACTAATTTGATAGAGTTTGGACGTTAAAAAGCCGAAAGATCCTATTTCTGTAGGTTCTGGGGTGCTAATTATAGGCGTAGGATGCAAATATCTCGCTCAGATTTTGGGAGACCATTTCTGGCCTGTGGGTGGGCCCATGCGATCAAACCTAAGCGATTTTGACTCGATACATGATCGATACGAACGAATTTCGTATCAATCAAGATTTGACCCAAACAAGTCGAAACTTGGCGGGAGCATTCTTTAAGTCGTACGTAAGCTTCTGTGAAAATTTCATACCATTTGGACTTGTGGATTGCGAGTTATGATCGATGCAAACTTGGGTTTTATGTAGGATGTCGCGTGCGAATCGATGCCTTCGTGTCGATCGGTTCGAATCGCTTATGGGCACGTGCCTACAAATTGACGTGATGCTAACTCCTCAGATCGGTCCACTTTTTATGTCGAACGACCGAGTCTTCGCTACGCACATACCTTATTCATATCGATCATCCTTGGTTTATTCGTATCGATCGCATTGCTTAATTCATTTTGATCAATTGCCCTACCATATTTGTATCGATCGATAGCCTGGTTCTGTTCATATTGATTGTATTGCATTATTCGTATCGATCGATAGTTCGGTTTTGTTCGTATCGATGTGAAGTGTCTATTTCGTATCGATCCGTGGTTGATTGATACGAAGTGTGCAAGATGTTTGACCGACACGAACAAGACACTTGTACTACAATCGATAGATATGAAATGAGTGATAGGCTATCGATTTGAAGCGGGCCCGTTTGCCGATCGATTCGAAGAAGACAGTCTTCGGTGGATGTAAAGTTGGATGGATAAGAAATGGGTGTCGAATATCGATGGATATAAAATGGGGGTCGAAGATCGATGGATACGAACAAACGACTGCTTGAGAGATACGAAGTTGATCGATGCGAAGTGATGGAGATGGCCGGACCGATACGAAATTATGGATGCAATTGAGATGTTACTCTGTCTTGCATTGATCATATCTCGAGCATATGAACTCGAGTTGACTTGAAATTTGAAACGTTGGCTTTCATAGCTTTGCTTGTCATGTCTTGTCGATCGTAGCTCGATCCAGACTCGAACAAAATTCATTGACATCCATAGTGAACCTATGCATATTTGATATTCGGGATGAGCGATCCTTGGTCTTCAGTCAATTCTTGATATCTCGGCCTTGCCAACGGACGTGATAACATTTACCCCCCAAAGTACGTCTTGTGAGAACATGACGTGCGTTGGATAGTTGCATCTTTCATCCAAAAAAGTTCCATCTAACCTGTCAAACAGTTGTTGTTTTCTATCCAAAAGTTGTAACCCTTGACTAATTTTTCAGTAACATGAACTGTTGTGATGTACCGGAATTTTGGGCAATAGCAATTTGATAATCTTTATTAAAAATATGTAAATTGTTTTAATAATCTTCTTTTATAAATATTTGATTGGTAAATTTTATCTTTTAAAAGCTAATAAAATTGTTTTCTATTTATAATCTATATATATTGGTATATATATTGTAAATAGAAAAGCTTTGGTTTGAATTTAGTATAAAACTTTTCAAAGGTTATTTAAATAGTTAACCATATAGTTTCAAAATACTTAAGGTAAATGTTTATTTGTTTAAAATATATTTTAGCTTAAGTTTAAATAGAAATAAAACTAACAAAAGGGTTTGTTTTACTATATTTTTAAATATTGTTTAAATATTATTTATAAATATATATAAAAGTTTAAAATAGAATTCACAAACATATGATACATATGATACATTAATTTACTAATATAAGTAATTTATAAATAATGTGATAATCCCCTTTATAAATTATTTAAAATTGGCAACATTGTTATTTTTAAACAATAATAATGTGCTGTTTTTAAATATAGATAAATAAATTTTAATAATCGTTTTAAAATTGAATTTTTGTTTATTTAAGTATATGTATATATATTTGAGTTGATTTTATATTGGATTTTAAATCGAATTTGAATCTGAATTTGAATTTGGATTTACATTTGAAATTTAAAAGATAAATATTTCAAAATATTTTGGATTTAAAAATGCATGAATAAGATTTTTATTAGAATAAGATTAGTTTTATATTATTTTCCTCAAAGATTTTTATTTATATAAATTTAGGAAAGTACTTATTTAATTAGGAAATTTAATATAAAAGCTTATAAATCATTTTAAATATAATTAAAGATACATAATGACAAGTGTTAATAACTTAAAGCTGGTTAACAACATGTGTAATTTAATATACATTTGTGAATGACAAATGTTAGGAATTGAAAAGGTGTCATCTTTTATTTCTATTTTCTTTAATTTTAAAAAATCATAAATTTAATCTATATATACATCTCTTTTCTCTTCTCATTCTTTTCCCATTCTCTTTTTCAAAAGCAATCAAAATCAAAACCCTATAAACTATTTTACAAACCATAAATATTTTCAAAAAGCAATCACGTATCTATAAACCTGGAGTAAAATCAAGCTTCCAACTTAATCAAATTCTTAATCGTCTCAACAACAAAAGATTTCCAGTAACAAGTTTTCAGATTCCAGCATTTGAGTTTCAAAATCTAGAGCAATTTAAGTATTTTGTTCCAGATCATAGTATGCAGTTTTCAAAAGCAGTAAGGCATTCAAGTTTTCAAAATCAAAACTATTTCAATATCTCTGATTCTAGTGAGTAAACAGAAACTTTTATAAGCTAAGAATTCTTACTTATTTGATGCTTGTTATAGATCTGTACAGTGGTGATGATTATATGGTGTGCATGGATGTTTTTAATTTGAATATAGTTGGAACTTTTCTATGTATATGGTGTATATGTCTATGTATATATATAATTATGCCCTCTGTTGTTTATTGTTTCCACAGACTCAAGAAAAGAAACAAATTCATATCTTTTTTATCCAAATAAATTAAAGCTATGATCATTAAAAAGAAAATGATTATAACAAGGTAAATTCATTTTTAAAAATAATTTCAGGTGGAATTATTTAGCTAATATTCGAAAATAAGTTTTTACAGTAAAAACCTTAGAAAAATTCAAACATTTCAACTTCATGAATTAAATCCATAATCAAATTCGTTACTGTAAATAATGAATTTAGGGACAAGAATCATGATTTTTAGGTTTGCATTTTTAGAGAATTTTTGAGATGACCAGGATTTGGGTTTTCATCTATTGCCATCGATCTGCGGCAAGCGGCGCACCGGGGTTTGGTCTGGAGGTAGCCAATGGGTTGAGGATTGCGGGAAAAATGGTGAAGTTTTTATTGTTGGCAGTGGTGGCCAGAGGAGGTCGGAGTAGGGCTTCATCGACTTTTTGAGACATCGATGTTTCGAGGTAATGACGATGTCTAGGGTGGGATGGAGGTGATCGCGTGATGAGGAAACGTTGCTGGAGGTCGAGGCGATTCTGTGGTGAGAACAGCGAGGTTCTTCAAGGTTGTGATCGGCGTTGAAGGGTGGTTTTTCGATGGGCCTTGTTCCAGGCTTGGGTCGTGAGGGTACATTTTTGTTTCTCTGGTGATTTGGCGTAGCTAGGCGGTCAGGGAGAAAGTTGAGTTCGCTGTCGACTTGCGAGCATGATCGGCGAAGTGACGGATTCGGCCTGATTATAGTGCACGTGCATTGTGCACCTTATTGGGTCTGGGTAGTGTTAGTTTTGGGAAGAAGGTGTGACATTGGGGTTTACTCGAGTTTTTTTTGTTATTTTCTCGAAGTGGAGAGGAATGTTGAGTTACTCGAGTAGGATCTAGGGGATCCCTAGGGTTAAGCTCGGGTTTTCTGTCTGTAAAGAAATTTGGTTTCCAGATTTTGGATTGAAGTTTGAATAAGACTTTAATCAAGTTTTTAAGAATATGGATGGGGTTTCAAAATAAATTTTTGTAACCCGGTTTTTGGAAAATAAAGTTTTACAAAAACCAAATGTTTTAAACAAGTTTAAATATATTAAGTATATTTGAAAATGAATTTGTTTTCCAAGAAAAATGTTTTAAACAAGTTTAAAGCAAGTTTTAAAGATCTAAATGATAAAGAAATGTTTAAATTTGTTTTGTTTTTAAAGAATTATGTGTTAGGTCATTTTGTAATAAATTCCTAAGTTTTTCCAAATGTAACAAATGTTGAAATTTAGGAATGATTAATGTAGGTGTATTAGATTTTAAATCAATCAAAAAGATCTCATTCGATTTTATAAACTAATTTTAAGTTTTTAATCTAATAAGATTTAGATGAATGATTAGCTAAGATAAGAAATTGTTTTTAAATAATCAAGATTGTGATTAATTAGGAATAATTAAGCAGAGCAATAAATTTAAATTTAATTACTTAATGTAATTAATAATGGTTAATTAAATTATGTCAATAATCAAACTATAATTACTTAATGAAAGTAATTAAAGAATTGTTAATGAGTGTAATTAATTTAAGGATCATTAACTAGTGATTAAGAGATAATTAATTTATGTGATTAATTTAAGATAATTAATCAACTTAATTAAGAATAGTTAATTACTTGTTAATTAAGGATTAATAAATATAATTAATTGAAGGTCAATTAATTAAAAAGTAATTAATAAATGGAAGTAATTAGAGGAACTAATTGATCAATGTAATTAATTAAATTAATGTGATTAATTTAAGTTAACTAATTAGTTTAATTAATTTAAGATAATCACTTGATGATTGATTAAGTATAATTACTTAATATAATGAATAAAGTGTAATCACTTAATGTAAGTAATTAATGGGTAATTACTAGATGTAATTAAAGAGAACAATTAATTAGTGGAAGTAATTAAGAATTAATTACTCGGTGTTGTTAATTAAAGGATTAAATAAAGATAATTAAATAATAAGTAATTAATTAATGTAAGTAATTAAGGATAGTTAATTACTGAATGTGATTAATCAAGGCCGATTAATTAATGTGATTAATTACATATTAATTATTAAATGTGATTAATTAGAAGAATAATTAATTAAAGAAGTAATTAGAGGTTCGTTAATTAATGTAATTAATGAAAGTAATTAAGGGTTGATTAATGTGATTAGTTAAAGGATAATTAATCAATATAAGTGATTATAAAATAATTAATTAATGACATTAATTAAGGGTTAACGTAATTAATTATAGTTAATTAATTAGTGAGAATGATTAAAGGTTAATTACTGTAAATGGTTAATAATAATTAATTTGTGTAATTAATTAAAGGCTAATTTCTTAATGTAAGTAAAGAATAATTAGTCTAGGAGGATTAATTAAGATAGATAATTAAAGGATGATTAATTAATTGGTTTGTAATTAATTAATGATTAAGTAAGCAAGATTTATAGTAATAGAAATAATTAATTTAATTTATTTTAAATTAATTAGGAATGGCGTGACTAATTAACCTTGCTTATGGATGATTAAATGGTATTGAATGCCTTGAATTTTGATATCTTTGATATGCGATATGTGTTGCCTGGTGTATGAGATGCATTGATTGAATGGTGATAATGTGCATTATCTATTTGTGATAATGTGAATTATCTATTTGTGTGAATATAGATAATAAATTGAATTGTTTAAACTTAAACAACTTGGCCTTAAAAGACGCCGTGTTGGATTTCGGTGAGATCGGAACCGGATTTCCAAATTTGGATATCCGAAAACCACATCGATCCAAATTAAACTATAGGTCATGAATCTCAAGTGATGATCGAAATAAAGATTCAGAGTGTAGGGGCTATTATCGTTAACTTTAAGGGTGATTCCAAAATGAGTGTAACTAAATAGTGGCTTCGGTTTCGTTCGAACCCAAAACGAACTTGTATGGATTGAGTGCTTTCAAAACATCGTCATCGAAGAACGAAGAGCATTCTAAGTTATGTGTTCTGAAAAGGTAATCGTGGCCTCAAGCCTCATCAACCGGGAACGGCTAAAACAGGGGAGGTCCGGCAAGGCTAAGTGGATAGCACCCAAGTAGGACGAGATTTCCCCTGTCTAGAGGTCCCTTTTTATTTGGCTGTGTAGGCAGTTGAATGCAAACAACCGTAGGGTTGTCTTGTTTGGGACTATCCAGTAAGGAATGGTTCCAGCCTTGTGTTGTAGGAGATTTAGGGTGGATCCTCGGTATGGTGATCTAGGCCACGTACTGTGACGGGCGGTACCCCAGTAGCCCTGCCATTGTATGGAATCCAATCTCCAATAAGTGCCGTATGTTTTGATTGTTGCCAACTGTGTTGGAATGTAAGATGTAAGCATTACAACTATTTCTGTATTTAATTTAAAACCCTAGACCCTGTTATATAACTGGATTTCCTATCAAATTTTTTGTTTACCGTAAGGTAAAAACTTTTCCATGTTTATGTGCGGGATGTCCTACGAGATACCTTTTGTTTTCAAGTGTTTTCAAAGTTAAGCAACTTTAACCTGTTTACTCACAACAGATCCATGTCTGACCTGGAGTTTATTTTCTATTTTATTAAACTCTTGGGTACTCAAATTTTTATGAGTAACCAACGGATTCATTTAGCTCTGACGAATTCTAGAGGAGATATGGAGCAGGAGGCTTCATCGTTTGTAGATATATAGTGTTTCCGCTATGTTGAAATCTGTGTTATATCTTGAGTTGTATGATAGACAGATTTTATAACCGTCTAATGTATTGTAATATAAAGCTGTGTAACTCTGATAAATGTTGTATGTTAAGTAATAACTATGTGATTAATATATTTTATTCGTTCCGCTGTGAGATTCTGATATTGTTTAGTTCTTTCTTTTCTATCTTTTCTCTTTTCTACCCCTTTCTTTCTTAATAATGATGCGTCTTTTCTGTGGAATGAATAGTGGGTCATTACTACTGTTGACTGCCAATTGTTGTACCGTGTACTATTGTAACCGATTGCTGTATGATACTGAATAGCTGTTCGCTCTCCTAATTTGTCATCAGGTGGGCATTCGACCTGTGAATTTTAAAAACTGAAAATTGAAAATTAGTCTGACATACATACATATATGTTCACCTGATTCTTGTTAATGTTCGCACGTTTACAAGTCGTTGTCAGTTTTCTCGCATTGAATTCCGTATCAATCCTCTCTTGAATCAATGTGAAATTCAAGTTGTAACAAAGCTTAATGGTTGCTTTGGAATGTCCCTTTGTATCGATCCACTCCCAGATCGATGTAAAAGGCCAAAAGATGGTTTTCGTATCGATGTAATTAGCATTGATGATGTGAAATAATAATTGCATCGATAGATACAAGTTTCGGCGGACTCCATAGCAGTGAGTCTGAAGTTGTGATTTTGCATCGATGGTCTTATGAGGGTTGCGAACAGAGCGGTTGGCTCTTCATTCATTGTTTGTATCGATAGATACGGACTTTCATGAGCCGTGTGCCGATGGACATGAATAACTACACATTGGGTCGTTCTGGATTGGTGGATATGAAAAGCTCGATCGTATCGATGGTGGCTGTGACCATTCCAATATGTACTTGGCTATTAGGAGACAAATAGATACCTTCCTAGTATAAATACTTTGGCGCTTGGAATTTTTCACTTACTTATTCTCTTGCCTTGCTTTTGTAACGTTCTAAAAAAGGAGAACTCAGAACTGTCTTTTTTGCTTCCCAATCGAATTGAGCCTTCAGATCTCCAAACCGAACGGCAATTTAATCAATGAATCTGTACTAAATTCGAAGAGACATGAAATCTTTTGTAAATCTAGACACTTCCGTGGCCGACTCCGGTGAGGTGATGGCCGTAGATGGTCGAAACGAGGTCAAGGATTGGTGAGATGATCCCTGTAAAGCTTTGGAGAAGACGAAGCAAAGGGATACGAAGGACCCGTGGAGGAATGACTTGGCCTCGATGTTCTATCGGTGGGAGGAGGAAGGGAATACACTTTCGTATCGATCTAGGGGGAATAGTTCGTATCGATTTTGAACGAAACACAACTTCATATCGATAGGAATTTTTTTATATTGATGGTTCAGGGGTCTTCGAATCAATAGCTCGATACGAGATTTTGGGCATAACAATCGATACGAAGGCACTGCCAAAGATCTATACGAGGTTAAGGGTTTAGTATTGATACGAAGTAGACTCCACTGATCGACACGAAGTGAAGCTATATGACCGACAGGAAATGTTGGTAGATCGATACGAAACCTCTTGCTCCATGATCGATATGAATAGGACCTCTGGTGATTGATACGAAATGTGAGCTTCGGATCTATGCTAAGTTAGAGCTTTCATCGATGCAAACTGAGTGCTTTGGGATCGATACCAAATCAATGCCTTTGCGATGAACGATATGAACTCTTTGGTCCTGATGAGTACGAATTTTATATAAACTCAAATACTTGATTCCAACGAGCTTCATCGTTGTATAACTGGACTTGATTGTTAGACTGCATACTTGACTGCCTATTGAAGCTCATCGATGGGACTATAACTTAACAAAATTTTAACGAACTTTAGCTTGGATCGGTCTATAAAGTCCGAATGGCACGGTTTTGAAGGGAAGCGATGACGGTCACTCCAATCGAACTTCAAAGTCTTGTTGTCTGAATGTTTTCTCATACTCTTTAGAATTTCTCATGTAGTATGTAGCACTGCACTACACAATGCATTCACACACTTCACACTGGTCGATGTACGGGCATATTATCCTCTAATGATGGTTTTCATAAGTTAGTTATGGAATCTACAAGCTCACAACAACAGGAAATTCAGAGTTCGCTTCCAATAACAATCGAGATACCGGCCATTGCGGCCAAAGTTATAGATCCAGCTTCGGATGAGCTACCAGGTGCTACGTTTAATGGTAATCCGCTAGATTCTGCACCGTCCAACGTTTCTAAAGACATGTTGGGATGGATATGCTTACGACATGGCTTGCCGTTGGACGATGTGCTATTACGAGGACCAAATGATAGGCTGCATTATCCACCGGAGGGTTTACTACTTTCAACCGCCATGCATGCGCAGCTGGAACACTTCCGCCATTTAACCAATATATTAGGGAAGTGTTGTCTTTCTTTAGAATCGCTTCATCTCAACTACACCCCAAAGGATATGCTTTGTTGAATAGCCTATTCATTGTATTTTTGGAGCATCTCTTCCGGCAACCAACCCCGCTCGAAATTAGATACTTATTCAATGTCAAGAGTCAAGGAGACAAATCTTATTTTACTTTCCTGGAAGTGGTTAGAAATTGTCAAGTGGTAGCGGGGTCCTGGACCAGGTTGAGCTACTTTAAAACGGAATGGTTTTATGTTCGTTGCCCCCAGGATTCGCCAGCCGATGTTTATTTAGACGTAAGTACCACAGTCTTTTCAAGTAGATAATATGGTGATCATAATTGATGCTAAACTAACATCTCCTTTTCTTTACAGCTGTAATTCCACGACCCGATGGTGCACATTTCAAAGAGATAGTACAGGTTCTCTAAAAATTTCCGAGTGTAGTTAGGGACATTGACTCGGTTCTAATAGACAGAAATTTGAGAATCGTTGGATTGATCGAGCATAGCCAAAGTATAAGGCTTGAGGGAATGCTAAGCGCTGTCTTGAAGAAACAAGTGAAATGTAAGCCACTCAGAGTTGTTATAAATGAGGGGGCTGATCCAGAAAGAACACCCACCGATGATGAACTTGTGGTTGGGCCTTTTAGGATTCCGAAGGAAAAAGAAAAGGCAAGGCAGCTGCTGCCAAATGCTGTAAATCAGTGAGATGGAAATCTGTTGTCATGTCCTTGCTTGTTTCCGGGATTAGAATTTCAGAGGCTCCTTCCTAGCAAGCGGAAAATCTTTTCGAAGGGCTCGCCGATATCACAATTCCGGATTATGTGTCACTTCAACATGATGCCGGATTAAAGGGGCTTCAACATGCTTTAGACTTAAGCGAGTCTCTTCCCACTAGTGTGGCTGACATTTCCGGTTGGTCGGGGGATTGCACATACATAGACACTTCACGACACTACACGATTTCTGACCATAAGTTGTTTACTCTGGGAGATTACTAACTCTATTCTTCTTTTACTTTGCAAATATGATAACTAGGCGAGATTCTATGCTTGGAAGCCTCTGTTCAGCGCATCAGTCATCGAGTTCATATTATGAGTCCCATAGAAGGGAAGATGACAGAAACTGCGACCGTGGTTATTCTAGTTAGGAATACTATGACAAAGATAGGAATAGGGATAGGAACCTAGAGCGGAGATACTGATCTCGATCGCGTTCTCCATTCCCCCGAATCCCTACACAACACTTGCTTATGTTACACATCCCCCGGAGCCTCCACGTCACAAACCGCCTTCCCGCGCTCAGAGGCTTGATCCCCATCGACGTAGACATGAGACCGAGGCTTCTGTTGCCATTGAACAGGCTATCATTTAGCCCACCGAGGAAGGGGCTATTAAAATTGCTCAGCTAAAAAAGGATTTCTCGAACATCTGCTTCGATGGCTATATTTTTCCTCCGCACATAAAGAGAATTCCACTGGAGGTGGAGAATATGATGCATGATTACATTCACAACTTCTATACTTAGTATAAGAAATGGTCGAAAACTACAGAGAAAGCATCGAAGCTGGCCTTTAAGCGGGCGGCCACCATTGAGAAGTTAGAGAAAGAGCTTGCATAAAAGGATCGTATTATCCAAGTTCTTAACACTGAAGCTGAATCCTCCCAAAAGTCGGAAATAGAGGCCACTCAAAAGGCCGACGAGGCTAACTTGGCCATGGAAAGGATGAGGTAGACACACTATGCCCAGGTGGAGCAGATGGGCCATTAGAACACCATCGTTACCAACGAACGGGATGCAACCCTCAAAGAACTCAATGAGCTTAAGGGCGAATTCTCTAAAATTTCCAAGGATAGGGATGATACGAGCAACGCAGCCTAGGAGGCATGTGAGAAGGCCGTAGTGCTTCAAGCTAAACGGGATGCGGTAGTGGGAAAAGTCCATGAGGTGGAGATCGAGATCGAGTAGAGGGTCTGAATGGTGGAGTCTCGGCTAGAGGATGATATCGAAGATCTCCTTGTCACTTATAATGCCAATGTGGTGAAGCATATGAACTTAGCCTGGCTCAAACATTATTCAGTACACCTTCACAACGCCTGGGGCCGATTGGTTGAGGAGGAGAAGGCGGCGCATCTATATGAATCGGTCGATGAGTTTGAGTTCGAGAATAGTATGCTGAAAGAAGATGAAAGAAAGATTCCCATAAGCCAATGATTTCGCATGAAAGAGACAAGCTCGACACCCAACGCTTAGAGGCTGGAGAAGGTTTAGGTGTTGAGCATCATGATACAAGTCTTGAGATTCCTGTGCCAACCAAACCTGAACCTGCACCAACAGTTGAAATCCAATCTGTCCCTGCTAATAATTCGGAACAACTGTAGTTATCTCTAGAAAAAGAGCACACTTCCCAAGCGTTCAGTTGTCCACTAACACAACCGAGGAAGGTATTTTGAACATTCCTCATATGTGTTCAAAATACGGAGCTTGATCTTAAGTGTTTACCAACGGTGTTTCTTTTTCTCTATCCATTGACTGGAGTTACACTAATCGCGCCTCCTTCAACTCAAGAATCGCATCATTCATAGGATGCTATCATTACCGAGGCGACCACCTCAACAATGACTGCACCGATTGATGGAACGCAGGGGTGCATTCTCTCTTTTGACAAGCAGATGATGGAGGAACTCCTCAGTCGGCACAGTGACCCTTTTGCAGACCTACCATTTGTTATGAGTGGAATCACACCTACTACTGGCTCTTCAATGCCGATCACCAATGCCCTCAGCAAGGCTCGATCAATTCGTGAAGAAGAGATATTGGCCGAATCGACGCTTAAATGGAGGCAGCGACTCGTGATGGCAGTTTCGAAGGTGGAATGGCAGCACCTGGCCCGGCTCCGCTGAGAATGCTATCGCCTGGAGGTACAGTTTTTGACACCAGCGTGCCTATCCCGCCTCCTATAGTTGATCCAGTTCCCTCGACTCCACCTTCAGGAAGCATCCCTATACACTCGAGTTTAGAGGAGGACGTCGAGGTCATGACCTTGCCTGGAGATTTGCCGTCGAAAGGTAAGAGCTCAAAGCAGAAAATCACAAGCGGCTCCAGCGGGTCCACGCCGAAGAAGAAGCAGAGAAAGAAGAAAGAGTATATAGGCCTCCTAGGCACATTTTTGAGTAGATAGGAATTTGTTTTGCTTTCCTTTCGTAGGCCGTTTATAGATGCGGGTTCGGCCCTGCTAGTAGGAATTTTGAAATAACTTGTACATGAACTTCTTTCACAGTTGGTTTAAATGAAATTTTACTTTGACTTCAAGTCAATTATTGTTTACTTTGCTGAAATGTTCCATTATATGAATTCCAATCCAGTGCACTTGCGGAGTTCCAAACTTTGAGTCGAGTTTGTTTTTATTTGTCAAGTCCGCAAATCACAAACATGAGTCATGAAAGAGGATAAAGTTGAACTTCGATGTTGCATGGCTTTGGTCGATCGTTGACACTAAAGCTCTGCCCCCAGTTTCGGAGATGAGTTGTAAAGATTGGCCAGCAATTGCATTTCGCCTTCATTTCTTCGAGCTTCACATCGTCGAATCGATGATAACACAGGTGAGAGTTGAGTGGTCGAATCACACTCGCTCACCTAATAACGATCACATTCACTCTTCGAGGATTTGTATACGAACTTCGACGGCTGATCACGCCCGTTAAAGTTTTAAGTATGCGTCCATGCTCCGGGGACTTAAGTTAGTTTATGAGTGATCATTCACACTCGAGTTATGTTTATACTCTGACCATACACTGGGGACTCAGAGTTATTTGTGGTCGACTCCCTGGTTCGCACTCTGGGAATCCAGAGATAGTCGACCTTCGCAATCTAATTTGCACTCCAGGAACTTGTCGTTGGTTGATGTTTATACTCCTACTCACACTCTAGGAATTTAGATTTGATGTTTATACTCTGACTCACACTCTAAGAATTCGGAGTTGGTGTTTATACTCTAGTTCGCACTCTAAGAACTAGAGTTGATGTTTATACTCCAATTCGCACTCTGGAAATTTGGAGTTGGCCGACCAATGGTCAGTCACATCTGTTTACGCTTTTAGGATTTCGTCCGCACTTCGGGAATGATTGATTTATCCGGATCGTGGATGATCGATTCACATCCACCCTGAGTTGACAAGTGAGGTCGTTAGATGGACTGATCCATCCACCTTGAACCTGGTTAGGATACGGTCGAAGTCGTTAGGTAGATGGGTCCACCCTCTTCGAAACTGCATTTGTGAATTTATACTCCAACTCGCTCTTTTGGAGATTGGAGTTAGTTAAAGGATTGTCCTATATCAATTCTTCTTTGACTTTAGTGTAGTGGCTTGCCCACGAGCTCGAGTTTCACTTAGCAAGTGACCGGTCATATCGAAGTCACTCTCTATTTGAATAAGTCCCACCATATGATTGAACTTAGCTTTTCGTGCATCGTGATGGTTGTATGTCACATTCAATAAATCACAGCTCTGGCTCGAAGAGATGGCATTTTATTGCTGAAATGAGAAAATACAGTAAAATCAATCGCCTTAATGCAACTTCAAACTTCGAAATGTAGAAAAAAATTGCAAATGAAAAATAGACTAGTCTATCATGTGTAGTAAGGACGGAGACTCTAGCTGTTCCAGGCTCTGGGCCAAGTAAGGTAGTCAATGGTCGATATCTTAAATGTGCCATCTTCGAGTATTCGTTCAATCACATACGATCCTTCCTAATTTGGTCTCATGTGTGAAGGAACTGGATAGATTCTTTTGAGAGCGAGATCGTCGAGTTCAAAGGTTCGAGGTCGAACATTGGCATTATATAATTGGATGACTCGACTTCGGCATGCGGCTTCCCTGAAATCAGACTCTTCGCACTTCTCATCCAACAAATCCAGGGACTCGGCAAGTAGTATGGGATTTATCTTTGGATCAAATAAGTCACTTGATGAGAAGGTACTTCCATGTTGACTAGAATAACAGCTTCTGAACCATAAGATAGAGAGAATGGAGTGTGTCCGGTCGCAGACTTATGGGTAGTACAGTAAGCCCATAAAGCTATAGGAAGTTCATCAACCCACTTTTCCCCAACCTTTTCCAGTCGCTTCTTCAGAATAAAATTGATAACCTTACTTACAGCTTCAACCTGGCCATTCGCTTGAGGGTGTGCAACTATAGAGAATTTCTTTTGATTGTGGAATTGTTGGTAGAAATCCTTGAATTCAACACTGTCGAACGGGGCTGCGTTATCAGTGATGATGATATGCGGGAGACCAAATCGGCAGATAATGTTGCGAACTACAAAGTTGATCACCTTCTTTATCGTGATTGGAGCAAGAGGTTCAGCTTCAGCCCACTTGGTAAAGTAATCAATTGCGACGATGACATACTTCGCACCACCTTTGCAAGAGGTAGAGAGTCAATGATTTCGATGCCCCATACTACAAACGGCCATGGACTGACCATTTGGGTTATCTCAGTAAGTGGGGCTCTAGGAATTCAAGCATGCTTTCTACATTTATTAGATTTCTTAGTGTAATCTTCTGCATCGCGATTTACAGTCGGCTAATAATATCCGTATCGGAGTACTTTCTTAGCGAGAGGTTGCGCCTCGGTGTGATCGCTACATTCTCCTTTGTGTACATCATGCAACACTCGCTTAATTTCATCGTGGGTGATACATCGGAGTAGAGGAACGAAATACTCTATTCTATACATTACTCCATTCTGAATGGTGAATTGCGAAGCTTTTTGAAGAATCTGTCTCTTCTCACTCCTGCGCTAAGGTAGCGTTCCATGCTCGAGGTTATTTCAAAACGGATTCATCCATGACTCCTTATGGGGAGTGATTTCAAATACACAGCCCATCTCCATCTGATCAATGTTTGGGGAAGATAATGGTTCCACAAAAACGATCCCATTTGTTGTGCTTCGCCCATACTTGCTAGCTTTGCTAATGAATTAGCCTTTTGATTGCGCTCACGGGTTATGTAGAAGATGGAATAATAATCGAACTGGTTAAGTATCTCCTGGACTTGAGCTAGATAAGCAGCCAGTCTTCGATCCTTTGCCTGATATTCATCCTAAACTTGACATACAACTAATTATGAATCACAATAAATTTCCACAGCAATACTTCTCAAATCTCGGGCTAGTTTCAATCCGGTAAGCAAGGCTTCATATTCAGCTTCATTATTTGTCACATGAAAGTCAAATTTTAGAGCATAGCATATGGATCGACCTTCGGGGGTTTCAAGTACTACTCCAGCATGCGAGCACTGGTCATTTGATGCACCATCAGTATGCAGCTTCCAAATATATTTAGGAGATTCACTGGTTTCGGGCAAGTCCTCTGGGATAGTAAATTCGGCTATAAAATCTACCAGGGCTTGTCCTTAAATAGCTCGCCTTGGAATGTAAGTAATATCAAACTGTCTCAGTTCAATGTTCCATTTGAGTAACCTACCAGGCATCTCAGACCACGTGAGGACCTATCATAACGGCTGATCGGTGTAAACAGTAATTGGATGAGCCTGGAAATATGGATGGAGCTTCCTTGAGGCAATAATGAGAGAGTAGGCGAACTTCTCTAACTTCGAATAATTTCTCTCAGCTCCGGTTAATCGTTTACTGATATAATAGACATGTTTCTACACTCAGTCTTCCTTCCAAACTAAGGAAGCACTGATTGCGTTTTATGATACCGCCAAGTAAAGGTACGATTTCTCATAATTGATAGGCTTTGACAAAATCGGTTGTGTGGAGAGATGTTGAATCAGTGTTCGAAATGTGCCTGCACACTCAGTTGTCCATCCAAAGTTCCATCTCCCTTTTCGGATCGGATCAAAGAAGGGAATGCAGTTGTCGGTGGATTTTGAAATGAACTTGCTCAATGCTACTACCTTCCCATTGAGGCTCCGGACTTGCTTTATGGTTCTTGGAGTCTCAAGATTTCTGATTTCCTAGATCTTTTTTGGGATTTGCTTCGATTCTTCGAGCATTGACGATAAACCCAAGAAATTTTCTAGATGCGACTCCAAAGTGGCATTTCAGTGGATTGTGTTTCATCCTGTATTCTCAAAGGATGCTAAATATTGACTCCAAGTCTTTAACATGATCACTGGAGAATCGCAACTTCGCCAGCTTGTCCTCTACATATACTTCCATGGTCCTTCCGATCTGGTTAGCGAACATTCGATTGACAAGTCGTTGGTATGTAGCTCCGGCGTTCTTGAGTCCGAAGGGCATGACTTTGTAGCAGCAGAGTCGTAGATCGATCATGAAGCTGGTATGTTCTTGGTCGGGTAAGTGCATGGGTGTCTTGTTGTAAGCGAAAAAAGCATCCATAAAACATAATAATTCATGCCAAGCCATTTAATCTACGAGCTGATCAATTCGGGGAAGTGGAAAACTGTCTTTTGGGCAAGCTTTGTTTTGGTCTAAGTAATCAACACATGTCCTCCATTTCCCATTAGGCTTTCAGACAAGTACAAGATTGGATACCCACTCCGGGTATAAAACATCTCGAATAAACCCATTCAATTTCAACTTATCGACCTCTTCTTTAAGGGTGACAGATCTCTCTTGATCCATACCACGCCTTTTCTGTTTGACCGGGATATACCGCAAGTCAATATTCAAAGTGTGACTCGCGATGTCCGACAAGATCCCACACATGTCAGAATGCGTCCAGGCGAATACGTCGAGGTTCGCCCAGAGATATTCAACCAATTCCTTCTATGTATGTTGGCTTAACTGAGATTCAATCTGTAACAACCCGCATATTTTACGATTGTATATTTAAATATAACATCGTTGGTCAGATTAAATTCCAAAATGTTACTTTTTGGAAATAGTCGAATTAGGACTCGAGACCACTTCCATTGAGCCTAAAATAGTGTTTGTGACCTTTTTGAGTATAAACATCGATATGTTTGGGGTTGAGAAGAATTTTGCTATTTTTTTATTAGGCTTTGCTTTTGGGTTTCAGCCCTTTAACCCATCTAATACCCTAACTCTTCATCCAACTCCTCTTCACGCATTCTTTTATTTCCTAACACTCAGGCAAAGAGAAAAATGGGGGAAAAGAAAGGAAATTAGAAATCCCTAAGCCCTAGATTCTTACGAAATTCCAATTCAAGCTCTAGATATCAAAAAAAAGCTTTAGGTAAGCATCCACTTCATCTTCTCCATCTCATTCCCTCTTCCTTTTTCAGAAATTCCTACACCCTAACTTAGGAATATTTTTCTTATGAGCTAAGATTGAAGCTTCTAGAGTTGAAGTTGTAGTGTGGTTGTTCTTTCCTTTGTTTTAAGCTTCTCTCTTTCGTATTTGGGTTTAAAGGTGAGTTTTTTTAAACTCACATCTACGTGTATAACTTTCAATATTGTTAGGTATGAATTCCTAATATCTATTCATGTTCATTTGCTTTTGATTTGAATTGTTTTGGTGAATTTTCCAATTTTGGTGTTTTGAAGTCAAAATATTTAAAGATCCTATCTAGGATGTTTGAACATGTTATTTGTGGCGTATCGAAGAGCCTATAGTGCTGGGTTGTAGGATGGCATAAATCCCTAGCATCCATCGCTCTTCGATCACATTTCGGTTTGGATTTGCCATTTTTGGGCTTGGCTGTTCTTTTTACCTAGCAGAAAATTTCAGACGTCTGAAATAAAACTTAGACGTCTGGTTGAAAATTTCAGACGTCTGAAATAGTTCTGGAAATAGAAAAAAGGGCAGAGACAAAATCCAGATGTTTGAAATAAAATTCAGACGTCTGAAACCAAATTCAAACGTCTGGTTAAAGAATTCAGACGCTTAAATGGATTTGTAAGTAAAAAGAGAAAGGAGAAAAACACATTTACTTCTAGAACCTAAGGCCAGACATCAGGAAACACCTACCAGACGTCTGGAACTGTTAATTTTGCCTATTTTGGCTGTTTTTGAGTGAATTTCCAATTTTAATCGATTTTTATTGATCCAGTTAGTTGTTGTCATTTATTTTCGACCTTGATGACTTTTGTCTGGATTTTAGGGAATATCCACTTGATGGATCTGATATCGATTTTTTATAGATTTAATTCACATCGTCGACTGTGAATTATTGGTTGATTGATTATTTTTAATATCATTTTCTATGATTTATCGCTTTAAAATACAAAGGTTTCCATAATAATAGTAAATACTAGAACTCTTCCATCAAAACGATTTCAACATTTACTTTCAATACAAAGCTCGCATTTAAAACCATTTTTAAGTCTACTAGTATATACAAACCTTTCCCTCATTCATATGAGAAATCTAATTAGACGACTTAGCAAAAAAAAGTGGTATGAAACGCTTGTGTTTACTTCATTGATTAATTCTTGGACTTATTCGATTGAACTCTCGTGACAATTTTCGAGTAGAAATCCACAATATGTTCGTAAATATTTAAGTTAAGCCAGTGGCATGAGACATGAAGCTAAACTTATTTATTTTCTAGCTTAGTGTAATTTACACTTATTGATCAATGATGATCATTTTGTGATTTAGACTAGCTGTAACGTTCGGGTATTTTTCGACTCTCGAAAATTCAACATCGACACTCACTTTATCGACTGCCGAGAAATCGAAGGCCGAAAACCCAAAATGTTATGGGTTTAAGAAAAAGAATTTAAGAAAAGAGAAGAGAGAAAGAAATAGAAAATAGAGGGAAAAGAAAAATAGAAAATGTCAGAAAGATAGAATTTTAAAATAGAAGAAAAAGAGAAATAGAACAGAAAGAAAATAGAGAAAATAGAACGGAACAGAAAACAACAGAACAACATCAGAATCTCACAATTCGCAGCGGAACAACATATAATAATAAATGAATAATCTTTAAACAAAGAACTATATCAGTTATTACATTTTATACATTACATTACATCATCATCAGAGTGTACGACAATATACAACAAACAGTGCAGCGGAAAAAGAAAGTACTATGTACTAGTAATACGCCAATGCCATCCATCTTGCTTCCAGCAATTTCTGAATTCCAGAATATCCTGATAAACCTTAACTCTTAACTGCCCGTGTGGAAAATTGGCGGGCACCCAGAGTTTAGGAAGGAAAACAATAAACTCCAAGTCAGTCATGTGACTGGTGTGAGAACTCAAAACAGTTTATTTTTTTCTTTAAAATTAAAATGGAGGAATATTTTTAAAAATCAATTCGCAATGCTTTTAAAAATGAGACTACCATAAGACCTCCTGCCACACACACAATGCAAACGCAGACTTGGAGAAGATTTCTCCTTATGATAGTCAAACATGCTTGATACGCATTAAAATCAAATCAATTTTGATATTATTATTAGTGCATAGCGTCGAAGATATTTCGAAAGTAGAATATAAATCTTAGCCAGCATAGGTACCATTATATTATGCCTACTATAGCTACCTCCTGAGGAAGCAGGTTCTACAACTAAAACCGTACAAGTTTCGTATTGTTTCTTTGGATTTCCAACAAATGGTCAGGCCAAGGAACTTCCCATTGCCACATGAGAATGCCTCTGGAAAGACATCCCCGAGAACCAAACCGGAACTCTACCAACACAAGGCCGGGTTACCCCTAACTGGGTAACTACTGACACGAGCACGCCATTCCCCGATCGTAAACGACCTTTCTCACGGGATCCCGATAACCAACAACCACAAAGTAATAAATTCGTAGTAACCACATAGGTTAAATATCTGGGCTCCATACCATGATACCACCTCTATCCAGAAGGAAATGTACATACCCTAAAGGGTGCTACCCCTCATAACCTTGCTGCTTCTTTCCTGTTTTGACCATTTCCGGGGTATGAGGCTCGACGAAGTCACGTCCACAAAAACATACTTTATACAAAAGCCATGCTTTTGGGTCAACAAATGATCAACACAATGATCACCAAGATAGACGATCAAATAAACGATCCTATCCCAATAATCAACACAATGATCATTCACAGCAACACTCAGCATGTCACATTACCAAATTGGGAATATATCGCTGATAACTTCAACTATATAACCTCTGAGCTCGTACGTCTCAGAGAAGGGTGTTAAGCTAAAAGAATAAATTCTCCGCCACCACAGAAATATATTTGAAAGAAATCGGCTTTACATCTCAACTTGTAATGTCAGACACACAATCCATACAAGTCTGTTCCGGGCTCGAACAGAACCGAAGGCACTTACAAAGAAGTCCTTGCAATCCGAATAATCTCTAATCACGTTCAGATTTCCCATCACATATGGAGATCTCAATACCAGGGATCAGCCAGTGCAGAGACAATCAACAAGAAACCCTTTCACTTTCGAAAATATCCGGTCTTCAACACCGATCTTCGAATGCAATTCATAACGACGTATCACATATTCGGAATGGGTTATACGACCCCAAGGTCCTTTCCCGGTTAACCCGAATAGTGAGCGCTTATTTTAAAAAATAAGTGTGGCATTCAATTTCAAACAAATCACAACAAATACCTATTTAAAGGTAAATATTGATAGTCGGTTATTGAACTATCAATAGATATGCCAACATCACCAGATTCCAAATAATTTTCCAAATTATTTATTTCACAAAAATATCTTTATAAGATATATAGTTTTCACACTTCAAAAATAAATCAACATTTATTTTCAAACAAATCCCCTTTTTTATTTATAAATTCTATAATGAATTTATATTCCCAAAATATCCATGAATATACTATTTTAATTATTCATTTCAATTTATCTTCAAAAAGATAAATTCTCAACATATTTACTTTATATTGGAAACCATTTCCATACTTCAAAAATAAATCAATATTTATTTTTAAACCCATTTTCCCAATTCCATTTATAAATTCCATATTGAATCTATACTTCCAAAATATTTATGAATATACGATTGCTATTTTTCATTTTCAATTTATCTTCAAAAAGGTAAATTCTCTAAACTTTCCATTTCACATTGGAAAAACAATTTCCATACTTATTTATTTTATAAGTAATTCATAAATCTTTTATTTTCAACCTTAGAAAATATTTCATATACTTTAATCGAAATTAAGTATATATTTCATTCTTTAAGAAAATCATTCTCTTAAACATATTTATTTGGGCCAAAACGAATGTTGCGTAAAACATGGTTACGACAACCCAAATTCACTAGTATAGGGATTCCAAATTAAAATAGATATATAAATCCCAATACTATACAAAACATTCCTTTTCGGAAATCATTTATTATAACAACAGTGTTATAATCCACTATTTCCTTTTATTTCCCGAAAACATTTATTTCAACAATAAATGTTGAAATCTATGGTTTCAAATCTCAACACCTTCTTAAAACATCTTTAGATTGTTTTAATTCTATTTCAAACATCACTTCCAAAATAATTTCTTTAACTTATTATTCACTATTCAAAAACGTGAATATTCTTTGTTAATAAATTTCATCATTTCTATTCATTTTATTTTAAAGAATTATTCACTGTCTAAAACATGAATATAACTCTATAAATAAATTACAACAATTTTACTTATCAAAATAAGTCATTTCGAATTTATAAAACAACGTTTATAAATTCTATTTCTATTTATTTTTATAACAACTTCCTTTTATAAATTTCCTTTATAAATCTATTCAGTTTCATATCTCAATGATATACTAAAATTTCATATTATAAGTTAAATACTTATAATTTATTTGTTTATAAAATCATTCCTTTAAACTTCATAATTATAAATCTTATAACTTATAAGATTCAATTATTTATCCAAATTCCATTCCTTTAATAACTTTATGAATTTTATTT
Organism: Allium cepa; assembly: GCA_030765085.1. Taxonomy (NCBI): domain Eukaryota; kingdom Viridiplantae; phylum Streptophyta; class Magnoliopsida; order Asparagales; family Amaryllidaceae; genus Allium; species Allium cepa. The sequence continues at coordinate 578,054,789 of CM060932.1, read as the reverse complement.
TGTTTTCCTTTACAAATTTTATAAACCTACTATTTATAAAATTCTATTTATAACTTCATCGTTATAACCCCATAAACTTCATTCATTTGTGAAATTCATTCACAATTCATTCTAACTCTTATAAAAGCTCGTTTAATAATCCCAATATATTTTAATTTATAAATATCAATTTATAAATCTTTTTAATATAAAACAATTTATATTACTATTTTAAAACGTCTTTTAACTCCTTTATAATTTATCATTTTAATTTATAAAATAATCAAATTTCATAAATTCTATAGATTTCATTCCTTTATGAAATTCATTTACAAATCATTCTATTACCTATAAAAGTTCGTTTTATAATTCAAAATATTCTAAATTTATAAATATCAACTTATAAATCTTTTAATATAAATCAATTTATATTATTACTTTAAACATCTTTAAATTCTTTTATGATTTCATCATTCTGATTTATAAAATAAAAATTTTATAAATCCTATTTTAAACTTCTTATAATAAATTCAGAATTCCCAGTTCAAACTATTTTACAAAATCACTAATCCCATATTTTCAAAAATCAACTTTTAACTCTATTTCTCAAAAATCATAATTTTTATAATATTAAAATTATAACGTTTATTTATTTAAGATGAATCAATTCAAAAAAAATATTTTATAAACGTATATTTCCAAAAATAACTTTAGAAATTAAAATTTGTTATTTTTAAACTTCAAATTTGGATCCGATGATGCAACACATCAATATTCAATCACAACTTTCAAACATCATATATCATCCATGATAACAATCAAATATCACAATATATGAAATCAAATAAATATTTGTGAGGAATCCAGTTGGATCCCTCCAACCTGTTTCCCTGCATCCACAGACATTAGCACAATACCATTCCGTTTCAAGACGGAATATCGCGGTACATGGGATTTTATAAATATATATCCGCTTACTAACGGCGCAATAGGGTCTCATCCGCTAAAAGAAAATGCGGGAAATCAATCAACTGCAATATATACATATGCCAATATATATATATTGCTATATATAATATATAATACCAATTCCACTTCGAGGTGGAATATCGCGGTATATGTGTGTAATAAATAACCTCCGCTTACTAACGGCGTATAGGGTCTATTCACATCCAATATATATATATAACAATCATCACTCAATTATTCAATCAACACAGTCAAGCAAATTTTAGATTTAACTATTTAAAATTTAAATAAACAACAGAAATTCCTTTTGAGTGAGAAGTTCTCACCTTTGCTTTTATTAGCAATCCACTCCCAATTCAACTTGTTTTCTTCATTTATACCTTGTATAAATAATTATACAGTTTGTTAATATTTGAATTAATCGAACTGTTAATTTTCATTTGATAATTTCGATTCATCGGTGCTTTCATTTTAATAGTTAAATTAACTAATGGTTTTATTTAAACGAATCATAAATTTTTAACTAATTATTTTACTTTAAATTAATATCTTCAAATCAACTTCTTTTAATAAATTTGTTCAACTAAAAATTTAAATTTTGAAACTAAATTCCCTTAAATAAATTAATTTTACTAGAATTTCAAACTGAACTAAATTTCTTTTAATAAATTTTCTTAACTAACTATTTATTTAAATAAATTTTCCATGGATAAAATATCCTTTAGTTACTAAAATAAACAGATAAATTTTAAATCAACTAATTTTTCTTAAATAAAATTATTTTCCTTTCAACCAAATTTCTGTTAACTAATTATTTTCTGTTTATAAATTTTATTTAGACTAATGATTAAATTCCCTTTTATAACATTTACTTTATAAATATTCGGAAAATTCAAATCACCAATTATCGTTCAAATAGATTTAATTAACTAATTATTTAAATCTAAATTTAAAAAAATAAGCAGACTGTAATCCTTTATTACATTTTCAAAATATCTTAGTAAATCAATATTTCCAAATTCTCGTATATATATCTATATAATTTAAAAACCGCTTATGTATATTTTTATTTTCAAATCTTCCTTTAAATAATTTAATTAACTATAGATTTAATTTTAACTAAAGATTTTCTTTTTAGTAACTAAAATAGATAAAATAAATTAATTATCGTAAACTATTGTTCATAACAACTTAAACAAATAAATTTAAAGTTATACTTTCTTTTTCTTTTTAAATTTTTATTTTTTATTTTTTTAAATCTAATGATTTAATTCTAAACAAAGCATTAAATTTTTAAACAAATTTCTATACATAAATTTACGTAGCCAAATCTAAATTTAAAACTAAATTTTTCTTTAATAATTGCTTTCACTTTTCGAACCACACATACTAAAATAAAAAAATAATGTATGTATATATCTTACATAAACTGCATTGACATATGTATATAATATACTTTTCTGTTTATTTTTTATTTATTTTTTATTTAACGCAGGTACATACTCATGTTTATATATATATATATATATATAAATTAAATTATATAAACTATTTAATTACAACCTTACCCAACTGGACACGCGACCACCGCTTCTCCATCACCACCGGCTCCATCAACGTTGCCGCTCGATCGCCACTGTCCCATATTTTCACCTCTAACACGCGAGCAACCCACGATCGAAACCCTCCTGCCGCGTGCCTCCACTGCATCGCGAGTCGCCTCCCTTAGTCGATGCCGCCCCCCCTTCACGTACGAGCACGCGCGCGTCCATTCCTTGGCTTGCTCGACTCGCGAACCACCTCGCGACTAGCCTGCTTGAAATTTCGAGCACGATCGAACGAATCGCGTTCGATAACCTTTACGAAGTCGAGTTGACTTCGATTTGGCTGCGGCCATTTTTTTTTTTTTTCGTTTCGATTTGAGAATTGAAGAAAGAAAAGGGGGGAAAGAAAAATAGAAGAGGAATGGAGAACGGCTTCGGCCATTATTCGTTCTGCGTGATTTTGTTTTCCATTTGAATCTGAAGAGGGAGATGGTTATTAAATAATGGTAGAGATGATGGTTTGCACGATCTTGTTCGTGATTTTCTACGTGATACTCGGCGTGAGTTTAGGGAGAGTAACGTGATCTTTTTGCTAAATTTAAAAATTAAAATTCAAATTGAATTCGATTAAATTCCAATGCGTTTACGTGTCGTGTGCTCACATAACAACTCAGAAAAATACGAAATTTGAAATCCGAGAATAATTCAATATTACGGACTCAATGGAACTGGTTTCGTCGAATTCCGAGACTGTGCCTCGGATGGCTATTTTAAATATCGATTCAAACGATTTAATTTCAAAACTGAACAAATCACTTTCAAATTCAATTCTAAAGCTTCTATAATCTTCAATATTATCAATATGAATTTTACAAATATTTTTAAATCAGCTTAAAATTGAAGATTCAAATTTTTATTCAACTTTCAATAGATTAAATTCTATAATTTAATCGTTAAATTCAAAGTTATATTGAAAATTCAATTCAAACCATCATTTAAATATTTAAAATTAATTAAATATTCTTAAATTAAATTATTAAAATTTCTGGGTCGTTACAATCTTCCCTCCTTAAAAGGATTTCATCCCGAAATTACAAGTTAAGAAGAATGCTCTTATCCCGTCTATTATTTTTCATAATTCAAATAATTTTATCAACTTACTAGCCTAAATCTTTTTACTAGAGATTCACTATCATTTCAACTAGCTTTCCAACTTCAATTATAGGTTTCAACCAACATTGTTTTCCTAACAATTCAAATTTAAATTCAAATTCAAATTTCAAACTTTCAAAAATTTTCAAAATTTTTCTAACACCCTAAATTTTCGAAAATTTTTGCCAGCGTCTCCTTTGCACGGCTAGCTCGGTATGACTACAAAATGGCACCACGGCCCCTCAGAATCAAAAAGAAAAGAGAAAAGCCAAGTGGCTAGAGAAGAAAGTCATCAAATTTCATACTGAAATTCAAATACGTACCTTTTTGTCGAGCAATTCAATTTTATATTTGAAATCAAAATCTCAATTCCTTTATATACCTATATAACCTGCTAGTAGTAGCATACAAATCCAAATACAATATCCAAACCAATTTGCCAATTCTATTGCAAAATTTCGATATATGTTTCTTATATATTTTATCTTCACTATTGAAGTTACATATTCATTTCATTCAATTTTACTCTTCAATTCAATTTCATTCACAATTTAAATTCCATTTGAATTCAATTCACAATTTGAAATTCCATTCGAATTTAATTCTCAATTCTAAATATTGAATTCTATCGATTTACTTTCATTTGCTAATTCATATTACTACTTTAAATTAGTTTTATTCACTAATTCATTTAAATTTTCAATTCATTCAATTTCATTTGAATTTATTTCACAAATGAATAAATTATCAAGTTAATTTTCTTGAATTCAATCCATTTTATTTAATTCCATATACTAATGATAATAATTCAATATCATCACTTCTAACAATCATGCAACCATATATTATAATAATTCATAGAAAGCCATTTCTTTTCTATACAAAAATAGTTTTGGGCAAAATTACTTTATTTACCTGATTCAAAACAATTTTATATTCACTAACAAATACGCGCTCATATCTATTATTACACTCAAACTCATTCTAGAGTACTACTGACTCTATCTCTAACGAGTAATACCCAACAGAACCATGGTTGTCGCTTAACCATAAGCTCTGATACCAAATGTAACGTTCGAGTATTTTTCGACTTTCGAAAATTCAACATCGACACTCACTTTATCGACTGCCGAGAAATCGAAGGCCGAAAACCCAAAATGTTATGGGTTTAAGAAAAAGAATTTAGGAAAAGAGAAGAGAGAAAGAAATAGAAAATAGAGGGAAAAGAAAAATAGAAAATGTCAGAAAGATAGAATTTTAAAATAGAAGAAAAAGAGAAATAGAACAGAAAGAAAATAGAGAAAATAGAACGGAACAGAAAACAACAGAACAACATCAGAATCTCACAATTCGCAGCGGAACAACATATAATAATAAATGAATAATCTTTAAACAAAGAACTATATCAGTTATTACATTTTATACATTACATTACATCATCATCAGAGTGTACGACAATATACAACAAACAGTGCAGCGGAAAAAGAAAGTACTATGTACTAGTAATACGCCAATGCCATCCATTTTGCTTCCAGCAATTTCTGAATTCCAGAATATCCTGATAAACCTTAACTCTTAACTGCCCGTGTGGAAAATTGGTGGGCACCCAGAGTTTAGGAAGGAAAACAATAAACTCCAAGTCAGTCATGTGACTGGTGTGAGAACTCAAAACAGTTTATTTTTTTCTTTAAAATTAAAATGGAGGAATATTTTTAAAAATCAATTCGCAATGCTTTTAAAAATGAGACTACCATAAGACCTCCTGCCACACACACAATGCAAACGCAGACTTGGAGAAGATTTCTCCTTATGATAGTCAAACATGCTTGATACGCATTAAAATCTAATCAATTTTGATATTATTATTAGTGCATAGTGTCGAAGATATTTCGAAAGTAGAATATAAATCTTAGCCAGCATAGGTACCATTATATTATGCCTACTATAGCTACCTCCTGAGGAAGCAGGTTCTACAACTAAAACCGTACAAGTTTAGTATTGTTTCATTGGATTTCCAACAAATGGTCAGGCCAAGGAACTTCCCGTTGCCACATGAGAATGCCTCTGGAAAGACATCCCCGAGAACCAAACCGGAACTCTACCAACACAAGGCCGGGTTACCCCTAATTGGGTAACTACTGACACGAGCACGCCATTCCCCGATCGTAAACGACCTTTCTCACGGGATCCCGATAACCAACAACCACAAAGTAATAAATTCGTAGTAACCACATAGGTTAAATATCTGGGCTCCATACCATGATACCACCTCTATCCAGAAGGAAATGTACATACCCTAAAGGGTGCTACCCCTCATAACCTTGCTGCTTCTTTCCTGTTTTGACCATTTCCGGGGTGTGAGGCTCGACGAAGTCACGTCCACAAAAACATACTTTATACAAAAGCCATGCTTTTGGGTCAACAAATGATCAACACAATGATCACCAAGATAGACGATCAAATAAACGATCCTATCCCAATAATCAACACAATGATCATTCACAGCAACACTCAGCATGTCACATTACCAAATTGGGAATATATCGCTGATAACTTCAACTATATAACCTCTGAGCTCGTACGTCTCAGAGAAGGGTGTTAAGCTAAAAGAATAAATTCTCCGCCACCACAGAAATATATTTGAAAGAAATCGGCTTTACATCTCAACTTGTAATGTCAGACACACAATCCATACAAGTCTGTTCCGGGCTCGAACAGAACCGAAGGCACTTACAAAGAAGTCCTTGCAATCCGAATAATCTCTAATCACGTTCGGATTTCCCATCACATATGGAGATCTCAATACCAGGGATCAGCCAGTGCAGAGACAATCAACAAGAAACCCTTTCACTTTCGAAAATATCCGGTCTTCAACACCGATCTTCGAATGCAATTCATAACGACGTATCACATATTCGGAATGGGTTATACGACCCCAAGGTCCTTTCCCGGTTAACCCGAATAGTGAGCGCTTATTTTAAAAAATAAGTGTGGCATTCAATTTCAAACAAATCACAACAAATACCTATTTAAAGGTAAATATTGATAGTCGGTTATTGAACTATCAATAGATATGCCAACATCACCAGATTCCAAATAATTTTCCAAATTATTTATTTCACAAAAATATCTTTATAAGATATATAGTTTTCACACTTCAAAAATAAATCAACATTTATTTTCAAACAAATCCCCTTTTTTATTTATAAATTCTATAATGAATTTATATTCCCAAAATATCCATGAATATACTATTTTAATTATTCATTTCAATTTATCTTCAAAAAGATAAATTCTCAACATATTTACTTTATATTGGAAACCATTTCCATACTTCAAAAATAAATCAATATTTATTTTTAAACCCATTTTCCCAATTCCATTTATAAATTCCATATTGAATCTGTACTTCCAAAATATTTATGAATATACGATTGCTATTTTTCATTTTCAATTTATCTTCAAAAAGGTAAATTCTCTAAACTTTCCATTTCACATTGGAAAAAAAAATTCCATACTTATTTATTTTATAAGTAATTCATAAATCTTTTATTTTCAACCTTAGAAAATATTTCATATACTTTAATCGAAATTAAGTATATATTTCATTCTTTAAGAAAATCATTCTCTTAAACATATTTATTTGGGCCAAAACGAATGTTGCGTAAAACATGGTTACGACAACCCAAATTCACTAGTATAGGGATTCGAAATTAAAATAAATATATAAATCCCAATACTATACAAAACATTCCTTTTCGGAAATCATTTATTATAACAACAGTGTTATAATCCACTATTTCCTTTTATTTCCCGAAAACATTTATTTCAACAATAAATGTTGAAATCTATGGTTTCAAATCTCAACACCTTCTTAAAACATCTTTAGATTGTTTTAGTTCTATTTCAAACATCACTTCCAAAATAATTTCTTTAACTTATTATTCACTATTCAAAAACGTGAATATTCTTTGTTAATAAATTTCATCATTTCTATTCATTTTATTTTAAAGAATTATTCACTGTCTAAAACATGAATATAACTCTATAAATAAATTACAACAATTTTACTTATCAAAATAAGTCATTTCGAATTTATAAAACAACGTTTATAAATTCTATTTCTATTTATTTTTATAACAACTTCCTTTTATAAATTTCCTTTATAAATCTATTCAGTTTCATATCTCAATGATATACTAAAATTTCATATTATAAGTTAAATACTTATAATTTATTTGTTTATAAAATCGTTCCTTTAAACTTCATAATTATAAATCTTATAACTTATAAGATTCAATTATTTATCCAAATTCCATTCCTTTAATAACTTTATGAATTTTATTTTGTTTTCCTTTACAAATTTTATAAACCTACTATTTATAAAATTCTATTTATAACTTCATCGTTATAACCCCATAAACTTCATTCATTTGTGAAATTCATTCACAATTCATTCTAACTCTTATAAAAGCTCGTTTAATAATCCCAATATATTTTAATTTATAAATATCAATTTATAAATCTTTTTAATATAAAACAATTTATATTACTATTTTAAAACGTCTTTTAACTCCTTTATAATTTATCATTTTAATTTATAAAATAATCAAATTTCATAAATTCTATAGATTTCATTCCTTTATGAAATTCATTTACAAATCATTCTATTACCTATAAAAGTTCGTTTTATAATTCAAGATATTCTAAATTTATAAATATCAACTTATAAATCTTTTAATATAAATCAATTTATATTATTACTTTAAACATCTTTAAATTCTTTTATGATTTCATCATTCTGATTTATAAAATAAAAATTTTATAAATCCTATTTTAAACTTCTTATAATAAATTCAGAATTCCCAGTTCAAACTATTTTACAAAATCACTAATCCCATATTTTCAAAAATCAACTTTTAACTCTATTTCTCAAAAATCATAATTTTTATAATATTAAAATTATAACGTTTATTTATTTAAGATGAATCAATTCAAAAAAAATATTTTATAAACGTATATTTCCAAAAATAACTTTAGAAATTAAAATTTGTTATTTTTAAACTTCAAATTTGGATCCGATGATGCAACACATCAATATTCAATCACAACTTTCAAACATCATATATCATCCATGATAACAATCAAATATCACAATATATGAAATCAAATAAATATTTGTGAGGAATCCAGTTGGATCCCTCCAACCTGTTTCCCTGCATCCACAGACATTAGCACAATACCATTCCGTTTCAAGACGGAATATCGCGGTACATGGGATTTTATAAATATATATCCGCTTACTAACGGCGCAATAGGGTCTCATCCGCTAAAAGAAAATGCGGGAAATCAATCAACTGCAATATATACATATGCCAATATATATATATTGCTATATATAATATATAATACCAATTCCACTTCGAGGTGGAATATCGCGGTATATGTGTGTAATAAATAACCTCCGCTTACTAACGGCGTATAGGGTCTATTCACATCCAATATATATATATATAACAATCATCACTCAATTATTCAATCAACACAGTCAAGCAAATTTTAGATTTAACTATTTAAAATTTAAATAAACAACAGAAATTCCTTTTGAGTGAGAAGTTCTCACCTTTGCTTTTATTAGCAATCCACTCCCAATTCAACTTGTTTTCTTCATTTATACCTTGTATAAATAATTATACAGTTTGTTAATATTTGAATTAATCGAACTGTTAATTTTCATTTGATAATTTCGATTCATCGGTGCTTTCATTTTAATAGTTAAATTAACTAATGGTTTTATTTAAACGAATCATAAATTTTTAACTAATTATTTTACTTTAAATTAATATCTTCAAATCAACTTCTTTTAATAAATTTGTTCAACTAAAAATTTAAATTTTGAAACTAAATTCCCTTAAATAAATTAATTTAACTAGAATTTCAAACTGAACTAAATTTCTTTTAATAAATTTTCTTAACTAACTATTTATTTAAATAAATTTTCCATGGATAAAATATCCTTTAGTTACTAAAATAAACAGATAAATTTTAAATCAACTAATTTTTCTTAAATAAAATTATTTTCCTTTCAACCAAATTTCTGTTAACTAATTATTTTCTGTTTATAAATTTTATTTAGACTAATGATTAAATTCCCTTTTATAACATTTACTTTATAAATATTCGGAAAATTCAAATCACCAATTATCGTTCAAATAGATTTAATTAACTAATTATTTAAATCTAAATTTAAAAAAATAAGCAGACTGTAATCCTTTATTACATTTTCAAAATATCTTAGTAAATCAATATTTCCAAATTCTCGTATATATATATCTATATAATTTAAAAACCGCTTATGTATATTTTTATTTTCAAATCTTCCTTTAAATAATTTAATTAACTATAGATTTAATTTTAACTAAAGATTTTCTTTTTAGTAACTAAAATAGATAAAATAAATTAATTATCGTAAACTATTGTTCATAACAACTTAAACAAATAAATTTAAAGTTATACTTTCTTTTTCTTTTTAATTTTTTTTTTTAAATCTAATGATTTAATTCTAAACAAAGCATTAAATTTTTAAACAAATTTCTATACATAAATTTACGTAGCCAAATCTAAATTTAAAACTAAATTTTTCTTTAATAATTGCTTTCACTTTTCGAACCACACATACTAAAATAAAATAATAATGTATGTATATATCTTACATAAACTGCATTGACATATGTATATAATATACTTTTCTGTTTATTTTTTATTTATTTTTTATTTAACGCAGGTACATACTCATGTTTATATATATATATATATAAATTAAATTATATAAACTATTTAATTACAACCTTACCCAACTGGACACGCGACCACCGCTTCTCCATCACCACCGGCTCCATCAACGTCGCCGCTCGATCGCCACTGTCCCATATTTTCACCTCCAACACGCGAGCAACCCACGATCGAAACCCTCCTGCCGCGTGCCTCCACTGCATCGCGAGTCGCCTCCCTGAGTCGATGCCGCCCCCCCCCCCTTCACGTACGAGCACGCGCGCGTCCATTCCTTGGCTTGCTCGACTCGCGAACCACCTCGCGACTAGCCTGCTTGAAATTTCGAGCACGATCGAACGAATCGCGTTCGATAACCTTTACGAAGTCGAGTTGACTTCGATTTGGCTGCGGCCATTTTTTTTTTTTTCGTTTCGATTTGAGAATTGAAGAAAGAAAAGGGGGGAAAGAAAAATAGAAGAGGAATGGAGAACGGCTTCGGCCATTATTCGTTCTGCGTGATTTTGTTTTCCATTTGAATCTGAAGAGGGAGATGGTTATTAAATAATGGTAGAGATGATGGTTTGCACGATCTTGTTCGTGATTTTCTACGTGATACTCGGCGTGAGTTTAGGGAGAGTAACGTGATCTTTTTGCTAAATTTAAAAATTAAAATTCAAATTGAATTCGATTAAATTCCAATGCGTTTACGTGTCGTGTGCTCACATAACAACTCAGAAAAATACGAAATTTGAAATCCGAGAATAATTCAATATTACGGACTCAATGGAACTGGTTTCGTCGAATTCCGAGACTGTGCCTCGGATGGCTATTTTAAATATCGATTCAAACGATTTAATTTCAAAACTGAACAAATCACTTTCAAATTCAATTCTGAAGCTTCTATAATCTTCAATATTATCAATATGAATTTTACAAGCCTTTGAAATATTTTTAAATCGGCTTAAAATTGAAGATTCAAATTTTTATTCAACTTTCAATAGATTAAATTCTATAATTTAATCGTTAAATTCAAAGTTATATTGAAAATTCAATTCAAACCATCATTTAAATATTTAAAATTAATTAAATATTCTCAAATTAAATTATTAAAATTTCTGGGTCGTTACAATCTTCCCTCCTTAAAAGAATTTCATCCCGAAATTACAAGTTAAGAAGAATGCTCTTATCCCGTCTATTATTTTTCATAATTCAAATAATTTTATCAACTTACTAGCCTAAATCTTTTTACTAGAGATTAACTATCATTTCAACTAGCTTTCCAACTTCAATTATAGGTTTCAACCAACATTGTTTTCCTAACAATTCAAATTTAAATTCAAATTCAAATTTCAAACTTTCAAAAAAATTCAAAATTTTTCTAACACCCTAAATTTTCGAAAATTTTTGCCAGCGTCTCCTTTGCACGGCTAGCTCGGTACGACTACAAAATGGCACCACGGCCCCTCAGAATCAAAAAGAAAAGAGAAAAGCCAAGTGGCTAGAGAAGAAAGTCATCAAATTTCATACTGAAATTCAAATACGTACCTTTTTGTCGAGCAATTCAATTTTATCTTTGAAATCAAAATCTCAATTCCTTTATATACCTGTATAACCTGCTAGTAGTAGCATACAAATCCAAATACAATATCCAAACCAATTTGCCAATTCTATTGCAAAATTTCGATATATGTTTCTTATATATTTTAACTTCACTATTGAAGTTACATATTCATTTCATTCAATTTTACTCTTCAATTCAATTTCATTCACAATTTAAATTCCATTTGAATTCAATTCCCAATTTGAAATTCCATTCGAATTTAATTCTCAATTCTAAATATTGAATTCTATCGATTTACTTTCATTTGCTAATTCATATTACTACTTTAAATTAGTTTTATTCACTAATTCATTTAAATTTTCAATTCATTCAATTTCATTTGAATTTATTTCACAAATGAATAAATTATCAAGTTAATTTTCTTGAATTCAATCCATTTTATTTAATTCCATATACTAATGATAATAATTCAATATCATCACTTCTAACAATCATGCAACCATATATTATAATAATTCATAGAAAGTCATTTCTTTTCTATACAAAAATAGTTTTGGGCAAAATTACTTTATTTACCTGATTCAAAACAATTTTATATTCACTAACAAATACGCGCTCATATCTATTATTACACTCAAACTCATTCTAGAGTACTACTGACTCTATCTCTAACGAGTAATACCCAACAGAACCATGGTTGTCGCTTAACCATAAGCTCTGATACCAAATGTAACGTTCGAGTATTTTTCGACTTTCGAAAATTCAACATCGACACTCACTTTATCGACTGCCGAGAAATCGAAGGCCGAAAACCCGAAATGTTATGGGTTTAAGAAAAAGAATTTAAGAAAAGAGAAGAGAGAAAGAAATAGAAAATAGAGGGAAAAGAAAAATAGAAAATGTCAGAAAGATAGAATTTTAAAATAGAAGAAAAAGAGAAATAGAACAGAAAGAAAATAGAGAAAATAGAACGGAACAGAAAACAACAGAACAACATCAGAATCTCACAATTCGCAGCGGAACAACATATAATAATAAATGAATAATCTTTAAACAAAGAACTATATCAGTTATTACATTTTATACATTACATTACATCATCATCAGAGTGTACGACAATATACAACAAACAGTGCAGCGGAAAAAGAAAGTACTATGTACTAGTAACACGCCAATGCCATCCATCTTGCTTCCAGCAATTTCTGAATTCCAGAATATCCTGATAAACCTTAACTCTTAACTGCCCGTGTGGAAAATTGGTGGGCACCCAGAGTTTAGGAAGGAAAACAATAAACTCCAAGTCAGTCATGTGACTGGTGTGAGAACTCAAAACAGTTTATTTTTTTCTTTAAAATTAAAATGGAGGAATATTTTTAAAAATCAATTCGCAATGCTTTTAAAAATGAGACTACCATAAGACCTCCTGCCACACACACAATGCAAACGCAGACTTGGAGAAGATTTCTCCTTATGATAGTCAAACATGCTTGATACGCATTGAAATCAAATCAATTTTGATATTATTATTAGTGCATAGTGTCGAAGATATTTCGAAAGTAGAATATAAATCTTAGCCAGCATAGGTACCATTATATTATGCCTACTATAGCTACCTCCTGAGGAAGCAGGTTCTACAACTAAAACCGTACAAGTTTAGTATTGTTTCATTGGATTTCCAACAAATGGTCAGGCCAAGGAACTTCCCATTGCCACATGAGAATGCCTCTGGAAAGACATCCCCGAGAACCAAACCGGAACTCTACCAACACAAGGCCGGGTTACCCCTAATTGGGTAACTACTGACACGAGCACGCCATTCCCCGATCGTAAACGACCTTTCTCACGGGATCCCGATAACCAACAACCACAAAGTAATAAATTCGTAGTAACCACATAGGTTAAATATCTGGGCTCCATACCATGATACCACCTCTATCCAGAAGGAAATGTACATACCCTAAAGGGTGCTACCCCTCATAACCTTGCTGCTTCTTTCCTGTTTTGACCATTTCCGGGGTGTGAGGCTCGACGAAGTCACGTCCACAAAAACATACTTTATACAAAAGCCATGCTTTTGGGTCAACAAATGATCAACACAATGATCACCAAGATAGACGATCAAATAAACGATCCTATCCCAATAATCAACACAATGATCATTCACAGCAACACTCAGCATGTCACATTACCAAATTGGGAATATATCGCTGATAACTTCAACTATATAACCTCTGAGCTCGTACGTCTCAGAGAAGGGTGTTAAGCTAAAAGAATAAATTCTCCGCCACCATAGAAATATATTTGAAAGAAATCGGCTTTACATCTCAACTTGTAATGTCAGACACACAATCCATACAAGTCTGTTCCGGGCTCGAACAGAACCGAAGGCACTTACAAAGAAGTCCTTGCAATCCGAATAATCTCTAATCACGTTCGGATTTCCCATCACATATGGAGATCTCAATACCAGGGATCAGCCAGTGCAGAGACAATCAACAAGAAACCCTTTCACTTTCGAAAATATCCGGTCTTCAACACCGATCTTCGAATGCAATTCATAACGACGTATCACATATTCGGAATGGGTTATACGACCCCAAGGTCCTTTCCCGGTTAACCCGAATAGTGAGCGCTTATTTTAAAAAATAAGTGTGGCATTCAATTTCAAACAAATCACAACAAATACCTATTTAAAGGTAAATATTGATAGTCGGTTATTGAACTATCAATAGATATGCCAACATCACCAGATTCCAAATAATTTTCCAAATTATTTATTTCACAAAAATATCTTTATAAGATATATAGTTTTCACACTTCAAAAATAAATCAACATTTATTTTCAAACAAATCCCCTTTTTATTTATAAATTCTATAATGAATTTATATTCCCAAAATATCCATGAATATACTATTTTAATTATTCATTTCAATTTATCTTCAAAAAGATAAATTCTCAACATATTTACTTTATATTGGAAACCATTTCCATACTTCAAAAATAAATCAATATTTATTTTTAAACCCATTTTCCCAATTCCATTTATAAATTCCATATTGAATCTGTACTTCCAAAATATTTATGAATATACGATTGCTATTTTTCATTTTCAATTTATCTTCAAAAAGGTAAATTCTCTAAACTTTCCATTTCACATTGGAAAAAAAAATTCCATACTTATTTATTTTATAAGTAATTCATAAATCTTTTATTTTCAACCTTAGAAAATATTTCATATACTTTAATCGAAATTAAGTATATATTTCATTCTTTAAGAAAATCATTCTCTTAAACATATTTATTTGGGCCAAAACGAATGTTGCGTAAAACATGGTTACGACAACCCAAATTCACTAGTATAGGGATTCGAAATTAAAATAGATATATAAATCCCAATACTATACAAAACATTCCTTTTCGGAAATCATTTATTATAACAACAGTGTTATAATCCACTATTTCCTTTTATTTCCCGAAAACATTTATTTCAACAATAAATGTTGAAATCTATGGTTTCAAATCTCAACACCTTCTTAAAACATCTTTAGATTGTTTTAGTTCTATTTCAAACATCACTTCCAAAATAATTTCTTTAACTTATTATTCACTATTCAAAAACGTGAATATTCTTTGTTAATAAATTTCATCATTTCTATTCATTTTATTTTAAAGAATTATTCACTGTCTAAAACATGAATATAACTCTATAAATAAATTACAACAATTTTACTTATCAAAATAAGTCATTTCGAATTTATAAAACAACGTTTATAAATTCTATTTCTATTTATTTTTATAACAACTTCCTTTTATAAATTTCCTTTATAAATCTATTCAGTTTCATATCTCAATGATATACTAAAATTTCATATTATAAGTTAAATACTTATAATTTATTTGTTTATAAAATCGTTCCTTTAAACTTCATAATTATAAATCTTATAACTTATAAGATTCAATTATTTATCCAAATTCCATTCCTTTAATAACTTTATGAATATTATTTTGTTTTCCTTTACAAATTTTATAAACCTACTATTTATAAAATTCTATTTATAACTTCATCGTTATAACCCCATAAACTTCATTCATTTGTGAAATTCATTCACAATTCATTCTAACTCTTATAAAAGCTCGTTTAATAATCCCAATATATTTTAATTTATAAATATCAATTTATAAATCTTTTTAATATAAAACAATTTATATTACTATTTTAAAAAGTCTTTTAACTCCTTTATAATTTATCATTTTAATTTATAAAATAATCAAATTTCATAAATTCTATGGATTTCATTCCTTTATGAAATTCATTTACAAATCATTCTATTACCTATAAAAGTTCGTTTTATAATTCAAAATATTCTAAATTTATAAATATCAACTTATAAATCTTTTAATATAAATCAATTTATATTATTACTTTAAACATCTTTAAATTC
This sequence comes from Allium cepa, assembly GCA_030765085.1. NCBI lineage: Eukaryota > Viridiplantae > Streptophyta > Magnoliopsida > Asparagales > Amaryllidaceae > Allium > Allium cepa. The sequence goes on along the minus strand of CM060932.1, from coordinate 578,038,370 downwards.
TTTTATGATTTCATCATTCTGATTTATAAAATAAAAATTTTATAAATCCTATTTTAAACTTCTTATAATAAATTCAGAATTCCCAGTTCAAACTATTTTACAAAATCACTAATCCCATATTTTCAAAAATCAACTTTTAACTCTATTTCTCAAAAATCATAATTTTTATAATATTAAAATTATAACGTTTATTTATTTAAGATGAATCAATTCAAAAAAAATATTTTATAAACGTATATTTCCAAAAATAACTTTAGAAATTAAAATTTGTTATTTTTAAACTTCAAATTTGGATCCGATGATGCAACACATCAATATTCAATCACAACTTTCAAACATCATATATCATCCATGATAACAATCAAATATCACAATATATGAAATCAAATAAATATTTGTGAGGAATCCAGTTGGATCCCTCCAACCTGTTTCCCTGCATCCACAGACATTAGCACAATACCATTCCGTTTCAAGACGGAATATCGCGGTACATGGGATTTTATAAATATATATCCGCTTACTAACGGCGCAATAGGGTCTCATCCGCTAAAAGAAAATGCGGGAAATCAATCAACTGCAATATATACATATGCCAATATATATATATTGTTATATAATATATAATACCAATTCCACTTCGAGGTGGAATATCGCGGTATATGTGTGTAATAAATAACCTCCGCTTACTAACGGCGTATAGGGTCTATTCACATCCAATATATATATATAACAATCATCACTCAATTATTCAATCAACACAGTCAAGCAAATTTTAGATTTAACTATTTAAAATTTAAATAAACAACAGAAATTCCTTTTGAGTGAGAAGTTCTCACCTTTGATTTTATTAGCAATCCACTTCCAATTCAACTTGTTTTCTTCATTTATACCTTGTATAAATAATTATACAATTTGTTAATATTTGAATTAATCGAACTGTTAATTTTCATTTGATAATTTCGATTCATCGGTGCTTTCATTTTAATAGTTAAATTAACTAATGGTTTTATTTAAACGAATCATAAATTTTTAACTAATTATTTTACTTTAAATTAATATCTTCAAATCAACTTCTTTTAATAAATTTGTTCAACTAAAAATTTAAATTTTGAAACTAAATTCCCTTAAATAAATTAATTTTACTAGAATTTCAAACTGAACTAAATTTCTTTTAATAAATTTTCTTAACTAACTATTTATTTAAATAAATTTTCCATGGATAAAATATCCTTTAGTTACTAAAATAAACAGATAAATTTTAAATCAACTAATTTTTCTTAAATAAAATTATTTTCCTTTCAACCAAATTTCTGTTAACTAATTATTTTCTGTTTATAAATTTTATTTAGACTAATGATTAAATTCCCTTTTATAACATTTACTTTATAAATATTCGGAAAATTCAAATCACCAATTATCGTTCAAATAGATTTAATTAACTAATTATTTAAATCTAAATTTAAAAAAATAAGCAGACTGTAATCCTTTATTACATTTTCAAAATATCTTAGTAAATCAATATTTCCAAATTCTCGTATATATATATCTATATAATTTAAAAACCGCTTATGTATATTTTTATTTTCAAATCTTCCTTTAAATAATTTAATTAACTATAGATTTAATTTTAACTAAAGATTTTCTTTTTAGTAACTAAAATAGATAAAATAAATTAATTATCGTAAACTATTGTTCATAACAACTTAAACAAATAAATTTAAAGTTATACTTTCTTTTTCTTTTTAAATTTTTATTTTTTATTTTTTTAAATCTAATGATTTAATTCTAAACAAAGCATTAAATTTTTAAACAAATTTCTATACATAAATTTACGTAGCCAAATCTAAATTTAAAACTAAATTTTTCTTTAATAATTGCTTTCACTTTTCGAACCACACATACTAAAATAAAAAAATAATGTATGTATATATCTTACATAAACTGCATTGACATATGTATATAATATACTTTTCTGTTTATTTTTTATTTATTTTTTATTTAACGCAGGTACATACTCATGTTTATATATATATATATATAAATTAAATTATATAAACTATTTAATTACAACCTTACCCAACTGGACACGCGACCACCGCTTCTCCATCACCACCGACTCCATCAACGTTGCCGCTCGATCGCCACTGTCCCATATTTTCACCTCTAACACGCGAGCAACCCACGATCGAAACCCTCCTGCCGCGTGCCTCCACTGCATCGCGAGTCGCCTCCCTTAGTCGATGCCGCCCCCCCTTCACGTACGAGCACGCGCGCGTCCATTCCTTGGCTTGCTCGACTCGCGAACCACCTCGCGACTAGCCTGCTTGAAATTTCGAGCACGATCGAACGAATCGCGTTCGATAACCTTTACGAAGTCGAGTTGACTTCGATTTGGCTGCGGCCATTTTTTTTTTTTTTCGTTTCGATTTGAGAATTGAAGAAAGAAAAGGGGGGAAAGAAAAATAGAAGAGGAATGGAGAACGGCTTCGGCCATTATTCGTTCTGCGTGATTTTGTTTTCCATTTGAATCTGAAGAGGGAGATGGTTATTAAATAATGGTAGAGATGATGGTTTGCACGATCTTGTTCGTGATTTTCTACGTGATACTCGGCGTGAGTTTAGGGAGAGTAACGTGATCTTTTTGCTAAATTTAAAAATTAAAATTCAAATTGAATTCGATTAAATTCCAATGCGTTTACGTGTCGTGTGCTCACATAACAACTCAGAAAAATACGAAATTTGAAATCCGAGAATAATTCAATATTACGGACTCAATGGAACTGGTTTCGTCGAATTCCAAGACTGTGCCTCGGATGGCTATTTTAAATATCGATTCAAACGATTTAATTTCAAAACTGAACAAATCACTTTCAAATTCAATTCTAAAGCTTCTATAATCTTCAATATTATCAATATGAATTTTACAAATATTTTTAAATCAGCTTAAAATTGAAGATTCAAATTTTTATTCAACTTTCAATAGATTAAATTCTATAATTTAATCGTTAAATTCAAAGTTATATTGAAAATTCAATTCAAACCATCATTTAAATATTTAAAATTAATTAAATATTCTCAAATTAAATTATTAAAATTTCTGGGTCGTTACAATCTTCCCTCCTTAAAAGAATTTCATCCCGAAATTACAAGTTAAGAAGAATGCTCTTATCCCGTCTATTATTTTTCATAATTCAAATAATTTTATCAACTTACTAGCCTAAATCTTTTTACTAGAGATTCACTATCATTTCAACTAGCTTTCCAACTTCAATTATAGGTTTCAACCAACATTGTTTTCCTAACAATTCAAATTTAAATTCAAATTCAAATTTCAAACTTTCAAAAATTTTCAAAATTTTTCTAACACCCTAAATTTTCGAAAATTTTTGCCAGCGTCTCCTTTGCACGGCTAGCTCGGTATGACTACAAAATGGCACCACGGCCCCTCAGAATCAAAAAGAAAAGAGAAAAGCCAAGTGGCTAGAGAAGAAAGTCATCAAATTTCATACTGAAATTCAAATACGTACCTTTTTGTCGAGCAATTCAATTTTATATTTGAAATCAAAATCTCAATTCCTTTATATACCTATATAACCTGCTAGTAGTAGCATACAAATCCAAATACAATATCCAAACCAATTTGCCAATTCTATTGCAAAATTTCGATATATGTTTCTTATATATTTTATCTTCACTATTGAAGTTACATATTCATTTCATTCAATTTTACTCTTCAATTCAATTTCATTCACAATTTAAATTCCATTTGAATTCAATTCACAATTTGAAATTCCATTCGAATTTAATTCTCAATTCTAAATATTGAATTCTATCGATTTACTTTCATTTGCTAATTCATATTACTACTTTAAATTAGTTTTATTCACTAATTCATTTAAATTTTCAATTCATTCAATTTCATTTGAATTTATTTCACAAATGAATAAATTATCAAGTTAATTTTCTTGAATTCAATCCATTTTATTTAATTCCATATACTAATGATAATAATTCAATATCATCACTTCTAACAATCATGCAACCATATATTATAATAATTCATAGAAAGCCATTTCTTTTCTATACAAAAATAGTTTTGGGCAAAATTACTTTATTTACCTGATTCAAAACAATTTTATATTCACTAACAAATACGCGCTCATATCTATTATTACACTCAAACTCATTCTAGAGTACTACTGACTCTATCTCTAACGAGTAATACCCAACAGAACCATGGTTGTCGCTTAACCATAAGCTCTGATACCAAATGTAACGTTCGAGTATTTTTCGACTTTCGAAAATTCAACATCGACACTCACTTTATCGACTGCCGAGAAATCGAAGGCCGAAAACCCAAAATGTTATGGGTTTAAGAAAAAGAATTTAGGAAAAGAGAAGAGAGAAAGAAATAGAAAATAGAGGGAAAAGAAAAATAGAAAATGTCAGAAAGATAGAATTTTAAAATAGAAGAAAAAGAGAAATAGAACAGAAAGAAAATAGAGAAAATAGAACAGAACAGAAAACAACAGAACAACATCAGAATCTCACAATTCGCAGCGGAACAACATATAATAATAAATGAATAATCTTTAAACAAAGAACTATATCAGTTATTACATTTTATACATTACATTACATCATCATCAGAGTGTACGACAATATACAACAAACAGTGCAGCGGAAAAAGAAAGTACTATGTACTAGTAATACGCCAATGCCATCCATCTTGCTTCCAGCAATTTCTGAATTCCAGAATATCCTGATAAACCTTAACTCTTAACTGCCCGTGTGGAAAATTGGTGGGCACCCAGAGTTTAGGAAGGAAAACAATAAACTCCAAGTCAGTCATGTGACTGGTGTGAGAACTCAAAACAGTTTATTTTTTCTTTAAAATTAAAATGGAGGAATATTTTTAAAAATCAATTCGCAATGCTTTTAAAAATGAGACTACCATAAGACCTCCTGCCACACACACAATGCAAACGCAGACTTGGAGAAGATTTCTCCTTATGATAGTCAAACATGCTTGATACGCATTAAAATCTAATCAATTTTGATATTATTATTAGTGCATAGTGTCGAAGATATTTCGAAAGTAGAATATAAATCTTAGCCAGCATAGGTACCATTATATTATGCCTACTATAGCTACCTCCTGAGGAAGCAGGTTCTACAACTAAAACCGTACAAGTTTAGTATTGTTTCATTGGATTTCCAACAAATGGTCAGGCCAAGGAACTTCCCGTTGCCACATGAGAATGCCTCTGGAAAGACATCCCCGAGAACCAAACCGGAACTCTACCAACACAAGGCCGGGTTACCCCTAATTGGGTAACTACTGACACGAGCACGCCATTCCCCGATCGTAAACGACCTTTCTCACGGGATCCCGATAACCAACAACCACAAAGTAATAAATTCGTAGTAACCACATAGGTTAAATATCTGGGCTCCATACCATGATACCACCTCTATCCAGAAGGAAATGTACATACCCTAAAGGGTGCTACCCCTCATAACCTTGCTGCTTCTTTCCTGTTTTGACCATTTCCGGGGTGTGAGGCTCGACGAAGTCACGTCCACAAAAACATACTTTATACAAAAGCCATGCTTTTGGGTCAACAAATGATCAACACAATGATCACCAAGATAGACGATCAAATAAACGATCCTATCCCAATAATCAACACAATGATCATTCACAGCAACACTCAGCATGTCACATTACCAAATTGGGAATATATCGCTGATAACTTCAACTATATAACCTCTGAGCTCGTACGTCTCAGAGAAGGGTGTTAAGCTAAAAGAATAAATTCTCCGCCACCACAGAAATATATTTGAAAGAAATCGGCTTTACATCTCAACTTGTAATGTCAGACACACAATCCATACAAGTCTGTTCCGGGCTCGAACAGAACCGAAGGCACTTACAAAGAAGTCCTTGCAATCCGAATAATCTCTAATCACGTTCGGATTTCCCATCACATATGGAGATCTCAATACCAGGGATCAGCCAGTGCAGAGACAATCAACAAGAAACCCTTTCACTTTCGAAAATATCCGGTCTTCAACACCGATCTTCGAATGCAATTCATAACGACGTATCACATATTCGGAATGGGTTATACGACCCCAAGGTCCTTTCCCGGTTAACCCGAATAGTGAGCGCTTATTTTAAAAAATAAGTGTGGCATTCAATTTCAAACAAATCACAACAAATACCTATTTAAAGGTAAATATTGATAGTCGGTTATTGAACTATCAATAGATATGCCAACATCACCAGATTCCAAATAATTTTCCAAATTATTTATTTCACAAAAATATCTTTATAAGATATATAGTTTTCACACTTCAAAAATAAATCAACATTTATTTTCAAACAAATCCCCTTTTTTATTTATAAATTCTATAATGAATTTATATTCCCAAAATATCCATGAATATACTATTTTAATTATTCATTTCAATTTATCTTCAAAAAGATAAATTCTCAACATATTTACTTTATATTGGAAACCATTTCCATACTTCAAAAATAAATCAATATTTATTTTTAAACCCATTTTCCCAATTCCATTTATAAATTCCATATTGAATCTGTACTTCCAAAATATTTATGAATATACGATTGCTATTTTTCATTTTCAATTTATCTTCAAAAAGGTAAATTCTCTAAACTTTCCATTTCACATTGGAAAAAAAAATTCCATACTTATTTATTTTATAAGTAATTCATAAATCTTTTATTTTCAACCTTAGAAAATATTTCATATACTTTAATCGAAATTAAGTATATATTTCATTCTTTAAGAAAATCATTCTCTTAAACATATTTATTTGGGCCAAAACGAATGTTGCGTAAAACATGGTTACGACAACCCAAATTCACTAGTATAGGGATTCGAAATTAAAATAGATATATAAATCCCAATACTATACAAAACATTCCTTTTCGGAAATCATTTATTATAACAACAGTGTTATAATCCACTATTTCCTTTTATTTCCCGAAAACATTTATTTCAACAATAAATGTTGAAATCTATGGTTTCAAATCTCAACACCTTCTTAAAACATCTTTAGATTGTTTTAGTTCTATTTCAAACATCACTTCCAAAATAATTTCTTTAACTTATTATTCACTATTCAAAAACGTGAATATTCTTTGTTAATAAATTTCATCATTTCTATTCATTTTATTTTAAAGAATTATTCACTGTCTAAAACATGAATATAACTCTATAAATAAATTACAACAATTTTACTTATCAAAATAAGTCATTTCGAATTTATAAAACAACGTTTATAAATTCTATTTCTATTTATTTTTATAACAACTTCCTTTTATAAATTTCCTTTATAAATCTATTCAGTTTCATATCTCAATGATATACTAAAATTTCATATTATAAGTTAAATACTTATAATTTATTTGTTTATAAAATCGTTCCTTTAAACTTCATAATTATAAATCTTATAACTTATAAGATTCAATTATTTATCCAAATTCCATTCCTTTAATAACTTTATGAATTTTATTTTGTTTTCCTTTACAAATTTTATAAACCTACTATTTATAAAATTCTATTTATAACTTCATCGTTATAACCCCATAAACTTCATTCATTTGTGAAATTCATTCACAATTCATTCTAACTCTTATAAAAGCTCGTTTAATAATCCCAATATATTTTAATTTATAAATATCAATTTATAAATCTTTTTAATATAAAACAATTTATATTACTATTTTAAAACGTCTTTTAACTCCTTTATAATTTATCATTTTAATTTATAAAATAATCAAATTTCATAAATTCTATAGATTTCATTCCTTTATGAAATTCATTTACAAATCATTCTATTACCTATAAAAGTTCGTTTTATAATTCAAGATATTCTAAATTTATAAATATCAACTTATAAATCTTTTAATATAAATCAATTTATATTATTACTTTAAACATCTTTAAATTCTTTTATGATTTCATCATTCTGATTTATAAAATAAAAATTTTATAAATCCTATTTTAAACTTCTTATAATAAATTCAGAATTCCCAGTTCAAACTATTTTACAAAATCACTAATCCCATATTTTCAAAAATCAACTTTTAACTCTATTTCTCAAAAATCATAATTTTTATAATATTAAAATTATAACGTTTATTTATTTAAGATGAATCAATTCAAAAAAAATATTTTATAAACGTATATTTCCAAAAATAACTTTAGAAATTAAAATTTGTTATTTTTAAACTTCAAATTTGGATCCGATGATGCAACACATCAATATTCAATCACAACTTTCAAACATCATATATCATCCATGATAACAATCAAATATCACAATATATGAAATCAAATAAATATTTGTGAGGAATCCAGTTGGATCCCTCCAACCTGTTTCCCTGCATCCACAGACATTAGCACAATACCATTCCGTTTCAAGACGGAATATCGCGGTACATGGGATTTTATAAATATATATCCGCTTACTAACGGCGCAATAGGGTCTCATCCGCTAAAAGAAAATGCGGGAAATCAATCAACTGCAATATATACATATGCCAATATATATATATTGCTATATATAATATATAATACCAATTCCACTTCGAGGTGGAATATCGCGGTATATGTGTGTAATAAATAACCTCCGCTTACTAACGGCGTATAAGGTCTATTCACATCCAATATATATATATATATATATATAACAATCATCACTCAATTATTCAATCAACACAGTCAAGCAAATTTTAGATTTAACTATTTAAAATTTAAATAAACAACAGAAATTCCTTTTGAGTGAGAAGTTCTCACCTTTGCTTTTATTAGCAATCCACTCCCAATTCAACTTGTTTTCTTCATTTATACCTTGTATAAATAATTATACAGTTTGTTAATATTTGAATTAATCGAACTGTTAATTTTCATTTGATAATTTCGATTCATCGGTGCTTTCATTTTAATAGTTAAATTAACTAATGGTTTTATTTAAACGAATCATAAATTTTTAACTAATTATTTTACTTTAAATTAATATCTTCAAATCAACTTCTTTTAATAAATTTGTTCAACTAAAAATTTAAATTTTGAAACTAAATTCCCTTAAATAAATTAATTTAACTAGAATTTCAAACTGAACTAAATTTCTTTTAATAAATTTTCTTAACTAACTATTTATTTAAATAAATTTTCCATGGATAAAATATCCTTTAGTTACTAAAATAAACAGATAAATTTTAAATCAACTAATTTTTCTTAAATAAAATTATTTTCCTTTCAACCAAATTTCTGTTAACTAATTATTTTCTGTTTATAAATTTTATTTAGACTAATGATTAAATTCCCTTTTATAACATTTACTTTATAAATATTCGGAAAATTCAAATCACCAATTATCGTTCAAATAGATTTAATTAACTAATTATTTAAATCTAAATTTAAAAAAATAAGCAGACTGTAATCCTTTATTACATTTTCAAAATATCTTAGTAAATCAATATTTCCAAATTCTCGTATATATATATCTATATAATTTAAAAACTGCTTATGTATATTTTTATTTTCAAATCTTCCTTTAAATAATTTAATTAACTATAGATTTAATTTTAACTAAAGATTTTCTTTTTAGTAACTAAAATAGATAAAATAAATTAATTATCGTAAACTATTGTTCATAACAACTTAAACAAATAAATTTAAAGTTATACTTTCTTTTTCTTTTTAATTTTTTTTTTTTAAATCTAATGATTTAATTCTAAACAAAGCATTAAATTTTTAAACAAATTTCTATACATAAATTTACGTAGCCAAATCTAAATTTAAAACTAAATTTTTCTTTAATAATTGCTTTCACTTTTCGAACCACACATACTAAAATAAAATAATAATGTATGTATATATCTTACATAAACTGCATTGACATATGTATATAATATACTTTTCTGTTTATTTTTTATTTATTTTTTATTTAACGCAGGTACATACTCATGTTTATATATATATATAAATTAAATTATATAAACTATTTAATTACAACCTTACCCAACTGGACACGCGACCACCGCTTCTCCATCACCACCGGCTCCATCAACGTCGCCGCTCGATCGCCACTGTCCCATATTTTCACCTCCAATACGCGAGCAACCCACGATCGAAACCCTCCTGCCGCGTGCCTCCACTGCATCGCGAGTCGCCTCCCTGAGTCGATGCCGCCCCCCCCCCCCTTCACGTACGAGCACGCGCGCGTCCATTCCTTGGCTTGCTCGACTCGCGAACCACCTCGCGACTAGCCTGCTTGAAATTTCGAGCACGATCGAACGAATCGCGTTCGATAACCTTTACGAAGTCGAGTTGACTTCGATTTGGCTGCGGCCAGTTTTTTTTTTCGTTTCGATTTGAGAATTGAAGAAAGAAAAGGGGGGAAAGAAAAATAGAAGAGGAATGGAGAACGGCTTCGGCCATTATTCGTTCTGCGTGATTTTGTTTTCCATTTGAATCTGAAGAGGGAGATGGTTATTAAATAATGGTAGAGATGATGGTTTGCACGATCTTGTTCATGATTTTCTACGTGATACTCGGCTTGAGTTTAGGGAGAGTAACGTGATCTTTTTGCTAAATTTAAAAATTAAAATTCAAATTGAATTCGATTAAATTCCAATGCGTTTACGTGTCGTGTGCTCACATAACAACTCAGAAAAATACGAAATTTGAAATCCGAGAATAATTCAATATTACGGACTCAATGGAACTGGTTTCGTCGAATTCCGAGATTGTGCCTCGGATGGCTATTTTAAATATCGATTCAAACGATTTAATTTCAAAACTGAACAAATCACTTTCAAATTCAATTCTGAAGCTTCTATAATCTTCAATATTATCAATATGAATTTTACAAGCCTTTGAAATATTTTTAAATCGGCTTAAAATTGAAGATTCAAATTTTTATTCAACTTTCAATAGATTAAATTCTATAATTTAATCGTTAAATTCAAAGTTATATTGAAAATTCAATTCAAACCATCATTTAAATATTTAAAATTAATTAAATATTCTCAAATTAAATTATTAAAATTTCTGGGTCGTTACACTAGCGCTGTGCGATGTCTCTTTGCCCACATGGGGGACTGTACCTCATTTTATGGAGCTTCGGCTCATTTTTATGGGCTAGAGACCCGTGGTCTTTGGACCGTTCGTGGAGCAATAGTCTCGATAGGTCAGAGCATGGGGTGTATCTTTTTAGGTGCATTGATGTTCATTTATGCATGGGACGTATCTTTTTAGGTGCTTCGATGTTCGACTATGCATGAGGCGTATCTTTCTAGGTGCGTCGATGTTTGTTTATGCGTGGGGCATATCTATTAGGTACGTCGATGTTCGACTGTGCATGGGGCGTATCTTTTTAAGTGCGTCGATGTTTGATTAATGGAATAGCGTTTCGTTTGTGATACACGTGTTGGTGAGTTTTCATGCCCCCGCTTGTGATAGGCCTTTCCCTTTTTGTGATTTCTGGATTTCTAGTTGATGATTTCTAGAATTTGTGTTCCACCAATTTTTGTGATTTCTATTGACAAGTTTTGTCAATATTTGTGGTCTGGTGAATAAAATAAAGAATATGACATTCTTTTTTGTGTTTGAGCAGATTTGAGATATTGTATGATTCTTTCTTGTTATTTATTGTATACTTGTCACAGTATGGTATTTTTGTTATCATACTTTTTTATCATATCTCTTATCTTATCTCATTTTATCTTATATTTATAGCTAGAATGATCCGTTTATTATTTTCTTATTAAATAATACTCGGGTCGGACCGAGGTATTTCAGGTGCTCCTACTTGACTTCTTATCATAGTTCTTCAGCCGACTTTTGGGCTAACTACTTAGCTTAGTGTTTTTGTTGTATACATTCGAGATAATGACTCCTTTATGTATACATATTCTTTTGTCCAGCTCTTGTACCTATTCTTTTATGCTGTAGTGGAACTTATATGATCACTACTTTGATGTACACTTTTATGTGTTATATTTATATCTATTTCCACCTTAGTGATTCATATCTACGACTGATTTATGTTATGCTTATTTTATATTTATTTCCAAAGATCACATAGCCACTATGTAGTAGCCTTGAGTTTGTAATTGATGTGTCAGATTTCCTCTTAAAACAAAATGCATCATATTTTATCTGGCATATTGGTACTCGCACAAAGCAATTACACAAATGGTCGCTCCACAACAACCATATATACGTGCTAGTCGACGGCATTACCTTGTAGTGTCCTTGGTTAGCGTGAGTATAGAGGTGGGGCATCATAGCTTAGTATCAGAGACAAACTTCGGAACAATATCAAATATTATAGCAAGGATCATTATCCTAAGTCTTTCTTAAGAATCGTGCCTTAGGATTAATTCGAGTCATTGGACCCGTTCTTTCCTCTTTTCCTTTATGATGCCTTGTTTTATCAATCATGATTGTTTGATATTCATTCTGAGAGTAACCTTTTCTTCTTCTTTCTTTCTTTCTTTCTTAAAGAAGAGAAATGGTTAGACTAGGCCGTCCCAGCACCAGTCAATCCAGTGCTACTCCTCGGGATGGAGTATTTATGTCTGACCAGCGGCTTTTAGATCTTGTAAAGAATACTCAAGATGTCGGACCCATTCCACATCCTACTCATCCTAAATATGGGTTTTCACGCTTATGTAGAGATTATAGGATTTGGGTGGAAGGCCAATAAAGGGATCTGAGAGTGTTATAGAAATCCAAGCTTGGCTTAGATCATGCGACCGCATCTTTTCTCGCATGAATCTTGTTGGTCTCCATCGAGTCCAAGTGTCTTCTAGCATGCTCCAAGAAAGAGCATTAGATTGGTATGAGCTTTTGATTTCGGAGATTATCGAAGCAGATCTTACTTAGGAGCAATTCTAGGAAAGATTCAAATTAAAGTTTGTACTCGATGCTGAGAAGGTAATCTTAGCCCAACGTTTTATTGACCTTGTTCAAGGTAAATCTTCTATGACGGATTACATCGCATCTTTTGAATCTCTCTCTAAATATGGGGTCGAGTATATCAGTACCCCATTGAAGAAAAATCAGAAATTTGTCTATGGGTTGAATAAGGACCTCAAAAAGCCTTTACTTCTAAAACTAGATATTTCTTTCGATCAGCTTATAGATATCGCTCTTCGACTTGAAGAGGCCGATAAAGAAAGTGATGTTGAAGTTGTGGGTGCCAAACGGAACTTCAACAACAATAAGAAAAGGCATCCTAATAATAAGTTCAAACCTAACCCCAATAAAAAAGGGAAGCAAGAAACTTCGGTAGTAAAGATTCCTACCCCTATTCGTGGAGAATGCTACAATTGTGGTTGTAAGGACCACTGTGCAAATAAGTGCCCAAAATCTCTTACTTGTCGCTATTGAAAAAGTTCGGGTCATCCTATAACTTCATATCCCATACTTAAAAGCAAGAAAGAGGGAGAGCTGAATGTTGTGCAAGCTTCTAGTAACCCTTCTCTTGGTCAAGGTATTTCTCATTCAATCCTTGATGGCTTTAATTTGTTTTGTGATTATCCTATTGAGGTCTTTTTAATATGGGTTCATCTCATTATTTTATATCGAAAGAACTTGTTGATTCTTTTTCTTTAAATATTTTGGTCTTGATGATTTCATTGAGAATTACGAATTCGATTGATATATCCGCAACACTCAGTTTCTTTGTAAAATGTCGATATTATTTTATGAGATTATGCTTTTTGATCCTATTTGCATGTTATGTGCTACTTAGGTTTCGGAATTGACTTTTGTGAAAAAATTGGCTTAATCATTATGAAGCCCATATCCTATATCCCGATAGAACTATTCATCTTTGACATTCTCAATCTATTAAGAAGATTTCTATTTTTCTTGATGATTTCGATTCCAATTTGGTGGCATCATTTTTTTCTTTAAACACACTCTCTCATTCTAGTAGTTTGTGAATTTTCTAGTATTTTTGAGCTTGTCTTAGGATTACCACCTAAGCGATCTATTTAGTGTCGCTAAGGTCTTTTGCTCGACCATGCCACCCATTTTCATCAGTTAAAAGATGCGGAGGATAGTGTTCCACTTACAGCTTTCCACACTCGTTATGATTCTTATGAATGACTTATGATGTCATTCAGTTTGTCCAGCTTATTTCATCCATCTTATAAATCGAGTATTCTACGAATATCTCGATGAGTATTCATTAATTATGGATGAAAACAACAATTTAAAATTTGCAAATCTTTTTCATAAGATATTTGTAAGTATAATTGTATTTTATTCTTAAAACGAGCAAATAATATTCGTAACGTTTTTAAGAGATATTTTTTCATATAGAAGATGATTTTGTGTTGTACTGCCCATTGAGTGCTTTAAGAATTCTGGTCGATGTGCCTTATCAACATTATCGATAAGAATCACCTAAACACTATGATGAGACAATCAGACACGGTAAATTGACTTGGAATAAGTATATTTTTCTAGAAAGATGATTGCATAAAATTAATTGTAATTTTGAAAGTCTTAGCTTTCCGGGAAAAAGGATCATTTAAAAGAACTCCTTTCTGATGCTCCTCTTCTTGTTATTCCCAAAGGGAAACAAGATTTATTGTTCATACCGATGCTAGTCGTGTTGGTTTGGGAGCTGTTCTTTTGCAAAAGGGAACGTGTTATCACTTATGCTTCTAAAGAATTAAAGCCTATCGAGACTAGGTATGCCACATATGATATATTGCTCGCAACCATTATTTTCGCTTTTAGAATTTGGCATCATTATTTTTTAGGAGATAAATTTGTTCTCTACACCGATTATAAATCTTTGAAATATTTATTTTCTCAAAAGGAACTTAATTTGCGTCAACAATGTTGGCTCGAGTACCTTGCATCTTATGATCTTGATATTCTTTATACTTCCGGAAAGGGAAATCGTGTTGCCGATACCCTTAGTCGTAAGCAACAAGCGGTTGTTTCTATGATGATGTCCAAATGGTATGATCTTTTTACCAAGTTCATCTGGCATACCATTATTTTACAACGTCGTTGTTCCAAATTATTCGAGTTTCGGGTTCTTTGGGCGTACCGTTATTGAACTACATCATCGCACCGACTCAATTTTCTATTATTCATGACGTTTTCCATGTCTCTCGACTACAGAAATGCCTTAGGAATTCTGATTCTTTTCTGGAGTCCGGTGTTGTTGAAGAAATTGAAGTTTTACCTAATTTGACTTATGAGCCACATCTTATTCATATTATTGCTATAGAGGTTAAAGGCCTTCGAAATAAAGATGTTCCGCTTGCGAAAGTTCAATGGTCCTCAAATCTTAAGGATTGTTCTCGGGAATCCAGAAAATTCATCGAGCGAACCCATCCGGACTTACTCTCTCGTGCTCTTTAAGGTGAACTTCTTACTTTAAATTTTCTTTTGTGTTGATATGATTTTATGGTTTTTACTCTTTGTTTTCTTCTTAAGAATTGCGAGGATGCAATTTCTTTAAGGAGGGGAGTCTGTAGCAACCCGCATATTTTACGATTGTATATTTAAATATTTTATTTAAATATAGCGTTGCTAGTTAGATTAAAGTCCGAAATGTTACTTTTTGCAAATAGTTGAATTAGGACTCGAGACCACTTCCATTGAGTCTAAAATGGTGTTTGCGACCTTTTTGAGTATAAACTTCGATGTGTTTTGGAGTTGAGAAGAATTTTGCTATTTTTCTATTGGGCTTTGGATTTATGTTTCAGCCCTTTGACTCATCTAATACCCTAACTCTTCACCCAACTCTTCTTCACTCATTCTTTTATTTCTTAACGGTCAAGCTAAGAGAAAAATGGGGGAAAAGAAATGAGATAAGAAAATAATAAACAGATCAGTCTAGCTATAAATATCAGATAAAATGAGATAGAATAAGAGATATGACGAAAATGTATGATAACAATTATGCCATACTGTGAAAAGTATTCATTTAACAACAAAAATCATACAATATCTCAAAAATCTCATTACATCAAAAAGAATTCATATTCTTTACCATATTCACCAAACCACAAATATTGGCTAACATATCAATGCCAATCATAAATATTGGTGGAACCCAAATTCTAGAAATCATCAATTAAAAACCCAGAAATCACAAAAAGGGGGAGGCCTATCATAAAATGGGAGCATGAAAACTCACCAACACGTGTATCACAAAACGGAATGCTGTTCCATGGTTTCTAACCATCAATTTTGAGCCGAAGCCCCACAAAACAGCCTGAAGACCTTTGAGCTGAAGCTCCACAAAATGGTCCGAAGACCTTTGAGCCGAAGCTCCATAAAACGGTCTGAACACCATGGGTCGCTACCCCACAAAATTGAGCCGAAGCTCCACAGAAACGGGTTTTAGTCTCCCTCGTAGACCAAGAGACATCACACATTGCTAGTCTAAATAACAAAATGATTAGCAATGTTATTTAGACTAGCGCTGTGCGATGTCTCTTTGCCCACATGGGGGACTGTACCTCATTTTATGGAGCTTCGGCTCATTTTTATGGGCTAGAGACCCATGGTCTTTGGACCGTTCGTGGAGCAATAGGCTCGATAGGTCAGAGCATGGGGTGTATCTTTTTAGGTGCATTGATGTTCATTTATGCATGGGACGTATCTTTTTAGGTGCTTCGATGTTCGACTATGCATGAGGCGTATCTTTCTAGGTGCGTCGATGTTTGTTTATGCATGGGGCGTATCTATTAGGTACGTCGATGTTCGACTGTGCATGGGGCGTATCTTTTTAAGTGCGTCGATGTTTGATTAATGGAATAGCGTTTCGTTTGTGATACACGTGTTGGTGAGTTTTCATGCCCCCGCTTGTGATAGGCCTTTCCCTTTTTGTGATTTCTGGATTTCTAGTTGATGATTTCTAGAATTTGTGTTCCACCAATTTTTGTGATTTCTATTGATAAGTTTTGTCAATATTTGTGGTCTGGTGAATAAAATAAAGAATATGACATCCTTTTTTGTGTTTGAGTAGATTTGAGATATTGTATGATTCTTTCTTGTTATTTATTGTATACTTGTCACAGTATGGTATTTTTGTTATCATACTTTTTTATCATATCTCTTATCCTATCTCATTTTATCTTATATTTATAGCTAGAATGATCCGTTTATTATTTTCTTATTAAATAATACTCGGGTCGGACCGAGGTATTTCAGGTGCTCCTACTTGACTTCTTATCATAGTTCTTCATCCGACTTTTGGGCTAACTACTTAGCTTAGTGTTTTTGTTGTATACATTCGAGATAATGACTCCTTTATGTATACATATTCTTTTGTCCAGCTCTTGTACCTATTCTTTTATGCTGTAGTGGAACTTATATGATCACTACTTTGATGTACACTTTTATGTGTTATATTTATATCTATTTCCACCTTAGTGATTCATATCTACGACTGATTTATGTTATGCTTATCTTATATTTATTTCCAAAGATCACATAGCCACAATGTAGTAGCCTTGGGTTTCTAATTGATGTGTCAGATTTCCTCTTAAAACAAAATGCATCATATTTTATCTGGCACATTGGTACTCGCACAAAGCAATTACACAAATGGTCGCTCCACAACAACCATATATACGTGCTAGTCGACGGCATTACCTTGTAGTGTCCTTGGTTAGCGTGAGTATAGAGGTGGGGCATCATAGCTTAGTATCAGAGACAAACTTCGGAACAATATCAAATATTATAGCAAGGATCATTGTCCTAAGTCTTTCTTAAGAATCGTGCCTTAGGATTAATTCGAGTCATTGGACCCGTTCTTTCCTGTTTTCCTTTATGATGCCTTGTTTTATCAATCATGATTGTTTGATATTCATTCTGAGAGTAACCTTTTCTTCTTCTTTCTTTCTTTCTTTCTTAAAGAAGAGAAATGGTTAGACTAGGCCGTCCCAGCACCAGTCAATCCAGTGCTACTCCTCGGGATGGAGTATTTATGTCTGACCAGCGGCTTTTAGATCTTGTAAAGAATACTCAAGCTGTCGGACCCATTCCACATCCTACTCATCCTAAATATGGGTTTTCACGCTTATGTAGAGATTATAGGATTTGGGTGGAAGGCCATTCAAGGGATCTGAGAGTGTTATAGAAATCCAAGCTTGGCTTAGATCATGCGACCGCATCTTTTCTCGCATGAATCTTGTTGGTCTCCATCGAGTCCAAGTGTCTTCTAGCATGCTCCAAGAAAGAGCATTAGATTGGTATGAGCTTTCGATTTCGGAGATTATCGAAGAAGATCTTACTTAGGAGCAATTCTAGGAAAGATTCAAATTAATGTTTGTACTCGATGCTGAGAAGGTAATCTTAGCCCAACGTTTTATTGACCTTGTTCAAGGTAAATCTTCTATGACGGATTACATCGCATCTTTTGAATCTCTCTCTAAATATGGGGTCGAGTATATCAGTACCCCATTGAAGAAAAATCAGAAATTTGTCTATGGGTTGAATAAGGACCTCAAAAAGCCTTTACTTCTAAAACTAGATATTTCTTTCGATCAGCTTATAGATATCGCTCTTCGACTTGAAGAGGCCGATAAAGAAAGTGATGTTGAAGTTGTGGGTGCCAAACGGAACTTCAACAACAATAAGAAAAGGCATCCTAATAATAAGTTCAAACCTAACCCCAATAAAAAAGGGAAGCAAGAAACTTCGGTAGTAAAGATTCCTACCCCTATTCGTGGAGAATGCTACAATTGTGGTTCTAAGGACCACTGTGCAAATAAGTGCCCAAAATCTCTTACTTGTCGCTATTGAAAAAGTTTGGGTCATCCTATAACTTCATATCCCATACTTAAAAGCAAGAAAGAGGGAGAGCTGAATGTTGTGCAAGCTTCTAGTAACCCTTCTCTTGGTCAAGGTATTTCTCATTCAATCCTTGGTGGCTTTAATTTGTTTTGTGATTATCCTATTGAGATCTTTTTAATATGGGTTCATCTCATTATTTTATATCGAAAGAACTTGTTGATTCTTTTTCTTTAAATATTGTGGTCTTGATGATTTCATTGAGAATTACGAATTCGATTGATGGATCCGCAACACTCAGTTTCTTTGTAAAAATGTCGATATTATTTTATGAGATTATGCTTTTTGATCCTATTTGCATGTTATGTGCTACTTAGGTTTCGGAATTGACTTTTGTGAAAAAATTGGCTTAATCATTATGAAGCCCATATCCTATATCCCGATAGAACTATTCATCTTTGACATTCTCAATCTATTAAGAAGATTTCTATTTTTCTTGATGATTTCGATTCCAATTTGGTGGCATCATTTTTTTCTTTAAACACACTCTCTCATTCTAGTAGTTTGTGAATTTTCTAGTATTTTTGAGCTTGTCTTAGGATTACCACCTAAGCGATCTATTTAGTGTCGCTAAGGTCTTTTGCTCGACCATGCCACCCATTTTCATCAGTTAAAAGATGCGGAGGATAGTGTTCCACTTACAGCTTTCCACACTCGTTATGATTCTTATGAATGACTTATGATGTCATTCAGTTTGTCCAGCTTATTTCATCCATCTTATAAATCGAGTATTCTACGAATATCTCGATGAGTATTCATTAATTATGGATGAAAACAACAATTTAAAATTTGCAAATCTTTTTCATAAGATATTTGTAAGTATAATTGTATTTTATTCTTAAAACGAGCAAATAATATTCGTAACGTTTTTAAGAGATATTTTTTTCATATAGAAGATGATTTTGTGTTGTACTGCCCATTGAGTGCTTTAAGAATTCTGGTCGATGCGCCTGATCCACATTATCGATAAGAATCACCTAAACACTATGATGAGACAATCAGACACGGTAAATTGACTTGGAATAAGTATATTTTTCTAGAAAGATGATTGCATAAAATTAATTGTAATTTTGAAAGTCTTAGCTTTCCGGGAAAAAGGATCATTTAAAAGAACTCCTTTCTGATGCTCCTCTTCTTGTGATTCCCAAAGGGAACCAAGATTTATTGTTCATACCGATGCTAGTCGTGTTGGTTTGGGAGCTGTTCTTTTGCAAAAGGGAACGTGTTATCACTTATGCTTCTAAAGAATTAAAGCCTATCGAGACTAGGTATGCCACATATGATATATTGCTCGCAGCCATTATTTTCGCTTTTAGAATTTGGCATCATTATTTTTTAGGAGATATATTTGTTCTCTACACCGATTATAAATCTTTGAAATATTTATTTTCTCAAAAGGAACTTAATTTGCATCAACAATGTTGGCTCGAGTACCTTGCATCTTATGATCTTGATATTCTTTATACTTCCGAAAAGGGAAATCGTGTTGCCGATACCCTTAGTCGTAAGCAACAAGCGGTTGTTTCTATGATGATGTCCAAATGGTATGATCTTTTTACCAAGTTCATCTGGCATACCATTATTTTACTACGTCGTTGTTCCAAATTATTCGAGTTTCGGGTTCCTTGGGCGTACCGTTATTGAACTACATCATCGCACCGACTCAATTTTCTATTATTCATAACGTTTTCCATGTCTCTCGACTACAGAAATGCCTTAGGAATTCTGATTCTTTTCTGGAGTCCGGTGTTGTTGAAGAAATTGAAGTTTTACCTAATTTGACTTATGAGCCACATCCTATTCATATTATTGCTATAGAGGTTAAAGGCCTTCGAAATAAAGATGTTCCACTTGCGAAAGTTCAATGGTCCTCAAATCTTAAGGATTGTTCTCGGGAAACCAGAAAATTCATCGAGCGAACCCATCCGGACTTACTCTCTCGTGCTCTTTAAGGTGAACTTCTTACTTTAAATTTTCTTTTGTGTTGATATGCTTTTATGGATTTTACTCTTTGTTTTCTTCTTAAGAATTGCGAGGATGCAATTTCTTTAAGGAGGGGAGTCTGTAGCAACCCGCATATTTTACGATTGTATATTTAAATATTTTATTTAAATATAGCGTTGCTAGTTAGATTAAAGTCCGAAATGTTACTTTTTGCAAACAGTTGAATTAGGACTCGAGACCACTTCCATTGAGTCTAAAATGGTGTTTGCGACCTTTTTGAGTATAAACTTCGATGTGTTTTGGAGTTGAGAAGAATTTTGCTATTTTTCTATTGGGCTTTGGATTTATGTTTCAGCCCTTTGACTCATCTAATACCCTAACTCTTCATCCAACTCTTCTTCACTCATTCTTTTATTTCTTAACAGTCAAGCTAAGAGAAAAATGGGGGAAAAGAAATGAGATAAGAAAATAATAAACAGATCAGTCTAGCTATAAATATCAGATAAAATGAGATAGAATAAGAGATATGACGAAAATGTATGATAACAATTATGCCATACTGTGAAAAGTATACATTTAACAACAAAAATCATACAATATCTCAAAAATCTCATTACATCAAAAAGAATTCATATTCTTTACCATATTCACCAAACCACAAATATTGGCTAACATATCAATGCCAATCATAAATATTGGTGGAACCCAAATTCTAGAAATCATCAATTAAAAACCCAGAAATCACAAAAAGGGGGAGGCCTATCATAAAATGGGAGCATGAAAACTCACCAACACGTGTATCACAAAACGGAATGCTGTTCCATGGTTTCAAACCATCAATTTTGAGCCGAAGCCCCACAAAACAGCCCGAAGACCTTTGAGCCGAAGCTCCACAAAACGGTCCGAAGACCTTAGAGCCGAAGCTCCACAAAACGGTCTGAACACCATGGGTCGCTACCCCACAAAATTGAGCCGAAGCTCCACAGAAACGGGTTTTAGTCTCCCTCGTAAACCAAGAGACATCGCACATTGCTAGTCTAAATAACAAAATGATCAACGTTATCAAGAAGTGTCAATTACACTAAGCTAGTAAATAGATGATTTTAGCTTCATGTCCCATAACCACTAGCTTAACTTAAATATTTACGAAAAAACTGTAAATCTCCACCCGAAAGTTGTCACAAGAGTTTCAATCGAACGTGTCTATGAATTAACTGATAAAGTAAATGCAAACGTTTCGTTCCACTTGTTTTGCTAAGTCGTTTAATTGGATTTCTCGAACAAATGAGGTAAAGGTTTATATACTAATAGATTCGAAAATGGTTTATAAATGAGTTTGATATTGAAAATAGAGTTGTAATCATCTTTGTAAAGGAGTTCGAATATTTATTACTAGTATAGAAACCTTTGTATGTTAAAGTGAGAAATCGCAAAATTGATTGTAAAAACAATCAATCACCAAAAATTCACACACAAAGACGTGAAATCCAATACAAAGAAATCGATATCGAAGTCATCAAAATGTATATTCCCAAAAATTCCGAAGTAGAAGTCATCAAAGTTGATAATAAATGATAACAACAAATCGGATAACCACGAATCGATAAAAATTGGAATCTCAAGCAAAATAGGTATATTGGGCTGAAGCAAGAAGGTCAGTCGACTAGTCACTGAGTTCAGTCGACTGTCCTAATGCCTGGAAAACTCTCGGGTTCTAGGTCAGTCGACTGGACTCAGAGCGCCGGTCGACGGGAACCTGTTTTCCAGTATTTCCATCCTAATCCCTAAAGGGGAAAGAATCCAAACGGAGCCGGTCAATCGAGCAATTGCAACTAGGGTTTTATGCCATGCGACCACTCAGTCCTATAGGCTCTTCGACTCACCCCAATGAGATGTTCAAGCATCAAAGCTAGGATTTTTAAAGATTTAACTTTAAAACGCCAAAAAATGAAATGTTCACCAAATAAATTCAAATTCAAAGCAAATGAACATGAATAAATGTTAGGAATTCATACCTAACAATAATGATAGTTATAGATATGGATGTGAAATAAAAATCTCACCTTTTACTCAAAAAACAAGAAAAAAGAAGCTTGAAAACAAAGGATGATCAACCATTCTTCAATCTCAACTCTAAAAGCTCCAATCTAAGATCATAAGCAATAATTTCCCAAACTAGGTTATTGGGAATTACTGAAATTGGAGAGAGATTGAGATGGAGAAGAAGAAGGAGATGCTTACCTAAGCTTCTCTTTGATTTTGGGGCTAAAGCTTGGATTTGCTAAAGAAACTAGGGTTTAGGATTTTAATTTCCAATCTCCTCCACCATTTTTGCTAAAGCTTGATTTGTAGGAAATATTATAAAGGAATGAAGAGGAGTGGCGTGGAGTTAGGTTGATATGTTAGGTTAATGGGCTGAAGCCCAAACCCAAAACCCAAAGTGAAAAGGTCGAAATTTTAGTTAGCTCCAAACATATCAATGTTTATACTCAAAAAGGTCGCAAACGACATTTTGAACTCAATGGAAGTGGTCTCGAGTTCTAATTTGATAGTTTGCAAAAAGTAGCATTTCGAACTATAATCCGACTAACGATGCTATATTTAAATAAAATATTTAAATATACAATCGTAAAATATGCGGGTTGTTACAATATAATGGAAGTAAATATAAATAGAATGCAAACGAAATTGGTTGTGGACCAATTTGAAATTGAATAGGATGAATTTATGCAATTAAAGCACATATAAATCAATACGAAATGAATATGAGCTTGATTATTGTAAATTCGAATTTAATGAAATGATATGTGGTCCACGGGAAGAAATTAAATTAGTGTTGGAACCTTAAATTGCTTGTGAACATATGATTGGTGGGTTTGATTTATGAAGTTTATATCTTTTGCTAGTTAGATAAATGAAATGTTATTAAAATTTCATGCTTTTGAAAACTTATGTACTTGTTTGAGTTAGTACAGGTACAGGGAGCTATTTGGGTGGATTTGGTTGCGTAAGTGTACATAAAATAAGCCGCTTGCTAAAAAACGCTAATATGAGGTACGCCTACACATCAAAATAAAGAAATGATCATACATTATTATATATTTTGTTTTCCGACGTGTGGGTCGATGTATATATATTTATCTCTTTTGTGATATTGTAAAAGGCTCTCCGTACAAAGAAGACGCTGTCAAAAATTTTCGAAAATTTAGGATGTTAGAAAAATTTTGAAAATTTTTGGAAAATTTTGTTAACCAGAAAAGAGATTTTTGAATTGTATATGAAACTGTAACGACCCGAAATTTTCGGACCCAAAAATTTCAGATAGTTTGGAAAAGAAGAAAGAGATAGAAGAAGAAGAAGAAAAATATCAGAAACATCAACATATTACATTCGCAGCGGATATAATATAATAATAAATAATAACAGTTTACAAAAGAATTCTGTATCTGTCAAAGTACATTTATAATACATCAGAGTTACACATATATATACAGGCACTGGATATACACAATCATCATGTCTCGGATATACAACAATATAAATACAGCAGAAATACTCTATACGTTCTTGCCATCAAGCTCGCCTCCTGAGCTCCAGAACTTCCCTACCCGAAAATCTGTAATACTCGGTCTGACCCGAGCATTACACCAAAGTAACACCCCGGTCGGGCTGGAAACAAGTGTGAGTAACTCATCCCACATGGAATACAAAGAAAACAACTTATATAGAACCCGGGTAACTCGAATCAATATACAAGTTCACAATTACAAGTTCACAATTTGTCATAGACATCACTTATGGTCCAATTCACTTAATCGTCTCATACCAGCCTATTGATTTCACATATCAATCTATAAAGAATCGAAGTGGTTTCGGGTATTAACTAATACCCAACCCCGGTCTCTTCGAATCCAATGTCATCTTAGCCCAAATTATTCAAGTGATTAAATTCACATACTGGATGTCTTTTTTACACAGATAAACATCACACATTTATCATTGATATATCCAATATCATATCAACAGAATGTCACGGCATATCGTCCAGTAGATATCATTCAATTCAAACATTCAACAAACAATCATTCATAAGCAACCATTATTAATCCCTGTTATAATTAATTTAATTATTTTAATTTGATCAATTGCTTAAGAATTAATCACCTATCTCTGCTTAGTCAACAATTAATTAATTTCAAACCTCTTAATTAACTAATATCCTTTAAATATCCGTCTTAGTTAATCACCTTGATTAATTATTCCTCAATTACATAAAGTAATTATCTTTCAATTAATTTCACAAATTAATTATCCTTTACCATTTACAGAAATTAACCTTTAATTACTCACATTAATTAATGGTCCTTAATAAATTATTTCCATTAATTAATTAAATATAAATAATTACATTGATCCTTAATTACAATTAATTAATCTTTAATTAATTAATTATAACTCTCAATTATAAATTAATAAAATCCTTAATCATTAGTTAATTAAATTAATTAATTACTTAATTAACCTCTTTATACTTAATTAATTAAGTTAACTAATTACACTTAAATTTCTTAATTAACTTAATTAATCTCAAATTATTAAAAACATAATTATGTTAAGATAAAACCTTATATTATTTATGCCTTAATTTTCATTAAAACATTTTATTTTAAAGAGAACTTTACTTAAATAAATCACTAATTAAGTTTTAATATACTTATTTAACTTGATAATTTCAAAGTTTCGAAACACAACTTACTTTTAAATGCTTTAAAAAATAATATCAAGTTGTAGTTCGAAATCTAGTTTCAATTTAGATAAATAGGCTTGCTTTAAAATTTCCTTTCACTTAAATTTTAAAATAACTTAAATAAAATAAAAATTAAACAAGGTTTTCGAAACTTTCTTAAACAATATCAAAGAAACAAATATTATATAAGTAATTTATATAATAAAGTTTAAAATAATTCATTTTTAAATTTCAAAACCAAGTTGTAAAATTCTTTTTTTTATATTTAAATTTCTTAGTACCTGCTTTGGGACGAACCCGAAGTCTAATCAGGTCTAACCCGAGTTCCCTTCTTCATTTCAAAATTTAGTTAGTTTAGTTTAAGTTTTAAAATTTAAAACCTGTACCCCAAAACACTTCCAAACCCCTTGAGTCTTCACTCGAGTCACATCCAAACTGCACGAACCCTCCTTCGAGTCTAATTCCCACAATAATCCACTGACACACACACCTACCTGTGCATATGCAACGGCGATCAACGCCGCTGCGACCAACTCCACCACCTCCCACACGTTAGCGATCCACCCTAGAGCCGATTCCGACCATCCCTACGCCACCACAAAACCCAAATCAGGAACGAGCTTCATAGATGAACCTCGAACAAAACCCACTGCCTGAAAACAATTTCGCGTCCACGTCGCCGACCACCAGAGTCTCCCATACTCCGGCCACATCTCCACGAAACATCCACATAGCCACCTTCCAAACCCCAAGCGACTCAATGCTGTAGAGATAACGCAGCACCCATAATTGCAAAATCGACAATAACTAGGGTTAAGACTTAAAACTTCACACCACCGTCGTCATAGTCCATCGTCACCGCATCCACTATTTTGCCGAACCACCCAATCCTCCAGCTAGCTCCAGAAGGAACCTCGGCCACCCAAACCCCTTTGATCACTAGAAAACTCACTAAAACCCATTTCCAGTCAATATTGAATTGCTCATCCAATTCAATATTAAAAATCAAGATTTCGGTGTTAAAAATGTTAGTTTGGAGAAGGAATTCAGATTGTATATATGAATTAACAGATCATTGAATTTGATTTTTAACATATTCTTAACTCCTCTGTGCTTTTTATTTCTTCCAGATGATATTTATATTTATTTTTCTTTAAAATATTTTTAAAACTTAGTTTAGTCTTAAATAGCAAACTTTGTTTAAATAACTCAGCCTAAAGGAAATTTTATTGTCAAGAATTTAAATTTTTAATCTAAGTTTACATTCCTGAAACTTAAAACACTGTAGAATGTCATTTACACAGCATATTCATACACATAAACCTGTTTCAGAATCATAAAACCATCATGCAATCATATCTCAAACACACATTACAAGTTTACACCAAACATATGTCACATGCATCTATCTGAAGGTGATTTATGTTCACAGTTTTAAAAATCAGAGGCATAAACTAAGAACAGAGATGTTAAACTCAACAGAAATACATGCATATATACAAATATTCAATGCAACCACTAATACATTAACCCACATGCAACAGACATTTGTTATTTAATTTTTAGATTTAAAAGTTTACTTACAATTCTCCTTTGAAACCAGAGTACTGTTTGACTAAATATGCTGCTTGCTGATGATTTCCTATTGCTTGAGTTGTATTGTTTTGATTTTTTAGGTTGTGAGATGAAAGTGATACTTACCTTTGTTTTACTTAGCTTTCTTTCAAATGAATCCAGAAAAGAAGACAGCAGAGGATGTATAAATAAGAAAAGGGGTAGGCTGCCTTATTCAGTAAGCTTCATTTTTTTTTGAGCAGAGATTTTATTTGAAATGTCGGCTTGATTTTTGTATGCTGGTTTGACTTCATGTGATATGCTTTTGACTTTGATTATAAGTTTTGCAAGCTTGACTAGAAATGTTGTAGGCTGGCATTTAATTACGTGTTCCCCCTTTTGTTTACACCTACCTTTATAAGATCTTTATATTGTATATATATATATATATCCTTTTTGTATGTATAAATATATGTAAAGTTATGTATATCGTTGTTACTATATACATATATATATATATATACTTGTCTTCCCACTATTTAATATATACACTTTTGTTTGCATATGTCATCATATTCATAACTACATGTGTATGCTTTCATTTTATTCACATAGACACCTTTTTATTCTACTTTTATTTGCCATGGACACTTAGATACACATACATATATAATATATTTAACCTGACCATGTTTACCTTTTTTTATTTGTATACTTAGATATACATATGCTTAACATATATGCGTAGATATTATTATTTTCTTTAAGATTTATCATATTCAAAGATTTATAATTCAATATTTATGTATATTTTTTTATTATCATACATTTATTTATTTGACTAATTAAAACTCATATTCCAATAATGTAATTCAAATAATTACCAATTAACTACCGCAAAAAATCTGGGTCGTCACATTCCTCCCACCTTTAGAACTTTTCATCCTCGAAAAGGAACGAAGTCAGAATTATTAAAATGCTTAAAATCAGATAAATTTTCTTTGATCATTTTTAAAATACATGAAAAATCTATATAATATTACTAAAATAGTTTTTATAAAAATACTTGTATAACTCGATATTTCGACAAGTCTATCCTCGTTCTTACAGAAATTTGGTCATACGTTGATCGGGCGTAGGACTGAAAATCTATAAGTACTTGGTAAACCCATTTTCAACACCCAATGGAAATACTTTGGAAAATAATTTTATTAAAAATATAGAAACCATTTTGAAATAGAGAAAATATCTTTGGTGAGAATACTCTGGAAATCATCATCCCCATCCATGGTCGCAGTTACATCCTGGGTTACGTTGCCATCGCAGCAAAAGACCATGTAACTGTAGGCACTCCGCGCCCCTCGATTACGCCATGGAACACACAACAGATCGCAGTTACATTCCAGGGTTACGTTGCCATCGCACCAAAAGTCCATGTAACTGTAGGCATCAGCGCCCCTCAATTTTCGCTGTCAAAAATGAAACTTCTCCACTTCTACATAGGTCGCAGTCTACTGATGTAAAATCAAACGTAGACTGTTGGCTCTCAGCAGCACACACGACTTTCGCTATGTTACCATAGGTCGCAGTCTACTGTTATAAAATCAAACGTAGACTGTTGGCTCTCAGCAGCACACACGACTTTCGCTATGGTACACATTACTCATAATACTTAGGAATTAGTTTTGTCCAGACACCTCATAGGATCAACTTTAGAACCCCTCCTTGGGGATCAAGACAGCGCCACCCGATGGCACTCCTGAAAGTTCATTTCAAGGGAGCACCTTTTTCCCCAGAGCCATCATCAAAACACTTTGTGCTATACACATATAGTACCTTTCAAATCATACACCTAGTATGATCTCATACAAAGCTCCTTTACACAAAATCAATTATCCCAAAATCGATCATTCTCAAACTAGGCTTCTCAAATTCCAATATTGATTTTACCCAAAAATCAAAAGCCTTTCCAAATCCAAAGGTTCCCAAAACCTTTTTGTAAAATCCTCATAAGATCCTTTATATATATATATATGTTCAGATATATATAATTTTTAAAACTTTGGATCATTTCAAACTTGTATAAAAACTCCTTTTATATTTCAAACACTTTCAAAATCATTTCCTTCTGGCAATAGATTCAACAAGGGGAGATTTGTCTTATATAATAAATATATATAGCTTTGTTTATTCAAAATAACATATTCAAATTTGATTACTCTTTCCAATATCAATTTCATTCAAAACTGTACGATGTACACTTATCATCCGTACGCTATACCAATCTGATCGCTCACTCGATCACACAATTTCACTTTCGAACTAGTATCGTCCACCCGACTTTCTAGTGTGGACTCAGATCTGATTCCTTGATCAAAAACCGTCATTCTCCTTGCATAGCCTTAACTATGATTGAGAATATCCAGAACCAATCAACAATCCATATCCAGGTTCGCCGTCGAAAAACGAGTGAAAAATCCCAACTCGGATCGATATACTATCTCGAAATTCTATGCTCGAATCTAGATCAAATCACTGTGCGAATAGAATAATATACGTACATCCTACATATTTAACTTCATTGATTATTAGCCAAATCAATTTCCTTGTTCTATTCACATTTTCTTTAATTTCTATCGACATAATCACCATTGTTTCAATTCCATTGGATTATCACTTTAACCTTATCCCAAATGGATATTCAATCATAAACTGTTTGAACTCTGTCCAGCATAAATTCAGAAAATAGCTTGAAAAGTTTGAAATAGATAAGTCGTTGAAAAATAATTATTAGTTTGTAACATATCTATAAAATAGTTAAGTAATTGTAAAATAGTTGAAAAATAATTATTAGTTTATAAAATAGCTGCAAAATAGTTAAATAATTCAAAAGTAGCTATAAAATAAGTATAAGATAGTTTTGGGTCTAATAAGAAAAGTTGTATATATAATAAATAGCTTGGAAAAATATATTTGTACTAAACAATTTATTTTGAAAATATTCCAGAGTCAAACAGTTCAATTCCCAACCTCAATTTTCAATTAATTCAATTTAAATTTCCACTTCCATTTAAATTGACTCACTTCCAATTGAAATAAACTTCAATTCCCATTAAAATTGATTTTAACCTCCAATTCAAATTGAATTAATCCTCAATTTCTTTCCAGACTCAAATCAAATTCCATTCGAATTTACTTATTCAACTTAAAATACAATTTCAAATTATTCAAATCAATTTGGACTAATTTCTAATTGAATCCAGTTCTATTTCAGATCATTTCAATTTTTGCTTGAATTAATCCCAATTCCTATTCTAATTTGAACTTATTCGTCTTTAATCACAATACCAATTAATTTAAATCATATTTAATTTGAACTAATTCAATTCAAATTTCCAAATTTAAACCATCTCGAATTATATAAATTCGAGTTAAAGCTTCAAATGTTGATTAAATCCTTTAAATCGAATCAACTTATATCTTTAAACCATTTAATTCTGAATCCAAATTCCATTTTAAACTAATTTCAAAGTTCAAACAATATTTCAAATCCTTTTTAAACAACTAAACCTTTGAAATTCAATTTATCACCAAACTTAAATTTTAAAACCCCACCTTTGAAGTTTTATCTTAAACATTTAAGTCTGGAGTCCAAAATGATTCCATTTTATCTTAATAATGGATATATTACCACTTCCCATTTCTTTAAACAAATCCAATTCACAGTTTAAAGATTATTAATAATCATGTATACCCAATTATTTTAAACATCCTTCCATTTTCAATTTTCGGATCTCAAACCCATTTTGAGATCACCCAAATACCCAATTCAAATTTTAAACTTCAGATTAATAATCTTATAAGTTCAAAGACTTATCACCTTGGATATTACATCTCATTCCAAATTTAAACCATCTTTGATATTGTGTATATTCCTCATATATACATATTATTTTCTTTACACACTAAGTTATCCTTAAATTTTAAATCACTTTTGGTTTTTTTTCAAAACCAGTTTCTTTAAATTTTCAAACAACCCTTGTTTGAAATAGGACCCTTTCATTCAAATGCATCAAAAAATATTATTTATTATTTCTTTATCGTTTTGAACCAATTTTAAAATTTCTGGACCTAGATTTAAAACATCACAATTTAGATCATCTTCAGTTCCAATTTATAAGTCATACTTACCAAATGTTTTACTTCCTTAAAACATTTCAATTTGCTTACTTATTAACAAATATATCATTATTAAACACAACAACCATTTATGATAATACCCAAGACTATCATATCTAGATACCAATTCCTTTTTATCTTATTCTTACTTCTATAAATTCAGGATTTTAGTTCTAGCTGAAATCTATCTCAAAGTTATCTTCATTTAATTACAATTTGGTTGTATTACCACTTAATTCTCGTTATTAAATTTTCAAATAACACAACAACCAATTTCCTTAATATATAATGGTTAGAAGAATCATTGCTTTATATATAAACTTATATAAAAATCATTTACTTTTAAAACCATTATATTAGAAAATAACAAGTACGCTCTCTCATATATATATATTAGACTCAACTCATTTTAGGGTATCATTGACCCTATCCTTAATGGCTAATCCCACAAGAGCTAAGGTTCTCGCTTAACCTTTCACCTCTGATACCAACTGTAACGACCCGAAATTTTCGAACCAGAAAATTTCAAATAGTTAGGAAAAAAGAAGAAAGAGAAAGAAGAAGAAGAAGAAGAATATCAGAAGCATCAACATCTTACATTCGCAGCGGATAAAATATAATAATAAATAATAACAGTTTACAAAATAATTCTGTATCTGTCAAAGTACATTTATAATACATCAGAGTTACACATATATACAGGCACTGGATATACACAATCATCATGTCTCAGACATACAACAATATAAATACAGTGGAAATACTCTATACGTTCTTGCCATCTATCTCACCTCCTGAGCTCCAGAACGCCCTTACCTGAAAATCTGTAATACTCGGTCTGACCCGAGCATTACACCAAAGTAACACCCGGGTCAGGCTTGAAACCAGCGTGAGTAACTCATCCCACATGGAATACAAAGCATACAACTTATATAGAACCCGGGTAGCTCGAATCAATATACAAGTTCACAATTTGTTATAGACATCACTTATGGTCCAATTCACTTAATCATCTCATACCAGCCTATAAATTTCACATATCAATCTATAAAGAATCAAAGTGGTTTCGGGTATTAACTAATACCCGACTGCGGTCTCTTCGAATCCAATGTCATCTTAGCCCAAATTATTCAAGTGATTAAATTCACATATTGGATGCCTCATTTACACAGATAAACATCACACATTTATCATTGATATATCCAATATCATATCAACAGAATTTCACAGCATATCATCCAATAGATATCGTCCAATAGATATCATTCAATTCAAACATTCAATAAACAATCATTCATAAGCAACCATTATTAATCCCTATTATAATTAAGTTAATTATCTTAAATTTGATCAATTACTTAAGAATTAATCACCTATCTCTGCTTAATCAACAATTAATTAATTTCAAACCTCTTAATTAATTAACATCCTTTAAATATCCATCGTAATTAATCACCTCGATTAATTATTCCTCAATTACATAAAGTAATTATCTTTCAATTAATTTCACAAATTAATTATCCTTTACCATTTACAGAAATTAACCTTTAATTACTCACATTAATTAATGGTCCTTAATTAATTATTCCTGTTAATTAATTAAATATAATTAATTACATTGATCCTTAATTACAATTAATTGATCTTTAATTAATTACTTATAACTTTATATTATAAATTAATAAAATCCTTAATCATTAGTTAATTAAATTAATTAATTATCCTTAATTAATTACTTGTTAACCTCTTTATACTTAATTAATTAAGTTAATTAATTACACTTAAATTTCTTCATTAACTTAATTAATCTCAAATTATTAAAACCATAATTATTTTAAGATAAAACCTTATCTTATTTATGCCTTAATTTTCATTAAAACATTTTATTTTAAAGATAACTTTACTTAAATAAATCATTAATTAAGTTTTAATATACCTATTCAACTTGATAATTTAAAAGTTTCAAAGCACAACTTACTTTTAAATGCTTTAAAAAATATTATCAAGTTGTTGTTCAAAATCTAGTTTCAATTTAGACAAATAGGCTTGCTTTAAAATTTCCTTTCACTTAAATTTTAAAATAACTAAAATATAAATTAAACAAGGTTTTCGAAACTTTCTTAAACAATATCAAAGAAACAAATATTATATAAGTAATTTATATAATAAAGTTTAAACTAATTCATTTTTAAATTTCAAAACCAAGTTGTAAAATTCTTTTTTTATTTAAATTTCTTAATACCTGCTTCGGGACGAAGCTGAAGTCCACTCGGGTCTAACCTGAGTTCCCTTCTTCATTTCAAAATTTAGTTAGTTTAGTTTAAGTTTTAAAATTTAAAACCTGTACCCCAAAACACTTCCAAACCTCTTGAGTCTTCACTCGAGTCACATCCAAACTGCACGAACCCTCCTTCGAGTCCAATTCCCACAGCAATCCACTGACACATACCTACCTGTGCATATGCACCGGCGATCAGCGCCGCCTCGACCAACTCAGCACCTCCCACACGTCAGCGATCCACCTTACAGCCGATTCCGACCATCCCTACGCCACCACATAACCCAAATCAAAAACGAGCTTCACAGTGAACCTCGAACAAAACCCACTGCCTGAAAACAATTCCGCGTCCACGTCGCCGACCACCAGAGTCTCCCATACTCCGGCCACATCTCCACGAAACATCCACATAGCCACCTTCCTAACCCCAAGCAACTCGATGCTCTAGAGACAACGCAGTACCCATAATTGCCAAATCGACAATAACTAGGGTTAAGACTTAAAACTTCACACCGCCATCGTCATAGTCCATGGTCGCCGCATCCACCATTTTTGCCGAACCACCCAATCCTCCAGCTAGCTCTAGAAGGAACCTCGACCACCCAAACCACTTTGACCACTAGAAAACTCACTAAAAACCATTTCCAGTCAATATTGAATTGCTCATCCAATTCAATATTAAAAATAAAGATTTCGATGTTAAAAATCTTAGTTTGGATAAGGAATTCAGATTGTATATATTAATTAACAGATCATTGAATTTATTTTTAACATATTCTTAACTCCTCCGTGCTTTTTTTTCTTCCGGATGATATTTATATTTATTTTTCTTAAAAACCTTTTTAAAACTTAGTTTAGTCTTAAACAACAAACTTTGTTTAAATAACTCAGCCTAAAGGAAATTTTATTGTGAAGAATTTAAATTTTTAATCTAAGTTTACATTCCTGAAACTTAAAACACAGAAGAATGTCATTTACACAGCATATTCATACACACAAACATGTTTCAGAATCATAAAACCATCATGTAATCATATCTCAAAAACATATTACAAGTTTACACCAAACATATGTCACATGCATCTATCTGAATGTGATTTATGTTTATAGTTTTAAAAATCAAAGGCACAAACTAAGAACAGAGATGTTAAACTCAACAGAAATACATGCATATATATAGATATTCAAGGCAACCACTAACACAATAACCCACATGCAACAGACATTTGTTATTTAAGTTTTAAATTTAAAAGTTTACTTACAATTCTCCTTTGAAACCAGAGTACTGTTTGACTAAATATGCTTCTTGTTGATGATTTCCTATTGCTTGAGTTGTATTGTTTTGATTTTTTAGTTTGTGAGATGAAAGTGATATTTACCTTTGTTTTACTTAGCTTGCTTTCAAATGAATCCAGAAAAAGAAGACAGGAGTGGATGTATAAATAAGAAAAGGGGTAGGCTTCCTTCTTTAGTAAGCTTCATTTTTTTTTGAGCAGAGATTTTATTTGAAATGTCGGCTTGATTTTTGTATGCTGGTTTGACTTCATGTGATATGCTTTTTACTTTGATTATAAGTTTTGCAAGCTTGACTAGAAATGTTGTAGGCTGGCATTTAATTATGTGTTCCCCCTTTTGTTTACACCTACCTTTATAAGATCTTGATATTGTGTGTGTGTGTGTGTGTGTGTGTATATATCCTTTTTGTATGTATAAATATATGTAAAGTTATGTATATCGTTGTTATTATATACATATATATACTTGTCTTTCCACTTTTTAATATATACACTTTTGCTTGCATTTGTCATCATATTCATAACTACATGTGTATGCTTTCATTTTATTCACATAGACACCTTTTTATTCTACTTTTATTTTCCATAGACACTTAGATACACATACATATATAATATATTTTAACCTTACCATGTTTACCTTTTTTATTTGTATACTTAGATAAACATATGCTTAACATATATGCGTAGATATTATTATTTCCTTTAAGATTTATCATATTCAAAGATTTATAACTTAATATTTATATATATATATATATATATTTTTATTATCATACATTTATTTATTTGACTAATTAAAACTCATATTCCAATAATTTAATTCAATTAATTACCAATTAACTATCGTTAAAAATCCGGATCATCAAAGAAACCAAGGGTTTTGAATCAGAAATAAAAGCCAATTGTTTTGGATAAAAACTAAAGGGTTAGAGGAGTGAATGTGGGATTTTAATTAAGTGGGTTTTGGGTAAGTCAATGGGTTTGGAAGCATTTTTCCGACCCTAGCAAATTTCGAGGACGAAATTTTTGTAAAGGGGAAGGGATGTAACGACATGGAATTTTGGTCACTAAATTTTGAACGTTAATGAATTTTTAAATATTGGATTTGAAATATTATTTTGTTTTAATACGGAAGAATAAGTAAAATGGGTTAAGATTTCAAATATAGTGATAAATTGGATTTGGGTAAATATAAATTTAATATTTAAGATTGGGTAATTATGCGGATTTGGAAGTTAAACGTGAACAAAAATGGTTTCTAATTAATTCTATTTGGATTAGAATTTAAAAATTGGAATTTTGAATGAGATTAAAAGTCGATAAGTTAAATTGAAAATTTATATACTAATTTAATAGTGAAATTAATATATAGTATGGAGTAAATAACTGAATTTGATTTTAAATGAATCAGTATGATATTTAATATGAATATTAATTCAGTGTGATTTCTAATGGAGTTAGTATGTTTTTGAAATTGAAATTTAAACAATTTCGATGATTTTAAAAATCATTCAATTTAATCGACATGTTAAAATAGCCTTCAAGGGCACAGTCTCAGAATTTGACAAAACTAATTCCATTGGATCCATAATAGTGTATTATTATCGGATTTCAAATTTCGCAGCATTTGGAGTAATTGTTTGGTCGTACTGGAGAAAAATGCGTTGAAATAAATATCGAAAATTTTATATTTAAATTCGATTCAAAATGTTGTCTTCCACATACAATCGAATTAGGCTTCGAAACACGTTTCATTGTGTTCGAAATAGGAGTCAAACATTATAAACGCCAGGCGGCACGTCTGATTTGGAGTTTGTTCGAAAAAGCACGTTAAAAATGAAAATAATATTTAAATAATTCGTATACGTGCATATGTATGCGTGTATACAGTAGCAAACCTAGTCTCCTATTATGCAGCCACCACAAAAACAAATTAATGGCCAAAATTGGCCAGCCTTCTCCCTCGTTTTTCTCTCGATCCACTCGCCTATTTCAAAAACATCCAACCACGGAAGTGAAGAGCTCGACGAACTCTATGCGATCAACAGTTATGATCGGGATCGGTGAATGACAGCGGCCTCGGGGTAAGCTTGAACATGTGCAATTGGAAGAGGAAATTCACGCGTGGAGGCGATCGAGTGTAACAGGGTCATGGTTGAAGGTGGAGCATTCGTGGGGCCTTAGAATGGCAGCCACTAATCGTGTTATAGCGGCGCGTGGTGGGTGCGGCAATGATCTTTGAATGGCGGCCGATGGGTTTGCAAAACCCTGAGTGTATGCGTGAATGAAGAAGAGAAATGGAATGGGGTGGCCGTGATTTCCTATAGCCAAAATCAATGGGCGATTTAATCTAGGGTTTGTAAAAATAAAAATAAGAAGTTTATTTATAAAATTTTATTCGATTATTTAAAATTTCATATCTCGTGCAAATGAGGTCGGAATCGAACAATGCAAGCAGTGCCGGAATCGCAGCGACGAGCACTACGCTGTGGTATAGATCTGGTGTCGATTTGGATGAGTGAATATTTTAGGTAAATCGAACGTGTTCGATTAATTTAAAATTAGAGCGTTTAGCGAATTAAAAATCAGGGTGAGTTAGTCTCACTCAGTTTTGGATGGCTAGTGATTTATTTGAAATAGTTAAAATTAATAAATGATTGATTGGTTAAATTGATGCATTTTCATTAATTGAATGTGATATCATATATAGTTGTGTATATATGTGTGTGTGTGTATTGGAGTGAATGATATTCCCTTATATATAGCGGATGAGACCTTATGCATCCTGCATAATAGCGGATGACCCTATATACCCCGATATTCCACCTTGAAGCGCAATTGGTACTTTTATGTTGGGATATCCTCTTTGGAGGCAGGGAAAATAGGTTGGAGGGATCCAACTGGATTCCTTAAAAATGTTGAATTAAATTCATATTAATTGTATATGATTTGTCTGGATAATCCGTGATAGATTGTTGTGTGGTTTGTATTGATTGGATGCCATGGCAGGTTTTGACCTAGATTTTGGCATTTTTAATACCAGTAATATATGTTTTAAGTTGGAAAAGAAAATAAAAAGGGTTTGAAGCAAAATGTTTTATAAAGAATTTTGTGTTAATCAATTGGATAAAATAATTGGTTTTGAAATTGGTGCTTAACTAAATCGGGATATTGTGAATAGGGTTTTGGAATAAAAGTATATAACAAAGGATTTTAAAATATTAAACCCAAAACGTGGTACTTGCTTGAAATATATAGGTTTTAAAATCGAGATTTTCAGTATTTGAAGATAGAAGCGAATTTGGGAAATAATAATAAAATGGGTTAAACTAGAGTTCAAATGAGGTTTCCAAATTTATGAGATGAAATGGGAATCGAGGAATTTGACTTGTTTTCAAAAGAGGATTTTTAAGTATTAATTTGGAAATTTAAAAGTGTTAGAAATATTCTAGAAACTAGTTATTAATTATTTTAAATTGTTTAAAGCATATTTAATTATTAATAGCTACTTTATAATGATTTTTATAGATTAATTATTATTTAAGAAATGGTCACCATTTTAATTTTTTTAAATAATTATTAAATAATATGGCTTTGTATAATAACTTTTAATTAAGTATATTTATCTTGATAAAACTTGGAAATTTATTTTTAAAAGCTTGCAAGTATTATTTTGAGAAAATTATTGAATAAAGTTTTCGAAAAGTAATGGTATACTCACATGGCGTAATCGAAGGCAGTGAGTGCCTACGGCTAAGTCGTGAATTTCTTTGGGATAGAGACGTAACCATCGAGCTCCGATCCATGGTTTGATATCGTGGTGTACTTTCGACATTATTTCAAAAGGGTTTTTAAATATTTTTAAAAATGGATACTTTGTGAATATAACAAATTCGATAAGATAAGTATATATATTTTTGGATAAAGAGATTTAAGTCAGTTAAAATTTAATTTAAATAAGACTTGGCAAGTTTCAGTGAAAATGAAGTATTTAGTTGAACTGATTGTCTATTTAACCGTTAAATAATCGACTATCAAATCTGGACCCAAAAATAACTTTGGAATATCAAGAAAGAGTACTGGAATTATATGGTATAGTTACCGTTCGAGGTGTTATTCTGTACGTGTAAACTAGTTTCGTTCTTCTAGGATGTTTATTAGGAAATCAGTCCACTAATGGTTAGGAGGTGATCTCTGATCTTATTTTCGTCTGATTATTTCCTAAAGAACCAGGGTTGAGTTTCTCGGAAATAATGAATGTTGTCTTCAAGATATCGGGATCGGATTAGTGATTCGAAAACCATTTCGATCCAACGAGTATGTTTTCGTAATAAAGAAAAGAGCATGGAGTCGAAGATGGAGCAGTGAAGTGTAAGGGCTAATCGCTACTAATCCTGAGGGTGATTCCAAAATGGATGTAGTAGGAATAGTGCCTTCGGTTCCGTTCGGACCAAGAGCGGACTTGTATGGATGAATGCTCAGTACATGGTCATTAGAGGACAATGAGCATTATAAGTGAATATTTCTTAAAAGGCAATCGTAGCCTCTAGCCTCATCAACCGGGAATGACTGAAAAGTAGGGGAGATGCAGCAAAACTAAGTGGGTAGCATCCAAGTAGAGCGTGTCTATCACCCTTCTATATAACCTCGGATATTATCACTACGTGTGAAAGGAGCTCGGAAATGGTGGGAACACCCGGGATGATAGCATATACAGTCTATCCAGGTCAGGAATAGTTCGGTCTTGTGTTAGCAAGGATCGATAGGTTCGATCTCGGTACGCTGTTAAACCTATACCATGACAGGTGGTATCTAGTTCCTAATCATTCGGTTGGAATCCATTCTCTAATAAACTCCGTATGGTTTTGATTGTGCCCAACTATGCTGAAATGTGAGATGTAAGAATTTCGCTATTTAAATAAGTATTTGTACTTGGACACTATAATAATATCAGAGGATTTCGATATGAAATGTTATGGTTATCGTAAGATAAAAAATCCATCGCATTTATGTGTGGCATGGTCTTACGAAATGCGTTTTATTTTCAAAGGATTTTGAAAACTTTAATAATTCAAATTGAGTGTGTTTTCTCATGCTGGTTTTGCAAACTGACTCGGGTGTTATTTTATTATAATGCTCGAGTCAGACCGAGTATTTCAAGTTCGGGTTAGGATGCTCTGGCACTCTAGAGACGAGCTGGAGACCGAGATGTATTCTCGTACTTGTTTATTTCCGCTGCAATGTTGTTTGAAATTACCAACAGTTGTGAGGACAGGATGTTATAACTGTCCAGACTGGTAATTATTGATTTGTACTCTGATGTGAGGCATGTATATTACAGTTTTTGATTTGTGTGAAGAACTATTGCTATTATATATTGTTCTATCTACTGTGAGATTCTGTTTTGTGTTAGTTTTCTTCTTCTTCTTCCTCCTTTCTTCTTCCCTCAACAATCTATCTTTTCGGCAATTGATCGTTTGACATGTTGTAAAATGGGCATATTTATGTCGATTTTCGAGGGTCGAAAGTGCGGGTCGTTACATTGTTAAACATAAATTGAATATAAAGTGAATGTAAATAAATGAATGCGAATCAGCTGAATGAGAATAAATTTAATGTAAATAAGTTAAATGTAAATAAATTGAAAATGAATCAATTGAATATTAATAAAAATGGAAGTGTACAAATATAATGTTGACATTTGAAAATGCAAATTGATGCGATAATAAATTAATTGGATGAATATTATTTTTTTGATGGTTTCTCTATAATTGCATATAGTTATTGTATATTCTATATTATATTGTGATGTTAATTTCCATATACATGTTCTTATTGGTTTTTGAGTGATTAGTAGATATGGATGGCGTATGCTTCACATTACCTCTTGATTGTATATACTTGATAATACTGAAAAAAGGTATACATCTCGGATTACATATCATATTTTTATATTTTTCCCTACCGGATGCCGCATCCTCGAAGATGAGAACTATTTTTGTGGTTATATATATATATATATATAATATTGTAAATTTTTATGACGAATTGTGCAAAGGGGACGTTGGAGAAATTTTCCATAAATTTAAGGCGTTAGAAAATTTTGAATTTTTTTTGATAACTAATATTTGATATTTATGTTAAAACTTGGAATGATAGTTAGCAACTATTAGGGAATTGAGAAACTTAGAAAGTGGTAACAAAGTTGCAACAAATTGATTTTTAGAAGTTTAAGGTTTAAAATTATTTGGTAATCTATTTCGACTAATGGGTTTTGAAAATTAATGGCTTCGGGGCATTTTTCTTGCCTTGCTTATCTCGGGGATGAAATTTTTAAGGGGGAAGAATGTAACGTTTCCGAATTTTGGTCATTTGAATTTGGAATACTTAACTGTTTTTAAATATTTAAAATTTAATTTTATATGTTATAAAACTATATTTCAAATTCAGTGATTTAAAAGATAATTAAATTGTTAAGTTTAATATTTGGAATTATTTAATATGAATAAAATGAGTTGGAAAGTTTAATTAAAAAGAAATTTATATAAGAATGGAAGTAGTAAACTATTAATTTAGATTTAAAAGTGAATGATTTGGTTTTTATAATAATTCATTTTAATTAACGTGTAAAATAGCCTTCCGGGGCTCTATCTTGGATTTCAACGAAGCCAATTTCATTGGATCTGTAATATTGAATTATAGTATATCATAGAATTTCTTGGCGATTGAACGTATCAATTGGTCGTGTGAGTTTGAAATGCGTAGAAATTAATTAAAGGAATTTAGATTCATTTAATTCGATTTTAAAAGCTAATTTCTACGTATGATTGAAGGTCCTGATAATAGTTCCATTGTGCTTGGAATAGGGGTATTACATATAAAACACTAGGCGACGCGCCACGTTTGAGGTTCACAAATTTAACAAATGAATAGAGATTTTAAAAAATCTATATAAGGACCTAGATATTTTCAAGTTTGAAATTCTAATCCACAAGCACTCAGCCGCCGTTAGAAAGTAACCCGATACAATGGCCTATATTTTGCTATAAGATAGAAGCCATATCAACCAACGGGTTAAATATTAAAGTTGTAGTGCTCGACTATAAGAACTCATCCATGGTCGTGGACCATTGATCGAAGGTGTGTGGCTGTGGCTAAGGTAGCTCGATGGTGGCAGTTATGGGTGCAATTTCTCATCTACGGCAAGGCTTTAGCGTACATAGGTGGCATAATGGGCTGAGTCGGATGCGGTGGCTGCAAGCACATGTAGCGGCAATCGATGAATCACGGTCGGGGATAGAAAATAAAAAAAATGAAAAAAAAGAAAGCTCGAGCTTGTAACCATATGAGAAGGAGGGAGTGAAGGTGGTTTAAGGTTTTAAACTTAATTTATGTAACATCCCCAGAATTATATCAATTTAAAATTTAATAATTAATGTGAATTTTGGAACAAATTGTGGAATTAATTTGAATTTTTCAAAATAAATAAAATAAGTGTTGAACTATATTTATATATATATAAAAGGTTGTGAAGTTGCATTTGAATTTAAGAATTCAAAAATATAAATATTTTGAAACTATTTGAATTTAAATTATACAAGTGTATATATATGAGTATATGTATAAATGTAAATGGATTATAATTCAAATTTGAATTTGAATTTGAATGTAAAAATTTAAATTAATGTCTTAGAAAAATAATTTGCATTTGAAATCATAAATATGTAATTTATTTAATGTAAAAGATTTGTTAAAAAAAACATTTCTTCTTTTAACATTGTATATAAAAAATAGATAGGAAATGTATTTGTTAATAAAGTAAATACGACATAAGTTTTATTTAAAAATATTTAACTCATATAAAAATACAAATGTCAAGCATGTAATAAGAGAATAAAACAAGTGTTTAGCATGTAGAAAGAATTAAACAAGTGTTTAACATGTAGAAAGAACTAGATAAGTGTCATTACATCATTTTCATTTTCTTAGAAATTCATAGAAAAGAAAATAAAATTATATAAGTCATTTTATCTTCTTATTCTTACTCTTTTATTCATTTTTTAAGCTGTACAAAACTTTAAGACTGGAGAAAATCATCGGTCACAAGTAATTACAACAATTTCCTCAACTTTGAATTCAAGATCAAAATTCCAGTAAAAAATATGAAACTTTTTCTTCAAAATCTCAAGCCAGAAAGTGAATTTCAAGAACAATTTCAAGTCATCAACAAATAATTCAACATTAGCAGGAGTCAACTTCAACAAAGCAGGATCAACTTAAGTAATTTGCAAATTCAAGATTTTCAAGCTGCCGACCAATGTTTCTCTGTTTCATTTAAAAACAAAACTGTAAGTAAATTGAATTTTAGTTTGTTGTTGAGAAATTAAGTAAGTAAAATCCATCAAAGATTATACAAGTTTACATAATTAGTTGCAGATAACAAAATTCAAGATCAGGCTAAGAAAAGAAAAACAGTTCCAGGTTTTCAAATTTTTAAAAGAATCAAGACAGAAAGCTCTCTACTCAACTCCACAGGTGAGTAAGCTCCTTAATTTGAACTTGAATTTGTTGCTGTGAACAATAGTCAGGCTTGAATGTTGCAT
This sequence comes from Allium cepa, assembly GCA_030765085.1. Classification (NCBI taxonomy): domain Eukaryota; kingdom Viridiplantae; phylum Streptophyta; class Magnoliopsida; order Asparagales; family Amaryllidaceae; genus Allium; species Allium cepa. Next base: position 577,994,886 of record CM060932.1, on the reverse strand, counting down.
GTATATATTTGCACCTGAAAATGAAGATGCATGCCTATATACATCAAAATAGACTCTGTTCTATGCCTACACGTTCAAAACCCTTTTTAAAAAAATCCAAAATCTCTATCTCAAATTGTTTTTAGGCTTTGAGATCAAAAGAAAATATGTTTGAATCATCATGACCTAAGTTTTAGAAATAAATGTTGGTAAATTAAACAAAAATTTTGTCTGGAAATAGAAAACTACAGGCAAACCCAATATGAGAAAAAATTTCATCAAACACGATTTCAGATTTTGAATATATAAATTGAATTGTCTTCGAAGTTGATGATTTTAAAAAGCAAAATCAAAATATTTTTTTATCAAGTATTCGCTGAGAAAAAGAGGGATGAACGAAATTACCTTTTTCTCGAAGTTCTGGTGATCGATAAGGAAAGGGACTTCTTGTTCGTAACCGGAGCTAGTTGGAAGACCGTGGAGTTGGGGAAAAATGCTGGATGAAATTCTAGATCAACATGGATGTTGATTTTGATCGAGTTAGGGTTTAAGGTTTGAACTGAGTCGAGGTTAGAAAGGTGACCATTGCACCGTCTATAGACCATCGGAGGTCATCGAACCGGGACCATTAGAAGCATGGGAGGCTGGAGGAGCTTAGGGTGGAGTATCATGACCTCTTATGATTAAAGAAGGGAGAACGAGGTGTTTAATGGTGGCTCGATTTTGTTTCGAATTTTGGTCGTACAGTCAAATTGCAAATTCGTAAAAATTTCACAACACGGGGTGTTTTGGTGCGTCGAATTGTTGATCGTCGACTGGTCGATGATCCTAGCATCGACCAGAGGCGATCAAAACAGTTGTGCATGTGCACAACGAATTAGGGATGCCAGTGATATCGAATGGGAGAATAAGGGAAATACTCGAAGCAACCTTCGAGAAGTAGGGGTTCGAACTCAGGTATTGGCTCGAAGTGATTTTGGGGTTCTACGGGTTTGTACGTAGAAAAATTTGAGAAAGAGAAAAATATAGGGACAAGGGTGGATTTGGCAAACGACTCGAAGCGAGTTGGGTAGCTTTTCGAGGGAGACTCGAAGTAGTCTCAGGGGTTGACGTACAAAGCAGTTTTTCTTTAAAAAAAAATTCAAATTTTTTAATAGATTTTAAACTCATGTTTTTAAATGAAAATTTTGATTTGAATTTAAAACAAATTAAAGTTTTAAGTAAGGCATTTTTTTAAAAGTAATTAAATTTAATATAATTTTGTCACATTATTTTATAAAATTATTTATATTAGTTAAATGATGTAAATGAGAATGATAGTTAAGAAAAATGCTATGGACACTAATTTCAATTTCTTAATTAAATTTATGTAATAAGGATGATTTATTTAACACGGTTTACAAGATAATCAGAATGATTAACAAAGGTAAGAAGATTTATCTTTTAAATTTGTTAAGTAATCAATGATTTACTTAAGTGACGAATGATTTACTTAAAGAATAAACTATTTCAATCAATTACTTAATATTTAAAGATTAATTAAGTAAATAACTAAGGTTAATTAAATTATAATTAATTAAGATAACTAATTAAGGAATAATTAATTAATGAAGGTGAGTAAGATTTAATTAATTTTAATTAAGGATAACTAATCATTGATTAAAGATAACTAATGAAAGTAATTATGTGATTAATTAATTCAAATCATGCGATTGATTCATCTTAGTTGTAGATGATTGATAACTATTGTATGTTGCGTACTAATTGATATCTCTGATATGTAATTGTGATGCTATGCGATATTAATTGCGTTGTGCTGAGCTGTATTTGTGTGATGAATATATTTCTGTGTGAATATAAAACCCTTTCGCCCGTAAAACGACTTTTGAATTTCGATGTGACAGAGGGTCGGATTCCAGTTGGTTATCCAAAACCCACATCGAACCTATGAATCTTTGTGAATAACATATCCATATGTTTTTAAATTGACACTTACTATTCGGTTTAGCCAGGAGAGGACCTTTGTGTCATATAACCCATTCGGAATAGTGATACGATGAAATGGGTAGCATTTGAAGACGGTGGTGAAGACCGGGTGTCTTCGAGAACGACCGGATAACCTGTCGAATGACTCTGCACTGAGTTGCTCTGGTATAGAGTCCTCCATATGTGATGGGGAGTCCGATCGGGATTGTGATGCCCAGATTGCAAGGGTTTCTTCGAAAGTGCCTTCGGTTCTGTTCGAACCCGGAACAGACTTGTATGGATTGTGTGTCTGACATTACATTTTGAGATATAAAGCAGATTTCTTTCAAATACATTTCTATTGGTGGCGGAGAATTTATTCTCTTAGCTTAACACCCTTCTCTGAGACGTACGAGCCTAGAGGTTATGTAGTTGAAGGTTATCGGTAATATACTCCCAACCTGGTAATGTGGCATGTTGAGTGTTGTTGATCAAAGCATGGCTTTTGTGAAAAGTGTAGCTTTGTGGATGAGACTTCGTAGAACCTCACAACCCGGTAATGGTCGAAACAAGAAGGATGCAGCAAGGTTATTGGGGGTAGCACCCCTTAGGGTATGTGCATTTTCTTGTGGATAGAATTGGTATCATGGTATGGAGCCCAGATACTTAACTTATGTTGACATTGCAATAATGTTGCTTTGTGATTGTGTTGTTAGGGCCCTGGATGAAGGTTGGTTACAACCGAGGGATGGCATACTCGTGTAGTAGTTACCTAGTTACAGAGGTAACCCAACCTTGTGTTGGAAGAGATCTAGTTGGTACTCGAGACATCCCTCCAGAGGCGTACCCATGTAGCATAGGAAAATCCTTAGCCTGACCATTTGTTGGAAATCCAAAGAAACAATACAAGCCCTCTGAGATTGAAATTTGTATAACCTGCCACCTCAGGTGGTAGCTAAAGTAGGTGTAACAACCAAGGGTTTTGTAACAATTGATTATCGTCAAATGACAATTAAATTTTTCTAGCTAATTGCTGATGGGCGGTTTAATCGGTTGAAATTCTTATAAAAATTTGTTGAAGGTTATGTGGGCCTTAAATATAATTTTTTGGCTCACGTTTCTTTTGCTTGGGGCTGTGATATTATTAAAGCAAATAACCGATCCCCCTTTCATTCATTTTTTCGCAAGCCCTAGCATAATAAAAGAAAACGAGATAATGGCAGCTCGTTCTTTTTCGTTACTCTTCTTCAAATTAGGGTTTTCGGTATGCGTTGATGCCGATTACAAATGCTCGATTCAACTTGATTTCCTTGCTTGGTTGTTGATCGTCTCTTGAGGGATTCGGCCGCTTTATTGTGTTCGTCTTTGCTTCGATCAAGGTGAGTGATTTTTTTCACTCACATCTAATTCAATTTCGTATATTCGTGATTTTCGTTGCACGATTATTGGCTATCACGGTGTCGAATTCTTTGATACTTGATTTAGATTTTCGTTCGTCTGGAATTACTTGAATTTGTTGAGTTCTAATTATCTTTGTTGGTAATTAGATATTTGTTGATTTGAGTTCTAATTATCTTTGTTGATAATTAAATATTTGTTGTTTCTGATTATCGTTTTTGATAATCAGATATTTGTTGTTTTCTGATTATCGTTTTGATAGTTAGATATTTGATGTTCTGATTATCATTTTGATAATTAGATATTTGTTGATTTGAGATTTCTGATTATCGTTTTTGATAATTAGATATTTGATGTTTTTGATTATCATTTTGATAATTAGATATTTTTAATTTGAGATATCTGATTATCGTTTTTGATAATTAGATATTTGATGTTTCTCATTATCATTTTGATAATTAGATATTTGTTGATTTGAAATTTCTGATTATCGTTTTCGATAATTGGATATTTTTTGTTTTCTGATTATCATTTTTGATAATTGGATATTTGCTAATTTTGCTGATTATGAGATTTTCTAGTCTCTAATTGATTCTAGATTATGTTAATTATATTGAATTGTTGTTTTCTATCTATCTCTGTTGATAGTTAGAGTTTGCTGATTATGAAGTTCGTGTTTTCTAATTATCTGTTGGGTAATTAGATATTTGCGGTTTTGCGATTTGTGATTTGTGTTTTCTAATTATCTTTGTTGATAATTAGATTTTGTTGTTTTCTAATTATCATATCGATAATTAGATATTGCTGTTTTTTGATTTCTATATTCTAATCATATAATTGATGATTGAATATTGCTGATAATTGTTTTTATTCAGTTTTTTTTGTTTCTGATTATCTATTTGATAATTAGATTTTGTGAGAATTTGTGAATTTCTTTTATGAAATTGAAAGATTTCTTTGGCGTTTGTATTCTTGACCTTTATTTTTCTAGCTTAACCAGTTTGTGTTAGAAAAGTAATTGTTATTGACGACTTTAATTATGAAAATTGCAGGGACGCAATTTTTATAAGGATGGGAGTCTCTAACAACCCAGGGTTTTATAACAATTGATTATCGTCAAATGACAATTAAATTTTGCTAGCTAATTGTTGATGGGCGTTTTAATCGGTTGAAATTCTTTTAAAAATTTGTTGAAGGTTATGTGGGCTTTAAATATAATTTTTAGCCCACGTTTCTTTTGCTTGGGGCTGTGATATTATTAAAGCAAATAACCGATCCCCCTTTCATTCATTTTTTCGCAAGCCCTAGCATAATAAAAGAAAATGAGATAATGGCGACTCGTTCTTTTTCGTTCCTCTTCTTCAAATTAGGGTTTTCGGTATTCGTTGATGCCGATTACAAATGCTTGATTCAACTTGATTTCCTTGCTTGGTTTTTGATCGTCTCTTGAGGGATTCGGCAGCTTTATTGTGTTCGTCTTTTCTTCGATCAAGGTGAGTGATTTTTTTTTCACTCACATTTAATTCAATTTCGCATATTCGTAACTTTCGTTGCATGATTTCTTCGCTATCACGGTGTCGAATTTTTAGACACTTGATTTTGATTTTCGTTCGTCTGGAATTACTTGAATTTATTGATTTCTTTGTTCAGGCCGTTTCATTTTGATCGAATGCCAGGATTTGAATTGAGTTTGTGAAGATAATTTTGATGAGAATTCAATTTGACTTTGCAATTGCTTAAGTACTGACTTCGGCCATTAGCTGTAGCTTGGAATCTTCCGTTGGTTTTTGAAACCTCCTCTGTCTTGATTATACCATTCGCTATTTATGTTGCATAGTAGAGTGGTTCGTCATTGTAGTACTCCTGGTCATTACACATGCACCATTCAAAGGGTGATACTAGTTATCACTACATACAACATATATCAGTACACATTCATGTTTCTTTTATATGTGATGTTTGGCTCACTTGAGTGTTGCTTTACTGGGTCATATATTTTTTCATAATTTCCTCTGAAGTGCCATTGTTGCCTCGGGTTTGAGTTTTGCTCGTATAACCTAGTGCCACTGGTTCTTGATGTTGCTCGGTTTTGATATACACTTGGATTTTGATTATGTAGTTGTGGGTTCTGTTGCACTAGAACTATTGAGGCTGCACTTTGCAGTTTGCATTTCTTTGTCTTCAATATGCCTGTAGTATTCACTGTTTTATATGATGGTAATTTGTGAATTTTATCCCTGATTGCACTTTCGACCTGTACCTAGTATATGTGAGTTGTTTGCATTTTTACTTGTTCGCATTGCTCTATCCACTTCGAGTAAGTTTACATTTGTTTTACTTGGGTCTGTGCATTTAGGTCATGTTGATGGTGAGGCTTGGTATTGATTTCTTGTATTCACGCTTCATGTTTTGGCTGAGTCTGGTTCGGTCTCGACCTGAGCTGACCATTGAAGTGTTTCATTGTATTCATGTTGTAATTGTGTCATGTCTGGTGCACCACTTCATTTGTGCACTTGATTACATATGCTTGGACTTGACTATTTGGTTACCAGATCATTTGAGCTTCATGTGCACTGACCAGTTCATAATTGTGGTCTCTGTTTTTCTTGATGCAGTCTTCATGCATTTTTCACTGATCATTTGTTCATGTTGTAGACAGTTCGCATTGCATCACCACTGACTGTTGACACTACTTTGTGTTTGCACTGCATATGCTGTTTGCTTTGTTGTCAAGTTGCACTACTTGCTTATTCACTTAAACTTGCTGTATATCATTGGTTTGGAATTGCTTCTTGATGCATGTATTCATCTGGAAGCTTTGCGTTGCTTTGTCTCTGACATTGCCTTATTGTTTTGTGTGTCTGCATATGTGCACTTGAGTCGCATTATTAGTCTGAAGCTTGTGTTCATCTTTGTTGTAACATTGGGTACATATGTGCACCATGATGTATATGCATTTGTTGAGTTGTTTCCCTGATGCATCACTAGTTGCCATTTACTTGAAATTAGTTGAATTCGTCTGGGTTGGTGCAGTTTCATGTTGCCACCTCTGTTTGCATATTTAGCTCGGTTGTCTTGAGCACATTTGTATATGGCTTTGACTATTGAGGCAGTGGCATTGATTTTTGAATCTTCACTTTCTCTTCATTATTGGGGCTATACTTTGTTTGCTACATTTTGTAGTTGTTGTTAGCTTTGGTTTGGTCTTGCAGTTGTGTTGAGTCATAATAGCCATGACTTGACGTCTGCAGTTTCGATTTGCTGTTAATATTTGGAGTTGTGATGACATCATATACTATAGTGGCGAGGCAGCGCACGTGAGCGTGTACTGCAGCCACACAGTATTGGCTTTTATTGATAATTTCAATCGCTTGAATTGTTTCGTGTGTCCAATTCAATATATTTTGAAATTGTATTTTGATTTGGTTTAATTTGATCATTTTGTGATATCTAATTATCTACTAGATAATTATATTATGTGTTTTCTAATTATCGTATCGATAATTAGATTTTGTTGTTTATGCCGTTTCACTGGCTTGAGTTTTTCTTTGGCCACATGCTGTTAATTGTTGTTTAGGAAATTCTGTTTTTTTTAAATTATCTTCATTGATAATCCTTTTATTTATCTTTGATGATTATTTGGCTTTGCTGATTCGTTGTTAATGCTTTTATGCATTATATTTACCGTTATCTGATTTCCTTGTTAAAGGATTGGATAGGCGAGATTTTTGTGATTGTCGTCTAATTGTTATTTAATTGTTATTGCTTCTGTGCATTAATAATCGAGTTTGAATTAGACTGACCCGCGTATTATTTTCTTTTGAATTAATACTCGGGTCAGACCGAGCTATTACAGGTTGTTGATATCTTGCTTTGGGTTGCTGCTTGAGCTATGAAGTCTCTTCATATCTTTTGGAGTAGTCAGTGTTATTTCTTAGGATGATATGTATTCATGTATATTATTTACAATAATGTACTGTATACGTAACTTCCAGTGTCGATAGTTGTACTTGTATCATATGTATAGTATCACATGTATTGTAACTGACTTCAGTTATATATATATGAGATTTTATATTATCTGTGTTCCACATTTAGCTTATCTATGTTATTATTATATATCTTGTCCTAAACTATTATGCACCATCATAGTTCGTTTTATACTGGAATTGGATATGTCGATGGGAGTAAATAAACAAAGAGATGAAACAAAAATATATACTACTCCTATCGAGATAACCAATACTAGTGTAAGGCCTAACTATGGATGACCGCTCCTATCCAGCCTTATTCTTCGTAATAACAGATGGTATTTCTGTTAATATTCTTTGTTATTCTGAGCATAGAGGTGGGGCGTCACGGTTGGTATCAGAGCGAGGGGTTTATGGACATATTATATAACATAACTTAGATGGAACATGTGTTACAACTATTTGTTGATGTTTTATTTGTGTCTTGAGTCAAAACTAAAGTTTTGAAATTATGATGAAATTTTTAAATAGCTTTACTTAAAAATAAAAGTGAAATTGTATTTTGATGGTTGAGTAATTTGTGTTCTGTTTATCAGAGTGCACAGCGGAAACAGTGAGACTGCTTTCGCTGAGTACAGTTGATAACCTTTTTGATTTAAAAAATTAAAATATGAAAATGAAATAAATTTCATTGTGTTGTTACATAGATGAGTTTATTTCTGTTTTCTTTGAAAATTTTCGAATCCGATTTGAGGATCCGAAGCGATTGCAATTATTTGATTTTGTTGAGCTTTTGCTGTTTTAAATTATCTTCATTGAAGATATAATCGAGTGATTCCTTTGTTCATCTTGTAGCGTGCGTGCAAATATGAGTTGCACGTTGCTGCATTAGTTTTACGTTGAACCAGTGTTTAGTTTTAAACGTATTTTGTTGCCGTTATTTTTATAATGGGATTTTTACACCGGTGCTAAATTTTTGAAGCACGGTGTTTTGTTGACATTTTTAATGAATGAAAATTCACTGGTAGTATATTTTGATGCGAATTATTTAGATGAGATTTTGACGTATAAAAATTACTGTCGCTTTGACTTCAGTAACCGTCAATTTTAAAGTGAATTTTCAAGCGGTTATCTCGCAATGCTGATTTTGAGATCCGTTTTTACGGTGTTTTGAGAAGTGCAATTTCCTTTTCGAAATTGCTACAGATGTTGCTGCTTTAATCACGTGTTTAAAAAAAATCATTTTAAAATAAAATTGTTTTCAAAATTTTTACAATTTTCGCTTTCGAAAGAATGAGGAAGCGATTTAAACGTTTTAGCAAAAATCGAGGACTATGAACCCTTACTTTTACTGATTCGCTTAATTTCGGACATGCCCGTTTGAGAATGTAAAATGTTATTTATTTAAAATACACAATTTTGCACTTTCAAGGAAACGATGAAGAGATTTAAACGATTTAGTAAACACGTGGTATGGGACATCTACGTTCACTATTTCGGTTAATTCCGAACTCGTTAATTGAAATATTTGCCGTTTGATGATTCTGATGAATTTGTTGGGCATTCGGGCCACTATGTTGGACCTTCGGGTCATATGTTGGCCTTCGGGCGAACACCAGTACTAGACCTCAGGTCATTTGTTGGACCTTTGGGTCATTTGTTGGGAGCCAAAATTTATAGTACTTGGTAGGCTTCGGCCATTTGTTGATGCACGTGCGGCGTAGCTAAAACTCGCCATTTGTTGGGATCGATTCACCTTTTTTGTTGATTTTCAGTCATCTTAATTGATTTCTAGATATTTGTTGATTTGAGATTTCTGATTATCGTTTTTGGTAATTAGATATTTGTTGCTTTGAGTTCTAATTATCTTTGTTGATAATTAGATATTTGTTGATTCGAGTTCTAATTATCTTTGTTGATAATTAGGTATTTGTTGATTTGAGTTCTAATTATCATTTGAGTTCTAATTATCTTTGTTGATAATTAGATACTTGTTGATTTGAGTTCTAATTATCTTTGTTGCTAATTAGATATTTGTTGATTTGAGTTCTAATTATCTTTCTTGGTAATTAGATATTTGTTGATTTGAGTTCTAATTATCTTTGTTGATAATTAGATATTTGTTGTTTATGATTATCCTTTTTGATAATCGGATATTTGTTGTTTTCTAATTATCGTTTTTGATAATTAGATATTTGATGTTCTGATTATCATTTTGATAATTAAATATTAGTTGATTTGAGATTTCTGATTATCGTTTTTGATAATTAGATATTTGATGTTTTTGATTATCATTTTGATAATTAGATATTGGAGATTTCTGATTATCGTTTTTGGTAATTAGATATTTGATGTTTCTGATTATCATTTTGATAATTAGATATTTGATGTTTCTGATTATCATTTTGATAATTAGATATTTGTTGATTTGAAATTTCTAATTATCGTTTTTGATAATTGGATATTTTTTGTTTTCTAATTATCATTTTTGATAATTGGGTATTTGCTAATTTTGCTGATTATGAGATTTTCTAGTCTCTAATTGATTCTAGATTGTGTTAATTATATTAAATTGCTGTTTTCTATCTATCTCTGTTGATAGTTAGAGTTTACTGATTATGAAGTTCATGTTTTCTAATTATCTGTTGGGTAATTAGATATTTTCGATTTTACGATTTGTGATTTGTGTTTTCTAATTATCTTTGTTGATAATTAGATTTTGCTGTTTTCTAATTATCATATCGATAAGTAGATATTGCTGTTTTTTTATTTCTGTATTTTAATTATATAATTGATGATTGAATATTGTTGATAATTGTTTTTATTCAGTTTTGTTGTTTCTGATCATCTATTTGATAATTAGATTTTGTGAGAATTTGTGAATTTCTTTTATGAAATTGAACGATTTCTTTGGCGTTTGTATTCTTGACCTTTATTTTTCTAGCTTAACCAGTTTTTGTTAGAAAAGTAATTGTTATTGACGACTTTAATTATGAAAATTGCGGGGACGCAATTTTTATAAGGAGGGGAGTCTGTAACAACCCGGGGTTTTGTAACAATTGATTATCGTCAAATGACGATTAAATTTTGCTAGCTAATTGCTGATGGGCGTTTTAATCGGTTGAAATTTGTTTAAAAATTTGTTTAAGGTTATGTGGGCTTTGAATATAATTTTTTGGCCCTTTGCTTGGGGCTGTCATATTAACCGATCCCCCTTTCATTCATTATTTCGCAAGCCCTAGCATAATAAAAGAAAATGAGATAATGGCGGCTCGTTCTTTTTCGTTCCTCTTCTTCAAATTATGGTTTTCGGTATTCGTTGATGCTGATTACAAATGCTCGATTCAACTGGATTTCCTTACTTGGTTGTTAATCGTCTCTTGAGGGATTCGGCCGCTTTATTGTGTTTGTCTTTGCTTCGATCAAGGTGAGTGATTTTCTTTCACTCACATCTAATTCAATTTCGTATATTCATGACTTTCGTTGCATGATTTCTTGGCAATCAGGGCATCGAATTCTTTGACACTTGATTTTGATTTTCGTTCGTCTTGAATTACTTGAATTTATTGATTCTTTGTTCAGGCCGTTTCATTTTGATAGAATGCTAGGATTTGAATTGATTTTGTTAAGATATTTTTGATGAGAATTCAATTTGACTTTGCAATTGCTTAAGTACTGACATCGGCCATTAGCTGTAGCTTCGAATTTTCCGTTGGTTTTTGAAACCTCCTCTATCTTGATTGTACCATTCGCTGTTTATGTTGTATAGTAGAGTGGTTCGTCTAGCGCTCCTGGTCATTACATATGTACCATTCGAAGGGTGATACTAGTTATCACTACATACAACATATATCAGTACACATTCATGTTTCTTTTATATGTGATGTTTGGCTCACTTGAGTGTTGTTTTACTGGGTGATATATTTGTTCATAATTTCCTCCGAGGTGCCATTGTTGCCATGGGTTTGAGTTTTGCTCGTATAACCTAGTGCCGCTGGTTCTTGATGTTGCTCGGTTTTGATGCACACTTGGATTTTGATTATGCAGTTGTGGGTTCTGTTCCACTAGAACTATTAAGGCTACACATTAGAGTTTGCACTTCTTTTTCTTCAACATGCCTGTAGTGTTCACTGTTTTATATGATGGTAATTTGTGAATTTTATCCCTGATTGCACTTTCGACCTGTACCTAGTATATGTGAGTTGTTTGCATTTTTACTTGTTCGCATTGATCTATCCACTTCGAGTAATTTTACATTTGTTTCTTGGGTCTGTGCATTTAGGTCATGTTGATGGTGAGGTTTTGTATTGATTTCTTGTATTCACACTTCATGTTTTGGCTGAGTCTGGTTCGGTCTCAACCTGAGCTGACCGTTGAAGTGTTGCATTGTATTCATGTTGTAATTGTGTCATGTCTGGTGCACCACTTCATTTGTGCACTTGATTACATATGCTTGGACTTGACTATTTGGTTACCAGATCATTTGAGCTTCATGTGCACTGATCAGTTCATAATTGTGGTCTCTGTTTACTTGATGCAGTCTTCATGCATTTTTCACTGATCATTTGTTCATGTTGTAGATAGTTCGCATTGCATCACCACTGACTGTTGACACTACTTTGTGTTTGCACTGCACATGCTGTTTGCTTTGTTGTCAAGTTGCACTACTTGCATATTCACTTAAACTTGCTGTATATCATTTGTTTGGAATTGCTTCTTAACGCATGTATTCATCTGGAAGCTTTGCGTTGCTTTGTCTTTGACATTGCCTTATTGTTTTGTGTGTGTGCATATATGCACTTGAGTCGCATTATTAGTCTGAAGCTTGTGTTCATCTTTGTTGTAGCATTGGGTACATATGTGCACCATGATGTATATGTATCTGTTGAGTTGTTTCCCTGATGCATCACTTGTTTCCATTTACTTAGAATCGGTTGCATTCGTCTGGGTTGGTGCAGTTTCATGTTGCCACCTCTGTTTGCATATTTAGCTCGGTTGTCTTGAGCACATTTGTATATGGCTTTGACCGTTGAGGCAATGGCATTGATCTTTGAATCTTCACTTTCTCTTCATTATTGAGGCTATACTTTGTTAGCTGCATTTTGTAGTTGCTATTAGCTTTGGTTTGGTCTTGCAGTTGTGTTGAGTCATGATAGCCGTGACTTGACCTCTGCAGTTTCGATTTGTTGTTAATATTTGGAGTTGTGATGACATCATATACTGTATTGGCGAGGCAGTGCACGTGAGCGTGTACTGCAGCCACACAGTATTGACTTTTATTGATAATTTCAATTGCTTGAATTGTTTCATGTGTCCAATTCAATATATTTTGAAATCGTATTTTGATTTGGTTTAATTTGATCATTTTGTGATATCTAATTATCTACTAGATAGTTATATTATATGTTTTCTAATTATCGTATCGATAATTAGATTTTGTTGTTTATGCTGTTTCACTGGCTTGAGTTTTGCTTTGGCCACCTGCTGTTAATTGCTGTTTTGGCCATTCTGTTGTTTTCTAAATTATCTTCATTGATAATCCTTTTATTTATCTTTTTTGATGATTTGGCTTTGTTGATTCGTTGTTAATGCTGTTATGCATTATATTTACCGTTATCCGATTTCCTTATTAAAGGATTGGATAGTGAGATTTTTGTGATGTCATCTAATTGTTATTTAATTATTATTGCTTCAGTGCATTAGTAACTGAGTTTGAATTAGACTGACCCGCGTATTATTTTCTTTTGAATTAATACTCGGGTCAGACGGAGTTATTACAGGTTGTTGATATCTTGCTTTGGGTGCTACTTGAGCTATGAAGTCTCTTCATATCTTTTGGAGTAGTCAGTGTTATTTCTTAGGATGATATGCATTCATGTATATTATTTACAATAATGTACTATATATGTAACTTCCAGTGTCGATGGTTGTAGTTGTATCATATGTATAGTATCACATGTATTGTAACTGACTTCGGTTATATATATGTATGTATGTATGTATGTATGTATGTATGTATGAGATTTTATATTATCTGTGTTCCACATTTGGCTTATCTGTGTTATTATTATATATGTTGTCCTAAACCATCGTAGTTCGTTTTATACTAGAATTGGATATGTCGATGGGAGTAAATAAACAAAGAGATGAAACAAAAATATATACTACTCCTATCGAGATAACCAATACTAGTTTAAGGCCTAACTACGGATGGCCGCTCCTATCCAACCTTATTCTTCGTAATAACAAACAGTATTTCTTTCAATACTCTTTGTTATTGTGAGCATAGAGGTGGGACGTCACAGTAGGCATAGTATAGTGGTACCTACGCTGGCTAAGATTAATATTATATTTTCGAAATGTTTTCACACTATGCACTAATAATAGTATCAAAAGAATTTTTCTCGTATTAAGCATATTTAACTATCATAAGGAGAAATCTCCTCCAATTGTGAGATTGCATTGTATGTGTGTGGAGAGGCCTTCTAGTAGTTTCATTTTTCAAAAGCATATCGAATTTCTTTTATAAACTGCTTTATACAAACAACCATTTACCAGTCCCATGACTGACCCGGAGTTTATAGTTTCCTTTGTAAACTCTGGGTCCCCATAATTTCCACAGGGGCAACCTAGAAACAGGTTTTCCCTGCTTTGGTGCTGTCTTGGAATCAATAAAGTATTTTGGTTTGGAAGCTATCAGATTTTGAAGCTTTGGTCTTGGTGATATTTTGGAAACTTTTTGGATCTCAAGGTGCTTAGTTTGGAAGTTAGCTATCGCTTTATTTCTTTGAAGACTTTCTTGTAGTGTGATACTTTGTTGTTCCGCTATGATGTTTCTATTTTGAAGTTGTGTTATATGTATAAAATGCTCTGATCTTAGTGAAAATGTTGTAATGGATATTGTGATGATGTTGAATCTGCGGTGTGGATTTATGGCAGTTCTTTATGTTTCCGTTGTTTATATTCATCCAATTTTGTTATAAGCTCCATCCGAACGGGAGTTCGACAATCGAATCTTCGGTAGTTGAATAAAAGTGAGGTATTTTTTGTCGATTTTTGAACGCTGAATTTCTGGTCGTGACTATTTATTTTAACCTGAATAATCTTAAACTTTATTAATTCATCTTTAATTCATACGAGGTCAGATTTAAGGACGATAAGTTGCATTGTAATGGTATGAACGATTACTACAATATAGAGTTAGATTGGAGTAACTTGGAGATCATAGGAGTTCGAGTTAAAATTGAACGCCTGTTAACTTTAATTTGAACCGGAGTGCTTTGGTGACTTCTGGAATCAATGTGAGTTAAATTCACCATTTTGGTCAACCTGTAATATTATATAGTCAATAAAAATTGTTGAATGATTGTTTGGATGATTTACTATTTTAATGGTTAGTTCGGATATATTCCTGGCCCATTACCAAGTAAGACCCTATTACATTCCCATGTAAGAGTGGCTGACCCTTATATACGATCTCACCTTAAAGCGATTGATTTATATTATTTGGAAATATACCGTATGTGATGCAGGGGCCAAGTTGGAGGCATCCAAAAATATTCCTCACGTAGTTAATTTTTTGTTTCATATTATTTGGTAGAGGATATGTTGGATGTTATATTTGACGATATGGATACGATTTTGCTTATTTAGTGCTTTAGTAGCATTGGCCTTATTTTGTGTATTTTGAAATATATAAACCGATGATTTGATTTAAAAGGGATTTCAAAGTGATTTTGGAAATTATATATGTATTAATAACTTTTCTTAAATTATTTAAAAAAGAAATTTACTTTAAAAAATTATGATTTTTAGACATTATAAATTAATATTTTTATGAAATGTTTCAAATAGAGATTTTTGAACTATAAAGTAAATATTTTTAAAATCTTAAATTATGTCCGTCTTTTATAATAAAGGGATATGGTTTTTAAAAGAAAATAGAAATATATTGATATAAATATTTTTTAACCATTTTATGTAAAGTGATATATATATATATATACATATATTATGATTTATTTATAAATGTGAAATTTATAATTGTGATAACTTATAAAAGTGATATTTTACTAATGAAGTGAAGATCGCTAAAATCATTTTTTTTGTTAATAAATGTATGGATTTTATAAATAGCATTTATAAATTATAGGAAGCTATTATCATTTAATAGATTGGAGAAATAAATAAAACGATGAATTTATTATGAGAAGTGGAACGTTGTTTAGAAAATAGTTGATTCTATTCTAAAAAATGGAAATGAGGATAAATTGGAGAACTGATATTTTATAAATTGAAAAGAATTTATAAAAGAAATCCATAAATATGGAAGCGACGTTCACACTGGTTGTAATTTATGTTTTTAATGGGATTTTATATATAAATGAGATTTGTAAAGGGAAAGAGTTATAAATGGGGCTTATAAACAAAGAGACTTTATTAAAAGGGAAGTTTATAAAATAGAAAGAGATTATTAAGTATAGCTTTTTAAATATGGAAAGGATTATGTTAAAAGATAAGTATGGATATTTTATCAAGGAAATATGTGTGTGTGTGTGTGTGTTTTAAAATATGTTTATTCATATTATTTTAAAATTGTGTATAAATATTTTAATATTTTGAAAAGCTAATTATTTGAATTATTTACATAGTTTGAAATTAATTAAAGTTATTTATCAATAAAGTTTTGGAAATCAATTTTTATTACTTATAATAATGGTTAAGATAAATTATAATTATTTTATTAAGAATGTTATGAAATTTTTAATTATTATTTTTATGATGTTTTGAAGTTAATTATTATTTATGATGGTGTTATAAATGATTTTAGAATTGCATAGGAAGGAAATCTTCCCAAAATGTTTGGTGAATCTTCGTACATCGTTGAGATAAGTATATGCATATTTTTTCCAAGTTGTTTTCGTGGTTTATAAAGTTGGTATTGCATTGTTGCTTAGAGGGAAGTATTAGCATTTCCAAGTGGGAAGTGCTATATAAAGGTAAAATGTAGGCTTGGACCTCATTAATAGGGAAATGATAAAAATTAGACATGTAGTACGGCCAAGTGGGTCGCTGCCATCAGGGTATGGTTAATTCAAACCTAGTTCAATTACTATCTACTCATGTATGCTTCGAGGCCCATTAACGGAAGGGATGATTACATTCAGTACTGCTAGCCAAGTGTTAAGCCAATCCTTTGTAGTAGGGGCACTAGATGTTCTTGTTAGACGCCGGTGTGCATTTATCTAGAGTTACACCATCGGAAGGTAGCTCCTTACCTTATTATAGTACGGAATCCATTCTCCAATACGAGCTTTGAGGACTTAGTTATGCCCAACTATGCTGAAATGTTAGATGCAAGCATTTTGACTATTTTACATGTTTACTTTAAATCCCTAAACATTATATAATATCGCTGGAATTCCATATGAAATATTTTGGTTATCATAAGGTAAAAACTCATCCGTATTTATGTACGGTGTTGCTTGCGTGACACTTTTGATTTCAAAGGTTTTATAACTAAAAAATCCAGTTGGTTCCCACGTTGGTTTTCCAGACTCGCTTGGGTGTTATTTAATTGTAATGCTACGGTAAGAAGTAACATATTTACATATTACCTTGGATGTATTGGAGTTCAGGAGACGAGTTGGAGGTCTTCATAACGTATTCCCATATTTATTTACTTTTCCGCTTTATTTAAATTACCAGCAATTGTAACTATCTGGGTGAATGATTTTGATTTGTTGTCCTCTGATGGATGGATGTATATAACAATTTCTCTTTTGTAAAGATCATTGATATTATAGTATATATTATTCCACTACGTTTGTGAGGTACTGTGTTGTTTTTAGTTCTTTTCAATTCTTCTTCACTTCTCTACATCTTTCTTCCTTATTTTTCCCCTAACAATTAGGTTTTTTTACATTCGATTGCTAGGCATGCAATGTAGTGGACATATTAGTGTCAATTTTGGAAAGTCAAAAACCTCGAATTGTTACAAAACATGGGAATTATATGGTACAGTTATTTTCTAATGCTGTACTGCACATATAATCTTGTTTTCCCTTCTTGGAAAACGTTAAGGTAGTTCGTCCAGTTAAATGGCTAAAAGGTAACCTCTAGTCTTACGTATTGCCCGTTTATTGTCAAAGGAACCGAGTTGAATTTATCGGTATCCACTGATTGGTTTTCAAGCAATGCGGAGAAGTGTATTTATATGAGATGACTCAAAATCGCCCCTCCAAAACATATGTGCGTTATACGCTTTGGAAGATGTTCGTAATTGGTTCGTGATGATGGAAATCAAAGATGGAGTTCTTGAAGTGCAATGGCTCTTTGTTACTAATCCTTATGGTGATTCTAAAATGGATATAGTAGACATTTCATTTGGTTTGTTCATATCCTGAACAACTTGTATGAATAAATGTTGGCACTGCATTGTTGCATGAAGGGCAGTGTTGGCATTTCAAATGTGATCTATTAAGAGAGGAAAAAGGGTAATCGTGACCTCACAAGCCTCAAAACTGTTAATGACTCAAACAGGGGATATGCTTCAGGGCTATGTGGTTGGTTACCATTACGAGCATCATTCCTCAATCCAGATCGATATTTATTGATTTTGTATGCATATGCACGGAAAAGGGTGGGGTTGTGTCCTAGTGCAAAATTTATAGCCTCGGTGCCCGAAGGATGGTGTAATCAGGCTTGTCATATTAGAGGGGCACCCTGATTCTGATTCGTAGGGGTCAAAAAATTTTCGACCTCGATACATTTTCTAAGGTGTATTGTGACAGGCGGTACCCCAATAGCATTGTTATTGTATGGAATCCAACTTCCAATACATGCCTTATGGTTTTAATTTTAAAACCTGGTACTGTTGAATGTAATTATGGGTAACCATTTTAGATATGTTGCATATTCATTTTACACCCTATACATTATTATAATATCATCAGATCTTCTCTAAAAATGAGGATTAACTTAAGGTAAAAATATATCCGTGTTTATGTGCAGAATGGTCCTATGAGATACAT
Organism: Allium cepa; assembly: GCA_030765085.1. Taxonomy (NCBI): domain Eukaryota; kingdom Viridiplantae; phylum Streptophyta; class Magnoliopsida; order Asparagales; family Amaryllidaceae; genus Allium; species Allium cepa. Next base: position 577,976,540 of record CM060932.1, on the reverse strand, counting down.
TTATTTTGAAAGGTTTCATAACATTAAAAAACCATATGATTTATGTTTCTCATAGTGGTTTACCAGACTAATCCTGGTGTTATTTCTTATAATACTTGGGTTAGACCCAAGTCCTTTCCATATATAGTTATGGATTCTTTGGAGCTTCGGGGTACGAACTAGAAGCTTCCAAGAGTATTAACGTATTTTTATTTTCACTGTATTTTCTTGTTTTGTATTTATTAACAAATGGTAAGGATAGGTTGTTATAACTATTGTAACGACCCACGAATTTTCAATAATTAAAAATTATTAATTTAACAAGGTTCTGTGATTTAATATTGAAAGAAATAAAAATTCGGGATTTATTAATGAAATAGTAACTAAAATAAAATGGAAAAATGTTAATTAAAGTTAATTTTTAACAATTTGAAGGGGATTCTAATCAATTGAAATGATTTATAGGTTATACTTGGTTATAATGTGAATATAGGAAAACAAATGTAAATATTGAATTTAACTAACGAAATAATACATAAATAGTGGTAATTGAATAAAAGTAGTGTCATGAAAGAAATTGTAACATTTGTTGGTAAGTAGCAAACTTATGTGTAATTAAAACTTAATGGTAACAATTATTATAAGTTACCTATTTATTTAGTTCGTTAAAGTTAATTTGTAATCAATTGCAATTAAGTCACTAATTAGTGCAATTAATATAGATTAAATTGGTAACTGAAGAATGTTAATTCAATAAAAAGTAACCAATGTAAATTCTATTCATAATATGATAATTGATTGAATAAAAATAATTTGAAATCAAGATTTATCAAATTATTGGTATTTAAGTTATAATAAATGGATTTATTGTAATTAAATGGAATTAAATATTACGTAATAGAAACTAAGAGGAAATTTGGGGAATATTGATGTAAAAAATAGTGAACCAATGTTAACTACACCCCGAAATGATAATTGATGAATAACAAAATGTATCAAATCAAATGGAATTATTGGAAATTAAATTTAAAACTATTGAATTATTTGAAATTGAAATTAAATACTGTAACATGTGCAATATTGAATGTAATTGATATAGAAATTTGTTTTAAAAAGATTGTTAAGTACTAAGACATATAAAATGATAGAAATTGTAAATTATTAAAGTTGAATTGAAAAGTGATCTGACTAATTTAATATTATTTATTCAATTAATGTGAAAATAGACATTTTGGCTACTGACTCGGATTGTGACGAAACCAGTTTCATCGGATCCGTAATAGTGAATTATTATAGGATTTCAAGTTTCGTAAGATCGGACTTGTCTTTTAATCGTACGGACTCGAAACGCTTAGAAATCAATTTAATTGAAATCAATTTGAAATAAGGTGATTTTAACATAACTTCTTCATACGATGGAATTAGGACTTGAAACCTGTTCCATTGATTTTAAAATTATCAAAAACATCTATTTCGATACATAGGATGAACCAATTTTGTTCGGAAGGCGAAACGGGCTTTTCGGGTTGTTTATCATTCTGCGTGTAAATCAATTTTGTCCATTCATTCAATTTCTGATCTACCTATAAATAGTCCATTATAAACCCTAGATACTTCTTATTTTCAATTTTTTGCACGTACAATTCTTTTTGGCTTCTTCTTCGTAATGGCGGACAAACCAAATAAATTCCAAATTCAATTGCAAATCAAAATCAAATCAAAAATTCAAAACTTCTCTAACCCAAACAAATTATATATCAATTCGAAGCTCTCGATGAGCACAAGTCAATTCTGTTTTTTTTTCGATTTGAGTTTCTATGTGTTCGGAATTTGAGGAATAAACCTCGACCGTTCATCGTGTCACAATCAACTTTGCTTGATCGACAAATCGAAGGTGCTGCGTTGTAGAGATTTACGAGTGAAGTTTAGTGGTATTGTTTTTTTGGTGTTTCAACGGCTAGATTGCATGGCGGTGGTGGTTGATTTGGGGCTGTCGCTCGGTGAGTATTGGGTGACGCGGTGCCTTGGGATGAGGTCGCGGGCCTTTGGGCGTCATTGGTGGTGATCGAGGGCAATGAGGACAACGCGTTGGGATGAAGGCGACGGCTCTATGAATTACTGTATGCAAATGGAGGGGAGAGCGCTAGGGTTCTGGGGATAGAAGATGTTTGACGTGGCGGTAATGGTGTTGTTTTTTTATTATTATTTGTTTTAAATTTAAAAATTCAATTGTTATAATCCCCATAACTTTTACTTACGAGGTCTGATTCATGCGCTGTTTGTTTTGCCGGGATCGTATCGAAATTCCGGACATTTTGACGCGAGTTTGGGTGAATTCTGAGATCGTTTGATTTTGGGCCTTAAATTAGATTTAAAGTCGATTTAAATTCAGAGGTGGGTGTTTTGACCCAATCACAACTTCTAAAATTTCTTATGTTAGTTAAATTAAATTTATGATGTGATTAGAAATTTATTAATGGTTGTTTGATATATTTTGAATCATCATCTTAGTTAATTTGAATTTATTTGAATTAAATCGTTTATTTAATCTATTATTGAATTTGAATTGCTAGTTAAATACCTGTTGTTGATAATTTGTTAATTGGTGATATTTATTGATTGATTGAATTGAATGGTGATTATGATGGTTGCTTGATTGTTAATATCAGATGATTGGATAATATGTTTGATTTATATACTATTATCACTCTACAAGTTACCTATGGGTTGAAATGATATATACCCGAACGATCTATAGAGTAAGAAAAAATCGTTATGAGTTGAAGTGATAGACTCGAGCGATTTTATGGATTTTTTGTAAATTCGGGATTGTAGTTCGAAATGATATATAACCGTATAATTTTAAATAATTTCGGATTGAAATGATAAATATCTGTATCACTTGACCCTAGGGTAGAGAATTATATACGGACACCGGATTGGTTAAATTAAATGATTTTAAATCCATAAATTTTTGAATTTGGTGAAATCATATTTTGAAATAAAGATTTAATTGAAGTTGGAATCAGTTTAAAGATATTGTTTTAAAGACATTAAAATTTAAATTGTAAAGTTGAATTCTTCGAATTTATTGGAATTGATTATTGAAATTGTTTGAAATATAGCTTGAAATATATATTGAATTTGGAATAGCTTAAATTGACACTTCAAACATGAGTTGAAAGCAATATAGAAACATTTTATTGAGAAATTTGAATTTAAAGATGTGAAATTGGGTTTGTTAATTTAGAAACTGAAATGGTTCAAATGTATTGAAATAAAATAAATAGTTTAAATTGATATTAATTCCAAATTCATATTTTATTATAAACTGTTTAATTTTTTTAATTTCTAATTATTAAGATTTTCAAATTATTAAACTATTTTAACCTATATTAACTATATTAAATCATTTTAACCTATTTTAAACCATTTAATTTATTTTAAATTAATTAGCCCATTTTAACTTATTTTAAATGTAATTAATCTATTTTTAAAGGTATTTAATCTATTTTAATTATATTTAAACTATTTTAAACTCTATTTAACTATCTTAACTCAATTTAAAAACCATTTTAATCTATTTTAAAATATTTTAGAGTATCTTAACTATTCAGAACTATTTAAACTATTTATAACTATCTAAACTATCTTTCTAAATCTCAAACTAAATAAAGTAGACATATTTTAAATTCTCGTTTTTAAAGTGAATATGGTTAAATGATGTTATAACCTAAGTTGGGATTTAAATGTTATAATTGATTGAATATGATGATTTTGAAATGAGGGTTTAACCTAATTTGGAAATATGATTTTTGAAAGAATTGTGATTTCAGAGACGATATGATTTGAAAATGATATGGTTTTGAGAATATGATATTTTGATATAAATTGTAAATTGACTTTTTGAAATGTAAAGAACCATCCAGTATGAACTAAGCATTTGGTTGTTAAAGAGAGCGGAATCAGATATTGTCATACTCTTTGCCAATACCCAAAACCACTTTAACAACTGTGTACGTGGTGGAGATTTCAGAAATGAAGTAGGATGGTTTGGCGAATGATTTCTATATGAGGTATTTACGTGATCCTGTCTTCCGTGAGTCAGCTTGATGCGGCTAAAATCAAGAGCCACGCTGGGAGAAGTGATTTCATTCCTCCTATCGGGCACACTTCTTCGGTACTATATTCTGATTTTGTCATTTAATTTAGTGGCTACCCTTGATTTGATTTGGGAGTCTGTTCCGAGGTAGAAGGTATTAGCTGCTATGAGTTACCACCAGTCCAAATGCGCAAATGGTATATCTACACTTGCATTTCCTCGTGTGTCATGGTGCATGCCCTATCGTGCCTTCTACGAGTTTTTTTTGTACCATACCCAAGGAGTGCCCTCAGATAGCCCTCCAGTTTATGGAGGAATTATGGTACTGTATAGACTATGGGAATATATAAAAATGTGTTAAGGGGGATATGGGTAACGCCTTAACGCTATTTTAATACTTTTACTTTATTGTAGACTATTATAATAGCGTATTGTCCTACATAGTAGATAGTTTAACGGATCCTTAGGAGATGAGAATCCCAAACATCTCTTAAGTTACTACACCCACGTTAGACACTGGATAGGAGATGTCAAACCCCGTAAACATCTCTGATGCCGTCGCACTCATATTTACAGTTGATTTAACTTACATAAGATCTTTTAGTTCTGACTCGAGTGTGTTGTCTTTTCAATTCGCTTGGGTCAGCCTGAACATTTCAGGATTTAAAGACCCTACTTTCTGGAGGACGAAGATGAAGATTTGTACCATTATTATTTGTCATATTATTCCACTGCATTTATATTGTTCCGTTTTATTGTTATTTATCTCTGTTGTATGTAACTCTGACTCTGTATTATATAAGTATAATCAAATGTTTGTAAACAACTTCTTGAACTGTTATTTGATTATTATATTTTGTCATTCCGCTGCGAGATTCAATATTTGTTTTATTTATACCTCTTTCCATATTTACCCCAATAACAACCTGCCTCTTTATATCATTTAGGTCGACATGTATGTCTGTTTAAAATGACCAAAAAGACAGGTCGTTAAAGTTGGTGTCAGAGCTTTGGTTTACTGATAACCTTAGCTTTGTGGGGTCAGACTCGTATTTAATAGGGTGGCAATACCCTAGAATGAGTCGTGGAGTGTATATATATGAGAGAGAGCGTATTTGTTAGTGTTTTAAAAGATTTTAGTATTGTCTTAATTTGTTCCTTTTTGTATTTATAAATTCTGGTTGGTGCATAGGACGCTATGTCATCGATAGGGATTTTTAAACACTTAATAGGGCAGACTGACATAATACTTGTTTTGAAATATAAGTAAATGAAATAATTTTGCCTATTAGATTTATTTTGTATACAAAATAATTTTTTTTATAAATGATATAGTTGGATGTAATATGTTGTTGTACGTGGAGAAATTTATAAATATTAATTTAAGGATAAGATTTGCAAATAAAATGGATATAAATTGGAATTTGAGAACTTAAGTTCCGGGGTTTTGAAAAATTTATTTCAAATGATTTTGGAATATAATAATAACATTATTTAGAGGTATTTTCTGCGATAAATACTTCAAGATGATTTGAAAGAAATATTTTAAAAGGAATTTTTTTAAAAAGGAAATAAGTTCTATACTCCCCTCTCTATCGCTCTGAAAATAATTTGGTGATGAGTGCATGCATCTTCGACGTTCATTTTTGGGTTTCAAAGCAGGAAGACCGATGTAGTAGTAACTAAACATTTATTTGATAAATAAATCTCGATTTTAATTTCCAAATATGATTTGATATATATATATATATATATATATATAAGATATGGTTATATATATATATATATATATCATTTTAAATGATTGAAATGGAACCTAGCATTTAGTTCTTGAATTTCTATAAATTAGATATTTCGATTATTGTAATGTAATGTAATTTTAATAGTTTGAACTTCTAAAATGAAATTAATAAAATAGAATGCTAAGTTATAAATGAGATATACAAGAAATTTGAAATTTGTAACATGTAAACCTAATGATATGAAATAAGAAATGATAACTATTGAACATTAAGTTAATTAAAATAAGCAAGATAAAATTGTGTGAAATTCAATTGCATTCTTAAAAACATATATGTAACTTATAAAATATAAAAATTTGTAATGTTAAATAGGATTTGTAATGGGATATTACACAAGTAAAACTTAAGTAGTGAAAGTGTTCAATGGAATTGCTTTATAAATAAGAATTTTTGTATTATAATTGTTATAAACTTAGTTATTATTTAAATGCTACTAATTTAATTTAATGGAAAAGTGAGCATTATAAATAAATTATAATAAACTTAAGTAAATGTTTGAAGTTGTTTATAATTAAAATAAGTAGAAAGGATGAATACCTTAAGTAGATGATTACAAACTTAATTTATTGATGGAAGCCATTCATAATTGAAATGAATAGAAAAATGAAATTATAATAAATTTAATACAACGACCCAGACTTGACCTTTGAAAATCGGCACCCATACTACACTTGTACTTGAATGTCGCAGATTCAAACGCCGAATCTGGCTCGCCGGAGCTTATAACACATTAAGTACAACAACACAGTGGAAGAAAATGAATAATATATCATTGATACACAATAGATACAATATCTGATACAATATGATACAACGGTATATCAATAAAAATCAGAGCCAAAGATATACGATGGCGGAAGACAAACCAGAAGATGGTCTAGACTTTACAACCATCGATAGTGTAAAGATAACTCCAATAGGATAATATCTTCAGAACTCAACAAGATAGATACTCCAAAATATGCGATTCCATTGCTAAAGCTCCAAAGCTAGAAAGACTCGAAACCAGAAAGCGAGAACTACCATCAACACTGAAGACACCGTAGCTCGATCCAAATGTGATCGCCAACATCCAGAGATTGAATGCTATCGAATCTACACCAAGTATTCGACCATCTGAAAAATCCAACTCTAGACTGCCCATGTGGAAAATTGTGGGCACCCAGAGTTTAGGAAGGGAACAATAAACTCTGGGTCAGCCATGGGACTATTATGAGCAAAGAAAAACAGTTTACCTTTAAAACAAACAATAAAAGAATTTAGAATTGAAATCCGCAATGCTTTTTGGAAAATGAAACTACTGTAAAGCCTCCCTGCACACGCACACAATGCAATCGCACACGTAGGGAAGATTTCTCCTTATGATAGTCAAACATGCTTACTACGCAAAATTCTTTTGATATTATTATTAGTGCATAGTGCAAAAAATATTTCGAAAGTATAATATTAATCTTAGCCAGCATAGGTACCATTATATTATGCCAGCTACAGCTACCACTTGAGGTGGTAGGTTATACAATTGCAATCGCAAAAGGTGCGTATTGGAGATTGGATTTCCAAAAAATGGTCAGGCAAAGGAACTTCCTGGGCCACATGGATACGCCTTTGGAGGGACGCCTCGAGAACCTAATCGGATCTCTGCCAACACAAGGCCGGGTTACCTCTGTAACTAGGTAACTACTACACAAGTATGCCACTCCCCAGTCATAACCAAACTTTATCATGGGATTCACCAACAACCACAAAGTAATAAATTTGCAGCAACCACATAGGTTAAGTATCTGGGCTTCATACCATGATACCACATTTATCCCGAAGGAAATGAACATACCCTTAGGGGGCGCTACCCCCAAATAACCTTGCTGCATTCTTTCTATTTCGACCATTCCAGGTTATGAGGTTCGACGAAGTCTTGTCCACAAAGCTACGCTTTTTCACAAAAGCCATGCTTCGATCCAAAAATGATCAGCAACACTTCGTATGCCACATTACCAAATTGGGAATGTATTACTAATAACCATCAATGATGTGCACGTAAATGTGCATATTTTTACCACCATATTGATTATATTTAAATTAAATAAATGATCATATGGGGTATTTTAACTTGTTTTAACCAAAATCCATATTAATTCCAAATTTTCACATATCCATCTTCATATAGAGGCAAAACGGTCATTTGTGTGCATATATTTCTTTGAGAAAAATTAATTGAAAATTTATATATATTTGTGTAGGAAGTTGATCTCAAATAGGAGTGGTTTCATGAAGGCACATGCATGCACAACATGAATATAAAGGAATGAAGATGGAAATAATTCAAAGTGAAGATCATAGAGGACACCACCTACCCACCTACCTTAATGTACAAATTAGAGGCTAACATGCTTATGGAATTAATGGCTTCACATATGCTTAAATGATGATTAGTAGAAGCTAATGATTACTTGTCCTCCACACTTTCTCAAGGGTAGTTTGGTCATTCCCCAAATTATGGATTAGGGTTTCATGCTTGTATAAATATCCCTTTATATTTCATGTAACCCTCCTCTTCCTCTTCATTAGTTTAGGCTCAAAATAAAAGACAAGTTCTCTTTCTATTTTCCATGGCTACTTAGCCATTTTTAATTCATGTATTTTTCCTTTTTTTATGCAATGTTAATTAGTGCTCTCTTTCTTTTACATGCTGCTTTTGTTTATTTACTTTTATGTTAGTAGTGTAGATTTATTTTTCATACAAGTGGAATAGTTTTGTTCCTTTACTTTGTTCTCTTTTTCCTTTTCTTTTTCTTTTATGTTGCAAGCTATATTTGTTGTTTTGATAACACATATGAGAGGCTAATCCCTTCAATTAGGGGTAATGAAGCCTCTAATCATATAGCTTCAACGTGTTGATAATTATAGCTCTATTTTTGAGCTTAATGACAATGCTTGAAGTAGTTTAATTTGTTGTTTTTGTGTTTTGAATTTGATAGCCTATATTGTTGACACCAAATATGCTATGCTTAAACAATCACTAACACAAATGCCTCTTCATCAGAATATGATTATGGCATAAGAAAGTGATTTGAAATTCAAATTTGATGGTTTATATTTCTAATTAATAGTTAATAGACCATACTTAAAATAGATTTCATTTTCAACTTTGTTGTCATTTTCATTAAAGTTAGTAAGTGGTTTAAAGGTTGTGTTATAGTTTGATGGCTTATGTTGAGCTAATTAATAACACTAATAAGCCATACTTATGATAAACACATCATTTAAATTCACTTATGACCAAAAAAAGAGATCATAAGTTTATAATTTGTTGAACTATATGATCTAGAGAGTGGAGTTATCTCTAAATTGTCAATTAACTTTCATATTTTTACCACTTTCTTTTTGACATTTTTCTCATTTTCTAGCTAATTACACTCTTCAACTTTGGTTTAATTTGATTGAATAGATTTTTGAAATCACAATTTCCTACGGATCGATCCGTATTCGCATATGTGCTACATTCGTACACCATGCGCTTGCGGTTATTTTGATTTCTAAATTTGTCGATGGTTTTCTAATCCGATAGAAGTTCCGCTGATTAATAAGTTTTCGGCGCCGTTGCCGGGGAATTGTTTTGATTTTAAATTTTTATTCTTCGGATTATTTTTCTTTGTTTGATTTTTGTGTGATTTTTATTTTGTGTGTGTTTGCATTTAAAAAAAAATATTGTGTGTTTGTTGTTTGATTTTTCAATTTGTTTGTGTGATTGTTTTTTATTTCAATTTCATTTGCACTCATTTAAAAAACAATTCCAAATTGCATTTTCTGCTCATTTGTCACTCGGTTGTGCATTGGCTTACTATTATCTCTTTTCCTTATTTTCATTATTTGCTTTTTACCGTGTTCTCTTGTTTTGCTAAAAAAGGAAAAGAAATATTTTTGCATTACAGTGTTTATTTCCTTGTTTTGTTACAGTTTCTTGCATTGTTAAAAACTCCACTGTCCATCCACATTCCACATTTCTGATCACTTCACCGCCGACCAGAACCACCTCACTTCACAGATTTCCCCACCTCCTCTTCATCTTCATTAGTTTAGGCACCAAATCAAACTCAAAGCTCTCTTTCTCTTTTTCATGGCTACTTAGCCATTTCTTTATGTAATTTTTATGCAACTTTAATATATTTATCTTTTTTTTCTTGTTTATTTCCTTTCATGTTGTAGTGTAGATTTACATTCATGCCAAGTAGAATAGTTCCAATTCTTGTTAATTAGCTCTCTTTTTCATTTATCTTTCATTTTGCTTTCTTTTTATTTCATGTTGCAAGCTACATTTGTTAATCAAATGACAAATATGAGAAGCCAAACCCCTTCAATTTAGGGGTAATGAAGCTCTCTAATTATGTAGCTTCGACTACTTGTTAATTCATGCTCTCTTTTTGTGCTTAATGATGACGATAGAAATGGTTTACTAGTTGTTTTTGCCTTGAATTTGATAGCCTATATTGTAATAGTGTATTGTGTTACATAGTAGATAGTTTAATGGATCCTTAGATGATGGGAATCCCGAACATCTCTTAAGTTACTACACCCACGTTAGATACTGGATAGGAGATGTCAAACCTCGTAAACATCTCTGACGTCATTGCACTCATATTTACCGTTGATTTAACTTACATAAGATCTTTTAGTTCTGACTTGAGTGTTTTGTCTTTTCAATTCACTCAGGTCAAACTGAGCATTTCAGGATTTGAAGACCTTACTTTCTGGAGGAGGAAAATGAAGATTTGTACTATTATTATTTATCATATTATTCCACTGCATTCGTACTGTTCCGTTGCGTTGTTATTTATCTCTGTTGTATGTAACTCTGATTCTTTATTGTATAAGTATAATCAAATGTTGGTAAACAGCTTTATGAAATGTTATTTATTATTATATTTTGTCATTCCGTTTGAGAATCTGTATTTTTTTATTTCTTTATTTTTCTTATTTACCCCGATAACAATGTTCCTGTATGTATCGTTTAAGTCGACATGTATGTCTGTTTAAAACGTCCAAAAAGACAAGTAGTCAAAACTATCATGGTTGATGATAGCATAGTTTCTCTAATTGAAGTATGTATATCACATTTTTCTTTTGTAAAGATCATTGTGTACTATATATTACTCGTCACTTAGTGACATCATGTTCCGTCTTTTCTTTTCTTTTACCCCGACAATTTGTCTTCTGGCACCTCGATATTCGGCACGTGTATACCGTAACAACCCAAATTTTAGCCATTTGAATTTGGTTATTTAATTATTTTTAAATATTGCAAAGTGAATTTTATACGTTGAACAACTTGAATTTCAAATACAGCGATATATATATGATAATTAGTTTGTTGAAATTAACAATCGAAATTATTTGAATAATTGAATCTTGGTTTTTAAGTTGGATAAAAATGATTTCAAAGCTTATTAAAATCTATTTAAATAAGAATGAAGATAGAAATTTTTTTAATGTAAATTTGAATGTGATTTATTTGGATTTTAAAATAATTCGTTTTAACCAACGTGTAAAAAATAGCCTTTTGGGAGCATTGTCTTGGATTTCGATGGAACCATTTTCATTGGACCTATAATAGTACATTATTATATGATAACAAAATTTCATAATGATTGGACGTACCATTTGGTCATGAGAAATCGAAACACATATAAATTAATTTTAGGAGCTAATGTAATATAATGGGTTGAAAAAGCTATCTTCTACATATGATCGAATTAAGCCTCGGGACAAGTTCCATTGCATTCGAAATAGGGGTATAACATATAAAACTCCAGGTGACACGCATCATTTGGAGTTCGAGATTTCTGGACGTTACATAGCGTCATAATTTACATTTATGTGTGTGTGTGTTTGTGTATGTGTGTATTATCAGCCCTAGCCTTTCAAACTAGACCATACCCATATCTATTCGCCCATACATCCCACATGTTCTACCATACCCCCTTTTCTTTTTATACAACCGAATTTGTATGAGAAGAACGAAAGAAAAAACTACGTTCCAAATTTTCAAAAATCGATTAATAGCCTAATCGAACGGCTATGGATCATCGATGCCATTCCATGCCGTTTTAGGCGAAGTCACCAACTATGAACTTGGTCGCAAGGAGGACGGAGAAAATGGATGGTTGGATTGGACTGGGTCTTGACGAGGCGGGGAAATTTTTCAGATGATTGGCGATAATAATTTTTGTTCGGCAGTAAACTAGGTGGCAAGATAGGGGATAGGCATACAATATTTAAAAGGGGGAGGTCAAAGCCTCATTCTAGCAAGTTGCGGCGCTTCCTGGTGCACTGTAGAGGTGGCATCTCGACGTAGACTGGTCGCATTTTCTTTTGGGTTTCAGTGGAGTCTGTAGTGGAGCTAGAGGGTCGGATCTTTGGCATTAGGTGCGACGTGGTAGGGGCCATCAATGGTCGGAGGGCAACTACTTAGGTAGCGTACGGCAATGGGATGAATGTGTGCAATTTGATATCTTGGTTCATGCATACATAGGGAATTAGTGATGGCCGAAGAAGGTTTAATTCTAATAAGAGATAAATAAAGTAATAAGTGAATTTTATATATCAATTAATGTTTCAGGCTCGTATACTGAATAAATACTTCATACGAGGTTCAATCAAGGCATGGATTTTTGCGTTTTGCTCATATCGGTTCGCAATGGGACTGGTTTGGACGAATTTGGAATAGTCGAAATTTGGGCTAAAATCAGATGTCGTTTGATTTTTGCTCTAAACTGGAATGCCTCGACGACGACAAAAAATTTCGGTGTGTTAACTCACTTTTTTGGTTAATTAGTATAATATATAGTTGATAAATATTGTTGAATGATTGTTTGGATGAATTGTTATATTTATTAGTTGGTTTGGATATATTCATGCCCCTGGAGCGGACGGGACCTTATTTCGTTCCCATGTAAGAGCGAATGGCTCTTTATATACGAATCTTGACTCGAAGTGGTTGATTTATATTTTATAATTATATATTGTATGTGATGCAAGGGTATGGTTGGAGGGATCCAACTGTATTCCTCATCGCCGTTGATTTTACTTTTAAAATATATTGTGTTATACGATTTGTTGGAAATTATATTATAATTGGTTGAAGTGATATTATAACAACCCGGAATTTTGGAGATTACCGTTAGTATTAAATTATAATACAAATTATAATTTAATATTGTGTTTAAAAAAGAATTGGATAATAAATGAGGTATTATATAGTTTATTTCATATAAACAATACCTTGATGAATATAATATAGGATTTGAAATTTAAATAAGTCATATTATTTTATTTGAAGTTTATTTCAACATTTGATGGTTGAATAAAGTGTAAATGAATGAAATAAAGTTTTAAAAACTTTATTTGTGGATTTGGATTAAAAATAAATAATTGTGATGGTTTAATTTTCATTAATTAGTAATATTGGAAATTTATTCCAATGTTAGTCTTCTATTGTAAAATAAAAGGAATAATATGAAGAAAATAAAATTAAGAAGTGTAATTAGGCTTGGAATGATGTATTAATGTTTTAAAAATGTTAAAAAAAATTAATACACCTCATTAGACTTAAAAATAAATTTTATTTGGTTGAAATGGATGAAAATAGTGATTTTTCATTAAAAATGGGAATATTGGTAAATATTGTTAAAAAAATTGTGTTATATGGAGAAAATAATATTTTTAATTGGAAAAAAATATTTGATGATTAAAAAGTGTTAGAATGATTTATTGCAATTTATTTGACACGAAAAAAATTTTTGTTTAAGTTATTGCATTAAAAATTGTGTTTTTACACTAAAATGGTGTAATTTGTAAAATATTGTCAAAGATAAGATTTTATTTCTAAAAATAACATTTTATTGTCGAAATTAATTTTTTTTTTATAATAACAATTTTATTTCAAAATTGGTTGTAGATATTTTATTTGGTTAAAAATGAGAAAACTAGTGTATAAATTGATTAAATATGTATATAACATAGGAATTTCTCTAAGTACATTAGCGTGGGCTTATTTGGGTATGGTTTGATTCCGTTAATTCTCTCTAGAACCATCTAGAAAAGATGAAATAGGTGTAGGTTCCTTTTTTTCTCATCTTTCCTCCTCAAAACAAAAGACACAGTAAATAGAGAGAAAGAAAAACAATGGCTATCCCAAAGTAAATCTCAATTCCACACAATTTCGCTGTTAATTCAAGAAGAACTTCACCAAAATAAGAATAGAGATAGGATTTCACCTTCAAGCTCCAGTCTTTCTTCAAAATTTGGGCGTTTGCTATCTAAAATCAAAGATGAGTTTAAAACTCACATTTTCTTGCTTTGACTGAGATTTCAAGGTAAGAAATCTCAATTTTGTTTGTTGCATGTTTATTTGTGAAAATGCCGTAGTAAATTGGGTATATCTCTTTCGTTTTAAGTCCAAATTTGATAATTTTAAATGATCTAGAAAGCATTGACATAGATTTACAAGTTTTATGTTTTGAGTTTTTTAAAATTTTGAAGTTTTCTTGATCAAAATCGTGCTTGTTTTTTGTTGTCCCGAGAGCAAATTAACAGTAGCAACAGTCATAGGCCAGTGAAGTATTTTAGCCATAAGTTTTTCGTTTCTTATCCAATTTAGGTCAATTTTTTTTTGCTGGAAAATAAAATCAAAAGAGAGTAATTTATCTTCAGGTTTCATTTCAATATTTTACTATCTGACTGAACTAAAACAGATTAGTAAGCAGAAGTATAGTTATGTCTTTGACATAATTTCCTAAGTTTGAATCTGATATTGTTTGAGCTATATCTTTCTCGATTTTGGTCGGAATTCGATAATTTTAACTTTTCATAAAGCACAATTCATGTATTACAACCTTCACTCATTGTTCTTTTTGTAATTTTGAGGTTAGCTATGTCAAAATCGAATTTTTTTACTACTACCCCAAGAGCAAAACTATTATTTGCTTTGTGTTTGAAACTGAAATGAAATCTGCTATATCTTCTTTGTTTCTTGTCTGAATTTCATAATTTTAGAAGTTTTGGAAAGATAAGGTCATGAGCTACAAGTTTGATTCAATGTGTTTTCTGTAATTTTGAAGTTTGCTTGATTGAAATTATGGTTGTATGTTGCTGTCCTGAGAGCAAAATGTTAGCAACAATAATCATTGACCTTAGAATTGTATTAGCTCGTTTTGCTCTCATTCTCTTCGTTATTGATGATGTTTTAAGATATTTTGAGAGCTATGATGCCTATCGGTAGGCTAGCTATATTTGAAGAATTTTAAACTGAAATTTAAATGTAATTTGAATTGATTTTGGGTTAAATTTGAATTGAATTCGTATTGAATTCAATTTATCGGTTTTGAGATATCCCTCTTAGTTTTCGTTGCTTTCGAGAACGGTTTTCACTAAACCATTTTTAAGATACATGGTCATTTCAAATTGTTGTTACATGTTATTTTTTTAAATTAATTCTGTAAATAAAGACAGATTTATTTCTTATAATAAAGGAATTTCAAATATTAGTTTTAATTATCGTTTTCAGAAAATCATTTTAAATTTCTATTTTCTCTAATAAAATTATTTATAAATAAAATTACTTATTTTTATGAATTTTGGATGTATAAGAAAGACAATTAGACAGTAGAGTAAAACATGTGGTATGGGACATATGGATTTGCTTTATCGCTTAATATCGGACTTATATGATCGAAACCCTTTCGATGAACCGTTTGAGATGATTTAAGATGTTATTAAATATTGGGTAGATTATATGGTACAAGAACTCCAATTTAGAAGTATATTCGATGAAGCAACATTTTAAGATGTTTTTCTTAATCGCCGATGAAATGAAGTGAATTAAGAGCTAGAAATTCCTATTCGGGATTATGGTTATAAATAACCATCTAGATGTTATTTTTACTTACCGATGAGATGAGGTAAGCTTCTTTATAATGATTTTACGATGTTGAGATGTATTATGATAATTTTTACTTATCGATGAGATGAGACAAGTCATGATGCCACTAGTACTCGTCAATAAGATGAGACGAGCATGTTATTGTATTTACTTTCCAATGAGATGAGGCTAAGTATATTTTCCTGAAGTTTTACTAGTGTGGTACCAACTAACGGCTAGCAAACTGTTACGTGCGAACGTATGGTATAGGACATACTTTAACAACTATTGGGTTCCTATCCAAGAAGTTGAGACACATTCACGATGTTTACTAGTACTACAAACCACGAGCACTCGATTGGAGTCATCACGATGTAGTTGCTGCTCCAATCATCACGGTGTTATTAACTCGAGTCTTTGTGACTGGAAGTCATTACGATGTTATAGACTATAGTCATTCATGACGTTCACGATGTTAAGATGCTATTTGACTCTAGTCATCACGATGTTTATGGTACCAAATAGTAGTACTATTCAAGATGTAGCATGCGTAGCATTGCTTCGGCATGCAATCGAGGATCTGGCAATTCCAGGATTTCTTTGAGTTTTGTTGTTTTAGACTTCACCGTCTTTAGATGATTATTACATTGATAGCCTAGTGCCAGAGGAGATGTATACATATATGGTGAAATCATTTATGATGTTATTCTTTGACTGAGTTATTTGCATTATGGATTGATGATTTTATAGACTACTTGATGTTAAGATGGAGTTGAGATGTATTTATAAATTTATACCGATGAAATGAGGTATAAATGATTATGAAGGATCTTTTATGATGATTTTTAGTGATAGATTTGAGATGTATCTATATTCATACCGATGAGATGAGGTATGAGTAATTATAATGCTTCTTTTATGATTGGGTTTTATATTTCCTTGAATGATCCTTAGAATGTGCCAATGAGATGGGGCACATCCATATGCGTTTTATACTATGTATGAAGGATATGTACCTTTGATGTATTGTTATATTGACAACCACTTCTAAGAAGATAGTTGAATCATTTTAAGTCATTATCCATATTCCTTTATATCGCCGATGATATGAGGCAAAAGGGATGTTTAATAAGTCTTATCTTTAAAACTTTTCTCGTCAATGTTCCATTTGCTTAAGTGTCAGTTATGCCACTTAAATATGAATTTATCATCATTATCTCTTCTACTTGCCAAGAAGAGGTGTTGTCCTTTCCTATGATGTTGAAACCCTGCTTAGGGCATGGCATCCTTTAAGAAAAAGGATACCATAGCTTCCAACTATTTATCCTTATCGATTACTCTGTTTAACTGATGATTTTAGCTAGCCTAACCCGTGTGTTTCCACTCGGGTCAGACCGAGTTGATTCAGATATCATCTATTGGTCTTAGCTTGAAGTGGATGTTGGACATCAGCTCTTCTTTCTCTTAAATTGTTTATGTTCATTCGCATACTTTAATGTAGTTATATTTGATCCGATGTATATAGTGTGGTCGAGTACCACTTTATTGTATTCATATTGTATTGTACTAAACATGTATCAGTGTATATGTATATATGTGATGTTGATTACTGTTCTATGATGTGATTTACATTTAGTTATTGTATTTTGTTCTGATAGATCCTTTAGCCATCTATAGTTTTAGATTAAGCATTTACTTGGTATGTCGATCCATTTTAGTTGAAAGGAAAAATTATATTCCATTTGTCGACGTATTCAGTAGATGTTTAAGACAAAATTATAGATGGTCGCCCTTAACCATCCCTATTCTCCGCTTTAGTAGACGGAATCACTTGTTAATTCTCTTTGCTAAGGTGGGTCTCGGGGTGGGGCGTTGTAGCTTGGTATCAGAGCTGTGGTCAGAACAAAGTAGAATAAACACAAAACAGTACATATATCATGATACGTCAAAGTACAATACGTGCGAATCATTGTCCTTTATTCGAGCATGTTTTCGAATCATGCTTGATTCTCTTTCGAGTTTTGGGGTATGTTGGGATGGAATATGTCTACGAATATAAATTGTATTCTGTAGTATTCCATAATTGAGTTTGATGTTATCTTATCTAATGAATAATCTTATTTGGGATTATTCTATTCTTATTTTTGTCGATGCGAGTGAGTTCGTATTAATGAAGCTTATTGATTCCTTTGAGTATTCTTATTGTGCTCCTTTGAGAGTTGTGAATCATATTGAGGGGATCTAGAACAATTTGCTCGTTGTGAGCATTTTGAGATTTTTATTTGATGTTGCTTTTTTGAGTATTTGTTTGTTACTCACAATCTTGAGATGTATTTGACTTGAGATGGACTGACTTATTTGAAATTAAGTCCAATCCATTGTTTTATAGATCCTATTGTATATTTTGGTTTCCTATTTTGATTAGTTTATTATTTTTGTAACTTTGGAATGTTAATAATGAATCTAAAGTTTCTGCATTCACCCTTAAGTATCGATATGTTGATGATATATCTTAAATTCCAGCAATGTTGACTTTGTTGAGTTTTTTGAGTCCGTTTGGATTTGACATCCAATCGGGCAATCGAGTGTTGAGGTAACCTTACTCCTGGCTCTTAGCTCTTCGGTTATCCTTCTACGAGGATATCCACCGAGGAATGAGGTGAGTTTCTAGATTGTTCAATTTTGGTTGAGTTTATCGTTCAGCTTCGTTTGAGTGTTCTTTTAAGATATTGAATCAATTTTATCCTTTGTAGCATCAGTCCGTTTGAAGCAGTGATTCGTGGATTGTGTGCTTCTTCTCCTTTGAGAAATATATCTTGCTTATCCTGTATCTTGATGATTTTTGGGAGTGGCTCATGACATCGTAAGATTGACGAACACTCTATCTCCTTTTGATGATTTTTAGAATCGAGTATTCTGGGAATATCTCGATGCATTCTCTAAATGCTCTTTTGCTTGAGTTTTGAAGCTATATATGTAAGGACCCGTTTCTTCGACTTCCGAAAACCGATATCAATACGATCCCTGTATCAACTGCCGAGCAATCGAATGCCGGAAATCCGAACACTTAGGGTTTAAGAAAAGGAAAGAGGTAGAAGAACAAAGAAGAAAAAAGAAGAAAACAACAGAACAATATCAGAATCTCACAATCGCAGCGGAACAACATATAATAGATAAATGAATATTCACTAAAACAAAAGAACTGTATATCTTATACATTACATCACATTACATTCATTATCAGAGTGTATAACAACAACAACAACAACAACAACAACAACGGAAAAGAAATACTATACTTAGTAATACGCTACGCCACCTAGCTCGCCTCCAAAATTCTGTAGCAACTCCCGAATCCAGAATGACCTGATAACCTTAACTCTAGACTGCCCGTGTGGAAATTGGTGGGCACCCAGAGTTTAGGAAGGGAAACAATAAACTCCAGGTCGGTCATGTGACTAGTGTGAGAACTTAAAACAGTTATTTATCTTTAAAACAAAGAACAGGATAATTTTAAAATAGATTCGCAATGCTTTGTAGAAAATGAGACTACCATAAGGCCTCCCGCACACACACACACACAATGCAAACTTAAAATCGGAGGAGATTTCTCCTTATGATAGTCAAAGATGCTTGACACGCATTAAAAAGAAACTTTTGATATTATTACTAGTGCATAGTGTAGAAAACATTTTGAAAGTAAAGATATAAATTTTAGCCAGCATAGGCATTTCGCACTTATGCCTACTATAGCTACCATCCAAACAGTGGGGAGCCACCATAAGTGAATGATAGGTTCTACAACTAAAACCGTACAAGATCGTATTGTTTCTTTGGATTTCCAACAAATGGTCAGGCCAAGGAACTTCCCATTGCCACATGGAAACGCCTCTGGAATGACGTCCCGAGAACCTAACCGGATCTCTACCAATACAAGGCCGGGTTACCTTTCAAACTAGGTAACTACTGACACGAATATGCCATTCCCCGATCGTAACCGATCTATATCCGAGGATCCTCGATTTCCAACAACCACAAAGCAATAAATTTGCAGCAACAACATAGGTTAAGTATCTGGGCTCCATACCATGATACCACCTCTATCCAGAAGGAATGACATACACTAAAGGGGCGCTACCCCCTAATAACCTTGCCGCATCCTTCCTGCTTTGACCATTTCCGAGGTGTGAGGTTTGACGAAGCCTCGTCCACAAAGCCACACTTTATATAAAAGCTATGCTTTGATCATCAAATGCTCAACAGCACTTCGTATGCCACATTACCAATTTGGGAATGTATCACTAGTAACCATCAACTACATAACCTCTAAGGGTGTTAAGCTAAGAGAATAAATTATCCGCCACCAACGGAAATATATTTGATAGAAACCAACTTTACATCTCAAATTGTAATGTCAGACACACCTCCATACAAGTCCGTTCCGGGATCGAACGGAACTGAAGGCACTTGCAAAGAAGTCCTTGCAATCCGGATATTCACTAATCACGACCGGACTTCCCATCACAAAGGGTAATAAATTTCTATATCGGGGATCAGCCGATGCAGAAACATTCGACAGTAATCCTTCCATTTTCACAAATATCCGGTCTTCAACACCGGTCATCAATGCTATCAATTACGACTTATCACATATTCGAAATGGGTTATACGACCCTAAGGTCCTTTCCCGGCTAACCCGAATAGTGAGCGCTTATTTTTAAAAATAAGTGTAGCATTCAAATTCAAGCAATCACAACAAATACTTATTTAAAGGTAAATATTGATAGTCGGTTATTTAACTATCAATAGGTATGCACAACATCGCCGGATTCCAAATTATTTATCTTCCAAAAATATCTTTACAAGATATATATAAATACTTTCCATACTTCAAAAATAAATCGATATTTATTTTTAAACCAATTTTTCCAATTTCATTTATAAATTACATATTGAATTACATTTCCAAAATATCTGTGAACATACGATTTTCAAATCGTTTTCAAATATCCACTTTCAATTTATCTTTAAAAAAGATAATTCTCAAAACGTTCATTTCATATTGGAAAACATTTCCCTACTTATTAAGTAATAGGTAATTTACAAATCTATTTATTTTCAACGCTTGGAAAATATTCAATATACTTAAATTAATATTAAGTATATATTTCATTTCTTAAGGAAAACATCCTATTAAACCCATTATTTGGGTCAAAACGAATGTTACGTAAAACATCGTTACGACAACCCAAAATTACTAGTATAAGGATTCGAATTTAAGATAGATATATATATCCCAATACTATATGAAACATTTCCTTTCGGAAATCATCTACTATAACAACAGTGTTATAGTCTACCATTTCCTTCTATTTCTCAAAAACGTCTATTTCAACAATGAATGTTGGAATCTATGGTTTCGATAGTTAATACATTTTAAAATATCTTTTAAAACAATTAACTTCATTTTAAAATTTCACTTCTCCAAATCATACCCGTTTTATTCATTAATATATTCACTGTCCAAAATCGTGAATATACCTTATTGACCCAATTCAGCACTTCCACATATTTAATTAAAGGATTTTCCACAGTCCAAAATCGTGGATATAATTCCTTTAATAATTTCTATATTTACTTATCGAATTTATTTGATTACGGATTCATAAAACAACGTTTATAAATTCCATTTCAATTTCGTAACTACTTCGATTTATAGATCTCCTTTAATAACCAATTCTATTTATATTTTGTATATGTGTCGAATCCAACTTATAAGTAAATCACTTATAATCCATTTATTCACAAATCCATGCTTTCATATCATCATTAATTTATAAATCAAAATTCTTATTTACTTATAAAACTAGGTACAACTTTATTTTAACACTTATAAAAGCTTGTTTTATAATTCCAATATCTTTAACTTTTAAAATATCAATTTTTATAAATCTTTTATATAAATTGTTTATAATAATTCAAAAATCCCAATTTAACTCTTTATAAATTTGTCAACCGCTTATTTCAAAAATCATGCTTTGGTTATATTTCACAAAAATCATACTTTTTATAACACAAAAATTTATAACGTTTTAATTATTTAAAATGAATCAATTCGAAAATTTAATAAACGTATAATTTCAAAAATCACTTTAAAAATCCCTTAAAAATCAAAATCGTTATTTTTAAACTTCAAAAATGGATCCGATGATGCAACACACCAAATAGTCAATCACGGCATCCAAACATCATATATCATCATATGATAATCAACAAATATCATAATATATTTAAATAAATAAATAAATACGTTTGAGGAATCCAGTTGGATCCCTCCAACCTGTTTCCCCGCATCCACAGATGTTAGCACAATACAAATCCCGTTTCAAGACGGGATATCGCGGTGTATGGGATTTATAAAGTATTATCCGCTTAATAGGCAGCGCAATAGGGTCTCATCCGCTATATAATGTGGGAGGTCAACAACTCCAATATATACATATTACAATATATATATATATATATATATATTGCTATATATATAGATATATCCTACTATAGCTAATATCACAACCAAACAACAATCAAGTTGAAATAAACTCAAGTTGAAATATAATCAATCCCTGTTTCCCAGTGGTTTTATTTTGAACAAATTTTCCTTTTAATAAATTCATTTAGCTAAAAGTTTTAATATGTGTTTACGTATATTTACCTTATTTTTAATTTCTTTGAAACTACCTATATGCTAGAATTAACCTATATAGATATAATATCTAATTTTAATTACATAAACTCCATAACCATTTTAAAATTTCCAATTCCAAAATCTGATCTATATATATTTTTTTAGATTAAAACAGAAATGGTTTTGCTCATTGTTGTAAAACTAAACACTAGTTATATATATATATATATATATATATATATTCATAAATTTTAAAAACAGAATTTCTTATTTCCTACTGCCACAAGTATATCACTGGCCAAAGGTTTCTGTTCTTTGACCTTATATGTATTCAATCTACATATCTATATACTTATTAAGTTAAATTTCAAAAATAAAGAAACCTATACTCTTACTGTAAATATCTATAAAACAAAAATTTCTTTCTATCTTAGATTTGTTAACATGTATATAAATAAATTAAATAAATAAACAACACAAAACACTCTCACCTTCTTGACACAGATCGAAACCAAGATCCACCCTTGTCCCTCGCCTGACCCATCACCACGCGCCTCATGAAACGCCATCATTCACTTGCTTCAACGCGAGACGAGCACCAGATTCAAATCACGAGACTATTCCAGCCCAAGCCGGTCCACTGCCTCCCTTTGATTTCCAACATCGACCCTTTCAGAAATCGCAAGTTCAAGTCGCGATGTCATCTCGCCTCCACTCGCGTGAATTGAATTGCTCGACTCCTTGCTTCCACGATTGTTGCTGCGAGCCCTTCCTTCAATCGATTAGTCGGCCGCTCCTTAGATTTCGATGTTTCCCTTCTCGAGTGTGATTCGAATTCGCATCAGATAATGGGAAGAAGCCGTTCGACAAAGCTTGTGATCGATTCGAAATTGAAGAGGGGAAATGGAATTTGTATGCGATGAATGCGAAGGGTTTAGATTTCATTCGGTCGGCACCATATTTATTTCGTTCATTGTTGTACGAGATGATTTCCTTTCGTTTGAAGCTGCGGCCATTTTTTTTTATTTCGTGATTTTGTTTTTGAACGAGGGAAGATGGTAATTTAAAATTAAAAGAACATGGGTTGCACGATTTCTTCCCGTGATTCCCTGCGTGATTTTAGGCATGATTTTAGGAACGAAAGTGGCTGATGTTGACCCAATTTAAATTTAAATTTAAATTGAATTCAATTTAAATTTCAATTCTTTTATCTATCGTATGATCACACAACAACTCCAAACGCTACGAAATTTGAAATCCCGTAATAATTCAATATTACGGACCCAATGGAACTGGTTTCGTCGAATTCCAAGACTGTGCCTCGGAAGGCTATTTTTAAATATCGATTCAAACGATAAAACTTCAAAACTGATCAAATCACTTTCAAATTAAATTCTGAAGCTTCTATTATCTTCAGTATTATCAATATGGATTTTACAAGCCTTTGAAATATTTTTAATCAGCTTAAAACTGAAGATTCAAATTATTATTCATCATTCAATAGATTAAATTTTATAATTTAATCGCCAATTTCAAAGTTATATTGAAAATTCAAACTAAACCATCATTCAAATATTTAAAATTAATTAAATATTTTCAATTTAAATTGTTTAAAATTCTGGGTCGTTACAATCTTCCCCCTTAAAAGAATTTCGTCCCGAAATTACAAGTTAAGAAGAATGCCCTTATCCCGATTATCATTTTTCAAAATCCAAATAGTTTTATCAACTTACTAGCCTAAATCTTTTATTAAAGATCCATTATCATTTCAATTAATTTTCCAAAATCAATTATAAGTTCCAAACAATATTATTTTCCTAACAATTCAAATTTAAATTTAAATTTCAAACTTTCAAAATTTTCTCAAAATTTTTCTAACACTCGAAATTTTCGAAAAATTTCGCCAGCATCTCCTTTGGACGGCTAGCTCGGTACGACTACAAAATGGCGCCACGGCCCCTCAGATTCAAAAAGAAAACGAAAAGCCAAGCGGCTGGACAAGAAAATCACCAAATTTCATACTGAAATTGAAATACGTACCTTTTTGTTGAGCAATTCAATTTTATCTTTGAAATCAAAACCCCAATTCCATTTCTTTTTATACACCTGTATATCCTGCTAGCAGTAGTATCCAATTACAAAATTCAAGCCATTTTGTCAATTCCATTACAAAATTTTCAACATATGCTTCTTATATCATCTTAACAATTCTACTTGAATTCAATTTATCTTCTATTCTGAATATTGAATTTTATCGATTAACTTTCATTTACAATTGATCCATATCACTATTTTAAATTAGTTTCATTTAGTAATTCATTTCAATTCCCAATTTGAAATCGTTTTTCGTTAACTAAAATTTTTCAACAATTTTCAAAAAATTTCTAACTCCCAAAATTTTCGAAATTTTTGGCAGAGTCTCCTTTGTACGAAGGAGCTTTTGCAATTTAACCAATGATATAAATATATATACATCGACCCACTCGGTCGGAAAACAGAAAAACAGTTCATATTTCCTATTTTCTATTGCATAGGCGTACCTTTTTAGCATTTTTAAGCAAAGCAGTTTATTTTTAACATTTGCGCAACCCAAAATACAGCCAAACGGCTTCCAAAACCTGCTCTTACTCGGTTTAAACACGTCAGTGACAAATATAAGAAATCTATTAACATTTCATTCATTTTCAATAAATATATAGATTTCATTAGCAATACATTCAAGATAAATTCCATTAGCAATTCATATGGTTTCAATTCATCTTTAGTCGCTTACGACCAATTCACATGCCATTTCCATTTAATCAAGTGGTTTGCAACTCATTTTTTTCATTCTATTCACTTCTAAGCAAAACGAATTCATACCATTTTAATTGATTCAAAAATTATGTTTTATTTGCTTTCATTAACTCGTATAATTTTATTCAATCTCGTTTGCGTCAAACGACAACCATTTCTGTACAAATTTTGACGATATGTACTTAATAGAATATCCACTCTAGTTTATAACTAATTTTAAATTGATACCAACTCAATTTACATTTTATTCTATCTCACTTCCATTTGACTTCGTTCAATTCAATTTTCATTTCTTGGCAAGGCTAATTTTGAATTTATTTTATCAACAACAAGGTCATATTCAATTTATTTCAACTTACTTGAATTTATCTGCAATTTCGAACCATTTTTATTTAGCTCGCAATTCAAGTTTTAATTTAATTAATTCAACATCCATTTCAGTATTTCATGAATTAATAAATTATCATACTAGTATACTTGAATTCAATCTATTTTATTTTAACCAAGTTTGGATTTTATTCAACTTGATTCAAATCTCATTCCATTTTTCAATTTCAATTCATTTATTCACAAATATTACTTCATTGGTTCATTCACAAACACAATTTAATTTCAATTCAATTCTATTTGCTTACAAATTCGAAATGAATTCCAACTTTCAATTTAACTTTCGTTTAACTGCAATTGTAAATTTATTCATTCAGCCATAATTTATTTTTCACCTTAATAATTTCATTCCAATCAACTTAGTTTATTAGGCTTCGAAAATTCACCTTTATTCAAATTCACTTCATTTAATTGATTCACTTATACTTACTTTAATTTAACTCCATCCTTTAAGTTAAATTTATTCTATCAAAATTTAAATTGTATAAGTTATCAACTCATTTATATTCCATAAATATTTTTATATAGTATTCCAGTCTTTTCAACGGTTTCAAAACCATTTCTTTGAAAACAATCCAAATTATTCTTTGAATTTCAAAATCAAACCCAAATTTTCCAAACAACTTTCATTTAAAACAATTTGGCAGCAATTCCTCTTTTGGAAACCCGAAAATGAACACCGATGATGTCGCGATCACCATCGGAATTATTTTCCAACGACCGAAAAGAGTTTAGAGCTTTTCATTCCTTCAAAATACTTTTCAAAACCCTAAAATTCATTTTCAAATCAAAAAGGAATTTAGTTTCTAAAACTTTCAAAATGCTTCCCTGGAATTCTATTTCTAATTATAAGTCACATTTATAATTTACATTCTCCAATTTCATTTGTATAATAATTTTATTTCTAAACTTTGGAGTTATGATTTTAATTTCTTATTCAATTTCAATGGTAATAATTTTAATATTATCAATTCCTAACATCCAAGCATCCATATACTATAATAATTTATAGAAAATCATTTCTTTTCTATATAAAAATAGTTTTGGGCAAAATTATCTCATTTACCCGATTCAAAACAATACTGTGTCGGTTTATCTTGTTTAAGAGTTTAGAAACTCCTATCAACACAGTTAGCTAGACTACACCGAGCAGAATCTATAAACAATCAACCGATAAGTCAACACAATACAAAACAATTTCATATTCACTAACAAATACACGCTCATATCTATTATTACTCTCAAAATCATTCTAGAGTACCGCTGACTCTATCTCTAATGAGTAACACCCAATAGAGCCATGGTTGTCGCTTAACCATATGCTCTGATACCACTTTGTAAGGACCCGTTTCTTCGACTTTCGAAAACCGATATCAATACGTTCCCTGTATCAACTGCTGAGCAACCGAATGCCGAAAATCCGAACACTTAGGGTTTAAGAAGAGGAAAGAGGTAGAAGAAGAAAGAAGAAAAAAGAAGAAAACAACAGAACAATATCAGAATCTCACAATCGCAGCGGAACAACATATAATAGATAAATGAATATTCATTAAAACAAAAGAACTGTATATCTTATACATTACGTCACGTTACATTCATTATCAGAGTGTATGACAACAACAGCGGAAAAGAAATACTATACTTAGTAATACGCTACGCCATCTTGCTCGCCTCCAAATTTCTGTAGCAACTCCTGAATCCAGAATGACCTGATAACCTTAACTCTAGACTTCCCGTATGGAAATTGGTGGGCAACCAGAGTTTAGGAAGGTAAACAATAAACTCCAGGTCAGTCATGTCACTGGTGTGAGAACTTAAAACAGTTATTTATCTTTAAAACAAAGAACAGGATAATTTTAAAATAGATTCACAATGCTTTTTAGAAAATGAGACTACCATAAGGCCTCCCGCACATACAAACAATGCAAATGCAGAATCGGAGGAGATTTCTCCTTATGATAGTCAAAGATGCTTGATACGCACTAAAAAGAAACTTTTGATATTATTACTAGTGCATAGTGTAGAAAACATTTCGAAACTAAAGATATAAATCTTAGCCAGCATAGGCATTTCGCACTTATGCCTACTATAGCTACCATCCAAAAAGTGGGGCGCCACCATAAGTGAATGATAGGTTCTACAACTAAAACCGTACAAGATCGTATTGTTTCTTTGGATTTCCAACAAATGGTCAGGCCAAGGAACTTCCCATTGCCACATGAAAACGCCTCCGGAATGACGTCCCGAGAACCTAACCGGATCTCTGCCAACACAAGGTCGGGTTATCTTTCAAACTAGGTAACTACTGACACGAATATGCCATTCCCCGATCGTAACCGATCTATATCCGAGGATCCTCGATTTCCAACAACCACAAAGCAATAAATTGGCAGCAACAACATAGGTTAAGATCTGGGCTCCATACCATGATACCACCTCTATCCAGAAGGAATGACATACACTAAAGGGGTGCTACCCCCTAATAACCTTGCCGCATCCTTCCTGTTTTGACCATTTCCGAGGTGTGAGGTTCGACGAAGCCTCGTCCATAAAGCCACACTTTATATAAAAGCTATGCTTTGATCATCAACGGAAATATATTTGGTAGAAACCAACTTTACATCTCAAATTGTAATGTTAGACACACCTCTATACAAGTTCGTTCCGGGATCGAATGGAACCGAAGGCACTTACAAAGAAGTCCTTGCAATCCGGATATTCACTAATCACGACCGGACTTCCCATCACAAAGGGTAATAAATTTCTATATCGGGGATCAGCCGATGCAGAAACATTCGACGGTAATCCTTCCATTTTCACAAATATCCGGTCTTCAACACCGGTCATTAATGCTATCTATTACGACGAATCACATATTCGAAATGGGTTATACGACCCCAAGGTCCTTTCCCGGCTAACCCGAATAGTGAGCGCTTATTTTTAAAAATAAGTGTAGCATTCAAATTCAAGCAATCACAACAAATACTTATTTAAAGGTAAATATTGATAGTCGGTTATTTAACTATCAATAGGTATGCACAACATCACCAGATTCCAAATTATTTATCTTCCAAAAATATCTTTACAAGATATATATAAATAATTTCCATACTTCAAAAATAAATCGATATTTATTTTTAAACCAATTTTCCCAATTTCATTATAAATTCCATATTGAATTACATTTCCAAAATATCTGTGAACATACGATTTTCAAATCGTTTTCAAATATCCACTTTTAATTTGTCTTTAAAAATGATAATTCTCAAAACGTTCATTTCATGCTGGAAAACATTTCCCTACTTATTAAATAATAAGTAATTCACAAATCAATTTATTTTCAACGCTTGGAAAATATTCAATATACTTAAATTAATATTAAGTATATATTTCATTTCTTAAGGAAAACATCCTATTAAACCCATTATTTTGGTCAAAACGAATGTTACGTAAAACATCGTTACGACAACCCAAAATCACTAGTATAAGGATTCGAATTTAAGATTGATATATATATATATATATATATATATATATCTCAATACTATATGAAACATTTCCTTTCGGAAATCATCTACTATAACAACAGTGTTATAGTCTACCATTTCCTTCTATTTCTCGAAAACGTCTATTTCAAAATTGAATGTTGAAATCTATGGTTTCGATAGTTAATACATTTTAAAACAACTTTTAAAACAATTAACTTCATTTTAAAATTTCACTTCTCCAAATCATACCCGTTTTATTCAATAATATATTCACTATCCAAAATCGTGAATATACCTTATTGACCCAATTATGCACTTCCACATATTTAATTAAAGGATTTTCCACAGTCCAAAATCGTGGATATAATTCCTTTAATAATTTCTATATTTACTTATCTAGTTTATTTGATTACGGATTTATAAAACAACGTTTATAAATTCCATTTCTATTTCATAACTACTTCGATTTATAAATCTCCTTTAATAATCAATTCTATTTATATTTTGTTTACGTGTCGAATCCAACTTATAAGTAAATCACTTATAATCCATTTATTCACAAATCCATGCTTTATATCATCATTAATTTATAAATCGAAAATTCTTATTTACTTATAAAACTAGGTACAACTTTATTTTAACACTTATAAAAGCTTGTTTTATAATTCCAATATCTTTAACTTATAAAATATCAATTTTTATAAATCTTTTATATAAATAGTTTATAATAATTCAAAAATCCTAATTTAACTCTTTATAAATTTGTCAACTGCTTATTTCAAAAATCATGCTTTGGTTATATTTCACAAAAATCATACTTTTTATAACATAAAAATTTATAACGTTTTAAATATTTAAAATGAATCAATTCGAAAATTTAATAAACGTATAATTTCAAAAATCATTTTAAAAATCCCTTAAAAATCAAAATCGTTAATTTTAAACTTCAAAAATGGATCTGATGATGCAACACACCAAATAGTCAATCACGCCATCCAAACATCATATATCATTATATGATAATCAACAAATATCACAATATATGTAAATAAATAAATAAATACGGTTGAGGAATCCAGTTGGATCCCTCCAACCTGTTTCTCTGCATTTATAGATGTTAGCACAATACCAATCCCGTTCAAGACGGGATATCGCGGTATATGGGATTTATAAAATATTATCCGCTTAATAGGCGGCGCAATAGGGTCTTATCCGCTATATAATGCGGGAAATCAACAACTCCAATATATACATATTCCAATATATATATATATATATATATTGCTATATATATATATATTCTACTATAGCTAATATCACAACCAAACAGCAATCAATAACTGCAATCCAAATTTTAAATTTGACTCAGAAGATCTCACCTTGATTTTATTTTGCAATCCATTTCCATCTTGACTCGATTTTTCTTGATTTATACCTTGTATAACAATTATATACATTTATTAACATTCGAAACAAATCGAATAAATCAATTTCACTTGATAAGTGTAAATTTCCCAGTGGTTTTATTTTGAAAATTTTTTCCTTTTAATAAATTCATTTAACTAAAAGTTTTAATATGTGTTTACGTATATTTACCTTATTTTTAATTTCTTTGAAACTACCCATATGCTAGAATTAACCTATATAGATATAATATCTAATTTTAATTACATAAACTCCATAACCATTTTAAAATTTCCAATTCCAAAATCTGATCTATATATTTTTTTAGATTAAAACAGAAATGGTTTTGCTCATTGTTGTAAAACTAAACACTAGTTATATATATTCATAAACTTTAAAAATAGAATTTCTTATTTCCTACTGCCACCAGTATATCACTGGCCAAAGGTTTCTGTTCTTTGACCTTATATATATTCAATCTACATATCTATATACTTATTAAGTTAAATTTCAAAAATAAAGAAACATATACCTTACTGTAAATATCTATAAAACAAAAATTTCTTTCTATCTTAGATTTGTTAACATGTATATAAATAAATTAAATAAATAAACAACACAAAACACTCTCACCCTCCTAACACAGATCGAAACCAAGATCCACCCTTTTCCCTCGCCTGACCCATCATCACGCGCCTCATGAAATGTGTAACGACCCGTATTTTACGTGTCGATTAAATCATAAAATTTGTTGCACTAGGTCGTTAATGTTGTTAAGTTGTTTAGAGTTGACTCAACCATAGCTTAGGTCGTGATGGAGTTAGGTCGGTAGAACAACCTAAGGTAGTTAGCGACCTAGGGTTACCTGGTTATGGGATTTACCGACTCATGAGATTAACGACCTAAGAAAGTTAGGTCGTGGACGACCTAGCAGTAGCGACTTAGGTTGGGCCGGTACCTAACAGGTTACGACTTAAGGTGATAAGTCGTTTGGGTGACTCAGTGCACAGCGTAGGTCGTTGGCTCGAGTTAGGAAGTGTAGCCGACTCATGGAAGTAGACGACCTATGGTCTTTGGCCGACTTATAGAATTGACCGACTTAGGAGTTAGCGGAGATAAGTCGCGTGTGCGACTCAGTGTTAAGTCGTTTGAACGACTTAGAGTTAGGTCATTTAAGGGTTAGGTCGAGTGATTCTTCTAAGTCGTAAGTCATACCACAGCTGAGTCGTGTGTGTCTTAGGTCGTGTGCATGACCTAGGTTGTGTGTTGAGTCGGCAGGACTTGAGTCGTTAGCGACTTAGAGTTAGCTTGGATAGGAGTTAGGTCGGCCGTGTTCATAGGTCGTATGTCGTTAAGTCGTTGGAGAACTTAGGTCGTATGACCCTGTGTTGTGTTAGGTTGGCAGGGAGTTGAGTCGGCATAGAGATAGGTCGGCAGCGACCTAAGTTAGGTCGGGGAAGATTTTAGGTCGGCACTAAGCTAAGCCGTATGGGATGTTAAGGCGTTAGGTCGTGAAGGGGCTTAAGTCGCTATGCCGCGTGCTGTTAGGTCAGTAGGTCGCTAGGTTGTAGGGGCGGCTTGTTTTAGGTCGTAGGATGATGATGAGTCGTGAACGACTCATGGATAGGTCGTGACCGACCTATAGGGCGACGACCTAAGGGTGATTTCAGCCTATAAATAGAGGGGTTTGGCTCACTTTTTGGCACCGGTTTTTTTGAAGCGACGAAGTGCTGCCATTTTGGGAACTAGACTACAACATTTCTTCATCTTCTTTTCTCCATTCCAATCTAGTTCTAACATCCATCCAAGATCGAAGATCAAGATCGAAGATTCAAGGGCCAAAGTTGAAGATCTTCATCTGTTGAAGTGAGATTTCATCAATTGAAGCGAGATTTTGCCGGATCAAGCCTTGTTCTTCGCTGTCCAGATCTGGAGTTGATTGTTATTGAGGTGTTTAGGTGATTTGGTGAGTGGTAGTTATCTCTCACGCGGACCCAAAGGAGTATATTGGATTGGTGGTTTGTTGGAGTGTTGTAGATAGTGATTTTATGCATTTTTCCTTAGATCCAAGTGTAGATCCATTACTTATGAAGATGTTTACCTTTGCAAGTTCATTCATCTAGTTGTAGAGACAAAACCCATGATTTATATTTGTTAGATCTATGCTAAAGACCCATGATTCATGTAAGTTAGATCTATGCTCATTTATTTACGAAATTGCCATTGTAATTATAAATGCCTATTTAGATCATGTTTGATTATTTGATTGTCTATTTAGATCTTGTTGAATGATTGATTGCTTGGATTAATGTTTGATTTGATTGATTAGTTGATCGATTACTTGACTTGGACAAGTATGGTTGATGGTGATTCAAAAGCCAAGTGGAAAGGCTCTTGAATAAGGAAAGCTGCCTGTGGCATATGAAGCAGATGTGGAAGCTCATATGGATGGATTCGAGGATGTGGGACCTTGCCATGATGCGAAAAGGCAAAGCATGATATTGAGATGGGACTTTGCTATGATGTGATGGGGCAAGGCATATGTTGAGATGGGACGGGTCATGATGACGTTCCAAGCACGGGTCATGACGACGTGCGAAGTTATAACTCGGTGATGCGGTCCGAGTTGGGATGGATAATGGTTAGCTTGAGAGGCGCTTGAGCTAGTATGGAAAGAGTCGTCAAGGAGGATGACTAGGAGGCTAAGATCTCATCGTTGTTGAAGGTTCTAGCATACTCAAAGCAAGAGTACGTTGGAACGGGTCACGATGACGTTCCAAGCACGGGTCACGATGACGTGCTAGTACTCTGGGCTGATGCGTTCGGCTTAGGCACGGGTCATGATGACGTGCGGAGTTATGTCTAAAACTGGGGTTACCATTAGCCCTTGACGGATGGTCATTCAATTAACGGTGAAATCAAGGTAAGGATAACACTGATAGCCAGAGTCATGGATGTTTGGATGTTTGGTTGTATCATCATTCGGTCTCAAGAGCGGTGTTTTCTGGGTGCTTATCTGATCTTGGTTTAGGCCTTGGGGGTTTGTATTTGGAGAACATCGACCTTGACTCGAGTGATTATTGCTTACCTTAATTGTTTGTTATGTTATGCTTGCTTCTCCTTAGTGTGTGTCTGGGGGCTATCACTGTAGAAAGAGGTGGAGTGGGATGGTTTGGTTCCTATTCCTTTTATCCCTTATGCTCTTTTGGTATGTTTGGTAGTTAATTTACTGCTCACTAAGACTTTGTCTGACTCAAGGTTTTATGTCTCCTCTTATTACCTTGGGCTGTTCATCCATGTTTGGGATGGGCAGACTAGGTAGCAGGTGACAGGTGCTGTTCTTGGAAATCTACGCTGATGATGACGAAGACGAGCAGGAGGCTTTGCATATTAGTTTCCTTACTATTTGTACTGGGTGTTCCGTTGTTGTATCTGATTGAGTGTTATGTAGCGAGGCTTTGATGTATGGATGATTCATATGTTTGTATAAAACTACTATGATACTTATATGATGATTTTCTGTTACGGAGCTTCACTATATTTCTCTATTGTATTTTATCCATGCGCTGTGAGTTGTACGATAGAGTTTCTATTTTATTCTACCCTGACCATAGTCCATGGCTGCCTGGCACGCATTTCAGCGCACTATTTTCCTTGTTTTGGTGCGGAGTCATGGGCGGTCGTCACATTTGGTATCAGAGCTTTGGTTAATCGATTTTAGCCAACGCTCGCTGACGTAACTACGTATGAGAGACGTAATTGTATTTTGATGGATGATTACTATACATAATATAGTAGCTTAGAAGGATTTGAACTCCTTATGCAGTTGTTTCTTAAGGTGTTCTAATCATTCCTTTTTCTAGATACTAAAGATGAGTCGAAGAGGGAGACCAACTGCAAGGGAAGGCCGTGCTACTGAAGGAGCTGTTGATTATGGAACTATGTTCGAAGCGATGATGACTTCGATCATGAGAAGGATACCAGCTTCAGGATCATCAGTGGATGTGGGAGTTCAAGTTCAAGCTCCAAGACCAGTGGATTTTGCTAAGCTTTGTAAGGATTATACTTCTCTTGGAGGAAAGATTTTCTTTGGAACGGAGTCGACCATTGAAGTGCAGAGATGGATTGATGCTTGTCGAAGGATTTTTGGTGATTTGGGAATTGAGGATGCAACTAAGAGGAAGCTTGCATCAAGGCAACTTCAAGGAAGAGCTGCGGATTGGTGGAATTCTATCACCATTGATACTCCAGAAGAAGAGATCACTTGGGAGCAATTCCAAGTCAGATTTGAAGCTAAGTTCATCTCTACGGCTCAGAAATCTGTATTGTTCAAGAGGTTTGTGGAGCTCAAGCAAGGTGGGAGACCAGTTCTTAAGTATATTTCTGAGTTTGAAGCTTTGTCTAAGTATGCCAGGTCGTATATTGATTCTCCCTATCAGAAGAATGAAAAGTTTGTGACTGGTTTGGACGCTTATCTGGGGAGGCAGTTAGTGGATCATTTGGATGATCCGTTTGAGAAGCTTGTGGAGAAAGCTCTAAGGCATGAGAGTTTGTTTCCTAGGGAAAGTTCTGTTGTTGCTGTGACCAAGGACCATAGTGGAAATAAGAAGAGGAAGCAGCAGCAGCAGAAGGGTAAGGATGGCCAGAAGAAGCCAAAGGGCGAAGTGACCTGCTACAACTGCCGACAGAAGGGTCATCTCTCCCGGGATTGCAAGAATCCAAAGGTGCAGTTGAAGTGTCACAACTGTGATAAGCTCGGACATATCAAAAAGGACTGTCCAGAGCCGAGGAAAGATAAGCAGATTGTGCAAGCTTATGCTTTGGGAGCTGTGCCGTCGTCTTCAAAGGCTCCTACTGCTGAAGAGAAGGGGAAGAGTGTGGTGGTTCAAGGTATTCTTTCCATTTGTGGTGTTCCAGTTAGAGTGTTATTTGATACTGGAGCGTCGCACTCTTTTGTTTGTGATGATTTGGTAGGCCGGTTAGGTTTGAAACCGGATATTGTTGATAGGCCATTGGTTGTGACTAATCCAGTTGGGGGTTCGACTTGTTTGTGTATGTTATGCCGTGGTCTAGTTGTATCGAGTCATGATTGCTCGTTTGTTTGTGATTGCTTTGTTCTGAACTTTGCGGGGTTCGGAATTAGTTTGGGTATGGACTGGCTTAGGAAGTATGCGGCAAGGATTGACTGTGAAAGGCTGGAGGTGACAGTCGGGAATGTGGAAGGGCGAAAGGTTGTGATACGATGTAAGCATGAGGAAGGCGTCTTCATGAGCTTCATGTATTCGCTGGTTGTTCCACGGGATGGACTGTCATCGGTACCTATTGTGAATGGATTTGAGGACGTCTTTGACGAAGTCAAAGGGTTACCGCCGCATAGGGA
Organism: Allium cepa; assembly: GCA_030765085.1. Taxonomy (NCBI): domain Eukaryota; kingdom Viridiplantae; phylum Streptophyta; class Magnoliopsida; order Asparagales; family Amaryllidaceae; genus Allium; species Allium cepa. The sequence continues at coordinate 577,940,604 of CM060932.1, read as the reverse complement.
GATCGAGTTTCGTATCGATCTAGTTGAGGGAGCCAGACCTGTTGTGATGCCTCTTAGGCGGATGGCGCCTAGGGAGCAGCTAGAGTTGAAGGTGCAAGTTGATGACCTTTTGCAGAAAGGATTCATTCGGCGTAGTGTGTCCGAATGGGGTGCACCAGTTGTGTTCGCAACCAAAGCGGATGGATCGTTGAGGTTGTGTGTCGATTATCGTGAACTGAATAAAGTGACTAAGAAGAACAAGTATCCATTGCCGAGAATAGATGACTTGTTTGATCAGCTTCACGAGGCTAAGGTGTTTTCTCAGATGGATTTGGCAACGGGATTTCACCAGTTGAGAGTGGCTAAGGATAGTGTGCCGAAGACTGCTTTTAGGACACCATTCGGTTTTTATGAGTGGCTGGTAATGCCGTTTGGATTGACCAATGCACCAGCATATTTTGTGGATCTTATGAATAGAGTGTTCAGAGATCAGTTGAATAAGTTTGTGCTTGTGTTCGTGGATGATATTCTGATTTATTCCAGAACTGAGGAGGAACACAAGACGCACTTGAGGATTGTTTTGGAAATCTTGCGGAAACATCAGCTGAAGGCTAAGTTTTCGAAGTCACTTCTGGAAGAGTGAAGTGAGGTTCTTAGGCCATGTTATCTCTGGAAATGGAATAGCGGTTGATCCCGCTAAGGTGGCAGCAATCCAGGATTGGGTTAGACCTAAGAATGCATCTGATATGAGAAGTTTTCTTGGATTAGCAGGATATTACCGTCGGTTTATCAAAGACTTTTCCAAGATAGCTGCACCGTTAACAGGATTGACGAAGAAGAACCAGGCGTTCAAATGGGATGCTAAGTGTGACCAAGCTTTTGAAATCCTGAAAGAGCGACTGACGAGTGCTCCTGTTTTGACTATTCCAAGTGGGAATGATGAGATGGTGGTTTACACCGATGCAAGTGGTACTGGACTTGGAGCGGTGCTAATGCAGAAGGATAGAGTTGTTGCGTATGCTAGTCGACAGCTGAAGCCGCATGAAAGGAATTATCTGACTCATGATTTGGAGTTAGCGACGATTGTGTTTGCTTTGAAGATGTGGAGACATTATCTATTGGGAGTTCGATTCGAGTTGTTTACGGATCATAAGTCGTTGAAGTATCTGTTCTCCCAAAAGGATTTGAATCTTCGACAGCAACGGTGGCTAGAGTTTCTAGCATCTTATGATTTTGGTATAGCCTATACTCCGGGAAAAGGTAACGCAGTGGCAGATGCGTTAAGTCGAAGACATGCAGGATTGGGAGCCATGTTTTCGGAAGGGAAGAGTCTTGAGTATTTGGCTGGATTTGACTTCAGGCCTAGATGTGAATTGGAACCTGAGATGTTGGCAAACTTATCGATAAGACCTACTCTTGTGGAGAGAATTGGCGAGAGCCAAAAGCGAGATGATAAGCTTGTCAGGATTATCCGAGATTTGGAATCTGGATTGGAACCAGAAAAGGATAAAGGATTCGAGGTCGATCGAGAGGGTTGGCTTCGAAAGCAAGGACGACTAGTTGTTCCCGATGTAGATGGATTGAGAGATGAAGTTCTGAGGGAAAGTCATCACTCGAAGTTGACAATTCATCCAGGTGGAAATAAGATGTATCGGGATATGAAGAGAACTTACTACTGGGAAGGTATGAAGAAAGATGTTGGAAGTTTTATTTCCAAATGTATGAACTGCCAGTTGGTGAAAGCTGAGCAGAAGAAGCCCAGTGGATTGCTTCAACCATTAGAGGTTCCTACATGGAAGTGGGAGCAAGTATCGATGGATTTTATCGATGGCCTGCCTAGAACCAGAGCAGGGAATGAAGGGATTTGGGTCATAGTAGATCGGTTGACCAAGAGTGCAAGGTTTATTCCTGTTCGATCAACTAGGACTGCATCGAAGTTGGCTGAGTTGTATGTTAAGTGGATAGTTCGATTCCATGGTATTCCGAAGAGTATAGTAAGCGATCGAGATCCATTGTTCACTAGTGGATTTTGGAAGAGCTTCCAGGAAGTTTTGGGAACCGAGTTATGTTTGAGTACAGCTTATCACCCTCAAACAGATGGTCGGACTGAGAGAGTCAACCGAGTTTTGGAAGATCTTCTTAGAGCATGTGTTTTGGACTTCGGAGGATCATGGGAAGATCACCTTCATTTGGTGGAATTTGCATATAATAACAGTTATCAGTCGAGTATTGGTATGGCACCATATGAGGCTTTATATGGAAGACCGTGTAACTCTCCGACATGTTGGTTGGAAACTGGAGAAAAGCTGATACTTGGGCCAGAAATGATTCGACAGACTTCAGATTGTATAGAGATCATTCGGCAACGAATGAAAGCAGCCCAAGATCGTCAGAAAAGTTATGCCGATAATCGTCGTAAGGATTTGGAGTTCGACGTAGGCGATATGGTTTTTGTAAAGATTTCTCCATTAAAGAATATTATAAGATTTGGGAAGAAAGGGAAGTTAACTCCGAGATTTGTTGGACCATTCCCGATTATCGAGCGAATCGGAAAGCTCGCGTATAGATTGGAGTTACCGGGGAAGATGGCGGGTGTGCACAATGTTTTTCACGTATCGTATCTACGGAAATGTGTGCATGACCCAAGTACTGTGGTTTCTGCTGATAGCTGTGAAGATTTAGAGGTTGATCCAGTGGTTAGAAGACCTCGTAAGCCGCTTCGTGTTGTTGAGACCGACACGAAACAGCTTAGGAGGAAGATGATTACGTTGCTCAAGGTACAATGGAGTGATGATGTTAACGACTGTACGTGGGAGGAGGAAGAGAGGACGAAGGCAGCTCATCCTGAACTCTTCAAGGTATGGCCCTAAGGTGTCGTAACATCTCATGAATTTGCATCTTGATCTAATTTTAGAATTCTGCATGCTAGGCTAGAAATTGGATGCATGGTCTGTTGATTGCTATGGATGGTAGGCATGCGGAATAGTTTTGATTGCTGTTGTTTGTTTGGAATTTCGGGGGCGAAATTCCTAAGGAGGAGAGAATGTAACGACCCGTATTTTACGTGTCGATTAAATCGTAAAATTTGTTGCACTAGGTCGTTAATGTTGTTAAGTTGTTTAGAGTTTACTCAACCATAGCTTAGGTCGTGATGGAGTTAGGTCGGTAGAACAACCTAAGGTAGTTAGTGACCTAGGGTTACCTGGTTATGGGATTTACCGAATCATGAGATTAACGACCTAAGAAAGTTAGGTCGTGGACGACCTAGCAGTAGCGACTTAGGTTGGGCCGGTAGCTAACAGGTTACGACTTAAGGCGATAAGTCGTTTGGGCGACTCAGTGCATAGCGTAGGTCGTTGGCTCGAGTTAGGAAGTGTAGCCGACTCATGGAAGTAGACGACCTATGGTCTTTGGCCGACTTATAGAATTGACCGACTTAGGAGTTAGCGGAGATAAGTCGCGTGTGCGACTCAGTGTTAAGTCGTTTGAACGACTTAGAGTTAGGTCGTTTAAGGGTTAGGTCGAGTGATTCTTCTAAGTCGTAAGTCATACCACAGCTGAGTCGTGTGTGTCTTAGGTCGTGTGCATGACCTAGGTTGTGTGTTGAGTCGGCAGGACTTGAGTCGTTAGCGACTTAGAGTTAGCTTGGATATGAGTTAGGTCGGCCGTGTTCATAGGTCGTATGTCGTTAAGTCGTTGGGGAAATTAGGTCGTATGACCCTGTGTTGTGTTAGGTTGGCAGGGAGTTGAGTCGGCATAGAGATAGGTCGGCAGCGACCTAAGTTAGGTCGGGGAAGATTTTAGGTCGGCACTAAGCTAAGCCGTGTGGGATGTTAAGGCGTTAGGTCGTGAAGGGGCTTAAGTCGCTATGCCGCGTGCTGTTAGGTCAGTAGGTCGCTAGGTTGTAGGGGCGGCTTGTTTTAGGTCGTAGGATGATGATGAGTCGTGAACGACTCATGGATAGGTCGTGACCGACCTATAGGGCGGCGACCTAAGGGTGATTTCAGCCTATAAATAGAGGGGTTTGGCTCACTTTTTGGCACCGGTTTTTTTGAAGCGACGAAGTGCTGCCATTTTGGGAACTAGACTACAACATTTCTTCATCTTCTTTTCTCCATTCCAATCTAGTTCTAACATCCATCCAAGATCGAAGATCAAGATCGAAGATTCAAGGGCCAAAGTTGAAGATCTTCATCTGTTGAAGTGAGATTTCATCAATTGAAGCGAGATTTTGCCGGATCAAGCCTTGTTCTTCGCTGTCCAGATCTGGAGTTGATTGTTATTGAGGTGTTTAGGTGATTTGGTGAGTGGTAGTTATCTCTCACGCGGACACAAAGGAGTATATTGGATTGGTGGTTTGTTGGAGTGTTGTAGATAGTGATTTTATGCATTTTTCCTTAGATCCAAGTGTAGATCCATTACTTATGAAGATGTTTACCTTTGCAAGTTCATTCATCTAGTTGTAGAGACAAAACCCATGATTTATATTTGTTAGATCTATGCTAAAGACCCATGATTCATGTAAGTTAGATCTATGCTCATTTATTTACGAAATTGCCATTGTAATTATAAATGCCTATTTAGATCATGTTTGATTATTTGATTGTCTATTTAGATCTTGTTGAATGATTGATTGCTTGGATTAATGTTTGATTTGATTGATTAGTTTATCGATTACTTGACTTGGACAAGTATGGTTGATGGTGATTCAAAAGCCAAGTGGAAAGGCTCTTGAATAAGGAAAGCTGCCTGTGGCATATGAAGCGGATGTGGAAGCTCATATGGATGGATTCGAGGATGTGGGACCTTGCCATGATGCGAAAAGGCAAAGCATGATATTGAGATGGGACTTTGCTATGATGTGATGGGGAAAGGCATATGTTGAGATGGGACGGGTCATGATGACGTTCCAAGCACGGGTCATGACGACGTGCGAAGTTATAACTCGGTGATGCGGTCCGAGTTGGGATGGATAATGGTTAGCTTGAGAGGCGCTTGAGCTAGTATGGAAAGAGTCGTCAAGGAGGATGACTAGGAGGCTAAGATCTCATCGTTGTTGAAGGTTCTAGCATACTCAAAGCAAGGGTACGTTGGAACGGGTCACGATGACGTTCCAAGCACGGGTCACGATGACGTGCTAGTACTCTGGGCTGATGCGTTCGGCTTAGGCACGGGTCATGATGACGTGCGGAGTTATGTCTAAAACCGGGGTTACCATTAGCCCTTGACGGATGGTCATTCAATTAACGGTGAAATCAAGGTAAGGATAACAGTGATAGCCAGAGTCATGGATGTTTGGATGTTTGGTTGTATCATCATTCGGTCTCAAGAGCGGTGTTTTCTGGGTGCTTATCTGATCTTGGTTCAGGCCTGGGGGGTTTGTATTTGGAGAACATCGACCTTGACTCGAGTGATTATTGCTTACCTTAATTGTTTGTTATGTTATGCTTGCTTCTCCTTAGTGTGTGTCTGGGGGCTATCACTGTAGAAAGAGGTGGAGTGGGATGGTTTGGTTCCTATTCCTTTTATCCCTTATGCTCTTTTGGTATGTTTGGTAGTTAATTTACTGCTCACTAAGACTTTGTCTGACTCAAGGTTTTATGTCTCCTCTTATTACCTTGGGCTGTTCATCCATGTTTGGGATGGGCAGACTAGGTAGCAGGTGACAAGTGCTGTTCTTGGAAATCTACGCTGATGATGACGAAGACGAGCAGGAGGCTTTGCATATTAGTTTCCTTACTATATGTACTGGGTGTTCCGCTGTTGTATCTGATTGAGTGTTATGTAGCGAGGCTTTGATGTATGGATGATTCATATGTTTGTATAAAACTACTATGATACTTATATGATGATTTTCTGTTACGGAGCTTCACTATATTTCTCTATTGTATTTTATCCATGCGGTGTGAGTTGTACGATAGAGTTTCTATTTTATTCTACCCTGACCATCGTCCATGGCTGCCTGGCACGCATTTCAGCGCACTATTTTCCTTGTTTTGGTGCGGAGTCATGGGCGGTCGTCACAAAATGCCATCATTCACTTGCTTCAACGTGAGACGAGCACCAGACCCAAATCGTGAGACTATTCCAGCCCAAACCGGTCCACTGCCTCCCTTTGATTTCCAACATCGACCCTTCCAAAAATCGCGAGTTCAAGTCGCGATTTCATCTCGCCTCCACTCGCTCGAATTGAATTGCTCGACTCCTTGCTTCCCCGATTGTTGCTGTGAGCCCTTCCTTCAATCGATTAGCGACCGCTCCTTAGATTTCGATTTCTCCCTTCTCGAGTGTGACTCGAATTCGCATCAGATGATGGGAAGAAGCCGTTCGTCAAAGCTTGTGATCGATTCGAAATTGAAGAAGGGAAATGGAATTTGTACGCGATGAATGTAAAGGATTTATATTTCATTCGGTCGGCACCATATTTATTTCGTTCTTTGTTGTACGAGATGATTTCCTTTCGTTTGAAGCTGCGGCCATTTTTTTTCATTTCGTGATTTTGTTTTTGAACGAGGGAAGATGGTAATTTAAAATTGAAAGAACATGGGTTGCACGATTTCTTCCCATGATTCCCTACGTGATTTTAGGCATGATTTTAGGAACGAAAGTGGCTGATGTTGACCCAATTTAAATTTAAATTTAAATTGAATTCAATTTAAATTTCAATGTGTTTACCTATCTTATGATCACACAACAACTCCAAACGCTACGAAATTTGAAATCCGGTAATAATTCAATATTACGGACCAAATGGAACTGGTTTCGTCGAATTCCGAGACTATGCCTCGGAAGGCTATTTTTAGATATCAATTCAAATGATAAAACTTCAAAACCGATCAAATCACTTTCAAATTAAACTCTGAAGCTTCTTTTATCTTCAGTATTATCAATATGGATTTTACATGCCTTTGAATATTTTTAATCAGCTTAAAACTGAAGATTCAAATTATTATTCATCATTCAATAGATTAAATTTTATAATTTAATCGCCAATTTCAAAGTTATATTGAAAATTCAAACTAAACCATCATTCAAATATTTAAAATTAATTAAATATTTTCAATTTAAATTGTTCAAAATTCTAGGTCGTTACAATATAAATATGAGTTTTAAAGAGAAAATTGAGCTTTGAGATATTTAGAAAAAAAATCAAATAATATTTTGAGAATATATTTACGTGAGTAGTATTTATTTTATAGAAATAATTTGAGAGTGTTGGGTTATCCATCGAGTAGTTAAGAGTTCTGGTCGATACGCCTGATCAATGTTATCGATAGGAATCTCCTAAATGCTATGATGAAGCAACCAGACCGATGGTTTGTGTTTTAAAAATTGAGATTTTGAAAATAATATTTTGAGGTTGAATATTAAATTTATTTTGGTAACTACATCCATTGATTTTAAAGATGAGCAATAGAGTGGCGAGGCAGCTTTGATCATTCTGTCAACTCTGCAGCCAATAGATATATTTATTTATTAGAGACTCAATGGCAACGGAATGCCATTTATTTATTTTTAAATTATAAAGATGAGAATATAAATGAGATTATTTTTGAGCTGTGCTTTATTTGAAGTATATTTTGAGATTTTAGAATCTATATTGTATACATTGGATGTTTTAAGAGAAATTGAAGATTGTTTTTAAACTAATTAAATGGTTTAATAAAAAGAGTAAAGAGAAGTTAAACCCTAAATTTATTTTGAGGAATATTATTATGGATTTAATATTTCTTTGGAAATTAATTTCGAAGTAAGAGAAGAAATTTGGACTTTTAATTTGAGTTTTAAATTACTTACTAAGCAATATAGTAAAACGTTTGAAAATTTTCAAATGTTGAAAATCAAGATTTAAAATTTGAAAGATGTTGAGATTTAAAAATTCTAAATATGTTGGATTAAAAGATAATTCGAGCTTATATCCTTGTTCTTGAGTATATTCTATCTTTGAGCTATTATTAACGACGTGCATTTTTCGCGGTCGCTTGAGTTAGTGGCCCTGTGATAAGCCATCTTGTGATTTATCAATCTTGTCTATTGTGTATAACCTGTTGTGAGGATGTTCTTTCCGTATATTTACTGTGGAAAATCTTATCGATGATCTTCTTTATTGCTTAGAGTTTGAGTTTAAGTGAGTTTGATCTCGACTCTATTCGTAGAGTTTTGTGAATTCAATATTTTCGATTGATTAATTGTTGAGCATCTTAATGAGTTTTGATTTGAAGACAGGATATCTTCGAAATTCTTTCGAGTTACTTGGAAAATTTGATGTTTTTCTAATCATTATATTAGCATTTGATGGGCCATTGGATTAACCAAGTGAGTTTTTCCATGTTTCTCTTTACCATTCTATGTTAAGAGTATGAATGGTTTGAGTTTTAAGCTTTTCTTTTATCCTTTATCGATTGAATTTTTATGTTGTTTACAGCCTTTTTCCACTAGAAATTGCGAGGACACAATTTTGTTAAGGAGGAAGTCTGTAACAACCCGGGATTTTGAAGATTACCGTTAATATTAAATTATAATGTAAATTATCATTTAATATTGTGTTCAAAAAAGAATTGGATAATAAAATGAGGGATTGTTTATTTCATATAAACAATATCTTGATGAATATAATTTGGGATTTGAAATTTTAAATAAGTCATATTATTTTATTTGAAGTTTATTTCAACATTTGATGGTTGAATAAAGTGTAAATGAATGAAATAAAGTTTTGAAAACTTTATTTATGGACTTGGATTAGAAATAAATAATTGTGATGGTTTAATTTTAGTTAATTAGTAATATTGGAAATTTATTCCAAAGTTAGCCTTCTATTGTAAAATAAAAGGAATAATATAAAGGAAATAAAATTTAGAAGTGTAATTTGGATTGGAATGATGTATTAATGTTTTAAAAATTTTAAAACATTTAAATACTCTTCAGTAGACTTAAAAATAAATTTTATTTGGTTAAAATGGATGAAAATAGTGACTTTTCACTAAAAATGGGATATTGGTAAATATTGTTAAAAAATTGTGTTAAATGGGGAAAATAATATTTTTAATTGGGAAAAAATATTTTGATGATTAAAAAGTGTTAGAATGATTTATTGCAATTTATTTGACATGAAAAAAAAGTTTGTTTAAGTTATTGCATTAAAAATAGTGTTTTTACACTAAAATGGTGTAATTTGTAAAATATTGTCAAAGATAGGGTTTTATTCCTAAAAATAGCTTTTTATTTTGTAAAATATTGTCAAAGATAGGGTTTTATTCCTAAAAATAGCTTTTTATTGTCGAAATTAATTTTTTTTAATAACAATTTTATTGCAAACTTTGTTGTAGATATTTTATTTGGTTAAAAATGAGAAAACTAGTGTATAAATTGATTAAATAGGTTAAATATGTATATAACATAGGAATTTCACAAAGTATATTTTCTTGGGCTTATTTGGGTAAGGTTTGAATCCATTAATTCTCTCTAGAAGCAACTAGAAAAGAGGAAATAGGTGTAGTTTCTTTTTTTTCCCACCTTCCTCCCCAAAACAAAAGACATAGTAAATAGAGAGAAAGAAAAACAATGGCTTTCCCTAATTAAATCTCAATTCCACTCAATTTCACTGTTAATTCAAGAAGAACTTCAAAAAATTAAGAATGGAGGAAGGATTTCACCTTCAAGCTCCAATCTTTCTTCACAAATTTGGGCTTTTCTATCTAAAATCAAAGGTGAGTTTAAAACTCACATTTGCTAGCTTTGATTGAGATTTCAAGGTGAGAAATCTCAATTTTGTTTGTTGCATGTTTATTTGTGAAATTACGGTCAATAAATTGGGCATTTCTCTTTCAGTTTATGTCGGAATTCAATAATTTTAGATGATCTAGAAAGCATAGACATAGATCTACAAGTTTCATGTTTTGGGTTTTCTAAAATTTGGATGTATTCTTGATCAAAATTGTGCTTGTTTGTTGCTGTCCTGACAGCAAATTGACAGCAGCAACAATCGTAGGCCAGTGAAGTGTTTTAGTCATAAGTTTTTCGTCTCTTATCCAATTTAGGTCAAAAAAATTTTCTTGTACAAAGTACATTCAATAAGAAGTAATTTAACTTCAGGTTTCATTTCGATATTTTACTATTTGACTGACCTGCAACAGATTTGTAAGCAGAAGTATAGTTATGTCTTTGACAAAATTTCCTGAGTTTGAATCTGATACTGTTTGAGCTATAACTTTCTCGATTTTGATTGGAATTCGATAATTTTTAATTTTTCGGAAAGAACAATTCATGTATTACAACTTTTTTCATTGATTTTTAAGTAATTTTGACGTTAGCTATGTCAAAATCAAATTTTTTTACTGCTACCCCCGAGAGCAAAACTATTATTTGCTCTCTGTTTGAAACTGAAACGAAATTTGCTTTAACTTCTTTGTTTCTTATCCGAATTTGATAATTTAGATGTTCTGGGAAGATAAGGTCATGAAACACAAGTTTCATTCATTGTGTTTTCTGTAATTTTGAAGTCTGCTTGATCGAAATTATGGTTGTATGTTACTGTCCTGAGAGCAAAATGACAGCAACAACAATCGTTGACCTTTGAATTGTATTAGCTAGTTTTTGCTCTCATTCTCTTTGGTTTTGATGATGTTTTAAGATATTTTTAGCACTATGATGCCTATCAGTAGGTTAGCTATATTTGAAGAATTTGAAACTCAAATTTAAATGAAATTTGAATTGATTTTGGGTTAAATTTGAATTGAATTCGTATTGAATTCAAGTTATCGGTTTTGAGATATCCCTCTTAGTTTTCATTGCTTTCGAGAACGGTTTTCACTAAACCATTTTTGAGATACATGGTCATTTAAAATTATTGTTACATATTTTTTTTAAAATTATTTTTGTAAATAAAGATAGATTTATTTCCTATAATAAAGGAATTGCAAATATTGGTTTTAATAATCATTTTAGAAAATCGTTTTAAATTACTATTTTCTCTAATAAAAATTATTTATCAGTAAAATTACTTATTTTATGAATTTCGGATGTATAAGAAAGAAAATTAAACAGTAGAGTAAAACATGTGGTATGGGACACATGGATTTGCTTTATCGCTTAACATCGGACTTATACGATCGAAACCCTTTCGATGAACTGTTTGAGATGATTTAAGATGTTATTAAATATTGGGTAGATTATATAGTACAAGAACTCCAATTTAGAAGTATATTTGATGAAGGACCATTTTAAGATGTGTTTCTTAATCGTCGATGGAATGAAGTGAATTAAGAACTAGAAATTCCTATTCGGGATAATGGTTATAAATAACCGTCTAGATGTTATTTTTACTTACAAATGAGATGAGGTAAGCTTCTTTATGATGATTTTACGATGTTGAGATGTATTATGATAATTTTTACTTATAGATTAGATGAGACTAGTCACGATGCCACTAGTACTCGTCAATAAGGTAAGACGAGCCTGTTATTGTATTTTCCCGCCAATGAGATGAGGCGGAGTATATTTTCCTGATGTTTTACTAGTATGGTACCAACTAATGGCTAGTAAACCGTTAGGTGCGAACGTACGGTATGGGACATACGTTAACATCTATTGGGTTCCTGTCCGAGAAGTTGAGACACATTCATGATGTTTACTAATACAACAAACCATGAGTGCTCGATTAGATCCATCACGATGATGTTCACGATGTTAAGATGTTATTTGACTTCAGTCAACACGATGTTTATGGTACCAAATAGTAGTACTAGTCATGATGTAGCGCGCGTAGAATTGCTTCGGCATACAATCGAGGATCTGACCAATCCGGGATTTCTTCGAGTTTTGAGGTTTTAGACTTCACCGTCTTTAGGTGATTATTACATTGATAGCCTAGTGCTAGAGGAGATGTATACATATATGGTGAAATCATTTTTGATGTTATTCTTTGATTGAGTTATTCGCATTATGGATTGATGAGATGTATTTGTAATTTATACCGATGAGATGAGGTATAAATGATTATGAAGAATCTTTCATGATGACTTTTAGTGATGGATTTGAGATGTATCTATATTCATACCGATGAGATGAGGTATGAATAAGTATAATGCTTCTTTTATCATTGGGTTTTATATTTCCTTGAATGATCCTTAAGATGTGCCAATGAGATGAGGCACATCCATATGCGTTTTATTCTATGTATGAAGGATATGTACCTTTGATGTATTGTTATATTGACAACCACTTCTAAGAAGATAGTTGAATCATTTGAAGTCATTATCCATATTCCTTTATACTGCCAATGATATGAGGCAAAAGCGATGTTTAATAAGTCTTATTTTTTAAAACTTTGCTCGCCGATGTCCCATTTTCTTACGTGTCAGTTATGCCACTTAAATATGACTTTATCATCATTATCTTTTTTACTTGCCAAGAAGAGATGTTGTCCTTTCTTATGATGTTGAAACCCTGTTTAGGGCATGATATCCTTTAAGAAAAAGGGTACCATAGCTTCCGCCTATATATCCTTATCGATTATTCTGTTTAATTGATGGTTTTGGCTAGCCTGACCAGTGTGTTTTCACTCGGGTCAGACCGAGTTGTTTCAGGTATCATCTATTGGGCTTAGCTTGAAGTTGATGTTGGATATCAGCTCTTCTTTCTCTTAAGTAGTTTATGTCTGTTCGCATACTCTGATGTAGTTATATTTGTTTCGATGTATATAGTGTGGTTGAATACCACCTTTATTGTATTCATATTGTATTGTACTAAACATGTATAAGTGTATATGTATATATATGATGTTGATTACTGTTCTGTGATGTGCTTTACATTTAGTTATTGTCTTTTTTTCTGATAGATCCGTTAGCCATCTATAGTTTTGGATTAAGCATTTACTGGGTATGTCGATCCACTTTAGTTGAAAAGAAAAATTATATTGCATTTGTCGACATATTCGGTAGATGTTTAAGACAAAATTATAGATGGTCGCCCTTAACAGCCCTATTCTCCACTTTAGTAGACGGAATCACTTGTTAATTCTCTTTGCTAAGGTGGGTCTCGGGGTGGGGCGCTACAGATATGGTTGTTATAAACGTGCTTTGTAATCCTTGAAATTAAACATATTGATAAATTGGGTAATCTATATAGGGTTGTCTACACACGTTTTAGCATGTTGGACATAAATGGATAACTTTAGAAGTTATTACCATTCGATAACAAGTGCTGATGGACAAATTCGATTTGTTAAAGTAAAAATAATTATTATTTTAAATATACTTCCAAATCTTTCTAAAAGTAAATTGGCAAAAATTTATTTAAAGTTAATAAAGAAAAGTAGTTTTGAAGTGAAAAATGTTTTATAATTATTTCTAAATTTCAAATGTAAAGGATTTGCATTTTAATCATGCTTTATGGATTTTAAATAAGTATTTTAAGAGGTGTTTATATAATAATTTTTAAATAAATTCTAATAGAACAATAACATTTAAAGTAATTCTAATAGTATAATAGGATATAAAGTATTTTAAATAATATAATGGTTTTTAAAGAATATTTTAGTGTATAAATAGTTTTTTTGTTAATAAGATAAATTTATTTAAAGTAAATTAAAGTTTTATATTATACTATATTTTTAATCTTACTTAATATTAATTATTCAACTTATACATGAATTAGTGTATATATAAGTACTATTTTAAGTAGTTTTAACGTATTAGTAAGTATTTTAAAGTATTTTTTTATCTATATACAAGTTTTAAGTATCAACTTAAATATTCCATCAATATAATAAAAAGGGGATTTTGGTTCTAACACTTAAGTTAAATAAGTGATTTGGGAAAATTTAACTAACGGGTTATTCTCTATATTTATAAAATCATAGATATGCTTGAGCTATAAACAAATGTTAATGATTTATGAGAAGAATAAGTATGGGTTTTGGGTTGTTGTAAACAATATTTGAGCAACTCTTGTTTTTAACCTTATTACTAATTATACTTGAAAATATAATTAGATATTTACAAATGAATATTTGGTAAATAAATGGAAGTAAATGGTTCGAGTTTGTCGTGCTGATTATTTTAAGTAAAATTTTTCTTTAATTCTTAAATGAAATTGAACTTTAAAATTGAGTTTTAAAAATAACGATTAAATGTGGAGCGTTTTGGGTTGTTATAGGCAGTGTCTTTGGTGACACTTGTTTTTAAACCTATGAATTATATTTTAAATATGGAAAAGTGTTATAAACATAATTAGAGTTTTTAATAAGGAATTTTTCAAAGATAATAGCAAGTATTAAGATCTTTTATAAAAATATAGAATATGTTATAAGATAAATTTATAGAAGGATTCGAGATTTGGATTTTCCTTAACTGACCATCCTAATTATGGTGGTGTGGAACTTTCGTTCCATGCTTAACACCGAAGGGATATTGTTTGGATTTATTCTCTAACTTAAATAGTTGTGGTTTTAACCTCTTTGACTTGTTTTCAAAATGAATAAACTTAATTAGTGATCTGTGAATATACTTATACTATCAGAAGAAATATATGAATGCTTTAAAAGTATAAAAAAGAATAAAGGAATAGTAAAAGACAAATATATATCTTTTAGAAAGAGAAATCCAATATATTTATATAGGTATATAAATGAAGTTTTAATTAATAAGAGAGTATTAATTAATAAAGGAAGTCGTAATTTGTAAAAGAAGTTTTGTTATACGAAAAGATGTTTTATTAATAAAAAGGGATCTAATTATTATAAGATAAATTAATTAAAAGGGGACCAAAAGTCGTTTAAGTGACTTCACCATGCCTTGTATAAAATGATGGCGTTGGTATGTTTACTAGCTTATGGGAAAGTATTCGGGGCTTAATTCCCTTATGTAATTATTCTCATTATTGTTGAATATGACCAAATTCATCGACTCGGTCTTAGGACGACCGAGATTGGTAGGTTTTCTACTTATCGAAAACCACTTCAAGGCTGAGATACGAGCTCTATCTTTTCGAAGTGGAATGATGGAATTCATGTGTTGTTCCGAAATCTATTGAGATGATGGAATTCATGTGGAATTCTTTTTGTGGTCGAGTTTTGTGGAAAACTCATGTGAAGATGCCGGATGTTACCTCAACATCAGAAATGGCTAAAATTGGAGTAGGCCCATAACCAACGGGGTTTTGCAAACATCAGAGGATACTGAATAATTCTATTATTTAGAGTATGCTTATCGATTTTTCTAGCGGGAGTTGATCGTATTCGGAACACGTTTTCTGCATGAACTGGCTTTGACTTTCTTATTTGGTATATTTTATCTAGAGATATACGGAGCTCGTAAGGGACTTTCTGACCCTTGCCAAGAGACCTGCCTTGAAGTATTGAGGATCCTCCAATGGAAAATCCATATACGAACATGCCTTTGTAGTTTTTTTTGTATACCTAAGTAGGATGTTAAACGTAACCAACATAATCATTTTAGCTATGATTTATATTTATATTGAACACTCTAGACAATATTATAAGATCACTAAAATTTTCTTATAGAAAAGTTTTAGTAATCATAAGGTAAATACCCATCTGTGTTTATGTACGACATGGTCTTACAAGATACCTTTAATTTCAAAGATTTTTATAACTTTGAAATCCTGTTAGGTGTGTTTTCTTAAGCTGGTTTTTCCAGACTGACTCAGATGTTGTTTTACTACAACGCTCAGGTCAGACCGAGCATATTTTAAATTAGTTGGGATGTTTTAGAGCTTGAGGAGAAGAGTTGGAGGCCTAGAGACTTATTCACGTAGATGATTATTTTTTTATTGCATTCGTTGTTATATTTGTCAGCAATTGAAGGACGTACTATTATAACTGTCCAAGCTAAAATAGGTTAGTATACTTCGACTGATGTTTGTGTATATAAATGTAATAGTCTGTTTTGTGTAAAGATTTGATGCATATTATAGATTATTCGTTCTGCTATGAAATTTCATGTTGTTTAGTTTTCTTCTTATCTTCTTCCTTCTTTCATTTTCATCTAATTGTCAAGTTTTCCAGCATTCCATTGCTTGGCATGCAATACAGTGGACGTATTAGCATCAAATTTCAAGGGTCAAAAATCTAATTTGTTACATTTGGTATCAAAGCAGAAGGTTAAGCAAGAACCTTATTTTTGGTGGGTACACATTATAGATAGGGTCAGTAGCACCCTAGAATGAGTTTGTGTGTAACAACTCGGGGTTTCACACCAAGTATTTATCGTCATTAAATGATTAATGTTGATAGCTAATTGCTATTGGGAGTTTTTAAATCAGGTTGAGATTCTTTTAAAATTCGTTAAGGTTATGCGGGCTTTAAAATAATCTTGGCCCACGTTATTATTGGTGCTGTGGTAATTAACAAGGGCCGATACCGTTCCTCCATTATTCATTCATTTTCGCAAGCCCTAGCAAAATAAACGAATGAAAAGAAATGGCGGCTCGTTCCTCTTCTTTAAAAATTAGGGTTTTGGGGAAATTAGTGGTTGCCGACTTCAAATACTCGATTGAATTCGATTTCCTTGCTTTGTTAATTGATCGTCTCTTGAGATGCTTTCGGCCGCTTGATTGAGTTCGTTTCTGCTTCGATACGGAGGACTACGGCTGCGATTTGAATCGTGCTCTTTGAAACAAGGTGAGTGATTTTCACCCACATCTAATTCAATCTTCTGCTTATATATGATTCGACGCCCTTGAATTTTGTTCGTATCCTTTGGATTGAATTCATCACTTGAGTATTCTCGGCCATTTGATCGTTACGGCAGTGACTTTCCTATTTTATTTTGGATTTTGATTTTTGACCTTTTCAATTTGTACACACGCTTGATTTTCGACTTGGTCATCTCGTCACCGTTGAATTTTGTGGTCTCCACGGCTTTGGTTGTGACTGTTATATTTTATATTTTTCTGTTGCATATATGTATTCCTTGATTTTCATTTGACTTTGGTCATATGATTTTGTGTACGCGATTCCTTTGTATTATCTTCGGCTTTAAACTTTTCGTCTATTTCTGGTCTAGAACATTTTGCGACCGTGCTTCAGTTACATGTCCCTTGGTTCGTTTCTTTGCTATTGTACATGACTTGTGTTTTGTGTGCACTTGTTTACTTTGCTTGCATTTTGTGTTGTATTGACACTAGTCGAGTTTATGCGACTTGTGATGTCTGATTTGTACCCTGGTATGCCTAAGTTCATGATCTTTGATGGGAATTGAAGTTGAAAACATATTAATTCATTAGCTTGATATTGGACAAACCATGACAATAGCTTTTGTATGTGTGCATTCTTGTCTATACCATATTGCTCCACTGTGTTTTCCTTGATGCTTTGAGTTGACCCTTAAAGTGTGCTGCCTGACTATGTTAACATGTGTGTATGTATATGAGTACATATACCTAGTCTTGCATTTAGATGTTCACCTAACATTTTTGGTTTGTGATTCACTGTCGCAGCCTGTTTCATTTGTGCTTGTTTGAGTTTATCATGGTGTCTTTACATTCCTGTTTCCAGTCATCATGTAGTTGCATAGCTGGTTCATCACTTGTGTCTACTGCATACATGTTCATCATGTAGTTCACTGTAGTGGTTCGTATCTGCAGTTGTTAGTTGCTGTGCACTAAGCATTGCTTCGAGTCAGGTTGCAGTGTGTATGCACACATGTGTATAGATATGCATTAGCTTTGGGTTTCATGTACATTTGTTCTTGTTCCACTCGAATCTGTGTCACTTGATTCACTGTGTATTAGTTCACTTGAAGTTATAGCCTTGTTTGGTTCATCTTGTAATCTGGTTCTTTTTTATCTCAAGTTAGTGCCATTTAATTTTGATTCATTGAGCTTTTTTTGTATTTCATCACTATGGTGGCGAGGCAGTGCACGTGAGCGTGTACTGCAGCCAAAACAGAATTGAACGTTTTAATTGATATTTCAATTGCTTGAATTGTTTCGTATGTTCAATTCAATATTTTGAAATTATATTTTGATTTGATTTAATTTGATTATTTTGTTGCTATCTATTTATCTACTTGATAATTAGATTATGTGTTTTCTAATTATTGTGTCGATAATTAGATTTTGTCGTTTATGACGTTCACTGGCTTAGGTTTTGCTTTGGCCACTTGCTGTTAATTACTGTTTAGGCAATTCTGTTGTTTTCTAAATTATCTTCATTGATAACCTTTCTATTTATCTTTGTTGATGATTGGGATTTGCCGATCCGCTGTTTATTGGTGTTACGTGTTATATCTGCCGTTATCCAATTCTCTTATTGAAGGATTGGATATACGAGATTTATTGAGACTGACGTCTATTTGATTATTTGACTATTATTGCTTCCGTGCATTAATAACTGAGTTTGAATTAGACTGAGCCACGCATTATTTTCTTTTGAATTAATACTCGGGTCAGACTGAGTTATTACAGGCTGTTGATATCTTGCTTTGGGTTGCTGCTTGAGCTATGAAGTCTCTTCATACCTTTTGGAGTAGTTGGTGTTATTTTATAGGATGATATGTATTCATGTATATTATTTACAATAATGTACTTGTATATGTAACTTCCAATGTCGATAGTTGTAGTTGTATCACATGTATTGTATCACATGTATTGTAACTGACTTCGGTTATATATATGAGATTTGATAGTATCTGTATTCTATGTTTAGCTTATCTGTGTTATTACTATATATGTTTTCCTAAACTATTATGAACTATCGTAGTTCGTTTTATACTGGAATTGAATATGTCGATGGGAGTAAATAAACAAGGAGATAAAAAAATACCACTCCTATCGAGATAATCAATACTAGTGTAAGGCCTAACTACGGATGGTCGCTCCTATCCAGTCTTATTCTTCGTAATAACAGACAGTATTTCCTTTTTATACTCTTTGTTATTGTGATCATAGAGGTGGGGCATCACAGTTGGTATCAAAGCGAGAGGTTTATGGACATAATATAGAACATAACTTAGATGGAACATGTGTTACAACTATTTGTTGATGTTTTTATTTGTGCCTTGAGTCAAAACTAAAGTTTTGAATACCGATGAAATTTTTAAATATCTTTATTTAAAAATAAAAGTGAAATTGTGTTTTGAGGATTGAGTAATTTGTGTTCTGTTTATCAGAGTGCGCAGCGGAAACAGTGAGACTGCCTTCGCTGAGTACAGCTGATAATCCTTTTGATTTAAAAATCAAAATATGAAAATTAAATTAAATTCATTGTGTTGTTACATAGATGTGTTTATTTTTGATTTCTTTAAAAAATTTGAATCCGATTTAAGGATCCGAAGCGATTGCAGTTATGTGATTTTGTTGAGATTTTCGCTGTTTTAAATTATCTTCATTGAAGACATAATTGAGTGATTTCTTTGTTCATCTTGTAGTGTGCGTGCAAATATGAGTTGTACGTTACTGCATTAATTTTACGTTGAACCGGTGTTTGGTTTTAAAACGTATTTTGTTGCCGAACCAGATTTTTACACCGGTAGTATATTTTGATGCGAATTATTTTGATGAGATTTTGACGTATAAAAATTAATGTCGCTTTGACTTCAGTAACCGTCAAATTTAAAGTAAATTTTTTTAAGCGGTTATCCCGCAATGCTGATTTGAGACCCGTTTTTATGGTGTTTTGTGAAGTGCAATTTCCTTATCAAAATTGCTATAGATGTTGCTGTTTTAAGCACGTGTTTTAAAAATCGTTTTAAAATAAAATTGTTTCCAAAAATTTTACAATTTGCGCTTTCAAAAGAATGAGGAAGCGATTTAAATGCTTCAGCAAAATTGAGGACTATGAACCCTCACTTTTACTGATTCTCTTAATTCCGGACTTGTCCGTTTGAGAACGTAAAATGTTATTTATTTAAAATACACAATTTTGCACTTTCAAGGAAACGATGAAGAGATTTAAACGATTTAGCAAAAGTGCGGAGTATGGAACCATACTTTTACTATTTCGATTAATTCTAGACTCGTTAATTGAAATATTTGCAGTTGTTTGATGATTTTGTTGGGCTTTCGAGCCACTTTGTTGGACCTTCGGATCATTTGTTGGACCTTCGGGTCAATTACCAGTACTAGACCTTCGGGTCATTTGTTGGACCTTCGGGTCATTTGTTGGACCTTTGGGTCATTTGTTGGGCGCCAAAAATTTATAGTACTTGGTAGGCTTCGGCCATTTGAGATGCACGTGCGGCGTAGCTAAAACTCTCCATTTGTTGGGATCGATCCATCTTTTATGTTGATTTTCTAGATTATCTTAATTGATTTTTAGATATTTGTTGTTTCTAATTATCTGCAGGTAATTAGATATTTGTTGATTTGAGTTCTAATTATCTTTGTTGATAATTAGATATTCTTTGATTTGAGTTCTAATTATATTTGTTGATAATTAGATATTTGTTCATTTGAGTTCTAATTATCTTTGTTGATAATTAGATATTTGTTGATTTGAGTTCTAACTATCTTTGTTGATAATTAGATATTTGTTTATTTGAGTTCTAACTATCTTTGCTGATAATTAGATATTTGTTATTTTGAGTTCTAATTATCTTTGTTGATAATTAGATATTTGCTGATTTGAGTTCTAAGTATCTTTGTTGATAATTAGATATTTGTTGATTTGAGTTTCTGATTATCTTTGTTGATAATTAGATATTTGCTGATTCGTGTTTTTGATTATCTTCGTTGATAATTAGATATTTGTTGATTTGAGTTCTAATTATCTTTGTTGATAATTAGATATTTGCTGATTTGTGTTTCTGATTATCGTTGTTCATAATTAGATATTTGTTGTTTTCTGATTATCGATTTTTGATAATTAGATATTTGTGTTTTCTGATTATCATTTTTGATAATTAGACAATTGTTGTTTTTTATTATCGTTTTTGATAATTAGATATTTGTGTTTTCTGATTATCGTTTTTGATAGTTAGATATTTGTCATTTTCTGATTATCGTTTTGGATACTTAGATATTTGTGTTTTCTGATTATCGTTTTTGATAGTTAGATATTTGTCATTTTTTGATTATCATTTTTGATAGTTAGATATTTGTCGTTTTTTGATTATCGTTTTTGATAACTAGATAATTGTGGTTTTGCGATTTGCGATTTGTGTTTTCTAATTATATTTGTTGATAATTAGATTTTGCTGTATTCTAATTATCGTGTCGATAATTAGATATTGCTATTTTGTGATTTTTGTATTCTAATTATCTAATTAATAATAAATATTGTTGATAATTGTATTTATTCAGTTTGCTGTTTTCTGATTATCTATTTGATAATTAGATTTTGTTGAGAATTTGTGAATTTCTTTTAGGAAATTAAAAGATTTCCTTGGCGTTTGTATTCTTGACCTTTATTTTTCTAGCTTAACCAGTTAATGTTAGAAAAATAGTTGTTATTGACGACTTTAATTATGAAAATTGCGGGGACGCAATTTTTATAAGGAGGGAAGTCTGTAAAACCCAGGGTTTCACATCAATTAATTATCGTCATTAAACGATTAATGTTGATAGCTAATTGCTATTGAGAGTTTTTAAATCAGGTTGAGATTCTTTTAAAAATTCGTTAAGGTTATGTGGGCTTTAAAATAATCTTGGCCCGCGTTTTTATTGGTGTTGTGAGAATTAACAAGGGCCGATACCGTTCCTCCATTATTCATTCATTTTCGCAAGCCCTAGATAAATAAACGAAAGAAAAGAAATGGCAGCTCTTTCCTTGTTCGTTCCTCTTCTTTAAAAATTAGGGTTTTGGGGAAATTTGTTGTTGCCGACTTCAAATACTCGATTGAATTCGATTTCCTTGGTTTGTTAATTGATCGTCTATTGAGATGATTTCGGCCGCTTGATTGAGTTCGTTTTTGCTTCGATACGGAGGACTTCGGTTGCGATTTGAATCGTGCTCTTTGAAATAGGGTGAGTGATTTTCACCCACATCCAATTCAATCTTCCACTTATATATGACTCGATCCCCTTGAATTTTGTTCGTATCCTTTTGATTGAATTCGTCACTTGAGTATTCTCGGCCATTTGATCGTTACGGCAGTGACTTTCCTATTTTATTTTGGATTTTGATTTTTGACTTTTTCAATTTGTACACACGCTTGATTTTCGACTTGGTCGTCTCGTCACTGTTGAATTTTGTGGTCACCACGGCTTTGGTTGCGACTATTACATTTGATATTTTTCTGATGCATATATGTATTCCTTGATTTTCATTTGACTTTGGTCATATGATATTGTGTATGCGATTCCTTTGTATTATCTTCGGCTTTGAATTTTTCGTCTGTTTTCGATCTGGAACATTTGCGACCGTTCCTTAGTTACATGTCCCTTGGTTCGTTTCTTTGTTGTTGTACATGACTTGTGTTTTTTGTGCACTTGTTTACTTTACTTGCATTTTGCGTTGTATTGATGGTAGTCGAGTTTATGTGACTTATGATGTCTGATTTGTACCCTGCTATGCCTAAGTTCATGATCTTTGATGGGAAATGAAGTTGAAAACATAGTAATTCTTTAGCTTGATATTGGATGAACCATGACACTAGCTTTTGTATGTGTGCATTCTTGTCCATACCATATTGCTCTACTGTGTTTGCCTTGATGCCCTGAGTTGACCCTTACAGTGTGCTGCTTGACTATGTTAACATGTGTGTATGTATATGAGTACATCTACCTAGTATTGCATTTAGATGTTCACCGGACATTTTTGGTTTGTGATTCACTGTCGTAGCCTGTTTCATTTGTGCTTGTTTGAGTTTATCATGGTGTCTGTACATTCCTGTTTCCATTCATCATGTAGTTGCATAGCTGGTTCATCACTTGTGTCTACTGCATACATGTTCATCATGTAGTTCACTGTAGTGGTTCGTATCTGCAGTTGTTAGTTGCTGTGCACTGAGCATTGATTCGAGTCAGGTTGCAGTGTGTATGCACACATGTATATAGATATGTATTAGCTTTGAGTTTCATGTACATTTGTTCTTGTTCCACTCGAGTCTGTGTCATTTGATTCACTGTGTATTAGTTCACTTGAAGTTGTAGCCTTGTTTGGTTCATCCTGTAATCTGGTTCTTTTTTATCTCAAGTTGGTGCCATTTACTTTTGATTCATTGAGCTTTTGTGTATTTCATCACTGTGGTGGGGAGGCAGTGCACGTGAGCGTGTACTGCAGCCAAAACAGAATTGAACGTTTTAATTGATATTTCAATTGCTTGAATTGTTTCGTATGTTCAATTCAATATTTTGAAATTGTATTTTGATTTGGTTTAATTTGATTATTTTTTTGCTATCTAATTATCTACTTGATAAATAGATTATGTGTTTCCTAATTATCGTTTCGATAATTAGATTTGTCGTTTATGCTGTTCACTGGCTTGGGTTTTGCTTTGGCCACTTGCTGTTAATTGTTGTTTAGGCAATTCTGTTGTTTTCTAAATTATCTTCATTGATAACCTTTCTATTTATCTCTATTGATGATTTGGATTTGCTGATCCGCTGTTTATTGCTGTTATTTGTTATATCTGCCGTTATCCAATTATCTTATTGAAGGATTGGATATACGAGATTTATTGAGACTGTCATCTATTTGATTATTTAATTATTATTGCTTCCGTGCATTAATAACTGAGTTTGAATTAGACTGACTCGCGTATTATTTTCTTTTGAATTAATACTCGGGTCAGACCGAGTTATTACAGGCTGTTGATATCTTGCTTTAGGTTGCTGCTTGAGCTATGAAGTCTCTTCATATCTTTTGGAGTAGTTGGTGTTATTTTATAGGACGATATGTATTCATGTATATTATTTACAATAATGTACTTGTATATGTAATTTCCAGTGTCGACAATTGTAGTTGTATCACATGTATTGTAACAGACTTCAGTTATATATATGAGATTTGATAATATTTGTGTTCTGTGTTTAGCTTATCTGTGTTATTACTATATATGTTGTCCTAAACTATTATGAGCCATCATGGTTCGTTTTATACTGGAATTGAATATGCCGATGGGAGTAAATAAACAAAGAGATGAATATATATATATATATATACCACTCCTATCGAGATAATCAATACTAGTGTAAGGCCTAATTACGGATGGCCGCTCCTATCTAGCCTTATTCTTCGTAATAACAGACATTATTTCCTTTTAATACTCTTTGTTATTGTGAGCATAGAGGTGGGGCGTCACATTGTGTGTGTGTGTGTACGACGCTATTTGTTAGTGACATAAAAATGTTTTATATTGTATTGGTTTACTTATTGAGTGGCTTATGAATTCTAGTCAATATGAGTAAATAAAATTATTGATAGGGATCTCTAAACACTTGAACAAAGCAATTCAATATAGTATTGGTCTAAAATAAGGTAAATTAAATGATTTTAACTTGATTTTGTTTTACATATAGAAGAATAATTTTTCACAAATTATTAAAGTATATATGGTGCGCTTGGTAGTTAGAGAGTAATAATATTTGATTATTATCATTTGTTTGTTGTTTATGATCGAATAAAAGTTGGTATTATTATAATGCTAACAAGATAAAAAATTAAGGAATGGTTTATGAAAACAATGTGAAATTATATAAATATTATTTATAAAAAGCGGTTTATAAAATAAAAAGGGTTTGAAAGATGAGAATTTGAGAATTTAAATTTCGTTGATTTTGAAAATGGCTTTAAAAGTTTTAGAAAATAATAATTATATTATTTAGAAAATATTTTGAATATTAATATTTTAAAGGAATTTTTAAAGAGATAGAAAGCAGTGAACTCACTTCGATCGCTGAAAAACAATTTCGATGATGACCGCAGCATCATCGACGTTCATTTTCGGGTTTCCAAGAGAGGAATTGCAACCATCGGTGTTCTGTCTTGGTAAAAATAGTTTTGATGTTAAAATTCAAAAGAATTATTTGATACACTATGGGGATTATATATATATATATGTATGTATATGTATGTATATGTATGTATGTATGTATATGTATAACTAATTTGACCTAGATGAGAGCAAGATGTTTAAACTTTGAAAATTTTCAATTAAGTGTGTAACAACCCGTAAATTTTTAATAATTAAGTTGGTTATTTTAATTAAAGTTGAGTAATTAAATTTTGAAGGAAACAAAAATTTTGAAATTTATAATGAAGCATACATTAAAAAAAAGTAATGTAAATGGTAAATCACTTAAGACTTTGTGATTTAATATTTGGAGAAATAAAATTTGGGTAACTTATTAATGAAATAATAAGTAAATTAAAATGTAACAATGCTAATTATGGTTAATAATTAATAGGTTGAATGAAATCACAATTAATGAATTTATTTAAATTTGTAAAGTTATAATGGAATTATTGTATTTATGTGTGAATGTAAATTTAAAATAGAAACGTAGATTTATTATAAGGTATTAATTAATGTAATAGAAAGCATGAGACCAAATAGGTAAATTCATTGAGGATATTAATTGTAATTGGATGTAAGCTAATAAATAATTAATTTAGCGCAGCCCTAATTAATTGAAATAACTATAAGGTCAGAATTTGGTGTATTCGGTAAATTTTGGAAAATAAATTTCAGTAAATGTAATAAAGTATTTGGAATGTATATTGTTTCCATAGGATAATATAAAGAAATGGAAACTTGCAACCTATGTTTGAAATAATGACCAAAATAAGTGAAATTGTGTTAATGTAAGTAAATTGGTAACAAATTGAATGGATTCCCATGATTTATTGGAAATTTTATAGGTTACAACTTGGTTATGAATTCAATATGAGGTAAATGAGTGGAAATATTATAATCTGTCTATAAACGTAATAATGCAGTGTTAATGGTAGTTAATTTGTGCTATATATGGAATTATAACCTGGGTTGGTAAGTAATAAATTTATAAATGAAAGAAAAGTAAATAGATGACCATATATATACATTATTTATTCATTTAGTATGTTAAATAAAATTTGGAAATCAAATTTCAATTAAGGGAAATTAAGTAGTACGTTAATCGAAATAAATTTTAATAAATATTACATTAATGTGAAATGTAATAAAAATGGATAGGGGTTGTCAAATTTGGTAAACTAAGGTAATTATTAATAAATTGAATGAATTTCAATTCAATGGAAATAATGTAAATATATACTTAGCTGCAAATTGAATATATGAAAACAAATGTAAGCATTGAATTAAATTAATGAATATAAATTATAATAAATGGTCATTGAACAAAATCAATGTTCTGGAAGTAATTATAATATTTGTTTAAAGGAAATAAACTTAGTTATTGGTAATTAAAGTTTAATGGTTTATTGAGAGGTTCGAATCGGTATTTGGATTTATTGCAAATAAGTAGAATTAAGTATTAAATATTACACTAATTGAAATGAAGATGAAATTTGAATATATTAATTGAATGAAATATGAGACAAGTGTTAACTGTGTTACAAAGTAATAATAGACTCAATTAAAGATTGGAATTGAACCTAATCAGTTTAATTGGAACTTATAAAAATTAATTTGATTCAATTTATAATAAAAGAATTAATTACAATTAAATGAATTAAATATTTAAAATGGGAATTTAGATGATAGTGAGAATATTTCTGTAACAGTTTTGAATCCAAGGTTTAATCCATCTATTTGACAGGAACGAATGGAATAATAATTAATTTATTTAATTAAACGAAATTTTGGGAATTTTGTTTATAATTTGCGAATTTAATGAAATTAGGGTTAATATAGAAATTTATAAATTAATCATCTCTAAATTGACATTTAAATTTGTTTAAATCATTGTAAATATTTGAGAAATATAAAGGTGATAAAATTGTCAATTTTAGAATTGAAATTGAAATTTGGATTTAATCAATTAATTATAAATTTATATTTAATTGGTGTAAAAATAGCCATTTTGGCCACTGACTCGGATTTCGATGAAACCAGTTTCATCGGATCCGTAACGGTGAATTATTGTAGTGTTTCAAGTTTCGTAACGATCAGACTTGTCGTTTGATCATATGGACTCGAAACGCCTTAAAATTTATGAAATTGAAATCAATTGAAATTAATTTGAGAAATATTTATTTGAGCATAACTTCTTCATACGATGGAATTTGGACTTGAAAATTGTTCCATCGCGTTTAAAATATTTAAAAACACCTATTTTGATATATAGGTTGACCCAATTTCGTTCCGGAGTCGGAACAGGCTTTTTGGGCCACTTTGGCGTTAGCGCGTAAATCTATCATATCCATCCATTCAAATGTCAACCCTTCCTATATATATCCTGTTATAAACCCTAGCAGCCTCTGTTCCTCGTTTCTATATGTTCTATTCACCTTCTCACTTCAATGGCAGACAAATCCTAATTGCGATTGCAATCCCAAATCAAATCCAAAGCTGAAATTTCAAACTCCACAATATATGCCAAATTTTATATCAATTCGAAGCTCTCGAAGAGCGTAACTCAGATTTGCAGCTCGTTTTTCGATTCAACGTATTGTTTGTCCGGAAATTGAAGAACAATTTTCGACCGTTTATCGCTCGACGATGAACTTCGTCTGATCGGAAAACACTTTCTAGGTTTTGAAGAGAGAGCCGAGAGGGTCGCATCCATATGGGTTTCGTGGTGAGTTAACGGCTAGATTGTCAGGGAAAATTCGAAAAAGGGTTAGGTTTAGTGGTGGCTACTGTAGATTTCGGTCGTGATCAATGTTCGCTGGTAGTCGAGGGTTGTGGAGAGGAGCGCAGCGCGTCTTCTGGTTGTGGGGCGAGTGGTCATGGTTTGTCGTGGAGGTGACTGTAGTTCACGCGAATGGGTTGCAGCAACTAGTGGTATTCGAACGTTGCGTTCTGAAAGAAGAGTGTGCAGGTGCTAGCAGTGATGTGGCAAGTATGAAGGGGTAATGTGTTCTTTTTAAAAAAAAAATGAAATTCAAACACAATTTTTGCTATATCTTTCGCATACAAATATCAATTCACGCGCGGTTTTTTTGTTAGGATCGTATTGAAATTCCAAACATTTTGGAGCAGGTTTGGACGAATTCTGAGACTGTCAATTTTTTGGGTTTAAATTGAATTTAAATTCAAAAGGTGGCTCTTTTAACCCCCTCACAACTTCTAAAATTTCTTATGTTTGTTAAATTTAGTTTTGTTGTGATTATGCATTTATTTATGACTTTTCGTATATTTTAATCATCATCTCGGTATTGGATTTATTTAAATTAAATCGTTATTTAATTTATTATTGAATATAACTGCCACATAGTTACCTGTTACATATTATCAATTATATATGGATATTGATTGATTGTTTGGACGATGATTGTGATAGATGTATGATTTATGATGGATGAATGGATGTTTGTTTATGTCATCATAATCTGCAAGTTATTATGCATTTCATTCGGGATTGTGGTTTGAAATTATATAAAATCGTAATTTTTATTTAAATTACGGATTGAAAAGATAAATATCTGTATCACTTGACCATAAGGTAGAAAATTTATACAGACACCGCGGTCTATATATAAAAATATTTTGGAATGATTTCTATGGTTTTGTAAAGAATATATATACGATTTTATGAGATATTGATTTGGATATTTGATAAAGGTTATTTTATATATAGTTAAATTTTCGGTTTTAAGCTATGTATAAAATTGATTTAAAGTATAAAATAAAGTTTGTTTTTATTAAATATAATATGGATAAGTGTTTACTTAAATTATATTTAATATAGAGTTTATATTGATTTTATAATTCAAAGTTGGGAAGATGGTTTGAAATTGATACGAGATTTGTCTAATCAAGAATTATATTTAATAAGAATCCATTTGGAACTTATTGGAATTGAGATTTTAAAAGAATATGGTTTATAACTTAAATTCGGGTTTAAGGTGATTTAAGCGAATAAATTGAGGAATATTAAATTTTTTGAAATTTGAAGTTTATTTAAAGGATACTGGATTTATTAAATTCAATATTTCAAAACTAAATAATGGTAAAGTAAATTTGGTATACATGTATGAATTATAAAATTTAGTTTTGAAACAATGAATATTAAAGCTCTGAAATATATGAAATTTGAAATGGTTTATTTGAGGATTTAAATCTGTATTGGAATTGATTGAAAAATTAAAGAAGCTAATTTATGATATAAAGTAATTTAATATTTAAACCATTTAAGTGGTGTAGTTATATTTCAAAGTTATGAAATCCAAAGTTTTATGTTTTGGAAGGCTATATTTCAAGCGTTTGGTTTCCAAATATTATAACTTTGAAAATGTTATGATTTTAGAAAAGGATAAACTTGAAAATGATATCATATTGATTTGGTTTTAAAAATGGAAATAATATCGTGTTTATATGGTTCTGAAAAGGATATTTTATTCTAGTCTTAAATTATAACTATTTTGAAATGACCGCGGTGTTATAATAAAGTTTGGTTGCTAAAGAGACCGGGATCAAAAGTTGTCATACTCTCTGCCAACTCCGAAAACCACTTTAACAACCGTGTACGCGGTGGAGTTTCCAAAATGAAGTAGGATGGCGGCGGCGTTTCCTTTTAGGTATATATGTGGACCCAACTCCCGTGAGTTGGCATAAGGTGGCTAAAATAGGAGCGATCGACGGGTTAATGAGGTAGCACCTTTGATCGGACACATCCCTTCGATATTCTACTCTGACTTTGGATTTATTCGGTAGCCACTTTTTATTTCTTTGATTTGGGGTTGTGGCTCGAGGTGGACGGTAGCTACGGCTATGCGTTACCACCGACCTGGAAGCGGATTAGGTGTATCTATCCTGGCATTGCCTAGTTGTGCCGTGTCACTTACCCTAGCGCGCTTTATATGATTTATTTGTACCATAATTATGGAGTGCACTCTGACGACGCCCAGTACGGGGGAGATTACAGTACTGTATAGACTATGGGAATATAAAAGTGTGTTAAGGTGGAAAATGTAAAGCCTTAACGCTATTTTCAGTATATTATACTTTACTTTAGACACTATTATAATAGCGTTATTACTACATTGTAGATAGTTTAACGGATCCTTAGGAGATGTGAATTCCGAGCATCTCTTGAGTTAGTGCACTCACATTAGACACTGGATAGGGGATGTCAAAATCCCGTAAACATCTCTGACGCCGTTCCACTCATATTATTTACTGTTGATTTAACTTGCATAAGATCTTTTAGTTCTGACTCGAGTGTTTTGTCTTTTCAATTCGTCCGGGTCAGTCCGAACATTTCAGGGTTTGAAAATTTATTTCTGGAGGACGAAGACGAAGATTTCATTTTAATTATTATATATATTATATTGTTCCACTACACACTGTATTCTGCTGCATTGATTATTATTCACTGGTATGTGTAACTCTGATATGTATTGTATAAATAAAATCAAATGTTTTTAAAACAGCTTCATGAACTGTGTATTTCATTATTATATTTTATCGTTCCGCTGCAAGATTCTATTTTGTTTTTCTTTCCCCGCTTCTTCTTATTTACCCCATAACAATCCGCCCTTTTGTATGGTTTAAGTCTGACGTGTGTGGTTTATCGTCGATTTAAAGTGTGCAAAAAGGCGGGACGTTACATCTGGCATCAGATTTTTGGTTTACTGAAAACCTTTGCTTTGTGGGGTCTGACTCTTTACTAATGGGGTAGTAATACCCTATGATGAGTTGCTGAGTGTATATATATGAGAGAGCGTATTTGTTAGTGTTATAAAAGGTTTTGATATTCTGTTAATCTGTTCCATTTTGTATTTATAAACTCTGGTTGATGCATGGGACGCTATGACATCAATAGGGATTTCTTAACACTTAATAGGATAGACCGACATAATATTTGGTTTTAATATAGGTGAATGAAATAATTTTGCCTATTATATTTTCTACATATATAAAGAATTTTTTTATAAAGGTTATATTTGGTTGTATTAATTGGTTGTTAGGTAATGAAATTTATAAATAATAGTTGAAATAAGATTGAAAATAAAATAAACGAAAATTGGGAATTTATAACTTAAGTTCTAGGGTTTTGAAAATTTCTTTTGAATGATTTTAGAATATAATAATAATACTATATAGAAGTATTTTCTGATATAAATATTTCAATATAATTTGAAAAGAATTGTTTTAAAGGAATTTTTTTTAAAAAGAAATAAGTTACGTACTTCCCTCTCCATCGCTGGAAAATAATTTCGGTGATGGCGGCCGTATCATCGACATTCATTTTCGAGTTTCGAAGTGGGAAAGCCACTATAGTAGTTTACTGCGGATTTGTTTTGATAAACCAAATGTAAATTTTTAAATTGTTTTAATTATCGTTGGATATATAAATTATAAGTATGTATTTACCTGTTATTTTAAAATGATTTTGAATAAAACCCGGTATTTAAATTCTTAAGTTTCCGTTATTTTACAGTTTCAATTAGTGTAGTAAAATGGAAGTTAATTAATAATTGGAGCCTTTAATTAAAATAAGTAATTTAATGCTAGGTTATGAATGAAATTAAAGGTAATTTGAAACTGTAACTTATGAAACAAAGAATAATATTGTTGAACATTTACTTATTTAAAAGAATTGATAAAAACTTGTATAACTTTCAATTACAATTTTAAAACATATATATATAACTTACCAAATATTAAAAGTTAAAATGTTAAAGATTTGTAATGGAAAATTGTACAAGTAACTTCTGTAATGAAAGTGTTCAATAAATTGCTTTTATTTATAAGAATTGATGTTATAGTGTTATAAACTTAAGTTAATAAATTTACCTACTTAGAAATTTGATTGAATATGAACAATATAAATAAATAAATGTAATGCAATAAATTGAATTTGGCATTATATAGATAGATGAAAATGAATTGGTAGGTAATGAATAGAAATAGATAAAAATAAATAATGAATGAAAAGGAAATCAAACAAAAAATGGATGAAGTGGAATTGATAAAAATAAACTTGATTGATTGTTGAAATTGTTTTGATTGATGGTTGTTCGGGTAAGGATACTTTAAATTGTTTGGATGTATGAATAATCTATTTTTCTTCATCAGAGACTGTTGAGAAAATGGTGCACTTAGTAGTTTATTTTTCATCCTGCACAATTTGAAGTTTGAACCCGAACAACTATTTGTTTTGTTTGATATGAATGATTGATATGTATGGATTTTTGTGATGGTTGTATGCCTTGTTGCAATGTGGTTAATATTTGTATTAATTTGTTGTTGATGGTTGAAACCACTTTTAATATTTCATTTTATATAATTGTAACCTTTTTTGATTATATAAGTGAAATACAGGTTATTAAAGCAATTGCTACTGCTTTTGGTTTCATAATTAAGCGCTAATTGCCCGACAAATAGGTACGTTATTCGATTACGGTTTTATTGCGCAATTATATTGTTCTCGTGCTGGGATATATTATTTTGGAAAATATATGTTGTATATTGTTATATTTAATGTTATATTCTCACCCGAGCCTCTCAGTACAAAGGAGACTGCCGAAATTTTCTGGAAATTTTGGACTTAGAAAATTTTTGGGAATATTTTTCCGAACTTTATTACTTTAAGTATAAAAAGATATAATGGTTATAAATTAGTATATTTATTTAAATTAATTTATTTTGTAAATTTATTTGTTTACAAAGGAAATATTTTTGAATAAGATGTATTGTTTACTCAATTCTTCCTTTTCCTTTCTTTTTCCTTTTCGGGGACGAAAAGTTTTGAGTGGGGGAGAGTGTAACGACCCGTAAATTTTTAATGATTAAGTTGGTTATTTTAACTAAAATTGAGTAATTAAATTTTGAAGGAAACAAAAATTTTGAAATTTATAATGAAGCAAACGTTAAAAAAAGTAATGGAAATGGTAAATCACTTAAGATGAATTTATTTAAATTTAGGAAGATGGTTTGAAATTGATATGAGACTAAATAAGAATTATATTTAATAAGAATCCATTTGGAACTTATTGGAATTGAGATTTTAAAAGAATATGGTTTATAACTTAAATTCGGGTTTAAGGTGATTTTAGAGAATAAATTGAGGAACATTAAATTTGTTGAAATTTGAAGTTTATTTAAAGGATACTGGATTTATTAAATTCAATATTTCAAAACTAAATAATGGTAAAGTAAATTTGGTATACATGTATGAATTATAAAATTTAGTTTTGAAACAATGAATATTAAAGCTTTGAAATATATGAAATTTGAAATGGTTTGTTTGAGGATTTAAATCTATATTGGAATTGATTGAAAAATTAAATGAGCTTATTTATGATATAAAGTAATTTAATATTTAAACCATTTAAGTGGTGTAGTTATATTTCAAAATTATGAAATCCAAAGTTTTATGTTTTGGACGGCTATATTTCAAACGTTTGGTTTCCAAATATTATAACTTTGAAAATGTTATGATTTTAGAAAAGGATATACTTGAAAATGATATCATATTGATTTGGTTTTAAAAATGGAAATAATATCGTGTTTATATGGTTCTGAAAAGGATATTTTATTCTGGTCTTAAATTATAACTATTTTGAAAAGACCGCGGTGTTATAATAACGTTTGGTTATTAAAGAGACCGGGATCGAAAGTTGTCATACTCTCTGCCAATTCCGAAAACCATTTTAACAAACGTGTACGCGGTGGAGTTTCCAGAATAAAGTAGGATGGCGGCGGCGTTTCCTTTGAGGTAAATATGTGGACCCAACTCCCGTGAGTTGGCATAAGGTGGCTAAAATAGGAGCGATCGACGGGATAATGAGGTAGCACCTTTGATCGGACACATCCCTTCGATATTCTACTCTGACTTTGGATTTATTCGGTGGCCACTTGTGATTTATTTGATTTGGAGGTGTGGCTCGAGGTGGACGGTAGCTGCGGCTATGCGTTACCACCGACTTGGAAGCGGATTTGGTGTATCTATCCTGGCATTGCCTAGTTGTGTCGTGTCACTTACCCTAGCGCGCCTTATATGATTTTTTTTGTACCATACCTATGGAGTGCACTCTGACGACGCCCAGTACGGGGGATATTACGGTACTATATAGACTATGGGAATATAAAAGTGTGTTAATGTGGAAAATGTAAAGCCTTAACGCTATTTTCAGTATATCATACTTTACTTTAGACACTATTATAATGGCGTATATTACTACATTGTCGATAGTTTAACGGATCCTTATGAGATGTGAATCCCGAGCAACTCTTGAGTTAGTGCACTCACATTAGACACTGGATAGGGGATGTCAAAACCCCGTAAACATCTCTGACGCCGTTCCACTCATATTATTTATTGTTGATTTAACTTACATAAGATGTTTTAGTTCTGACTCGAGTCTTTGTCTTTTCAATTTGCTCGGGTCAGTCCGAACATTTCAGGGTTTGAAGATTTATTTCTGGAGGACGAAGACGAAGATTTCATTTTAATTATTATATATATTATATTGTTCCACTACACACTGTATTCCGCTGCATTGATTATTATTCACTGGTATGCAACTCTGATATGTATTGCATAAATAAAATCAAATGTTTTTAAACAGCTTCATGAACTGTATATTTGATTATTATATTTTATCGTTCCGCTGCAAGATTCTATTTTGTTTTTCTTTCCCTGCTTCTTCTTATTTACCCCATAACAATCCGTCCTTTTGTATGGTTTAAGTCTGACGTGTGTGGTTTATCGTCGATTTAAAGCGTGCAAAAAGGCGGGACGTTACATCTGGCATCAGAGCTTTAGTTTACTTAAAACCATAGCTTTGTGTGGTCTAACTCTTTACTAACGGGGTAGTAATACCCTATGATGAGTTGCTGAGTGTATATATATGAGAGAGCGTATTTGTTAGTGTTATAAAAGGTTTTGATATTGTGTTAATCTGTTCCATTTTGTATTTATAAATTCTGGTTGATGCATGGGACGCTATGACATCAATAGGGATTTCTTAACACTTAATAGGACAGACCGACATAATATCTGGTTTTAATATAGGTGAATGAAATAATTTTGCCTATTATATTTTCTATATATATAAAGAAATTTTTTATAAAGGTTATATTTGGTTGTATTAATTGGTTGTTAGGTAATGAAATTTATAAATAATAGTTGAAATAAGATTGAAAATAAAATAAACGAAAATTGGGAATTTAGAACTTAAGTTCCGGGGTTTTGAAAATTTCTTTTGAATGATTTTGGAATATAATAATAATACTATTTAGAAGTATTTTCTGATATAAATATTTCAATATAATTTGAAAAGAATTGTTTTAAAGGATTTTTTTTTAAAAAAGAAATAAGTTATGTACTTCCCTCTCCATCGCTGGAAAATAATTTCGGTGATGGCGGCCGCATCATCTACATTCATTCTCGAGATTCGAAGCGGGAAGGCCACTATAGTAGTTTACAGCGGATTTGTTTCGATAAACCAAATATAAAATTTTAAATTGTTTTAATTATCGTTGGATATATAAATTATAAGTATGTATTTATCTGTTATTTTAAAATGATTTTGAATAAAACTCGGTATTTAAATTCTTAAGTTTCCGTTATTTTACAGTTTCAATTAGTGTAGTAAAATGGAAGTTAATTAATAATTGGAGCCTTTAATTAAAATAAGTAATTTAATGCTAGGTTATGAATGAAATTAAAGGTAATTTGAAACTGTAACCTATGAAACAAAGAATAATATTGTTGAACATTTAGTTAATTAAAAGAATTGAGAAAAACTTGTATAACTTTTAATTACATTTTTAAGCATATATATATATAACTTACCAAATATTAAAAGTTAAAATGTTAAAGATTTGTAATGGAAAATTGTACAAGTAACTTATGTAATGAAGTGTTCAATAAATTGCTTTTATTTATAAGA
Organism: Allium cepa; assembly: GCA_030765085.1. Classification (NCBI taxonomy): domain Eukaryota; kingdom Viridiplantae; phylum Streptophyta; class Magnoliopsida; order Asparagales; family Amaryllidaceae; genus Allium; species Allium cepa. Next base: position 577,904,717 of record CM060932.1, on the reverse strand, counting down.
ATTGATGTTATAGAGTTATAAACTTAAGTTAATAAATTTATCTACTTAGAAATTTGATTGAATATGAATAATATAAATAAATAAATGTAATGCAATAAATTGAATTTGGCATTATATAGATAGATGAAAATGAATTGGTAGGTAATGAATAGAAATAGATAAAAATAAATAATGAATGAAAAGGAAATCAAACAAAAAATGGATGAAGTGGAATTGATAAAAATAAACTTGATTGATTGTTGAAATTGTTTTGATTGATGGTTGTTCGGGTAAGGATACTTTAAATTGTTTGGATGTATGAATAATCTTTTTACTTCATCAGAGACTGTTGAGAAAATGGTGCACTTAGTAGTTTATTTTTCATCCTGCACAATTTGAAGTTTGAACCCGAACAACTATTTTTTTTGTTTGATATGAATGATTGATATGTATGGATTTTTGTGATGGTTGTATGCCTTGTTGCAATGTGGTTAATATTTGTATTAATTTGTTGTTGATGGTTGAAACCACTTTTAATATTTCATTTTATATAATTGTAACCTTTTTGGATTATATAAGTGAAATACAGGTTATTAAAGCAATTGCTACTGCTTTTAGTTTCATAATTAAGCGTTAATTGCCCGACAAATAGGTACGTTATTCGATTACGGTTTTATAGCGCAATTATATTGTTCCAGTGGTGGGATATATTATTTTGGAAAATATATGTTGTATATTGTTATATTTAATGTTATATTTTCACCCGAGCCTCTCAGTACAAAGGAGACTCTGCCGAAATTTTCTGGAAATTTTGGACTTAGAAAATTTTTGGGAATATTTTTTCGAACTTTATTACTTTAAGTATAAAAATATATAATGGTTATAAATTAGTATATTTATTTAAATTAATTTATTTTGTAAATTTGTTTGTTTACAAAGGAAATATTTTTGAATAAGATGTATTGTTTACTCAATTCTTTCTTTTCCCTTCTTTTTCCTTTTCGGGGACGAAAAGTTTTGAGTGGGGGAGAGTGTAACGATCCGTAAATTTTTAATGATTAAGTTGGTTATTTTAACTAAAATTGAGTAATTAAATTTTGAAGGAAACAAAATTTTTGAAATTTATAATGAAGCAAACGTTAAAAAAAAGTAATGGAAATGGTAAATCACTTAAAATGAATTTATTTAAATTTAGGAAGATGGTTTGAAATTGATATGAGACTAATTAAGAATTATATTTAATAAGAATCGATTTGGAACTTATTGGAATTGAGATTTTAAAAGAATATGGTTTATAACTTAAATTCGGGTTTAAGGTGATTTAAGCGAATAAATTGAGGAATATTAAATTTGTTGAAATTTGAAGTTTATTTAAAGGATACTGGATTTATTAAATTCAATATTTCAAAACTGAATAATAGTAAAGTAAATTTGGTATACATATATGAATTATAAAATTTATTTTTGAAACATTGAATATTAAAGCTTTGAAATATAAGAAATTTGAAATGTTTTATTTGAGCATTTAAATCTGTATTGGAATTGATTGCGAAATTAAAGAAGCTAATTTATGATATAAAGTAATTTAATATTTAAACCATTTATGTGGTGTATTTATATTTCAAAGTTATGAAATCTAAAGTTTTTTGTTTTGGAAGGTTATATTTCTACCGTTTGGTTTCAAAATATTATAACTTTGAAAAATGTTATGATTTTAGAAAAGGATATATTTGAAAATGATATCATATTGATTTGGTTTTAAAAATGGAAATGATGTCGTATTATATGGTTTTGAAAAGGATATTTTATTCTGGTCTTAAATTACAATTATTTTGAAAAGACCGCGGTGTTATAATAACGTTTGGTTGTTAAAGAGACCGGGATCGAAAGTTGTCATACTCTCTGCCAACTCCGAAAACCACTTTAACAACCGTGTACACGGTGGAGTTTCCAGAATGAAGTAGGATGGTAGCGGCGTTTCCTTTGAGGTAAATACGTGGACCCAACTCCCGTGAGTTGGCATAATGTGGCTAAAATATGAGCGATCAACGGGTTAATGAGGTAGCACCTTTGATCGAACACATCCCTTCGATATTCTACTTTGACTTTGGATTTATTCGTTGGCCACTTTTGATTTCTTTGATTTGGGGGTATGGCTCGAGGTGGGCGGTAGCTGCGGCTATACGTTACCACCGACCCGAAAGCGTAATTGGTATATCTACCCAGGCATTGCCTAGTTGTGCCGTGTCGCCTACCCTAGCGCGCCTTATGCGATTTTTTTTGTACCATACCTATGGAGTGCCCTATGATGATGTCCAGTAAGGGGTGATTACGGTACTACATAGACTATGGGAATATAAAAGTGTGTTAAGGTGGAAAATGTAAAGTCTTAACGCTATTTTCAGTATATTATACTTTACTTTAGACACTATTATAATAGCGTAAATTACTACATAGTAGATAGTTTAACGAATCTTTAGGAGATGTGAATCCCGAGCATCTCTTGAGTTACTACACTCACGTTAGACACTGGATAGGAGATGTCAAAATCCCTTAAACATCTCTGACGCTGTTCCACTCATATTATTTACTGTTGATTTAACTTACATAAGTTCTTTTAGTTCTGGATCGAGTGTTTTGTCTTTTCAATTCGCTCGGGTCAGTCCGAGCATTTCAGGGTTTGTAGATTTATTTCTAGAGGACGAAGACGAGATTTTATTATTATTATTATTATATATTATATTGTTCCTCTACACACTGTATTCCGCTGCATTGATTATTATTCACTGGTATGTGCAACTCTGATATGCATTGTATAAATAAAATCAAATATTTTTAAAAGAGCTTCATGAACTGTATATTTGATTATTATATTTTATCGTTCCGCTGCAAGATTCTATTTTGTTTTTCTTTCCCTGCTTCTTCTTATTTACCCCATAACAATCCGCCCTTTTGTATGGTTTAAGTCCGACCTGTGTGGTTTATTGTCGATTTAAAGTGTGCAAAAAGGCGGGACATTACACCTGGTATCAGAGCTTTGGTTTAGTGAAAACCTTAACTTTGTGGGGTCTGACTCTTTAATAATAGGGTAGTAATACCCTATGATGAGTTGTTGAGTGTATATATATGAGAGAGCGTATTTACAAGTGCTATAAAAGGTTTTGATATTGTGTTAATCTGTTCCCTTTTTTATTTATAAATTCTGGTTGATGCATCGGACGCTATGACATCAATAGGGATTTCTAAACACTTAATAGGATAGAGCGACATAATATTTGGTTTTAATATAGGTGAATGAAATAATTTTGCCTATTATATTTTCTATATACATAAAGAAATTTTTTATAAAGGTTATATTTGGTTTTATTAATTGGTTGTTAAGCAATGAAATTTATAAATAATAGTTGAAATAAGATTGAAAATAAAATAAATGAAAATTGGGAATTTAGAACTTAAGTTCTGGGGTTTTGAAAATTTCTTTTGAATGATTTTGGAATATAATAATAATACTATTTACAAGTATTTTCTGATATAAATATTTCTATATAATTTGAAAAGAATTGTTTTAAAGGAATTAAAAAAAAAGAAATAAGTTATGTATTCCCCTCTCCGTCGCTGGAAAATAATTTCGGTGATGGCAGCCGCATCATCGACATTCATTTTCGAGTTTCGAAGTGGGAAGGCCACTGTAGTAGTTTACTGCGGATTTGTTTTGATAAACCAAATATAAAATTTTAAATTGTTTTAATTATAATTGGATATATGAATTATAAGTATGTATTCATCTGTTATTTTAAAATGATTTTGAATAAACACGGTATTTAAATTCTTAAATTTCCGTTATTTTACAGTTTCAATTAGTGTAGTAAAATGGAAGTTAATTAATAATTGGAGCCTTTAATTAAAATAAGTAATTTAATGCTAGGTTATGAATGAAATTAAAGGTAATTTGAAACTCTAACCTATGAAACAAAGAATAATATTGTTGAACATTTAGTTATTTAAAAGAATTGATAAAAACTTGTATAACTTTCAATTACATTCTTAAAACATATATATATATATATAACTTACCAAATATTAAAAGTTAAAATGTTAAAGATTTGTAATGGAAAATTGTACAAGTAACTTATGTAATGAAAGTGTTCAATAAATTGCTTTTATTTACAAGAATTGATGTTATAGTGTTATAAACTTAAGTTAATAAATTTACCTACATAGAAATTTGATTGAATATGAACAATATAAATAAATAAATGTAATGCAATAAATTGAATTTGGCATTATATAGATAGATGAAAATGAATTGGTAGGTAATGAATAGAAATAGATAAAAATAAATAATGAATGAAAAGGAAATCAAACAAAAAATGGATGAAGTGGAATTGATAAAAATAAACTTTATTGATTGTTGAAATTGTTTTGATTTATGGTCGTTCGGGTAAGGATACTTTAAAATTGTTTGGATGTATGAATAATCTATTTAGCTTCATCAGAGACTGTTGAGAAAATGGTGCACTTAGTAGTTTATTTTTCATCCTGCACAATTTGAAGTTTGAACCCCAACAACTATTTGTTTTGTTTGATATGAATGATTGATTTTTATAGGATTTTTGTAGTGGTTGTATGCCTTGTTGCAATGTGGTTAATGTTTGTATTAAATTGTTGTTGATGGTTGAAACCACTTTTAATATTTCATTTTATATAATTGTAACCTTGTTGGATTATATAAGTGAAATACAGGTTATTAAAGCAATTGCTACTGATTTTGGTTTCATAATTAAGCGTTAATTGCCCGACAAATAGGTACGTTATCCGATTACGGTTTTATAGCGCAATTATATTGTTCTCGTGCTGGGATATATTATTTTGGAAAATATATGTTGTATATTGTTATATTTAATATTATATTTTCACCCGATCCTTTCAGTACAAAGGAGACTCTGCCGAAATTTTTTGGAAATTTTGGACTTAGAAAATTTTTGGAAATATTTTTCCAAACTTTATTACTTTAAGTATAAAAAGATATAATGGTTATAAATTGGTATATTTATTTAAATTAATTTATTTTGTAAATTTATTTGTTTACAAAGGAAATATTTTTGAATAAGATGTATTGTTTACTCAATTCTTTCTTTTCCCTTCTTTTTCCTTTTCGGGGACGAAAAGTTTTGAGTGGGGGAGAGTGTAACAACCCGTAAATTTTTAATGATTAAGTTGGTTATTTTAACTAAAATTGAGTAATTAAATTTTGAAGGAAACAAAAATTTTGAAATTTATAATGAAGCAAACGTTAAAAAAAGTAGTGTAAATGGTAAATCACTTAAGACTTTGTGATTTAATATTTGGAGAAATAAAATTTGGGTAACTTATTAATGAAATAATAAGTGAATTAAAACGTAACAATGCTAATTATGGTTAATAATTAATAGGTTGAATGAAATGACAATTAATGAATTTATTTAAATTTGTAAAGTTATAATGGAATTATTGTATTTATATGTGAATGTAAAGTTAAAATAGAAACGTAAATTTATTATAAGGTATTAATTGATGTAATAGAAAGCATGAGACCAAATAGGTAAATCCATTGAGGATATTAATTGTAATTGGATGTTAGCTAATAAATAATTAATTTAGCGCAACCCTAATTAATTGAAATAACTGTAAGGTCGGAATTTGGTGTATTCAGTAAATTTGGAAAATAAATTTCAGTAAATATAATAAAGTACTTGGAATGTATATTGTTTCCATAGGATAATATAAAGAAATGGAAACTTGCGACCTATGTTTGGAATAATGATCACAATAAGTGAAATAGTGTTAACGTAAGTAAATTGGTAACAAATCGAATAGATTCCCATGATTTATAGGAAATTTTATAGGTTACAACTTGGTTATGAATTCAATATAAGGTACGTGAGTGGAAATATGATAATCTATCTATAAACGTAATAATGCAGTGTTAATGGTAATTATGTGCTATATATGGAATTATAACCTGGGTTGGTAAGTAATAAACTTATAAATGAAAGAAAAGTTAATAAGTGACCATTTATATATGTTATTTATTCATTTAGTATGTTAAATAAAATTTCGAAATCAGATTTCAATTAAGGGAAATTAAATAGTACTTTAATTGGAAATAAATTTTAATAAATATTACATTAATGTGAAATGTAATACAAATGGATAGGGGTTGTCAAATTTGGTAAACTATGGTAATTATCAATAAATTGAATGAATTTCAATTCAATGGAAATAATGTAAATACATACTTAGCTACAAATTGAATATATGAAAACAACTGTAAGCATTGAATTAAATTAATTAATTTAAATTATAATAAATGGTCATTGAATAAAATCAATGTTCTGGAAGTAATCATAATATTTGTTTGAAGGAAATAAACTTAGTTATTGGTAATTAAAGTTTAATGGTTAGGTTCGAATCGGTATTTGGATTTATTGCAAATAAGTAGAATTAAATATTATACTATTTGAAATGAAGATGAAATTTAAATATATTAATGGAATGAAATATGAGACAAGTGTTAACTGTGTTATAGAGCAATAATAGTCTGAATTAAAAGGTTGGAATTGAATCTAATCAGTTTAATTGGAACTTATAAAAATTAATTGGATTCAATTTATAAAAAAAATTAATTACAATTAAATGAATTAAATATTTAAAATGGGGATTTAGATGATAGTGAGAATATTTATGTAATAGTTTTGAATCAAAGTTTTAATCCATCTATTTGACAGGAATGAATGGAATAATAATTAATTTATTTAATTAAATGGAATTTTGCGAATTTTATTTATAATTTGCGAATTTAATGAAATTGGGGTTAATATTGAAATTTACAAATTAATCATCACTGAATTGACATTTAAATTTGTTTAAATCATTTTAAATGTTTGAGAAATATAAAGGTGATAAAATTGACAATTTTAGAATTGAAATTTAAATTTGGATTTAATCAATTAATTATAAATTTATATTTAACTAGTGTGAAAATAGCCATTTTGGCCACTGACACGGATTTCGACGAAACAAGTTTCATCGGATCTGCAACGGTGAATTATTGTAGGGTTTCAAGTTTCGTAGCGATCGGACTTGTCGTTTGATCGTACAGACTCGAAATGCCTTGAAATTTATGAAATTGAAATTAATTGAAATCAATTTGAAAAATATTGATTTGAGCATAACTTCTTCGTAAGATGGAATTTGGACTTGAAACTTGTTCCATCGCGTTTAAAATATTTAAAAACACCTATTTTGATATGGGTTGACCCAGTTTCGTTCGGAGTTAGAACGGGCTTTTTGGGCCACTTTGGCGTTAGCGGTAAATCTATCTTATCCATCCATTCAAATGTCAACCTTGCCTATATATATCCTGCTATAAACCCTAGCAACCTCTGTTCCTCATTTTTATATGTTCTATTCACCTCCTCACTTTAATGGCAGACAGACCCTAATTCTGATTGCAATCCCAAATCAAATCCAAAGCTGAAATTTCCAACTCCACAACATATGCCAAATTTTATATCAATTCGAAGCTCTCGAAGAGCGTAACTCAGATCTGCAACTCGTTTTTCGATTCGATGTATTGTTTGTTTGAAAATCGAAGAACAATTTTCTGCCGTTCATCGCTCGACGATGAACTTCGTCTGATCGAAAAACCCTTTCTGGGTTTTGAAGAGAGAGCCAAGGGGGCCGCATCCATATGTGTTTCCTGGTGAGTTAACGGGGCTAGATCGTCGGGGAAAATTTGAAAAAGGGTTAGGTTTAGTGGCGGCTGTTGTAGATTTCGGTTGTGATCAACGTTCGCTGGGAGTCGAGGGTTATGGAGAGGAGCGCGGCGCGTCTTCTGGTGGTGGGACGAGTGGTCGCGGTTTGTCTGGAGGCGGCTGTAGTTCACGCGAATGGGTTGCAGCAACCGGTGGTATTCGAACGTTACGATCTGGAAGAAGAGTGTGCAGGAGCTAGCTGTGACGTGGCAAGTATGAAGGGGTAATGTGTTCTTTTTAAAAAAAATTTGAAATTCAAACACAATTTCCGCTATATCTTTCACATACGAATGCCAATTCACACACGGTCTTTTTATTACGATCGTATTAAAATTCCAAACATGTTGGCGCAGGTTTGGACGAATTCTAAGATTGTCAATTTATTGGGTTTAAATTGAATTTAAATTAAATTTAAATTCAAAAGGTGAGTGTTTTAACCCACTCACTACTTCTAAAATTTCTTATGTTTGTTAAATTTAATTTTGTTGTGATTATGCATTTATTTATGACTTTTCGTATATTTTAATCATCATCTCAGTATTGCATTTATTTAAATTAAATCGTTATTTAATTTATTATAGAATATAACTGCCAGATAGTTACCTGTTATATATTATCAGTTATATATGGTATTGATTCATTGTTTGGAGGATGATTGTGATGGATGTATGATTTATGATGGATGAATGGATGTACGTTTATGTCATCATGATCTGCAAGTTATTATGCGTTTCATTTGGGATTGCGGTTTGAAATGATATATAACCGTAATTTTTATTTAGATTACGGATTGAAATGATAAATATCTCTATCACTTGACCATAAGGTAGAAAATTTTATACAGACACCGCGGTCTATATATAAAAATATTTTGGAATGATTTCTATGGTTTTGTAAATATATATATATATATATATATATATATATATATGATTTTATGAGATATTGATTTGGATATTTGATAAAGGTTACTTTATATATATTAAATTTTCGGTTTTAAGCTATGTACAAAATTGGTTTAAAGTATAAAAATAAAGTTTAATTTTATTAAATATAATATGGATAAGTATTTACTTAAATTATATTTAATATAAAGTTTATATTGATTTTATAAATCAAAGTTGGGAAGATAGTTTGAAATCGATTTGAGATTTGTCTAATTAAGAATTATATTTAATAAGAATCCATTTGGAACTTATTGGAATTGAGATTTTAAAAGAATATGGTTTATAACTTAAATTCGAGTTTAAGGTGATTTAAGCGAATAAATTGAGGAATATTAAATTTGTTGAAATTTGAAGTTTATTTAAAGGATACTGGATTTATTAAATTCAATATTTCAAAACTAAATAATAGTAAAGTAAATTTGGTATACATATATGAATTATAAAATTTAGTTTTGAAACATTGAATATTAAAGCTTTGAAATATATGAAATTTGAAATGGTTTATTTGAGGATTTAAATCTATATTGGAATTGATTGCGACATTAAAGAAGCTAATTTATTATATAAAGTAATTTAATATTTAAACCATTTAAGTGGTGTAGTTATATTTCAAAGTTATGAATTCCAAAGTTTTATGTTTTGGAAGGCTATATTTCAAGCGTTTGGTTAAGAAATATTATAACTTTGAAAATGTTAAGATTTTAGAAAAGGATACATTTGAAAATGATATCATATTGATTTGGTTTTAAAAATGAAAATGATATCGTATTTATATGGTTTTGAAATGGATATGTTATTATGGTCTTAAAGTATAAACTATTTTGAAAAGACCACGGTGTTGTAATAACGTTTGGTTGTTAAAGAGACCGGGATCGAAAGTTGTCATACTCTTTGCCAACTCCGAAAACCACTTTAACAACCGTGTATGTGGTGGAGTTTCCAAAATGAAGTAGGATGGTGGCGGTGTTTCCTTTGATGTAAATACGTGGACCCAACTCGCGTGAGTTGGCATAAGGTGGCTAAAATAGGAGCGATCGACGGGATAATGAGGTAGCACCTTTGATCGGACACATACCTTCGATATTCTACTCTGACTTTGGATTTATTCGGTGGCCACTTTTGATTTCTTTGATTTGGGGGTGTGGATCGAGGTGGGCGGTAGCTGCGGCTATGCGTACCACCGACCCGGAAGCGTAATTGGTATATCTACCCTGGCATTGCCTAGTTGTGCCGTGTCACCTACACTAGCACGCCTTATACGATTTTGTTTTGTACCATACCTATGGAGTGCCCTCTGACGATGCCCAGTACGGGGGAGATTACGGTACTGTGTAGACTATGAGAATATAAAAGTGTGTTAAGGTGGAAAATGTAAAGCGTTAACGCTATTTTCAGTATATTATACTTTACTTTAGACACTATTATAATAGCGTATGTTACTACGTAGCAGATAGTTTAACGGATCCTTAGAAGATGTGAATCCCGAACATCTCTTGAGTTAAGGCACTCAAGTTAGACACTGGATAGCAGATGTCAAATCCGTAAACATCTCTGACGCCGTTCCACTCATATTATTTACTGTTGATTTAACTTACATAAGATCTTTTAGTTCTGACTCAAGTGTTTTGTCTTTTTTATTTGCTCGGGTCAGTCCGAGCATTTCAGGGTTTGAAGATTTATTTCTGGAGGACAAAGACGAAGATTTCATTATTATTATTATATAAATTATATTGTTCCACTACACACTGTATTCCGCTGTATTGATTATTATTCACTAGTATGTGCAACTCTAATATGTATTGTATAAATAAAATCAAATGTTTTTTCAAAACAGCTTCATGAACTGTATATTTGATTATTATATTTTATCGTTCCGCTGCAAGATTCTATTTTGTTTTTCTTTCCTTGCTTCTTCCTATTTATCCTATAACAATCTACCCTTTTGTATGGTTTAAGTCTGACGTGTGTGGTTTATTGTCGATTTAAAGCGTGCAAAAGGGCGGGACGTTACAAAGTGTATTATGAAAGTATGAGAAAATATGTTCGATAACTTATAAAATCTGAGAATTAATAAGTTAAAATAATGTTTTATATTGTCGACTATGAATGTTAAGAAAAATAAATTTGAAATTAAACTATGGAATTAAATTTTACCTAGATTAAAACGAATTTTGAAAAGAAATTTAGCCCAAGTTAGGTTAAATGAATAATTTTCTGAAATGAAATTGGTGGTGATTGAAATAAATTAATGAAATGAGGTAATTAAATCAACTAATGATTTGAATTTGGTTTTGGAATGTTGATTGATAGAATTGAATGTTGAAATTAAACAATAGTGTGAATTAATGAAATAAGATAAATGAAATTGACTTTGATTTAAGATATATATGGGTTTAAGTTGTGAACTGGTGATAAATAGAGGATTTTGTATGAAATATTTATAAACTTAAATAAGGTTTTATGAAATTATTCATAAATGAATTTAGCATGGAGTGAAGTACTGTTAAAACATAAATTTTGATGGAATAGTTCTTAAATGATATTAGTATTAAAAAAATATACCCAGGAAAAAAATGATCGATAATAAAGCAAGTGAATTATTGAATGTAGATGAGTTGAATGTGAAATAAACAAGAATGAAGTAAATGTGAATAAAAAGGAATTTGTGATAGTTAAGTAATCAAAAAATATAAATATGTGGGTTGTACATATATTATTTTATTTGCATAAAGGCTGGATCCTGATTCAAGTACATGATTTTTAGTTGATTTATATCGATCCGAGTTAGGATTTTTTGCCCGATTATCAATGGCGAACACTGGATATGGATTTTAGGTTGATTCTGGAATTCTCTATAATAGAATATGGCTATGTAAGGGGAATAATTGTTCATAATCAAGTAACCAGATCTATGTCTACACAAGAGTGGTCATGTGAAGGATACTAGTTCAAAAGTGAGTTTGTGTGATCGAGCGAGCGATCGGATTTAATATTGCCTACAGATGATATACGTATATTGTACGGGCTTTATAAATTGAACGTTGAAAATTGAAAATGAAAATAATTTATTTTTTGACTATATGATTGGGTATCATTGGTAAATTAGATGCAGCTATATAAAAGCAAGAGCTAATTTGATGCTTTTGGTTTCATATGGAAAATTTGGTTGCCCGACTAAAAGGGTACACATTTAAATTATTTATGATGGTTTTAAGATTGAGCTACCTAGCTTTTGTTTTCTTTTGCTAGTTTAGGCCCATAGTGGCGATTAATAGTTGTTTTGATCTAGCCGCACAAGAGAGACGCTGACAAACTTTTCTGCAAATTAAAGGCGTTAGAAATGTTTGAGAAATTTTGTAGAAATTTTTAATGGCTAAAATTTGATTTTCAAGTTATAACATGAAATGATTGATTGGGATGATATTAGCTGCATTCTATAAATGAATTTGGAAACGTAGTAAAAGTAATAACAAAGTTCCAACAAATTTATTTTTGGAAAAAGTAAAAGGCTTAAAAGGATTTGGTAGGTTATTTCAACTAATTGGTTTTAAAAATTAATGGGTTTGGGCATTTTTCTTGCCTTGGAAATTTTGAGGACGAAATTCTTTTTAAGAGGGGAATAATGTAATGATCTAGAATATTAGTCATTTGAATATGGAATATTTAATTATTTTAAATATTGGAAAGTTAATTTCATAAGTTAAATATCTTAGATTTCAAATATAGCGATTTATTTGATAATTAATTGTTGAAGTTAATAATCGAAATTGTTCAAATAATTGAATCTTGCGTTTTAAGTTGGATAAAAATGATTTCAAAGCTTATTTAAATTCAATTTAAATAAGAATGAAGAAGGCTAAACTTTTAATGTAAATTTAAAAGTGATTTATTTAGATTATAAAATAATTTGTTTTAATTAACGTGTAAAAAGTTGCCTTTCGGGGCACTGTCTCGGATTTGGAAAAAACCTGTTTCATTGGAACTGTTATAGTATATTATTTTATGTTAACAAAATTTCATAGTGATTGGACGTATCATTTAGTCGTGCGAAATTGAAATGCTTATAAAAATTAATTTAAGAAATTAATATGATATTGTAACGACCTATATATTTTTGATGATTAAAACCATAAAGTCAAATAAGATTTTGAAATTTAGAATTGTGAGAAATTAAAATTTATGATTTATAGTGAGAGAATAATTAGAATATGATTTAATAATATTGTTTGAATGTTATTGACAATTATTTTAATGTAATTTAATCAACTGAAATTATTGTAAAGTTAATTTGGTTATAATTGTAAATAAGGAATTCAATTGGTAATTAATGGAATTAGTGAAATTGAAACATTATAATTAATGTGGTAAAGGATGCTAACTGTAAAGTTTGAATGTAATAAAATGTAAACTAATGCTAATTATATTCTTATGGTGGTGGTCGATTAAATAATAAGAGTGTAAATTGAAATAAAAGAAATTAACAGAAATTCAAAAATAATTAACTAGAATTTTACTACAGTTGTAATTGAACATTAAAATTAGTGCAATATTTAAATATTGAATTTGACATGGAAAATTTATTTAGGATTATAAATTCTGTGTAACTAGAAATGATGAAAATTTGTAAATTATGAATTTAAATGGATTAACCAATTTAATAATAATTTTATTTAATTGACTTGAAAATTAGCCATTTTGGCCACTATTTTGGATTTTGAAGAAAGCAGTTTCATCGAATCCGTGATAATTATTATTGGATTTCAAGTTTCGTAGTGATCGGACTTATTGTTTGATCGAGCGGGCACGAAACACATAAAAATCAATTAAAGGAATTCAATTAATATATTCTAATTTTAAATGCTAATTTCTTTACATAATGGAATTTGGATTTTAAATTAGTTGCATTGAATTTAAAAATATCTAAAACATATATTTTGATATATAGGATAACCTACTTCTGTTTTGGAAACGAAACGGGCTTTTCAGGTCGTTGTTATTGTTTCGACTGAAAATGATCTGTCCATCCATTTCAATTTCAGCTCCACCTAGTTATAGGCTATTATAAACCTTAGCAGCCTTCCATATTTTATTGTTTTTACGTACATTTCTGTCTCATCTCCTCCTTCCCAATGGCAGACAACCCAAATCCTAATTTAAATTCCGAATCAAACTCCAGAAATTCAGACTATCTAAACCATTTAAAATTAGTGGAATTTCACTACAAGGCAAACTTTGCAGTCCAATTAGTTTCTAGGACGCACATCCATAAAAATTAATTTCAAGAAAAAAATTAGTAGAATAATTACTTTTAAGGACAAAGTTAGCAGTCTAATTACTTTTATGTGAAAGAAATGCGGATTACGGATCTTAGGGCTAGGATTAACACTAGAGGGGGGTGAATAGTGTTTATAAAGAATTACTAAATCTTTTTGAGTTTATGTTAATTTAGACACAGATGTATGCAATCTACAGATACAAGGATAATCACAGAAACAAACACAGATGCAGAAATAAAATAAAAGCAGTAAAGGAAAAAACATACCGTATTTTATGCTGGTTCGTAGTTACCCTACATCCAGTCCTGCAACACAAGTATGGGTTTCCTTTCAAAAGCAATTGTACAATTACACCCTCGATTTCAAGGCTACGAGGTACACCCTCCAGAATTTCAATCCTCTGGGTAGAGATACTTGATTTCCGGGCCACAAGTTTACCCATAAGTGCATCCTTCAGAGAGTCCTCTATTTTAGTCACACGAGCGAGAGTAGTACGTTGAAATGGACCAGACGTAGGAGAGGGGAACGAAAAGGTTGATTTTATGTTTGATTTGGAAGAGGAGGCCATTGATTATTTGATTTCAAAGAGAAGAACAAAAAATAATAGAAATGATGAATAGAATTTCGAAAATGTGAAGAATATATAACCAATTATTTTGAATTTTGGTGGGAAAAAAATTTAAAAAAGAAAAACGTTGCATGTCGACATGGGTATATAGGGGATGTCGACATGGTCCTTTTTATTTTTACCATTTGATTTATTTTAATGTTAATTATTATTTATACTTGTTATTTATATTTTATTTTTTAGTTATAGAACAAATATCTAATTCTCTTCTAAATTTAGTAAATATTGATTCATTTAAGGGTTTTGTTAAGATATCAGCAATTTGATTCTTAGAATTGATATAATCGAGAGTAACTACTTCCTTATATTATCTCTGAGAAAATGATGTCTGATATCAATATGTTTAGTTCGAGCATGTTGAGTAGTATTTTTGGATAAATTTATCGCACTCGTATTGTAACAATAAATCGGTGGTTTTTAAAAATTTAAACCAAAATCTTTTAAAGTTTGTTGCATATATATTACTTGAGAACAAGCCAAAGCAGCAGAAATATACTCTGCTTCGGTTGTTGATAAAGAAACTGTGTTTTTCTTTTTACTAAGCCAAGAAACCAGAGAACGCCCCAAAATGTGACAAGTCCCACTTGTACTTTTTCGGTCTGATTTACAACCAGCATAGTCATCATCACAGTAAGATATTAAGTCAAAAGAATCATTTTTAGGGTAAAATAAACCATAATCAGATGTGTGTTTAACATATCTTATGATCCGTTTTACGGCTTTTAAGTGGGTCTCTTTAGATTGGGATTGATATCTGGCACAGGGAGAAACACTATGCATGATATCAGGTCTACTGGCAGTAATATAGAGTAGTGATCCAATCATTCTTCTATATAATTTTTGATCTACATCTTTCGAGAGATCTTCTTTACTAAGGTACTCACTGGTTGCCATGGGAGTGGGTTTTCTACTCGTAGTAGTCAAACCAAATTTACTAATTAGGTCTTTAGCATATTTTTCTTGACTAATAAAGATACCATTACCTAATTATTTAGTTGTAATCCTAAAAATAAATTTAATTCACCCATATGACTCATCTCAAACTCTTTTGTCATTATTTCAGAAAATTCTTTATTTATTTCAAAATTAGTTGATCTAAAAATGATATCATCTTCGTAAACTTGTACTAGTTGAATATCGTTTTCATGTCTTTTAATAAAAAGAGTATTATCTTCTTTACCAATTTCAAAATTAGATTGCAATAAATAAGATCTTAGTCTATCATACTAGGCTCTAGGAACTTGTTTTAGACCATATAAAGCTTTCTTAAGTTTGTAAACATGATTTGGTAATTTATCATTTTCAAAGAGTGGTGGTTGTTCAACATATACTTCTTCTTTTACAAATCCATTTAAAAAGGAACTTTTAACATCCATTTGAAATAATTTGAAATTATTATGATTTGCGAAAGCAAGTAGAATCCTAATGGCTTCCAATCTTGCTACGGGAGCAAAGGTTTCATAAAAATCTATTCATTCTGCTTGACAATAACCTTGAGCGACTAATCGAGCTTTATTTCTAACTACCTCTCCTTATTCATTCATTTTATTTTGTAAACCCATTTAGTTCCAATTATAGTTTTATTTTCAGGTGTAGGAACAAGTTTCCAAACATTAATTCTAGAAAATTGATTTAATTCTTCTTGCATAGCCAAAATCCATGAGTCAATAGTTGATGATTCTTTTGGATTTTTGGGTTCAATAGTTGATATAAAAGCTACATTACTCATTTGACTTAGTTGATTTCTAGTTTTAACAAAAGATTGTATATCTCCTAGTATATTTTCTATAGGATGATCTTTTAAAACTATTGTCCTTTTATTAGGATGATTAACTTCATTATTAGTTTCAATTGATTCTTGATTTTGAGTGATTAAATCCTCTTCATCATTTGTATCTTCAAAATTTTTGAAATTTTCATCAAATGAAACATGCATTGTTTCTTCAATGGTGTTTGTTTTTAAATTAAACACTCTGTATGCTTTACTTCTATTAGAGTATCCGATAAAGATTCCTTTGTCGGATTTAGGATCAAATTATCTAAATTATCTTTTGTATTTAAAATAAAGCATTTACTTCTAAAATAAGATACCTTAGGTTTCTTTGAATAAAGAAGTTCGTAAGATGTCTTATCAGTTAGAGGTCTAATTAAAATTTTATTTAAAATATAACAGGCGGTAGCAACTGCTTCTGCACAAAAATTCTTTGGTATATTACTATCTGAAAGCATAGTTCTCGCACACTCTTGAGTCGTCCTATTTTTATGTTCTACTACTCCGTTTTGTTGTGGGGTTATTGGAAATGAAAAATTGTGAGTTATTCCCTTTTTATTGCAGAATTCCTCAAACTTTTCATTTTCAAATTCACCACCGTGATCACTTCGAATAGTTATAATTTCTAGAGAAAATGATTTTGAATTATTTTTGAAAAGGTCTTAAAACATTCAAAAGTATCACTTTTATGTTTCAAAAGTATTGTCCATGTAAATCTAGAATAATCATCTACAATTACAAAACGTATTTACTATGATTTATTGACAAAATTTGAGATGGACTAAATAAATCAAGATGAAGTAATTCAGGAGGTTTTGAAGTTGAAATCATATATTTTAATTTAAAGGAACTTTTTCTAAGTTTTCCTAATTAACATGCATCACATAAACTATCTACTTTCAAAATAATTGTTAGGGAGACCTCTTACTAGATCATGTTTTGACAGTCTAGATAAGAGTTTGAAATTCAAACGCCCAAATCTCTTATGCCAAATCTATGGGTCACTTGTATTTGCCAACACACACAGGTTATCATTTGAAACTTTCTTGCTAAGAATATATATATTCTTTTTCCTGACTCCCTCTAATATTGTGGTTGAATTATTATCTTCGATGTAACATTTATCATTTTCAAATTTAATTTTATATCCTTTATCGCAGAGTTGACTTATACTTAGCAGATTATGTTTTAGATTCTTAACTAGTAAAACATTAGCAATAGTAGGAGTTTCAGAATTACTGACTTTGCCGATGCCAATCACATATCCTTTTGAATTGTCTTCAAAGTTAACCAGTCCTTCGTCTTTGTATATAATGTCATTCAGTATTTCTGGATTTCCAGTCTTGTGTCTAGAACACCCACTATCAAGTATCCATTTGTTCTTTCTGATCTGCACAATTTATCCGTTGTGGATTGATTCCTCAACTGCCAGAAAGCATGATTCCTGCACATCAAACAATTTTGATTGATAACCTGAATTTGAATATTGAATATATGCAGACTCATGAAATAATGATGATTTGAGTATTTCTGAACTAGTATTAACAAATATAGCCATTTTAAAAACTTTTTTCAAAAATCAGATTATGAAACTTTGAAAACCTTGCTTTGATACCAATTGAAAGAAATGCGGATTACGGATCTTAAGTCTAGGATTAACACTAGAGGGTGGGTGAATAGTGTTTATAAAGAATTACTAAATCTTTTTGAGCATATGTTAATTTAGACACAGATGTATGCAATCTACAAATACAGGGATAATCAAAGAAACAAACACAGATGTAGAAATAAAATAAAAGAAGTAAAGGAAAGAACACACCGGATTTGATACTGGTTCAGAGTTACCCTACATCCAGTCCCGCAACACAAGTGCGGATTTCCTTTCAAAAGCAATTGTACAATTACACCCTCGATTTCAAGGCTACGGGGTACACCCTCCAGAATTTCAATCCTCTGGGTAGGGATACTTGATTTCTGGGCCATAAGTTTACCCAATTGATTTACCAACGCTACAATCACACTTTTCTCGCTTGATTGATTTTCAAGGCCAGAATCACACCTTTTCTCGCTTAATAGATTACAAAGAAGTCTATAACTCTGAATAGCACTGAGAACCTTGTTGTGATAGTGATAGAGAATCAAACTAGAAGTAATCGAGTATGATTCAATATTGATTTCGGCAGAGTAATGGTAAGAGTATGTATTAAGAAATGTGGAAGAAGAAGAGGAGTGAAAAACCAGAAAATCTAAATAAAATTTGTTGAAATAACCCCTATTTATCGAAGAAAAACAACCATGTCCATTCATGAAGAGTTATGGCGAATAGACACTTCTTTTGAAATTTAAATTTTGAACTCAACTGACACCATGTCGACATGGTCACCATAGGCATGTCGACATCCCAAAGCAATTTTTGATGATTTGATTTTCTTTGAAAATAACCTTTATCGTATATCAAAACTATTTTAAACTTTTCTAATATACTTGACTATCGTTAAAATTCAAAAGTAAATATAGAGAATAATATGTATAAAATTTAACTATAATTTTACATTTAAATCTTAAGTATAAATATTTAAAAGTTAAATATATTATTTTAAAGATGGTTTAAAATCAGGAGTAATTTTGACTTTGAAATTAAAGATAATTTTGGGGCTAAAATTATTTAAAATTAGGATAGAGGTTTTTGATGCTTTTAAAAGGAAGGTTTTCAAAATATTTTGAAAACATAATATAATTTTGAAAAATCATTTTGAATAAAAAGTTAGTAGATACAAAATAATGATCCACTAGATTTTTCGTAGGTTCCATCCTACTTAGGGTTCCATCCCTTTAACAGGCTCGCAGTGGATTCCATTCCACGAATAAATTGGATTTTAAGATGCCAGTGCTTTTATATGAGTTTTAACAAAATTTCTAATTAAAGAATAAATTACTTCAATTCTTGAACTCTTGATATTCTTGATACTCATGAGTCTTCAATCTTGATATCTTGAATCTCTATACTGTATAGTCTTCATTCTTGGTACCTGCATGGTTAAAACCTACATATACATATATCTAAACTTATAATGTTAGTATTTGTATTTTATAATATATTCTAAGGTTGTTGTCATCAAAACCATCATCTCACGGACTAACATCTCCCCCTTTTTGATGATGACAACCTTTGTTTATAAAATATTACTTTTATCCTATTAACTCCCCCTTAATTTATAACTCTCCCTTAGTTTATGCCTAACTAACCTATTTTATATTTCTCCCCCTTTCTCATCAGCAAAAACAAAATCTAAACTTTACAACTCCAAACTATATAACTCTCCCTAATTCTAATATACTATGTGATTAAATAATTGTGTTATCATAAATAATCAACACTTAGATCTAATAATAAATCTAATTCTAAACACTAACTATCTTAAGTATATAATAACCGTATAGTTATATGTATTAATAAGAAGAAGACATATAAGAACACAATTAATTTATTAATAATATGGTTGAATGTACATTTTTCGTTGTAAACGCAAGAAGGAATAAACAACAATGGTAAAGAAAGAGAAGAAACTAATGTGTGTTTTTAAACATAGGAGATCTATGAATCGAACAGTTTGGATAGTGGAAACAGAAATTTCCACGTTGTTCGACAAGATTCCCATTCTTGTCAAAACACACTTCTCCAACACACACTACTTGGTCATCATCCTCCGCATGCGCTTCTTCTATGGGTTCTTCTTCTTCTTCGTTGGCCTCTTGATTGAGTGAAGTATCTTCATCAATCAAGATAGGGTTGGCTTGATTAGCCATTATAAATTTTTGCAAATTCCTAAGAATATTTCCTTGCTTCTCTCGTTCCTTTTCCATACAGAGTTGAATCGCTTGAATTTCAGTCATCATCTGAAGTGCATCCTTCAGAGAGTCCTTTATTTTAGTCACACGAGCGAAAGTAGTATGTTGAAATGGACCAGACGTAGGACAGGGGAACGAAAAGGTTGATTTTATGTTTGATTTGGAAGAGGAGGTCATTGATTATTTGATTTCAGAGAGAAGAACAGAAAGATAACAGAAATTATGAATAGAATTTTGAAAATGTGAAGAATATATAACCAATTATTTTGAATTTTGGTGGGAAAAGAATTTAAAAAAGAAAAACGTTGCATGTCGACATGGGTATATGGGGATGTCGACATGGTCCTTTTTATTTTTACTATTTGATTTATTTTGATTTAAATTATTAATTATACTTGTTATTTATATTTTATATTTTAGTTATAGAACAAATACGTAATTCTCTTCTAAATTTAGTAAATATTGATTCATTTAAGGGTTTGGTTAAGGTATTAGCAATTTTATTCTCAGAATTGATATAATCGAGAGTAACTACTTCCTTACTTATATTATCTCTGAGAAAATGATGTCTGATATCAATATGTTTAGTTCGAGCATGTTGAGTGGTATTTTTAGATAAATTTATCGCACATGTATTATTACAATAATCGATGATTTTGAAAATTTTAAACCAAAATCTTTTAAAGTTTGTTGCATATATATTACTTGAGAACAAGCCAGAGCAGCAGAAATATACTTTGCTTCAGTTGTTGATAAAGAAACTGTGTTTTGCTTTTTACTAAGCCAAGAAACCAGAGTATGCCCCAAAAAGTGACAAGTCTCATTTGTACTTTTTCGGTCTGATTTACAACCAGCATAGTTAGCATCACAGTAAGATAGTAAGTCAAAAGAATCATTTTTAGGGTAAAATAAACCATAATCAGATGTGTGTTTAACATATCTTATGATTCGTTTTACGGCTTTTAAGTGGGTCTCTTTAGGTTGGGATTGATATCCGGCACAGAAACAAACACTATGCATGATATCAGGTCTACTGGCAGTAATGTAGAGTAGTGATCCAATCATTCCTCTATATAATTTTTGATCTACATCTTTCGAGAGATCTTCTTTACTAAGGTACTCATTGGTTGCCATAGAAGTGGGTTTTCCACTCGTAGTAGTCAAACCAAATTTACTATTTACGTCTTTAGCATATTTTTCTTGACTAATAAAGATACCATTATCTAATTGTTTTATTTGTAATCCTAAAAAGAAATTTAATTCACCCTTATGACTCATCTCAAACTCTTTTGTCATTATTTCAGAAAATTCTTTATTCATTTCAAAATTAGTTGATCCAAAAATGATATCATCTACGTAAACGTGTACTAGTTTAATATCATTTTCATGTCTTTTAATAAAAAGAGTATTATCCACTTTATCAATTTCAAAATTAGATTGCAATAAATAAGATCTTAGCCTATCATACCAGGCTCTAGAAGCTTGTTTTAGACATATAAAGGATTCTTAAGTTTGTAAACGTTATTTGGTAATTTATCATTTTCAAAGAGTGGTGGTTGTTCAACATATACTTCTTCTTTTACAAATCCATTTAAAAAGGCACTTTTAACATCCATTTGATCTATATGAAACTATTATGATTTGCGAAAGCAAGTAGAATCCTAATGGCTTCCAATCTTGCTACGGGAGCAAAGGTTTCATCAAAATCTATTCCTTCTTCTTGACAATAACCTTGAGCGACTAATCGAGCTTTATTTCTAATTATCTCTCCTTGTTCATTCATTTTATTTTTATAAACCCATTTAGTTCCAATTATAGTTTTATTTTTAGGTCTAGGAACAAGTTCCTAAACATCATTTCTAGTAAATTGATTTAATTCTTCTTGCATAGCCAAAACCCATGAGTCATCAGTTGATGCTTCTTTTGGATTTTTGGGTTCAATAGTTGATATAAAAGCTACATTACTCATTTGACTTAGTTGATTTCTAGTTTTAAAAAAAGATTGCATATCTCTTAGTATATTTTCTGTAGGATGATCTTTTAAAAGTTTTGTCCTTTTATTAGGATGATTAATTTCATTATTAGTTTCAATTGATTCTTGATTTTGAGTGATTAAATCTTCTTCATCATTTGTATCTTCAAAAATTTTGAAATTTTCATCAAATGAAACATGCATTATTTCTTCAATGGTGTTAGTTTTTAAATTAAACACTCTTTATGCTTTACTTATATTAGAGTATGCAATAAAGATTCATTTGTCAGATTTAGGATGAAATTATCTAAATTATCTTTTGTATTTAAAATAAAGCATTTACTTCCAAAAATTATAAAATAAGATACCTTAGATTTCTTTGAATAAAGAAATTCGTAAGATGTTTTATCAGTTAGAGATCTAACTAAATTCTATTTAAAATATAACAGGCGGTAGCAACTGCTTCTGCCCAAAAATTATTTGGTAAATTACTATCTGAAAGCATAGTTCTCCCACACTCTTGAATTGTCCTATTTTTACATTCAATTACTCCGTTTTGTTGTGGAGTTCTCGGAAATGAAAAATTGTGAGTTATTCCCTTTTTATTACAGAATTTCTCAAACTTTTCATTTTCAAATTCACCATCATGATCACTTCGAATAGTTATAATTTTTTGATTTTGAATTCTATTTGAAAAGGTCTTAAAACATTCAAAATTATCACTTTTATGTTTCAAAAATATTGTCCATGTACATCTAGAATAATCATCTACAATTACAAAAACATATTTACTACGATTTATTGACAGAATTTGAGATGGACCAAATAAATCAAGATGAAGTAAATCAAGAGGTTTTGAAGTCGAAATCATATCTTTTAATTTAAAGGAACTTTTTCTAAGTTTTCCTAATTGACATGTATCACATGAACTATCTACTTTAAAATTCATTTTAGGGAGACCTCTTACTGGATCATGTTTTGACAGTCTAGATAAGAGTTTTAAATTCAAATGCCAAAATCTCTTATGCCAAATCCATGGGTCGCTTGTATTTGCCAACAGACACAGGTTATCATTTGAAACTTTCATGCTAAGAATATAAATATTCTTTTTCCTGACTCCCTCAAATATTATGGTTGAATTATTATCTTCGATGTAACATTTATGTTTTTCAAATTTAATTTTATATCCTTTATCGCAAAGTTGACTTATACTAAGCAGATTATGTTTTAGATTCTTAACTAGTAAAACATTAGCAATAGTAGGAGTTTCAGAATTACTGACTTTGCCGATGCCAATCACATATCCTTTTGAATTGTCTTCAAAGTTAACCAGTCCTTCGTCTTTGTATATAATGTCATTCAGTATTTCTGGATTTCCAGTCTTGTGTCTAGAACACCCACTATCAAGTATCCATTTGTTCTTTCTGATCTGCACAATTTATCCGTTGTGGATTGATTCCTCAACTGCCAGAAAGCATGATTCCTGCACATCAAACAATTTTGATTGATAACCTGAATTTGAATATTGAATATATGCAGACTCATGAAACAATGATGATTTGAGTATTTCTAAACTAGTATTAACAAATATAGCCATTTTAAAAAAAATTTCAAAAATCAGATTATGAAACTTTGAAAACCTCGCTTTGATACCAATTGAAAGAAATGCGGATTACGGATCTTAAGTCTAGGATTAACACTAGAGGGTGGGTTAATAGTGTTTATAAAGAATTACTAAATCTTTTTGAGCATATGTTAATTTAGACACAGATGTATGCAATCTACAAATACAGGGATAATCACAGAAACAAACACAGATGTAGAAATAAAATAAAAGAAGTAAAGGAAAGAACACACCGGATTTTATACTGGTTCGGAGTTACCTTACATCCAGTCCTGCAACACAAGTACGGATTTCCTTTCTAAAGAAATTGTACAATTACACCCTCGATTTCAAGGCTACGAGGTACACCCTTCAAAATTTCAATCCGCTGGTTAGAGATACTTGATTTTCGGGCCACAAGTTTACCCAATTGATTTACCAAGGCTACAATCACCCCTTTTCTCACTTGATTGATTTTCAAGGCCACAATCACACCTTTTCTCGCTTAATAGATTACAAAGAAGTCTATAATTCTGAATAGCACTGAGAACGTTGTTGAGATAGTGATAGAGAATCCAACTAGAAGTAATCGAGTATGATTCAATATTTATTTTGACAGAGTAATGTTAAGAGTATGTATTAAGAAATGTGGAAGAAGAAGAGGAGTGAAAAACCAGAAAATCTGATATAAAATTCGTTGAAACTAACCCCTATTTATAGAAGAACAACAGTCATGTCCATTCATGAAGAGTTATGGTGAATAGACACTTCTTTTGAAATTTAAATTTTGAACTCAACTGACACCATGTCGACATGGTCACCATAGGCATGTCGACATCCCAAAGCAATTTTGATGATTTGATTTTCTTTGAAAATAACCTTTATCTTATATTAAAACTATTTTAAACTTTTCTAATATACTTGACTATGGTTAAAATTCATAAATAAATATAGAGAATAATATATATAATTTAACTATAATTTTATATTTAAATCTTAGGTATAAATATTTAAAAGTTAAATATATTATTTTAAAAGATAGTTTAAAATCAGGAGTAATTTTGACTTTGAAATTAAAGATAATTTTGAGGCTAAAATTATTTAAAATTAGGATAGAGGTTTTTGATGCTTTTAAAAAGAAGGTTTTGAAAACATTTTGATAAAAGGATATAATTTTGAAAAATAATTCTAAATAAAAAGTTAGTGGATACAAAACAATGTTCCACTAGATTTTTCATAGGTTCCATCCTACTTAGGGTTCCATCCCTTTAACAAGCTCGAAGTGGATTCCATTCCACGAATAAATTGGATTTTAAGATGCCAGTGCTTTTCTATGAGTTTTAACAAAATTTCTAATTAAAGAATAAATTGCTTCAATTCTTGAACTCTTGATATTCTTGATACTCATGAGTCTTCAATCTTAATATCTTGAATCTTTATACTGTACAGTCTTCATTCTTGGTACCTGCATGGTTAAAACCTGCATATACATAGATCTAAACTTATAATGTTAGTATTTATATTTTATAATCTATTCTAAGGTTGTTGTCATCAAAACCATCATCTCAGGACTAACATTATGGACATAATTTCATAGGTTTTTAGGCCTTAGAAACTAATTATTTTTCATTTTGTCCTTAAAAGTAATTATGTCAGTTGTGTGTCGTAGAAACTAATTGCACTGGCTAAAGAGACCCTTGTGGCTAATTTCCACTTAAAATTATCGTTGGAATGCTCTCGGCGAACCTAATCTACAGCTGCAATTCGTTTTTTGATTGGTGTATCAATTTTTCCCTAAATCAGCGATCTACTCTCGACCGTCCATTCTAGGGTTTCATATTAAACGGTGGATTGTCAACCATTTAACGATCAAAAGTTGCTGCAATATAGAGGACGACGATTGGAGAATACCCATGTCGTTAGTTGTCGAGATAGTCATCACAGTTCGCCAGAAATCAAGGCTTATGGTGGCGGCGACGGCCCGTGGTAGGAGACGGTAGATGGTCGCGTGCGTGGGCTATATGTATGCCCTGACGTGGGCATGTCAGTGCTGGAGTCTGATCATGTTGGAGTAGCATAGATCGAAAAGGTGCGCTGTTGTTCGTGGCGGCTATTGGCTTTAGGTAGGTGTTGGGGTCGCGTGTGATTTGGCTTGGAACGATGGTGAGAAATTTACATTTGTACCCTTTGTTTTAACATTATTTAATTTTAAATTTTCTTTAAACAATTAATTCAAATAATTTTTGCATACGAACTTGGATATGGACGTGGTTTTCACCATTGCGATCGTATCGAAATTTCGAAAAAAATGGAACAAGTTTGGTTGGATTATGAGACTTTTTAAATTTTGGGCTTTATTTGGATTTTAAATTTACTAGAAATCTAAGGTTAGCGATTTAATCCACTAATGCTATACTAAACTTTGTTATGTTAGTTAAATTTATTTTATGAAGGGATAAGAAATTTATTGATTGTTGTTTGGTATTTTAAATTACCATTTAAATTTATATTGAATTAAATTGCTATTTAATTAATAGTGGGATTGAATTGCTGGTTAAATACTTGATAATGACAACCAGTTAATTGTTATGATTTATTGGTTTATTTGAATGATGATTTTGATGGATGCTCGATTGTTGACATTTTGGATGATTTGATGTTATGTTTATTTTATTAGTTGTTATCACACTGCAATTTCTCTTAGTTATTGTTAGGAAAATCAGTATGGGTTTAAATGATACATACCCGAACGATCTTATAGCTTTGGGAAAAATCGTTATGAGTTGAAATGATAAACCTGAGCGATTTTATGGATTTGGAAAATTATGATTCGGGATACGGATTGAAATGACACATATCCAAAAATTTAAATTTATTGCGGATTGAAATAATATATATCCGTATCACTTGAACATTGGGTAGAAAACTATAAACGGACACTACTAGTCGGTTTTAAATTATTTCTAAATAGTAAAATATGTTTGATTTATAAATTTTATTTTTAAAATTTTATTTAATGACTTTATTTAAAATTTATATTTAGAAAATAACTTATACGCTTTAGTTTCAAAATATAAGTTAAATATGGTCTATTAAGATTTTTAACATACAAATTTATTTAGTTTTTATAATATATTTGAAATACTTTAAAATTTTAATTTAATAAAAAAATTAATATAGTTTTAAAAGATTTATTTTAAATTCATTTTAATATAATAAATATAGTTTTAACTTAATATAATTTAAATTTAATTTTTATAATAAATATTGTTTTAATTTAATAAAATAACTATAGTTTTGATATAAGATAATAAATATAGACTTTTATAATAACTTTAATAGATAAAAGATTTTTGTAAAAAGTTTGTAAGGGATCTATAAAAGTTCTATAGGTGATTTATGATGGATTTTAGAAAAACAGATTTTTTTAAAAGATTTTTATCAAGGATTTTATAATGGTTTTATAAAGGACTTATAAGGGTTTTTGAAGGGGAAGAGTTGTAAACTATTTGGAAATTATAAATAGCTTCATAGATGGTTTAAAGCATGTAAATAGTTTATAAATAATTTAAGAGAGATTTATAAATTACTTTTGAAATTGATTGAAAGAAAAATTTTCTCGGCATTTATGAATATATATTTATACTTTTGGAATAAGTATATGGATATCTTACACGAAAGTATAAACTGTTTTCTAGATTTATTATTGGAAATGTATATAAGATGACCACGGTGTAAAATAAGCTTTTGGTTGTTAAATCGACCGGAGCCAGATATTGTCATACCCTCTGCCAATACCGAAACCACTTTAACAACTGTGCATGTGTTGAAGAATCGAGAATGAAGTAGGATGGTTTGGCAAACGCTACTTGAATGAAGTAAGAGAATGATGATGGATAACCTTGACTTTTGGGTCATAATTAAAATGCCTAAAAAAGGAGCTATACTGGGCCATGTGAGGTCGCTCCTCCAATTGGGCATATTTCTTCGATGCCATATTTTTTACTTTACGACTGATTGGTGGCCACCCTCGATATTGATAATGGGAGCGTGTCTCGAGGTGGTCGGTAGGAGCTGCTATGCCTAACCACCAGTCTAGGAGTACAAAACGGTAGAATCCTACCCTGGCATTTTCTCACGTGCCTTGTCATATTTATCCTGATCAATCCCATTACTACTTTGGTTTGTATCATACCTATGGAGTACTCCCTGAGTAAACCACCAGTTTGGTCGAGCTTACAGTATATGTGTAGACTACGGCATTTATATAAAAAATTATTAGGGGGGATATGGGTAACGCCTTAATGCTATTTCAATACTTTACTTTACTGTGGACATATTATAATAGCGTATTATATTATATATGCAGATCGTTTAACGAATCCTTAGGAGATGGAATCCCGAACATCTCTTAAGTTATTACATGCACGTTAGGCACTAGATAGGAGATGTAAAATCCCATAAACATCTTTGAAGCCGTTACACTCATATTTACTTATTTTTATTTAACTAAATAAGATCTTTTAGTCCTGACTCAAGTGTTTTGTCTTTTCATTACGCTCGGACCAGTCTAAGCTTTTCAATGTATTGAAGACCATTTTATTTGGAGGTTGAAGATGGAGATTATTCTGCTATTTATTATTTTTCCACTGTACCATGTTTTTCGACTGCATTATCTGTTATTCATGTTGTATGTATAACTCTGATATATTAAAAAAGTGTAGTCAAATGTTATTTTTAAAACAGCTTCATGAACTGTTTATTTGATTATTATATTTTCCCACTTCGCTGTGAGACTCTGCGTTTTTTTTCTTACCTTTTTTCTCCTATTTTCTTATCTACCCTATTAACAATCCACCCTTTTAAATAGTTTAAGTTGACATGTGTGGTTTATTCTCGATTTAAACCACCCAAAAGGTGGGTCGTTACAGTTGGTTTCAAAGCTTTGGTTTAACAAAAACCTTAGCTTTGTGGGGTTTAACTCATTAGAGGTAGGATAGTGATACTCTAGAATGAGTTTGTCTAATATATATATGAGAGAGCATACTTTTAAGTGTCATAAAATGTTTTTTAATGTTGTGTTAATTCGTTTAGTTGAGTATTTATAAATTCTGTTCGGTACATAGGACGTTATGGCATCGATTGAAATTTCTAAACATTTAATAGGGCAGACCGACACAATATGTTTTTAAAATATAGGTAAATGAAATAATTTTACCTAATTCTATATTTTTTATATAAAGTAATAAATTTTTTAATGGATATAGTTGTATGTGATATGCTTGTTTGTTAGGAAATGAAATTTTTATAAATATTGGTTGCAAAACAGGATTTATAAATAAAATTAATTTAACTGGAAATTTGAGAACATAAGTTCCTGGGTTTTGAAATTGGTTTTCAAAGGTTTTGGAATATAATATTAGAATTATTTGGAAGTATTTTCGGATACAGATATTTCAATGTAATTTGAAAGAAATGTATTAAAATAATAAGGGAAATAAGTTCTATTCTCCCCTTTTCTGTCGTTGGAAAATAATTTTGATGATGACCATGGCATCATTGACTATTGTTTTCAAGTTTCAAAGTGGGAAGACCGTTGTAGTAATTTTACTACATATTTGTTTTGATAAAAAAATTGTATCTTAAATCATGTGCATGATATTATATATTAAAAGATAATATATATTATTTCAAAATGATTTGAAATGAACCTGCATTTAGTTCTTAAGTTTCTATAAATTAGGAATTTCAATTATTGTAATGAAATGAATTCTTAACTAATTTTAATAGTTGGAAATTTCTAAAATGAAAAATAAGAAATTAGAAGCTAAGTGATTAATGGAACTAAAAAGAACTGGAATTTATCACTTGTAAATTCAAGATAAATGAAAATTAAGAAAATATGAATTGTTGAACATTTTTGTTAACTAAACTGAATAAGATAATTTGTATAATTCAGTTACACTCTAAAGAAACATATGTAAAACTTACCTGAATTATATAAAAAGTTGAAATGTTAAATATGAATATGTAATAGAATATTATACAAGTAATAACTTAATAACAAAAATGCTTTATGATGAACGTATGTTTATAAATGAAAATTTAAGATGTACAAGAAATGTGTATACATGAATTAAGTTTTACAATGCTTAAAAAATAAATTGAATAGTAAGAGTGAATTTCACTTACATAAATGATTTATGTTGGGGTGGTTTCCACCGAGCCATTACAAGGAGGGTACCACCGAACCAAACCTCTCCACTTCACTACCGAACTAAACCTCTCCACTTCACTGCCGAACCAAGCCCCTCCACTTCATTGCCGAACCAAGCCTTTCCACTTCACTGCCGAACCAAGGCCTCTCCAACACCTACCGGACCAAGTCCCTCTCCTCCATCACCGGACCAACCTCTACCGGACCAACCCACTTCACCTACCACCAGACCAACCTCTACCGGACCAACCCACTTCACCTACCACCGGACCAACCTCTACCGGACCAACCCATTTCACCTACCACCGAACCAAGGCCTTGCCGAACCAACGTTGCCAGGCCAGATTGCGTCAGCCCATGCCCATCAGCAGCTATATACATCCAGGACCCTTGCCCCCAGCCTCACTCTATAAATAGAGGGGCAGCGGTACAACAATGGGGAACAAGTTTGAGAGCTCAAGCACGGATTGAACTTTCAAACAACTTTCAGATACTTGTAATCAAAGCTTTGTACTTGTAACCTGAAAAGTAAAGGAGAATAACATATAAATTGGACGTAGGCACATTCTGGCTGAACCACTATAAATCTGTGTGTCTTTTACAGTTTAGTCCATCTATTTTATATATTTGCATAAATCACCCAAATCACTAAGAACAACGTATAATCAACTAAATCATACGACTTGGAGGTGTTTGCCCATTTTTGTGCAAACATTTTTGGTGCTTTCATTGAGAGCAGGAGCTCGAAGCTTCAGCTTCTCCCACTTAACCCTTTTTCTATCAGCATCGTTCATTGCTTGGAAAACATGCCTCCCGGACGGAAGAAAGATGCTAACAAAGGAAAGAACATCGCAACTGGCAGTATCCCAGATCCAGTGATCAGAAACCAAGACGATCATCCGGTTCCAACAACAAATGTAAATCAGGCAAATCCGATAGCCCCTGCTACGGAACAACCAATTACAAGGGCGGATCTGGATAGGGTTGTGGCTGAAGTAACTAACTGCTTCGCATCTCAACAAGAAGCCTTGGTGGATCAACTCATGTCACGCTTAAGGGATGTTGAAGAAACCAACCGCAACACTGAATCATGGGGTGAGTCCCGGTCTGGAGGATCTAGGAGACGACAAAGGTCTTTCTTCTTCGAAGAGGCTAACAACAGAAACAACTATGGTAGGAACCGATCCCGGACTCAGCCCGAATTCCGACCCGAGGAAACGCTTGGAACCGAACCCAACGGGGGAGGTACCAGGCAAGGGTCGGATGTAGCTGAGCCCTTCATGCTAACTAACCATGGAAACACCAAGGGACGGGACCGATCTGGAGTCCTGCCCGAAGTTGGACCCGAGGAAGTGCTGAGAAGAGAACCCAGCAGGAAAAGATCAAGGCAAGGGCCAACTGTGGCTGACCCCAGGATGCCCCCGGAAGACCAGAGGCAGCCGTTGGAGAATGTTAGGAGTGATAGACGATACCATCCCTACAGGTCATCCGGACGGAATCAATCCTCCATGGAAGAACCAAACTCATTTCTATCCGCTCCAAGTTCTGATGAAAGGATGGCGCGATTGTTCAGAGAGTGCGTCCAACGGGAACAAAGGGATCGGGGGATCGGTGCTAGGGTAACCAGCCCCTTCACCCGCAGTATCGAAACTGCCATCACCCTCCGGGAATGGAAAATGCCAACAATGGAACCTTACAAGGGAACCTCTGACCCCGTTGTACACTTGTAGAGATACACAAAGCATATGCTAATGAGCGGAGCAACAGAGGGAGTGTTGTGTAAATGCTTTCCACTATTCTTGGCAGATCTAGCTACCTCTTGGTGCTGCCATCTGCCCCAAGGATCCATCAGCTCATGGGAAATGTTGAAAGAAAAGTTCATCAGCCAGTTCCGCATTCATGTGGAACAACCTAAGGATGCTTATTCCCTATCTAATATCAAACAGAAGCCCGGAGAGACAGTGCAACAATATCTAACCCGATTCAACGCCGCAGCAGCCGCAGTTCAAGATGCCGACGAGAAACTTATCCTAATGGCCCTCTGCAGTGGTGTGCATCCGAATACTAAGTTTGCTAGGAGACTAACGAAAGAAAAGCCAGCTACCTTACCCGATTTCTTTCACGAAGCCGGGAAATATATGAGACTTGAAGACGCTGCCATCGAAAGGAAGACATGGCAACAAACCAAGGCAGCTCATGGCAACACATCCGCAGTAGCAAACGACGTTCGAAGAAATGACTCCAGAGATAGTGCTGGGGGCAAGAAGGGGGAAAAGAGCTTATATAGACCAGGACCGAGATTTGACTCTTACACTCCTGTAAATGAAACAATCAAAAACATCTTCTTGGCCACCCAGGATGAAGTTAGATACAAGCGCCCCCCGCACAAGAAGGAATCAGATAATGCAATTAAGTCTAGAAAGTTCTTCCAATTCCACGAATCTCATGGGCATGACACCAATGAATACCATCATCTCCGGGACTTGATTGAAGAACACATCGGAAGGAAGAGACTAGAGCGCTATGTGAAAGGTCAGAACAGGACTTCAACTCCTGTCAATGAGAACCCAGGGCTGCCCCTCCCGAAAGAAGGCGAAGGAAATCGCAACACCAAAGGCTTCAGTCGAGAGAAGATACTGGTCCTTACCATATCAGGAGGACCACACATCGCCGACGGAAGTTGGGCAGAGATAGAGAGATACGGTAAGTCACTTAGAAACAATGAAGGCTACGTTAATTCTGTTACAGAAGAACGCCACCCGAAACGGAAAGAGAATGATGACATTACATTCAGTAGGCGTGATCTAGAGGGAAGGCAGTACCCTCACATGGATCCTATGGTCATCTCTGCCTAGTTCGGTCCAGCCAAGGTTTTTCGAATTCTAGTAGACACTGGAAGCTCATTAAATATCCTATTCAAGAAGCTTTCAACAAAATGAAGCTGTCAACGAAGGATGTGTCTCCCTACAGCAAACCGCTACATGGTTTCACTGGAGATGCGAAGATGCCCCTCGGGCAACTGGACCTCTTTGTCGAAATAGGAAGCCATCCCCGCTCCGTTGTGCGAAAACAAACAATTTTGCTAATAGAGAACCACTCGGCCTACAACGCCTTTTTGGGAAGACCAGCCTTGTTTGACTTCCAAATTGTCCTAGCCCCGTGGTGCATGAAGATGAAATTTCCAACAGATAACGGAATAGGAGAAATAGAGCGAGATCAAGACGCCGCTCGAGATTGCTATGTAACTGAACTTCGGAATAACCGCAGGAAGGATAAAGGGAAGGACGCAGAGACTTCTCTCTACAAGAAAAACTTGGAAGCATAGCAATTAAAGAAAGCCCCTCCTCTTCGATATACCAGCGATCCTTTCAACGAATTAGACCCCAGGGACAAGGAGGAGGAGGCCACCACCGAGCCTGCAGAGGCTATGGAATTTGTATCTGTAGAAAAACACGATCCAGTAAACTGCTGAGAGTCGGGTCTCAGTTAAGAGCGGAATTGAAGGATCAACTTGTCGATTTTCTTCGCCACAACATGGATGTATTTGCATGGACGCACGCTGACATGACTGGAATCTCCCCAGACGTAGCATGCCACGTACTGAACATCGATCCCACCAAGGTGCCAGTAAAACAGAAAAAGAGAAGCATGGGGGCAGAACGATCAGCAGCCCTCGAGGAAGAAGTAAAGAATCTACTTGCCAATAACTTCATACGAGAAGTCATCTACCTAGAATGGATCGCCAACCCGGTACTGGTAAAGAAGGAAAATGGGAAGTGGAGAACATGCATCGACTTCTCCAACTTAAATGACGCTTGCCCGAAGGACTGCTTCCCACTCCCCCGAATCGACCGACTCATGGACAGCACAGCCGGACACGAACTCTTATCCTTTATGGACGCCTACTCAGGATATAACCAGATCCCTATCCATGCCCCCGATCAAGACCACACTAGTTTCATCACTGACCGGGGATTGTATTGCTACAGAGTAATGCCTTTTGGACTTAAAAACGCCGGAGCTACTTATCAGCGCCTCGTCAATAAGATGTTTGCGGAATTAATAGGACGAACTATGGAAGTTTATGTGGATGACATGCTGGTAAAATCGAGAAAAGCCAACGATCATATAAACCACCTGGATGAGATGTTACAAGTACTTCGCCAATATGGAATGAAGCTGAATCCTCTAAAGTGCTTCTTCGGAGTATCGTCGGGAAAGTTCTTGGGATTCATCGTCCATGCCTGGGCGATTGAAGAAAACCCCGAACAAGTCCGGGCTTTGCAAGATATCAAGATACCATCCACTCGAAGAGAGATGCAAAGCCTAAACGGGAAAGTGGCCGCCTTAAGCAGGTTCATCTCTAAAGCAACCGACAAATGCATCCCTTTCTTTGAAGCTCTAAAGAAAAACAAAGGAAAGTTCGAATGGACTGACGAATGCTCGACAGCCTTCCTTAACTTAATCAAACACCTCCAGAGACCACCAGTGCTCTCAACTCCAAATGTAGGCGAGGAACTATAACTATACCTTGCTGTATCGTCCCATGCATTAAGCACCGCTTTGGTGAGAGAAGACAATCGCGCGCAGCGGACCGTATACTTTGTAAGCAAGAGATTTACAGGGGCATAAGCCAGGTACCCTAAACTTGAGAAGCTGGCATACTGTCTGCTAATCACGTCACGGAAGCTGCGACACTATTCCAATCTCATTCCATCAGAGTTTTAACCGATCAACTGCTAAGGCAGGTACTTCATCGCCCCGACACTTCTGGGCGATTACTTAAGTGGTGCATTGAACTGAGTCAATATGATATCACCTACCATCCTCGCACCGCCATCAAAGGACAATCCATGGCCGATTTTATTGCCAATCACTACCAACGAAGTTAAGGATCAATCTGAAATAGCAAAAGATATCAAGTGGAATCTCTTTGTAGATGGAGCATCGAACGAACAGGGCTCGGAGGCAGGTATTGTGATAATCACCCCCAGGGGAAGGAAGCTGCACTATGCCCTAAGGTTGGAATTCGCTGCCACCAACAACGATGCAGAATATGAAGCAGTAATAGCAAGACTGGAACTTGCCTTAGAAATTGGAGTCAGTTCTTTATGTCTCCATAGTGATTCTCAACTTATTGTAAATCAAATACTGGGAGAATTCCAGACTCGAGGAGAACGACTCACAGCATATCTGAAGAAGACCAAGCTGGTGCTCAATCAATTGGATCGCTATTTAATCAAGCACGTTTCTCGAGAGGAGAACCGAGAGGCCGACGAACTGGCAAAGCAAGCTAGCATGAAGAACAACACCATTTCTGGAACTGTAGCCATCTCAAAACAACTAGCCCCAAGTTTCGAACAAGAGGATCTGATATCTGTAATCGAAGAAGAAACTTGGATGACTCCTATCCGGAACTACTTGCAAGATGGCACACTACCCAACGAGCGTAACGAAGTCAGGAAAATCTTGAGGAGTGCTTCCCGCTACACGATACAAGAAGGCATCCTCTATCGGCGCGGCTTCTCTAACCCCTTATCAAGATGTGTCGCCGGAAGGGAAGCCAAAGAAATCTTATCCGACATCCATCGAGGAAGTTGCGGAGACCATACTGGAGGGCAGACTCTGGCGAAGAAGATACTCCGATATGGATATTTCTGGCCCACCTTAAACAAAGACGCCTTGGACTTCGTCAAAAAATGCGACAGATGTCAGAAATTTGCTAAAATCCCTCGACTACCAACCAATGAGATTACTCAGATGACCAGCCCTTGGACCTTTGCAATATGGGGAATTGACTTGATTGGCGAACTGCCAATGGGCCGAGGCGGAGCCAAATATGCCATAGTGGCAGTTGACTATTTCACCAAATGGGTGGAAGCGGAGCCTCTAAATAAAATATCTTCGGTAAAAGTTATTAACTTCTTGATCAAAAATGTTTTATGCAGGTACGGGGTTCCACTCAAAATCATATCGGACAATGGACTTAAATTTGACAGCGAGGAATTCACCGACTGGTGCCGAGAGCATGAAATTCGTAAAAGCTTCTCATCTGTAGCTTATCCCCAGGCAAACGGACAAGTCGAAGCTGTCAATAAAATTCTCAAAACTCTAATCAAGAAGAAACTTGAAAAGTCAAAAGGCACTTGGGTGGATGAACTTCCTACGGCACTTTGGGCCTACCGCACATCTTATAGAACATCAACAGGACATACTCCTTTCTCTTTGGCATACGGATCGGAGGCCATGCTCCCAGTTGAAACTGTAGTGCCCTCCCATCGTAGGATCCACTACAACCCAGAAGAGAACGAAGAACTCCTCCATATGTCTTTGGATCTAATTGAAGAGAGAAGAAACGAT
The DNA here is from genome assembly GCA_030765085.1 of Allium cepa. NCBI lineage: Eukaryota > Viridiplantae > Streptophyta > Magnoliopsida > Asparagales > Amaryllidaceae > Allium > Allium cepa. The sequence continues at coordinate 577,868,319 of CM060932.1, read as the reverse complement.
GCAGCACTCAAAGCGGCAGCTCACAAGCAAAAAGTGGCAGCACAATACAACTCCAAAGTCAAACACCGCAGCTTACAAGAAGGAGATCTTGTCCTCAAACGGATCTTTCCGCTCCCCGGAGCGCTAGATCCAATCTGGGACGGACCCTATGTAATTCATAAAGATCTCCACAACGGAGCTTATATTTTTTCAACAGTGGACGGAGAGGTGTTCCAAAGGGCACGGAACATCCAACACCTTCGTCGCTACTTTTCTTAACTTTTACTGCCCATATGAAGTGAATTTATAAAGAGAATCAGTGGACGTAGGCATTTTCGTGTCGAACCACTCTAAAAATCTTGTCTCTTTTTTAACTCGTTCCTTTATATCTTGGCTGCTTGTTAAGCTTTATCCTTTTCTGTTGAACAAAATCCTGTATAACGGCATTTCCATTCTGGACATTTCACAGCACAACCTCACCTGGACATGACCTAACATGTACTATAAGAATCTATGCCCTCGTCAACGAGACACTTTTGCTCCAGCATCCCTCTGCTATGGGTTAACTCATTGCTCGCGACGGCCCTCAAAGCCAACTGTAATGAGCCAATCATAAGCCACCGAGAAGGCAGACTATAACCAAGGCAGCTCATTATGGCGTTCGGCTCGCCGGTGACTGTGAACCGATTATAAGCCCCAACATAAGGTGTGGCCATCCAAGGGCAGTTCACAGTTGACGATCGACACCCACGCTAGCCGACCACGGTAAATCGAATAATACCCACGATTACGGGCCATAATGGCCCGGGTAGTTACTGTGCGCGATCTCGGCTCCGATGTGTCTTAAGTACGGCTGTGGTAAAAACGAAAACTCCCCGCGGAGGCGTAAGATGGGTGACGAATGTCTCCAAGACCCACAGCTAGGGAAAGTGACTACAAAACCCGTTTGCCACGAACTTACGCACATCGAAAGCCTTCCGTGATTGAAAGTTTTACTATTTCTTATATTTCCATTTTATTTATAAAAACTTTCCTCCTATTCTCTATAACGATCACTAAAGTACAGGACACAAATGGGAGACACTCGCTGGTGGAAATGAGAACTCACAACTAGATAACAGGTCACTCAGCTGCATTCCATCCTCAGTCACACAAGACATTCAAAGCTACCATCTACAACTAAAACATGAAGGGCGGTACTTCCTTTTCTTATACATAAACATGTAGCTATAGCCTATTCACACATCACACTAACATTGCGAGACATGAAATTATATTTTAAGCAAGAGCTTAGCATCAAACAAGATTAAAGCACATGCATATACACAACTATATTTCTTATGCAACACATCAAAATAACGACAGCATTAAAATTTGACAGAATCAGCTTATGTTATAAAATTATATAAGAACAAAATCATTCGCTACAATGACATAATTACATAATTACAGCCTGAAATTACATTAATGTTTTGGACTAGTATATTCAGGAATGCCAAGTAAACCAAAAAAGTAGTCAGCTGCAGCAAGGCTCCGCCTCTATCCTGCTAGCCCTCGGGACCTACTTGACCGCTGGATCAGAGCTCCCAACATGCTGGCCAGAGGTCCCACCTGTCCGATTCAGGAGAAGAATCCATCAGATAAATGATACACAATCAAGTTAAGAAAATATTGAGAGGGAAGACTTACCAGCATCTTCTCCCTGATCATCATCCCTCAACTGCACACCCACTTCCTCGGCGGCAAGCAGCCGCATGCCCTCCTTCACTGCCACTTTCTCCTCCTCAGTAAACTGGGTCGTGACCACATCCATTCTGAAAGCTACACCACCCTCCTTATCCGCCTCAGCCTTGGCCTCCTCCAAAGCCCGAAGATATATCCTAGCCATGACCCGGGGATAATCGTCCATCCAGGACAGGTTTCCCTGCTTCCAAGTACGGAAGTACATGTCCTGGAGCATCTCATCCATCATCCCCTCGTTCTCCTCAAACTCCCTCATCCGAGCCTCGGAAGCCGACAGCCTTACAATGGCAGCATCTCTCTCCAATCAGTATCTCGAGCAGTCAGCCTGAAGGGATTTCCGCATCGCCTCCATCTTCTCCTTCAGCTTGGCTTGAGCAAGCTCTGTGGCCTCAAGCCTCCCAGATAACTCCTCTATCTGCTCAAGATCCGCTCTCCGAACCTCATCCACCGTGGCAATGGCCATATCAATTCGTTCCTTGCAGGTGGCCTCCATTTTTCGCAGCTCGGCTTTGCTTGCCTCCTCCATAGTTTTGTTTAGCCGTTTGGAGGCCGCCTCATGCTGGGAAATGTGAATGGCCTGATCGGCAAGCTGTTTGGCCTGATCGGAAACCATTAGCCGCAACCGAATGTTAGCACTTCCGATTTCCTCTCCAGCCTTGACCAGTCGGGCATGATGCGCCATCAGCCTCCTGGTCTCCTTAGCCACCCGATCGATGTTTGCCTTGGCCTCATCCCCCATAGTCACAAACCGAGTGGTCCACAAGTCGAGATCTAAAGACTTAGCCTCATCAAGTGTAGGATCTAGATTAACCCTTGAGGGGGGGGTGAATAGGGTTATAGCAAATTTTCTCTAATTAAACACAAAAATATAATAGCAGAAATAAATATGCTGAAAAGTAAATCATACACAAAATTTACCCAGCTTCGGCAACCCCTGCCTACTGCTGCATTCACAGATTTCTATTAGAATTAAACAGTATCACGCTTACAAACACTCTACTAGACTCGCAGACCCTTTTGCTCCCGCTCACAAACACTCTACTAGACTCGCACACCCTGCTCCCGCCTATAGAGTTTCGCTCACTCGCAAACACTGCTCCCGCCTATAGAGCTTTGCAAACTCGCACACCCTGCTCACCGAACTAATTCAAAATAGACAATCTAACACTACCTAAACCTAGGTGGTGATTTACTAACTCTTTGATTCGTAAAATAAAAAACAATAATTTAAAAACAATAGACAATAACCCTAAAACTAATTAACAATAGAAAGAAGCCTTAAATTTAAAACCCCCTTTTATTTTTAAGACCGGCCCACTTCCTTATTTCAACCGATCCTCTTTTGTCTCGTTCGTGAGAAATAATGGCGGCTTCGTTCCCTTTTGTTCCAGTTAGGGCTTCGTTCCCTTTTGTTCCAGTTAGGGCTTCGGCTCTAATTAGTGCTTCGGTTTCTTCAATTGATCTGTGATTTGTTGCCCTAGCTCGCTGCTTCTCTGATGGTTGACTATTGCTCGTTTTGCAGTTGCTCGATCGAGTTCGTTGCTTGTGAATTCGGTATGTACTGTCTCCTTTTGCTTTTCTAAAGTGATACTTGAACTCGATACACTTGCCGATGATGATTTTGGGTATTATATAGGATTTGATTTCCTAGAATTACGTTCGTATATGTTGATTTGAAGTTGTCAAATTCTTCATCTCTGCCACTTGATGATGCTTGAATGATTGAGATCGATTCTGACTTTTTCATATGCGTATAATTTTATTTCTTGCGTCCCACGGCTTCGATGTTAACTTGTTCATATTTCTTGCTTGGTTGGTCACGGCTTTAATTCATTTTCGTGATGACCACGATGTTGATTTCTACTGCTTCGGCCTTGACTCGTTCATCTTGTAGTCTTCGACCTTTTTCTCTGGTACTTAAATTTTCAATCATGATGTTGTTTGGTTATTTGTTCATGTGATTCCCTGTTGCTCGGTTACTGATGCATTAGTTGTTGGCATATTTGCTTTGTACTTCATTTGAGGTTGTAGCTTTGGTCTTTGTTGCTCTGGTCCTGTTGCCTTCAGTTGCTTGTTGAAGATATTGCACTGCATCACCACTGTTCTTTGCATTTGTACATATGAATGTGCTCACTGTTGTATTACAGTACACTGCATATTAGTCTTCTCATGTTTGAGGCTGTGCTTTCATTGACATTTGTTCACTTTGATTCTGCATAACTTGTAGCTTGCTGTACATATGAACTTGCAGTTTTCTGTCCACCTGTATCATGCTTGGCTTTGTGTAGTTGATGTTGTACACTGTCTTGTGCATTGCCCCATTCACTGTTGCTGTGCAGTTGCAATGCCTTGCTTGGTCTCTGTTACATGCTTGCTGTTGCATGCTTGTGATATTCATGTTGATTTGATGATGCTGGTATTTGCTGATATATTACTTTGAATTGCATACACTTTATGTTGACATTTTCTTTGACACAGATGCTACACTTGTTCATTGTTGTTCAAGTGTACTTGTCTTCATAAAATTGTCACTGTGCTTCTGACCTTTCTGGTCTCTGATCATTGCTTGGTCATCTTGGTGGCTTGAGCATTTGGTCTGTGTTGCATTGTTCCATGTGTCTTGCCTTTGACTGTTTGCATACACTTTTGGTCATGTTGTACTCATTTGCCACTGAGTTGCATTGAATAGCTGGTCTTTGTAGTTGTTTATTTGAGTCAGTGCTTCACCATACTTGTTGTTTGCTGTGGATACTGTGTTCATGTTTGTCGTGCTTGTAGTCTGGTCCATTGAGTTTGATCATCCATTGTAGCTTTTGTGCATTTCTGTCCACTGAGTTGTTGCAGTTTCACTTGTATACTTAAGTCAGTGCTGTGTTTGATGTTGTACTTTGGTCTATTGGGCTGCATTTGTGTATATTTGATCATTTTTGCTGTCCACTGCAGTTTGTAGTGATATTGAGCATTGCATATTTGAAGTCTTGTATCATTTCTTGGTCATTGCACCGATTCTTGGTGGCATTTGGTTCTGCACCATATTGTATTGTCATATTTTATTCCTGTTTGAGTTTGTAACTTGGAGTCTGCAACTTGATTTGTGCCTTGTCCATTCTCATGTGTTCATGTTGCTTATGTATTCTGGTCAGTGGTGCTTTGAGTCTGCACTGCTTGTTGATGTTGCTTGTGGCACTTGTACAGTGTTGTACTTGTTGTCTTTGACCTGAGCATGTTTATATTGAACTACCTCCTGTACTTGTATTTTGGTTCTTCATGCAGCCTTTTGGTCTGACTGTTGCATTTGTATACTTGGTAGAGTCCATTTGCATTCTGCAGGCTTGTACTGGAACTGTTTGTAGTCAATTGCTTTATCTATTTGCCTTGAGTTGAACCTATCTTGGGTTTGACCTTGTTTTTGATTTATGTGTTTTTTTTTTTGATTTTTGCACACGAGTTGGCGAGGCAGTGCACACGTATACGAATGTACACGTGTGTACTGCAGCCACTCATAGTTACCTGTCCCTGATAAAAAATACTGATATGCACAAATATTGCACAGTCAAAAATGATGACGAACAACCCAAATAACTGAGGCAAACAATGTTTTCAAAATCATCGTTTCTTTCAAATTTCAAAAATATTTCTCTTTCAATTTTACTGCGTTTGAAAATATTTTTGCAGATTACTCAGATGCTGGATTCAAACTGGATTATAGTTGAAGACAAAAATATGAGTGTGAGTGATATGTAGTAAGGTTGTGATGTAAATGTGAAATGTCATGTATTGTAGTCAAAATTGTATATGTATAGTGAGAGCTTGAAATTGTACTATCAAAGTTGTAATAAATATTTGTTTGAATAAAAATTTCTGTTTGAATTCAAAATCTGTTTAACTTGTTCTGTTTGAATTCAAATTCGAATTCTGTGTAATTTATTTTATTCAACAAATATTTATTTATTCTATGAAAAATAGTACATTAACAAATACATTTAAATGAATGTATATATGTTTATTATCATCAAACAAAAATCATATAGCGCAAAGCGCATATTCAACAATCTCCCCCTTTTGATGATAACAAACATATATTTAAGATTTTGAATATATTAAAAGTATTTGATAATTTCATTTGCTCCCCCTATTTGAATGCTCCCTTTTTATGTGATACTCCCCCTACATACATGGCTCCCCCTACATATATGCATACAAATAAAAATATGTAAATGAGCCTATATGCAAATTGAAAGTTATTTGACCTTTGCTTGATTCTATTTGACAAAATCTTAACTTTTCTCTCCCCCTTTTGTTATCAGCAAAAGAATAATAGTGTTATAAAATAGGGATGAAGTGATAGACATGAATCAAGCATTTAACTCAATTAAATATAAATATCAAATCTCAATAAAACTCAAACAAAAATCATAATTACCCTTGTCAAGCGCATATTCCACTTTCAGAAGTGATGGAGGTAGAATCATCAAAAATTCATATAGATATGTCTATTTGTGGTATATTTATTTCTGGAAATTTGAATATCTACTAACCATGCATAACCGTTAGGACTTTTAAATGAGATTAGTAGTATTCCAATTTAATTTAAAAAATAAAATCAAGTATCTTCTAACCACGCATGACCGTGAGGACTTTTAAATGGGATTAGAATCAACTTGTCTATTAAATCAATTATTTTTAATATGCGTTCCATACATGCATAACCGTGAGGACTTTTAAATGAGCATGGAAGCACATAATCAAAAATCCAAGTAATTCACCCATGCATAACCGTGAGGACTTTTAAATGAGAGTGAATACTTTGGATATTTATTTTTAATTGCTGAATATAATAAATTGAAGCACAAATAATTTCCTTCACCGATTTAAAGATATTGAAGAACAAATGATTTCCTTTGTAAACTACCACAAATTTACATACTAAATATGATCTTGATGAGTGATGTTCGATAGAAAGATGATAGAAATAGAAATGGTCATGGAATTATTACCAAACAAAAAGTTTTTATAACTCTTGTTATGAAATTCTAAAGAAATTTTCTAATTATACTTTCTCGAGTTATAATATATGATAAATATCAACACTCGTCTCTTTTTCAATCACTATTCATCTTTTCGATAATCAAAGAGAGTTAGATTAGTCAAAAATTTGTCATTTAAAATCAAATTAAACATTATAAAATCAATTTTTCAAAAATGATTAATCTGTAAATATGGTCAAACATGATTTTCTCGAGGGGGTTTTATAAGAAAATTTTCTGCTAATTGAAAATTATTTCAAATGAAAAAATATGCAGATATTTTCTTTGAAAAAAACGATGCAGCAAATGATTGTTTCAAAAATTAATCACGTTACACTAATAATTTTTCTATCAACTATATTACCAGTGTAGTCCGCATCTGAATTTAAATTTCACTCAATATTCACTTGTTGAATCAAACCATGAGATGTGCACCAAAAATTTCAAAACATCATTCTTTTGAATTTGAATTTAAGCCGTGTTAACACTCAAACAAATATCATGATGTTAATTTCAGAAACCAGAGGATAAACAATTATTTTCATGAGTAATCAACAGTCAATCAACATTATAATTATTTCAAAAACAATTTCTTAAAATCCTTTTTCTCATGAATTTGAAATCGTGCAAATTTACAAGCAGTGATCAAAATGTCAGAACCAATATATCTACGTGTAGCATGAGTAACCAGCATTTGACTGAACAAATTTATATAAATTAGTTCAAAAATTGAAAATCTGATTGGTCATCAATTAAGCATAAATTAATGTCATAAATAAGAACAAGTCAAAAAATCATATCAATTAAGTCCGAATCAGTCAACCATCATAATTACTCCAAGTAATTCTATTTAAAGATGGTTAGTCAATATTTTAAAAAATCATAGCATCAAAATCATCATCTTTTGTTCATCTCAATATTGGCTGATTTTAATTTAGAGTATGGTGCAGATAATCACATTTAAAAACAATTTCCTGTTTTACCTTTACGATAATTTTTCGTGATTGCCCATTGTGATTCTGTCACCTTTGTACTAGGCTAAGGAACTTTGCTTTGTCGCCCGTTGTGTTTCTCGAACAGCCGAAATCCAGAGAACACTGTTGTTGTTCCTTAGCCTGCCACCACACCTACACGATAAAAGATTTGTGTGACCTATTTGTTTTTATAGGTCCATTGTTGTTAGTGGCAGAATATGAAAAATATGTTTTTGGAGACTCAAAACTGTTTATATATGTTCCTTTTGGCACCTAAATTTGTTTGACTTTCAAAGATTTTATATTTGTGCCTTTTGGAACCCAAATTGGTATAGTTTTCACGTGTTTGGGTCTATACCAACAATTATTTCGATTATGTCCAAATTCTCTACAAAACGTGCACATTAAATTGACTTGATTAAATTTTGTGTTTCTATGACTACGATTTTAAACATGATTTCCAATTATTTCAGATCGAGCAAAAACACTTTTACTTTTTGCATTATCATTATTTTGTGATTTCCCAAAGCCTAGTCCTTTTCTATTGTTAGCAAAAATTTGATTTCCAAATAACATTTTGAAAGATTTTTCGCCTCTTGAAAAGTTATTCAAAGATTTCTCAAGATTTTGGACTTTGGTTTTTAATGTTGAATTTTCAGTGACAAGTGAGGTGCATCGATTAATAAAATCCTTTCTCCTAGTGTCGATGGTTTCCTTAAGATTCAAGTTTTCATTTTCAAGACTTTCAAAGTTATTCCTCAGTTTTGATAATTCTGAATCTAAAATCTTACATTTTTTACATTCTAGGTTTTGAATATTTTCAAGTTCAGTTTTTAACCTATAATTTTCACGAGCAAATTCTCTCCTATCAGATTTCAGTTTTTCAATTTTAGATTCAAGAGTATCCACTACCTTAGTAAGATCAGAACACATAAAAACAAGTTCTTTATAAGAAAACTCACTTGCCTCACTAGATTCGTCGGAGGTTGCTTCTGATTCTGATTTTGCCATGCAACACAAGTTAGCCTCCTCTGGGCTGCTATCCGAAGCTTCCTCTCCTTCTTCATCATCCCAAGTCGCTGCAAATACCTTCTTCGCCTTTTTCTTTTCTTTGTTGTTTTTGAGAAGTGGGCATTTTGGTTTGATGTGGCCAGGCTTGTTGCAGTTATAACATGTCAGTTCATTATCGGAATTTTCGGAATCTTTTGACCTATTGCCCTTTGTTTTCTTCTTGCGTGGCTTGAATCTAGACCATCTTCTAAGATTATTGACAGCCATTGCAAGCTCTTCAATTGGATCTTCTTCATCGCTTTCTTCTTTACTTTTTAAGGCAATCGTCTTCTTCTTTGGTTCGGAGTTGTTGCGTTCTTCCTTTGCTTTTAACTCAAGCTCATATGTCATCAAGTTGCCAATCAACTCCTCCATGCTTAGTTTGCTCAGATCTTTCGATTCTTGGATTGCTGTGACTTTTGCCTCAAAGTTCATTGGTAAAACTCGTAGTATCTTCCGCACAAGCTCTACCTCAGTGAATACCTTCCCAAGCGCTCTAGCATTGTATACCAAGGTTGAAAAGCGTCCAAACATATCCTTTATGCTCTCGCCTTTGTCCATCACAAAGTTTTCGTATTCATTGCTGAATAGGGCTAGCCGAGACTCCTTGACTTGAGAAGTTCCTTCGTGTGTCACCTCCAAAGCATGCCATATTTCCTGTGCTGTTGTACAATGAGAAATTCTATTAAATTCATTTTTATCAAGAGCACATATCAAAGCATTCATGGCTTTAGCATTTGTCGTTTTCAATTTCTTATCATTAGCATCCCACCTATCCTTTGGTTTAGGAATCTCAGTACCACCAACGATTATAGTGGGAGGTTTATAGCCAGTTTCAATAATATCCCAAACATCATAATCAACGGAACTAAGATAAATACTCATCCTAACTTTCCAATAAGCATAATCGTTTCCGTTAAACATGGGTGGCCTAGCAATAGATTGCCCCTCAGAAAAAGCATTATTTTGTAGACTCATGACTCTAGAGTTAAATAAAAAAAATACCGGGCTCTGATACCACTTGTAGGATCTAGATTAACCCTAGAGAGGGGGGTGAATAGGGTTATAGCAAATTTTCTCTAATTAAACACAGAAATATAATAGCAGAAATAAATATGCTGAAAAGTAAATCACACACAAAATTTACCCAGCTTCGGCAACCCTTGCCTACTGCTGCATTCACAGATTTCTATTAGAATTAAACAGTATCACGCTTACAAACACTCTACTAGACTCGCAGACCCTTTTGCTCCCGCTCACAAACACTCTACTAGACTCGCACACCCTGCTCCCGCCTATAGAGTTTCGCTCACTCGCAAACACTGCTCCCGCCTATAGAGCTTTGCAAACTCGCACACCCTGCTCACCGAACTAATTCAAAATAGACAATCTGACACTACCTAAACCTAGGTGGTGATTTACTAACTCTTTGAATCGTAAAATAAAAAACAATAATTTAAAAACAATAGACAATAACCCTAAACTAATTAACAATATAAAGAAGCCTTAAATTCAAAACCCCCTTTTATTTTTAAGACCGGCCCACTTCCTTATTTCACCCGATCCTCTTTTGTCTCGTTCGTGAGAAATAATGGCGGCTTCGTTCTGATTAGGGCTTCGTTCCCTTTTGTTCCAGTTAGGGCTTCGGCTCTAATTAGTGCTTCGGTTTCTTCAATTGATCTGTGATTTGTTGCCCTAGCTCGCTGCTTCTCTGATGGTTGACTATTGCTCGTTTTGCAGTTGCTCGATCGAGTTCGTTGCTTGTGAATTCGGTATGTACTATCTCCTTTTGCTTTTCTAAATTGATACTTGAACTCGATACACTTGCCGATGATGATTTTGGGTATTATATAGGATTTGATTTCCTAGAATTACGTTCGTATATGTTGATTTGAAGTTGTCAAATTCTTCATCTCTGCCACTTGATGATGCTTGAATGATTGAGATCGATTCTGACTTTTTCATATGCGTATAATTTTATTTCTTGCGTCCCACGGCTTTGATGTTAACTTGTTCATATTTCTTGCTTGGTTGGTCACGGCTTTAATTCATTTTCGTGATGACCACGATGTTGATTTCTACTGCTTCGGCCTTGACTCGTTCATCTTGTAGTCTTCGACCTTTTTCTCTGGTACTTAAATTTTCAATCATGATGTTGTTTGGTTATTTGTTCATGTGATTCCCTGTTGCTCGGTTACTGATGCATTAGTTGTTGGCATATTTGCTTTGTACTTCATTTGAGGTTGTAGCTTTGGTCTTTGTTGCTCTGGTCCTGTTGCCTTCAGTTGCTTGTTGAAGATATTGCACTGCATCACCACTGTTCTTTGCATTTGTACATATGAATGTGCTCACTGTTGTATTACAGTACACTGCATATTAGTCTTCTCATGTTTGAGGCTGTTCTTTCATTGACATTTGTTCACTTTGATTCTGCATAACTTGTAGCTTGCTGTACATATGAACTTGCAGTTTTCTGTCCACCTGTATCATGCTTGGCTTTGTGTAGTTGATGTTGTACACTGTCTTGTGCATTGCCCCATTCACTGTTGCTGTGCAGTTGCAATGCCTTGCTTGGTCTCTGTTACATGCTTGCTGTTGCATGCTTGTGATATTCATGTTGATTTGATGATGCTGGTATTTGCTGATATATTACTTTGAATTGCATACACTTTATGTTGACATTTTCTTTGACACAGATGCTACACTTGTTCATTGTTGTTCAAGTGTACTTGTCTTCATAAAATTGTCACTGTGCTTCTGACCTTTCTGGTCTCTGATCATTGCTTGGTCATCTTGGTGGCTTGAGCATTTGGTCTGTGTTGCATTGTTCCATGTGTCTTGCCTTTGACTGTTTGCATACACTTTTGGTCATGTTGTACTCATTTGCCACTGAGTTGCATTGAATAGCTGGTCTTTGTAGTTGTTTATTTGAGTCAGTGCTTCACCATACTTGTTGTTTGCTGTGGATACTGTGTTCATGTTTGTCGTGCTTGTAGTCTGGTCCATTGAGTTTGATCATCCATTGTAGCTTTTGTGCATTTCTGTCCACTGAGTTGTTGCAGTTTCACTTGTATACTTAAGTCAGTGCTGTGTTTGATGTTGTACTTTGGTCTATTGGGCTGCATTTGTGTATATTTGATCATTTTTGCTGTCCACTGCAGTTTGTAGTGATATTGAGCATTGCATATTTGAAGTCTTGTATCATTTCTTGGTCATTGCACCGATTCTTGGTGGCATTTGGTTCTGCACCATATTGTATTGTCATATTTTATTCCTGTTTGAGTTTGTAACTTGGAGTCTGCAACTTGATTTGTGCCTTGTCCATTCTCATGTGTTCATGTTGCTTATGTATTCTGGTCAGTGGTGCTTTGAGTCTGCACTGCTTGTTGATGTTGCTTGTGGCACTTGTACAGTGTTGTACTTGTTGTCTTTGACCTGAGCATGTTTATATTGAACTACCTCCTGTACTTGTATTCTGGTTCTTCATGCAGCCTTTTGGTCTGACTGTTGCATTTGTATACTTGGTCGAGTCCATTTGCATTCTGCAGGCTTGTACTGGAACTGTTTGTAGTCAATTGCTTTATCTATTTGCCTTGAGTTGAACCTATCTTGGGTTTGACCTTGTTTTTGATTTCTGTGTTTTTTTTTTTATTTTTGCACACGAGTTGGCGAGGCAGTGCACACGTATACGAATGTACACGTGTGTACTGCAGCCACTCATAGTTACCTGTCCCTGATAAAAAATACTGATATGCACAGATATCGCACAGTCAAAAATGATGACGAACAACCCAAATAACTGAGGCAAACAATGTTTTCAAAATCATCGTTTCTTTCAAATTTCAAAAATATTTCTCTTTCAATTTTACTGCGTTTGAAAATATTTTTGCAGATTACTCAAGATGCTGGATTCAAACTGGATTATAGTTGAAGACAAAAATATGAGTGTGAGTGATATGTAGTAAGGTTGTGATGTAAATGTGAAATGTCATGTATTGCAGTCAAAATTGTATATGTATAGTGAGAGCTTGAAATTGTACTATCAAAGTTGTAATAAATATTTGTTTGAATAAAAATTTCTGTTTGAATTCAAAATCTGTTTAACTTGTTCTGTTTGAATTCAAATTCGAATTCTGTGTAATTTATTTTATTCAACAAATATTTATTTATTCTATGAAAAATAGTACATTAACAAATACATTTAAATGAATGTATATATGTTTATTATCATCAAACAAAAATCATATAGCGCAAAGCACATATTCAACATCAAGCACCCTTACCATAGGATTGCGGGGTAGGAGGTGCTCACCAGTAACCTCATCGAAGGAAATATCATGGAGGTTCGGGTCCAGATCTGGATGACCCGCAAATGAGTTACGAGCCAAGCCGGGACGATCAACATGAGTAACGGTAGGATTCTATGATGGATGTGGATATGGTATGGACTCGGTATCCTCCCCCCGTAATATCATGAATAGGCTGGGTTGGGGGCTGGGGTCCAAGTGAAGGTTCGAACATGGAACGCCTCCTCTTCCTCTTTTGAATATCCTCTTCAATGACTCCGAGAAGAGGATGGTAGTCGACTACGCCCCCGGAACGGTCAGTCGAGGGCTTCGGTTTAGCAGAAGCTTTGAGGAGTTTGAACTGTTCGAGGCGGTGCCGAATGTCTGATGTCTTGGCCGTCTTACCCGTTCCTGAAATAAAAACCAAGTGTTACAAGCATGTATGAGACTATAATCAAAGAAACATGTGAAGTTAAAAGAGGAGTCAAGAATTCATCTTGAACCGCCGAAGTTGCCCTAGCTGAAATACTCTCAGAAGATGGACTGGCACCAGTCCCGGCCTTATCAGATTTCTTCGGTTTCTCCACCAAAGCCGACCCTTCCTCCAACCCCTCAAAGGCTTGGCGGAACGCATCATCCGTCCACTCTTGAATCTCACCCGCTTGCCCAGAGGTCAAGGCACCAACGCCACTACCACCCTGTCCTTCGCCACCATTACCACCATCACCTTCTCCATCGCCTCCGCTCTCCTCCTCGCCTCTTTCCTCCTCTCCACTTTCCTCCTCCGGAACATCTGGGCATGTGCTGGGAGAGGGCCCATCAGATTTCTTGAGCTTCTTCCCCCCGACGACAGGAGGTATCGAGAAGGGTCTCCTCTTGCTACTCTTTGTCGTGGCCCCTCCTTTAGCTTTGGCAGCTCTTTCCTCGGCCGTATCCCTCTGCTTGACCACAGACTGATGTGGTAGAATCAAGTTGTGTCCTAGGAGAGTGGCATTCCTGATTAGGTAAGAAGCTGACCTATCCCCTCCCGAAATGGCCTCTATCTCCGCGGCCATCTGAACCAGGTGATCATTCTCCACGACCGCAAAGCCACCTGTCGCTAGCAAGAAATAAAAACACATAAGAAGAAGCATCTCAGCCAAAACAGAAATTATAAATAAGCTTCAACTTATAGCCAGAGGTGAAGCGGTGGATAGAAACGGAGTCATCCTGGACAAAGAACCATTCCTTCTTAAACATGATGAACTTTGAATACAAGTCCAGGACCGGCTTGAAGGACACGGCCGATTCCAAGCTGATGTACGGAGACCCCTTCTTGTAGCCTCTCAAGTTATATAGATACCGAATCTCCCGGTTAGAGGGGGGCGCCCGTATTTTCTCTGGAAAATCACGAATAGGCACACCAAGATAGCGTAGGAGTTGGGCTGGAGTTGGAAAGGGGCCACCTTCAAATAGGTGACGAAGCTAATTATCCAAGCATTGATTGGAGGAATGGCCCCACACATGCAGTTGTGCCTACTATAAGCGAAGTATCCTTCAGGGGGATTATATGGCATGACCCCCTTCCCTGGCAACAGCATGCGTGCTCTATAAATCCCAAAGGAGCGGGAGATAACATCAAGCTGCTCCTCTCTGAGAGAGCTTGGAAAGCAATCAGGAGGAGAGTTCAGAAGCTCTTGAGGACCATATATGTCCACTAGTGATCTCGGGGTGGGTCCCTGTCATCCCGGTCCTGGCTGGGCCGGGGGCACCACAGGGGACTCTCTTCTGTCCGTAGATTTTCTCTTTTCTGATCGAGTTTCCACTTTGTGAGACATTATCCGCAACACAAGAAAGTACATCATTAGAGTAGGAGTATGAAAATATAAACAAACAAGTATATGCGGCCTGGAGTCTCATTCTCAATACGAAACATAAAAGTTTGAGGCTAAAGTCCACTCGGCCTCGCACTTCTCAAACTCCCAAGTCCATCCGGTAGTACAAGGTCGAAAGGCCATTCGACACTCAAACTACCGAGCCCATTCGGTAGAGCAAGGCAGAAGGCCATTCGGCGCTATACTCCTCAGCTCATTCGGCACTCAAGCACACTCGGTAGTTCAAGATTAAAACCCCATTCGACAATCACCTAATTCGGCAATCTAACGTGATTCGGCGGTGAGTTTGATTCAGCAGGAGAGAATCTGATTCGGCTATCAAGCTTGGTAGGGAATAACGAAGGCATAACACCCCTACTTATAGGAGAACGCAGGATGACCGGACCGGCTAATTTGGCACATAGGACCGGATGAAAACACCCAAGCTAGAACAAAGCGCGACATATACAAGCATATGCCCCACTTTGAGGGGCAAGTGTTAGGGGTGTTTCCACTGAGCCATTACAAGGAGGGTACCACCGAACAAAACCTTTCCACTTCACTGCCGAACCAAACCTCTCCACTTCACTGCCGAACCAAGCCCCTCCACTTCATTGCCGAACCAAGCCTTTCCACTTCACTACCGAACCAAGGCCTCTCCAACACCTACCGGACCAAGTCCCTCTCCTCCATCACCGGACCAACCTCTACCGGACCAACCCACTTTACCTACCACCGTACCACCTTTACCAGACCAACCCACTTCACCTACCACCGAACCAAGGCCTTGCCGAACCAACGTTGCCAGGCCAAATTGCATCAGCCCAGGCCCACCAGCAGCTATATACATCCAGGACCCCTACCCCCAGCCTCACTCTATAAATAGAGGGGCATGGGTACAACAATGGGGAACAAGTTTGAGAGCTCAAGCACGGATAGAACTTTCAAACAACTTTCAGATACTTGTAATCAAAGCTTTGTACTTGTAACCTGAAAAGTAAAGGAGAATAACATATAAAGTGGACGTAGGCACATTCTGACCGAACCACTATAAATCTGTGTGTCTTTTACAGTTTAGTCCATCTATTTTATATATTTGCATAAATCACCCAAATCACCAAGAACAACGTATAATCAACTAAATCATATGACTTGGAGGTGTTTGCCCATTTTTTTTTCAAACAATTTACAAACTTAAGAAGTTGTCGAAATGATTCATAAATATATGAAGGAATGAATATGAATTTAAAAGTTAAGAAACTTACATATGAATTTATTCACTAATGAATGTTAATATTAACTGGAAATCAAGTTATATATATAATTAAATAATAAATGTGAATTGAACAGAAATGAAGTGAATATAATGCTTTGAAATTTGTTCATTAATGACTTTAAATATTGAATGGGAACTAAATTGTGTAAGTAATGAAAGAAAATAATAAAAGATCATTATTGTATGAGTGAATGAAAATGAATAAAAGGTCAATGATGTGAAAATGAAACCAATTGAATAAACTTAACTAACACTTAAAATTCTATGTGTTTGGATTATGGGATGTTTGGGGAGTGATACTTTAAATTGTTTAAGTTGTATGAATAACCTATTAAGTAATTATATAAGGCCGCTGAGTATATGGTACACTTGGTAGTTTATTTATCATCTTTATATGATGAGAAGTTTCTGAACCTGAACAAACCATTTGTTTTGGTTGCTATGGATATATGATTGATTCTTTTGTTGCAAATGATGGTCGTGCTATTTTGTTTGCATATGTTTTGTGTTGATTTGCTTATATTATTAATTGAAACGACTAAAATATTAATCTTTCACATAATTTTAACTCTTTTGAGTTATGTAAGTGAAATATAGGTTTATGGAAGTAATAGTTACTGTTTTTGGTTTCATAAATAAAATTTATTGCCCGACAAATAGGAACATTTCTGGATTACGGTTTAAGAACGATATTTTATTATTTTTTCCATGGTTTGGAATGTTTATTATTAAAATATGATATATACATATATACTAAAATTATTTATATTATTATTTTCGAGACCATTCCGTACAAAGGAGACTATGCGAAAAAAATTCATAAATTCAAGACTTAGAAATTTTTGTGAAAGTGAAAATATTTTCAAACTTTTATTTAACTTGAATATGAAAGATTTAATTGTCTATAAATTGATATATTTTATTTAAATACTTAATTATGTAAATTTAATGTGTTTATAAATTAATTATTTTGAATAAAAATGTATCAAACTTCTTAATTCATTCTTGTCCCTTTTCGAGGACGAAAAGTTTGAGTGGGTGAGAGTGTAACGACCCGTATATTTTTGATGATTAAAACTATTAAATTAAATAAGATTTTGAAATTTAATATTGTGAGAAATTAAAATTTATGATTTATTGATGAGAAAAAAATTAGAATATGATTTAATAAAGAATGTTATTGGCAATTATTTTAATGTAATTTAATCAACTAAAATTATTGTAATGTTAATTTACTTACATTTGTAAATAAGGAATTCAATTGGTAATTAATGGTACTAGTGAAATTGAAACAATATAATTAATATGGCAAAGGATGCTAATTGTGAAGTTTGAATGAAAAAAATTATAAACTAATGCTAATTATATTCATAAGATGATGATTCATTGAATTAGAAGAGTGTAAATTGAAATAAAAGAAATTGATTGAATTAAAAAATAGTTAACTAGGATTTTATTATAGTTTTAATTGAACATTAAAATTAGTGCAATATTTAAATATTGAATTTGACATGGAAAATTTATGTAAGATTATAAATTCTATGTAACCAGGAATGATGGAAATTTTAAACTTTAATTTTGAATTTAAAGGGATTAATCAATTTAATGCTAATTTATTTAATTAGTGTGAAAATTATCCATTTTTAAAATTGTCTCGGATTTTTATGAAACTAGCTTCATCGGATCCGTGGTAGTGAATTATTATAGGATTTTCAAGTTTCATAGCGATTGGACTTATTTTTTGATTGTGCGAGCTTGAAACATGTAGAAATCAATTAAAGGATTTCAAATAATATAATCTAATTTTGAATGCTAACTTTTTTATACAATGGAATTTGGATTTGAAATTAGTTCCACTGAGTTTATAAATATCGAAAAAATGTATTAGATATATGAGGTAACCTACTTTTGTTTCGGGAATGAAATGGGCTTCGTGGTCATTGTTTCGACCCAAATTGATCCGTCCATCCATTTCTATTTCAGCTTTGCCTATTTATAGGTTGTTAAAGCCCTAGAAGCATTTTATTTCTATTATCTGTACGTACACTTCTATCTCATTTTCTCTTCCCAATGGCAGACAAACCAAACCCTAATTCAAATTCTAAATCAAACTCAAGAAATCTGAACTCCAAACCATAGCAAATTATATATCTTTTGAAAGCTCTCAACGAACGTAGTTTACTACTATAATTTGTTTTTCAATCAAAGTCTCCTTTTTTCCAGAAATCAATGATTTATTCTCAACCGTCCGTTCTAGGGTTTCATATTTAACACGAATTGTTAAACACTCAACGATCGGAAGTTGCTCATCGTAGAGGACGATGAGTGGAGCAGATCCATGCAGTTAGTTATCGAGATAGTCATCGCAATTATCCATAAATCGAGGCCTATGGTGGCGATGGTGGATCGTGATAGTGGACGGTAGATGGTCGTTCGCGTGGGCCATACGTGCGCCCGACATGGGCATGACGGTGCTGGAGTCAGATCATGGTGAAGTAGCTTGGATCAGTGGTGGTAGGCTAATGTTCATGGTGGCTATTGGGTTCAGTCTGCGTGTAGGGGCCGCATGTGATTAGGGTTGGAACGATAGTGATAAATTTACGTTTTTGCCCTTTGTTTTAATATTATTTAATTTTGAATTTCTTTAATTGGTCTAACTAAAATAATTTTTGCATGCGAACTCGGATTTGGACGTGGTTTTTTCTAGTGTGATTGTATCAAAATTTTGAACAACATAGAACTGGTTTGGTTGGATTCTAAGACATTAAATTTTAGGCTTTATTTGTATTTTAAATCGACTAGAAATCTAAGTTGAGTGATTTAACCCAGTCACGCTATACTAAACTTTCTCATGTTAGATACATTTAATTTATGAAGTGATAAGAAATTGGTTGATTGTTTGGTATTTTGAATTGCCATTTAAATTAAATTTAAATTTATATTGAATTAAATTGCCATTTAATTAATATTGGGATTAAATTGCTAGTTAAATACTTAATAATGATAACCAGTTAATTATTGTGATTTATTTGTTGATTTGAATAATGAGTGTGATGGATGCTTAGTTGTTGACATCTTGGATGATTTGATGTTATGTTTATTTTATATGTTGTTATCACACTGCAAGTTCTCTTAGTTATTGTTAGGATTCACTATTGGTTGAAATGATACATACTCGAACGATCTTATAGCTTAGGGAAAAATCATTATGGGTTAAAATGATAAACCCTGAGCGATTTTATTGATGTGGAAAATTGTGATTCAGGATACGGGTTGAAATGATATATATATCTAGAAATTAAAATTTACCACGGGTTGAAATGATATATATCCGTATCACTTGACCATAGGGTAGAAAATTATATACAGACACCGTTGGTTTGTTTTAAATTATTTTCTAAATAATAAAGTATGTTTGATTTATAAATTTTATTTTTAAAATTTTATTTAATGATTTTATTTAAAGTTTATATTTGGAAAATAATTTATTTCATATGTTTTAAAGTTTCAAATTATATGTCAATATATGGTTTAAAATTGTAATTTTAAGATGTTTAACTTATAAATTTATTTAGTTTTTAATATATATTTCAAATAGTTTAAAATTTTAATTTAATAAAATATTTAATATAGTTTTAAAATATTTATTTTAAATTTTTTTAGGAAAGCAAGCTGGCCATATAGTAGGCCATACCACTGTATAAATAATAGAAAAATAGGTGTTCTGCACATGTATAGAACAACTAAAAGGCAAAAAGGCCCAAAAGACAAATATAAAAAGCACAGGAGCTAGATAGAGGTGCCTAAACTAGTATAACAACATGACTATGCTCCCTCAGAAGAGGAAGAACAACCACGACCTACATTCGATGATGGACCAATAACATGTGATAAGCCTAAGTAGAGAGTAGCCAGACGTGGGTCATAACTTTCTGAATCAGGAAAGTAAATAAATTTCCTATCCCATGTGACATCATAAAACTTGCTTTTGTTCTCCTCACCAATCTTGCCCACCCTTGTAAGCCATAAACCATCTCCCTCAATATGGTAGATAAGAAAACGACTCTCGCCCGTAATATCACTAATAATGCATAAAAAGTGTCAGTCTACGGGGAATATCTCATATCAAAGGAGCGTGAACCCAAGCACGTTTGTCAGAATTTTAGGATATTGCATCAGACGTAGTATAAGAAGGAACCAATCCAATGCCGATGGTGATAAACTAACCGATGGAGCTACACAAGCTGAAGCAATAACAGGAGGATCGACATGGGGAGCTACAACGATGGGTTCATCAGAAGCATCAACTAAGGGAGCTACAGGGGCAACCTTCAAAATCCACTTTCGGACTGGAAGACGAGGAAGAGGAATCCAGTCAGCTAGGGGAACAAAGCCTACAACTACCGATCAAGAACATGCATCTGAAAGATGCCCAAAAGACAGACATGACGTGCATATCTCGAGTTTCCAAATGTAGCAAACTCTAACCTCAGCAAACTGGCTCTCATCTAGTCTGACCTTTAAAAATGAAGGTAATGGTTTGTCAGGAGTAATCTAGATTAGATCTTTAGAATAGACTAATTTCTTTCTAGCCATAGTGTTTGCGTCATAACGTATCACGTTAACAACTAGACAAGTTAGCTAGTTAATCCTGATAAGCGGCTAAAGAACATATGGAATGTGAGAAAAGTGAGCCCAGACAGGAATAGATAAATTTGGGTCTTTTGTCTGATCCATAGAAGGACTCCAAGTACTGATAATGAATGGTTTCCCATCTATAAGAATTGGGTCCGCTCCCAGAATATGATGCCTTTCATCACTATGTGAGAATTTAAAATAGAACATTTCGTTGTCGAAGTTTACACTCAAATCCCCCAGTCTTCCATACCTGGTTGCACCTCGCCTTAAATAAGTGATATGGAGGATTGGAGTGAAGAAAAAAACCATTAAGTTCTCTTTCCAATAATCCACGCCGGCCTCAATCACTTCCTTCTGTGGGATCATCACACCCTTAACCTTAACTATATCAAAGCGATAAGGAAAATGTTTATCGACATTATTTTTAACAATTTGGTAAATAACGATGACCACTTAGGGAAGACCACGGTAGAGGAAGATCCAATGGACCAACGAACGTTGCAGTAAACATAGGAATGTTGTATATGGCATTGCTACAAGTACCTAGAGTGTAACCCTTTAATAACCCATTTTCAGCATTGTTTAACACAACAACATCATCCACAGACATACGGTCATCGTTTACCACATCACCAACAGCCGTAGGCGCTAGATCAAAATCAATTTGCCTACTCTTGGCATCACCCATTATAGATCCAAAATTCAACCCAACAGTAGTTTGAGTCCAAGATTTATTACCTTCATTTGATAATAACGGAGCTAACGGATTCAAACCAAGATGGTTGATAGGAATTTTAGAACCAGTAGGACGCGGGGAGCTTAATTCGTTTAGAAGCTATGATATTGGGATGTCACGAGATGCTACCGTGACAGGTACGCTAATAAATTTTTGAGCAGAGATGCAAGCTGTGACAGCAGATGGAACCTTGGAATCACTAGCTGTGCCAATCGAGATAGCATTTCCACCATCTAGATCAATGGAGGAGGCAGACAGAGCAAGCTTCTGCTTCGACATAGGAAAGAGATGATGTAGACAAAAGAGCAAAAGGAAAAGGCAGACTAGGGAGGAAAAGAAGATCAGAGGCCAAATGTCACGGCCCAGCTTTCATTCCAAAGAAAGACGTATCATCATTAAGAAAGAAATAGGTAGAAAAGAGAATAGATAGAAAGAAAGGAACAAAAATACCAGAATTTCACGGTGGAAACGGAAAAATATATTATATCACATAGATATTACAGTCATTACACATCAGAGTCGGTACAGTTACAACATCACATTAGACGGTCATGAAGACCTGTCTATCCATTACATTCCAAATACAAATAGAAAAATGATACCAACACAGGGGAAATAGATATATATAGATAGGCCAAGTCTCCTGTTCCTAGCTTTTCCAAAATTTGTTAAGCCAACCTGATCACTTGGCTACTCATCAAAATTTGAGTACCCATGAGTTTAAGAAACACAGAATAAACTCCGGGTCAGACATGGGTCTGGTGAGTAAACAGTTAAATTGATTAACTTGAAAAACAATTGAAATAAAAGGTATCTCGTAAGACTCTCCGCAAATAAAACACGAATAAGTTTTTCCCTTACGATAAACAAAACATTTGATAGGAAATCTAGTTATATTATAATAGTGTCTAGGGTTTCCAAATAAATATATTCACATAGCGCAAATTGTTACATTCATTAAATTCCAGCATAAATAAGTATACAATCAAGTCCGAGATCACCTATTAGAGATTGGATTCCATACAATGGCAGGGCTACTGGGGTACCACCCGTCATAGTACGTGGTCTAGATCACTGTATCGAGGATCCACCCTTATCCCCTGCAACACAAGACCGGAGCTACCCCTTACTGAATAGTCCGATAAGACAACCCCACGGTTGTGGCCAAAAACCGCTCACACGGCCGAATAAAGGGACGTCTAGACAGGGGAAAATCTTATCCTACTTGGGTGCTACCCACATAGCCTTGCGTGCACCTCCCTTATTTTAGCCATTCCCGGTTGATGAGGCTTGAGGCTACGATTAATTTTTTGGAACACTTATCTTGGAATGCTCATCGTCCTCCATTGACGATGGTCTAATAACATTCATCCATACAAGTTCATTCCAGGTTCGAAGGAAACCGAAAGCACCATCTCCGAGGCACTCATTTTGGAATCACCCTCGGAGTTAACGACAAATAGCCCTTGCACTTTGAATCTCATCTCGATCTTCACTTGAGATTTCACGACCTATCGTTTAACTTGGATCGATGTGGTTTTGGGATAAAAATTTTTGATATCCGATCCCGGTCTCATCGAAATCTAAACGCTTCTTCAAGGCCAAGTTGTTTAAGTAAAAAAATTTAATTTAATCTAGAACTTTGTATCTATACAGCATCTCATCATAAACAAATAGCTTATAATTATCACAGCTATATCCAAAGTATTGCACATCACATAACATCACAGATTAACATACTATAAATATTAATCAATCCAAACATTCTATACAATCAATCATCCATAAGCAAGACTTATTAATCCATAAGTTTAATTAATTTAATTTTAAACCAACAAATTAATCACTTATGAATTAATTACCTAACCTGCTTAATTAATCATTAGCTAATTACATACCATTTGCTATTATCTAATTAATTAATGAAATTAATTAATCGTCCTTAATTACTTACATTAATTAATTATCTTATAATTATTAATTAATCCTTTTAATTATTAATTATTTAACCTTTAATTACTAATTAATTAAATCCTAAATTACTAATTAATTAATCCTAAACCACTAATTAATTAATGATTAATTACTAATTAATTAATTATTCTTTAAATACTTCCATTAATTAATTAATCTTTAATTACCCAAGACCTTAATTAATTTTTAAGATAAACCTTTTATATTGATTAATTACTTAATTATCATTAAAATCTTATTTAATAAATCTTAAAAATAAATTCATTATTAACTGTAAGTCTAATTAATAATTAAAACATTTACCCATTTTTAAATTTACTACTTAATTAAACTATTTAATTTAATTTAAAATAAACTTATGAATTAATTACAATAAAAGACATTTAATAAAATACCTTAAACTAAATTAATTTAAAACAGTTCATTTTATAACATTTAACTAATCCCAAAACTTAGTTAAAACATTAATTATTTAAAGAATTAGTTAAGAAAATGTTTAACTTGATTCATTTAAAAAATTTAAACTGCTAATATAAATTACCCGAGCTAAACCTAGTAGCAACCCGAGCCCAGACCCAAGAAATTCATCTTTTTTTTTTAACTTTGTTATGGTTTAAAATTTTAAAATTGTTAACATGCAAAACATTCACGACGACTCGAAGCCAAACCTGGGCCATCACCACACTTCCCCGAGCTCTCCCCCGAGGCAACCTCTCTTCTCCAATCGCACTGACACTAGAACCTCGTGCACATGCACCGCTGAATGAAACAACTCCTACCATCAATGCTACCTCCAGCACGTCGACGACTACCTCCACCTTCGATTCCGACCACCTGCTATTCAACATATCCACTAAATGGAAATCGAACAAATGTGAACTAACTAGAACAGAACCGATCGACCAAGAACCACCTCGACACGATGCCTCCAACTATCAGAGATGACGAAACCCCATCCATAGCTCCGTTGACCAACCACGCACATTTTCCTCTACCTTCGATCAACTCTGGAGCATTGACGACGACGCAGCAGCCCAATTTCCAACCTCGACCAAAACCTTGGCATAAAACCTACATCAACGCCGTGCCATCGCCACGGTGGACGATCAATCCAATAACTATTTTTCCCGAGTTCGTCAACCTCCCCGCTACCTCCAGCAGTGATCCCGACCTCACAGCTCACTCCGATCACCAGAAGATGTCCAAAACCCAAACTCCGTTCAACCCGAGATTCCTCACTCAGAACAACATTAAAAATCTGGATTTTATCTTTAAAACTCATGAATTTTGACGACGATTTAGATTACATAGGTGAATCAAAGAATCACGATATTCGAATTTGAGATATTTTAGAGTTTTCATCGTATTTTCCCGTGTTCCAAAAAATATTCAAACTTATTATACTTAAAAATATTTTTGAAATTAAGATGTTATTAATCTAAATACTTTTTGTTTAAACATCATTAGAAATAATAAATTTGAGGAAGAGAGATTGAATTTATACTTTGTTTTAACCTGTAAATTCAAAACAGGGACTCATATATACACACACAGACATGAACACTCCAACAAATTCATATTTACATACATGCAAGCATAATATACATTCATGCAAACAAATATCACTTCATCATTTCAAATGTATATCACATGCACAAGTTTTTAATAGATTAAAGCTTTGTTTACGGACGAGATATTATGTTGAACAGAGAAGTTTTGAACAGGAAATGCTTGACATTTTTGAAAACTTTGTAAACTGGAAATCACTTTAGCTTGTTAAGGTGATCTTTGCTTTGCTCTAGTTGAATTTGGTTGATGTTTCAGGTTTTAGGTTTATAAAGAGTTGTTGCTTTCAGATTTAATCTCAAGTTTGTTTTCAAGTTTTGAAAGAATTTGAAAATTAAAGGTAGGAAAAGAAAATGACGGTGTAAAGAAGAGATGAGATATATAACCTGATTTTAATTTTATTTCAAAAAAAAGAAAATAAATAATGTGACACTTGTTTAAATTGCATGCTATTAATCTTACACTTGTTAATTTGCATGTGTTGATTATTTTTAATATGTTTTTATACAGCTTTATATTTTATTTTCCATTTAGTTTAATATTAATATGTGTTTTTTGTTTTTATATTTAAACTTTACCATTGTTTATATTTCTGAAATCTTTAAGAAAATGATTTAAAACTAATTATACTAATAAATAATCATATATATAAATATATTAGTTTTCAAATCCAATTTATTTTTAAGATATTTATCTTTTGAATTTCAAATTCAAATTTAAATTCTATTTAAAATCTAGTTATATATACATATAAACAAACATATATTTTGCATATTTTAAATAATTTATAAAAGAACATTATCACATTATTATTTGCCTAAAATTCCTGGGATATCACATTCCTCCCCCCTTAAAAGAATTTCGTCCCTGAAATTTAAAACAAAAAGATAATCCAAAAGCTTTTATTTCAAACACTTTAAGCATACATATAAGCTATACACTAACAACCAAACAAACAATTTATTCAAACAACACTCCTAACTATCTTGACGCAAATCCGGATATGCTTTCCTAATACTATCTACAGTTTCCCAAGTACAATCTCTAAGATCATCGCTCCACTGAATCTTGACCAACTTCACTACTTTATTCCTCAGCTGCTTCTCATCTTGATCAACTATCTGGACTGGATGCCTGATTATAGTTAAGTCCGGTTCGATCTCCAAATCTTCTTGCATTGCCGGTTCCACAAACAGAGATGGGTCGTACACGTACTTCCTTAGATGAGATACGTGAAAAACATTGTGAATTCCGGCCATCCGGACTGGCAATTCAATCCTGTATGCCAAAGCACATATTCTCTCGAGCACACAGAACTGTCCAATATATCTCAGGGCAAGCTTTCCTGTCTTTCTAAATCTGATCGATCCTTTTAGGGAAAATCTTGACCAAAACAAATCACCGACTTCAAATTCCAATTGCCTTCGTGTCTTGTTCGCATAACTCTTTTGACGATCTTGGGCTGCTTTCATTCTCTTCTTGATTAGCTCCACCTTCACAGATGCCTCTCGAATCAAATCTGGACCAAGAACGAGACAATATCCCGATTTTACCCAATAGGATGGTGATCTACAAGGTCTCCCGTACATAGCTTTATAGGGTGCCATCTTAATACTTGCCCGATAACTATTATTGTACAATAATTCCACTAAATGCAAACGGTCCTCCCAAGATCCACCGAAATCCAAAACACAAGCCCTCAACATATCCTCAAGAATACGATTTAGCCTTTCTTTTTATCTATGGTTTGGGGATGATAGGTTGTACTTAAACTCAATCTTGTACCCAGAGCTATCTGTAGAGTTTTTCAAAATTTACTAGTAAAGATAAGATCACAATCACTCACTATGTTGATGGGGACTCCATGCAAACTGACGATCTCCTTCAAGAAAATCTCTGCTAAAGACGCTGCAGTTCTGGTTGCGTTAACCGGAATAAAGTGGGCGCTCTTTGTCAGTCGGTCTACGTTTACCCATATTCCTTCATTTCCTTTTCTAGTCCTTGGCAAACCATCAACAAAATCCGTCGATATCATTTCCCACTTCCATTTTGGGACTTCAAGAGGTTGCAACAATCCTGCGGTCTTCTGTTGATCACCCTTTACCTGCTGACAGATCGCACATCCATTGACGAAGGTAGCAACATCCTTCTTCATGCCTTTCTACCAGAAGACTCTCTTCATATCCTTATACATCTTTGAGATCCCCGGATGGATAATCAACCTAGAGCGATGACTATCTGATAAAACCTCTTGCCTCAGATCCTTGATATTTGGAACATAAATTCTCCTGTTGATCCTTAAAGTTTCCTGGTCATCGATCTCACAACTGGAGCATTGACCATTCTTGACCCTCCCAGTGATTGCTCTTCAATTTCTATCTGATCCTTGCTTACTCGCAATACTATCAAGTAGAGACGGAACAACTTCCATAATAGCCAAAACTGCTTTCCTTCTCAGAGCATCCGCCACAATATTCGGTCTCCCTGGAGTATAAAGAATATCTTGATCATATGATGCCAAAAAGTCTACCCATCTTTGCTGCCTAAAATTCAGATCCTTTTGGGAGAAAAGGTTTTTAAAGGTTTATACCAGTGAAAAGCTCGAACTTCTCTCCCAACAGATAGTGCCTCCAAATCTTGAGAGCAAAAATGATGGCCAGCAATTCCAGATCATGCATAGCGTATTTCTTCTCATGTGGCTTCAACTGACTACTCGCATACGTAATCACTTTCCCATTCTGCATTAGCACAGCACCTAGCTATACTCCACAAGCATCAGCGTAGACTTCGAATTTACTCTTACCATAAGGAACAGCTAGAACAGGTGCACTGGTCGGCCTGGCCTTCAGATCCAGGAATGCTTCTTCACACTTGAGGGTCAATTTAAACTTTGCTCCTTTCCTAGTAAGTTTGGTTAAGTGCAAAGGAATCTTAGAGTAGTCCTTGATAAATTTCTTATAGTACCCTGCCAAACCAAGAAAACTACAGACTTCCATAGGAGTCTTCGGTTGCTTCCACTCTTGAATAGCTCCTACCTTGGCCGGATCTATAGAAATACCCTTTTCATATACAACATGCCCCAAAAACCTCACTTCCGACTTCCAGAAATGGCACTTTGAATACTTAGCCTTCAGGACATGCCTCCTCAAAGTCTCCAACACTATTTCCAAATGTCGCTTATGCTCCTCCTCAGACTTGGAGTAGACGAGAATGTCGTCGATGAACACAAGCACGAACTTGTTCAGCACATCCCTAAAAACTCTATTCATCAGATCCATAAAATATGCTAGAGCATTGGTTAGCCCGAAAGGTATAACCAGCCACTCATAAAAACAATTAGGTCCTCTGAACGCAGTCAAGGGTATACTGTCTTTAGCTACCCTTAGCTGGTGAAAAGCCGAAGCTAGATCCGACTGGGAGAAAACAGAAGTTCCATGGAGTTGATAAAAAAGATCGTCTATACAAGGAAAGGGATACTTATTCCTAATAGTTACCTTATTCAACTCCCGATAATCCAAAAAGAATATTAATGACCCATCCGACTTGGCCACAATGACTATAGCAGAACCCAAACTAGAAAAACAAGGCCGGATCAAACCTCTCTCTAAGAAATCTTGGGCCTGCTTCACCGCTCTTCTCTCTCTCTCTCAGAGCCATCCTTCTACTGGGTTGAACAATAGGTATTGCTTCTAGAACTAACTCGATCTGAAACTCTATCTCCCGATTGGGGGTAAACCTTTAACTTCTTCGAAGACATCTGGAAAATCTTTGACCACTTTGATGGATCCTACGCCTTCTGGAGATGCCTCGATTACATGCAAAAGACTACTCAATTGAGCTCCAGAATTATCGCAAGTCACTTTTGGAATCCTTCTCAACTAGGTTTCCAAAGGCACAATTCTCTCTTCACAAACCAAAATTGCCTTATGCTTGTCCAAACAATCCATTCCCAAAATAAGGTCAAATCCCTTAAAATCCAATACAAATAGGTCATAAGAGAAACTATAGGATAGATAAGAAATTCTTAGGCCTCTATAGATCTTATCTAACTTGGTCACTCCCCTATAGGATTAGATACAAAAATAAGACGGTCTACCACACTAGGGGTAAGACGAAATTTCTCTATCGTAGCCAAAGAAATAAAACTAATGGAAGTACCATAATCAAACAAAACTGTAACAAAAATGCCATCTAAAAGCAAAGTACCTTCCAGAACGCCTTTGCCTGTCCTATCCGAAGAAGTTGATGGTCTTTCTTGAATAGAAAACACCCTAGTTGGCTGAGCTCTCTGAAGAAGCGGGCAAGCCTTCACCATGTGCCCAGGCTGTTGACAGTTGAAACACAAAGATTTCTGAACTATTGCGAAACCCGGTCCACTCTGATGCTACTTCTGCTGAGCTCTACCTCTAGGACATAACACTTGCTGACACACGAAACACTTACGAGCTCCGTTGTTGCCTCCCTATTTGTCTTTGCCTTACTTCTTTCAATTTGGGCTGAATTTTCTTTCGTTCGGATTGGAAGAAGTTCCACTCGGTGCTGCTACAGATGCTAGGGGTTTCTTGTTCATAAGCTCCACATACCTTAATGCCATGTCTATCAATTCCACGTATTGTAACGACCCGTAAATTTTGATTAATAGATTTGTTAGTTTAATTCAAATTTTGCAATTTAATTTAGGAAGAAATAAAAATTCTAGTAGTTATAACGAAGCAAATGATAGAAATTTAAATGTAGCGATTGAAATTAAGATTTAGAAATTCAAAAATGAAATGGCAATTAATTAAATTTATGAAATTTGTCATACTTGATTATAAGTTTAATTTAGGAAACAAACAGGAAAATTGAATTAACTAATGAAATTTTATAATCAGAGGTAGTTGAATGAATTCAATATTATGTAAGATATTTTAGTAATTGGTTGGAAATATAAACTTAAGTAAAAATTGAAATGCTACTAATTTAATATAATAAGAAGGTAAGTAATATAAATAAATGATCGTAAACTTTAGTAAATGAATTAATGTGCAAAGGTATTGAATTAAACATGAATAGCATGAATAGCATGAATATTAATAAATGAAATTTATGCAATAAATTGTTAAATGATGGCATTTATGAATGAAATAAGATTTGTAAGTAATAAAGGAAGGTATAAATAACTGGGTATAAGATTAAGTAAACAATTGAGTTGCTAAGAATTGGATTAAGCACAAATACTATAAATGAATAAATAAAATATAAATGAAGTTATGCAATAATGAATGAATAAATACATTGCAATAAAAGAAGAAACTGACATAACATTCATAAATGATAACGGATATTGGAATGGAATAAATGAGAATAATTGAAATAAGCTTAAAGGTAATTAATGTTAAATAATTACAATTGATAAGATACCTATTTGGGTAGTTAATAACTTAATGCGAAAACAATTGAAAACTTTTGACCCAATTTGTGTAGTTAAAGTAGTTTTGATTGGTCATTGAAGTTTGTTAATTCTAGAAGATGCAATCAATGTTAATTTTATTTATAATATGACGATTGGGTGATTTAAGAAGTGAAAAAAATCAAGATTTATGAATATATTTGAAATTTGAAATTCAATTTGTGGATTATTGCAAATAAGTGAAATTAGTCTTTAACTATTACGTTAGTGGAGTCTAATAAAGTAAAATGGGTATTCAATAGGAATTAATCTAATTAAGGTTATATTAGTATAAAAAGGGGTTGGACTAAGGAAATTTTATTAATTGGTTTTAAAAAAAACCTTAATTAATATGTGAAATAGACAAGATTTCAAATTTTAACCATTTATACAAATCTAAGATGTATATAGAAGTATCAATGTAATGAAACGTAAACAAATGTCAAATATAAGATGATGATTGTTTGAATAATAAGAATGGAAATCAACATTTATTTACTTAATTGAATATAATTAAGATAGTATGATTTATTGCAATTAAATGAAAATTTAATATTTAAAATATTGCATAAATGGAAATGTAGATGAAATCTAAGAAAATAAATATAAACAATCATGAACCAATGTAAATTGCATCCTTTTGATAACGATGAATTAAATAATAGGATGGAAAGTGAATTTAATAGAATAATTGGAAATTTAATTTATAATTCCGAATTTAATGAAATTGAGGATTTAGAACTTACATTTAAATTTATTTAAATCATTGTAAATGCTTGAGAAATATAAAGGCGATAAAATCTTCAATTTTAAAATTGAAATTTAAAATTTGATTTAATTAATTAATTATTAATTTATTTAATTATGGGAAAATAGCCTTTTTGGTCACTGACTCGGATTTCGACGAAACCAGTTTCATCGGATCCGTATTGGTAAATTATTGTAGGTTTCAAGTTTTGTAACAATTGGACTTGTCGTTTGATCGTACGAACGCGAAACGCCTTGAAATCAATTTAATTGAAATCAGTTGAAATCAATTTGAAAATATTGATTTCAGCATAACTTCTTCATATGATGGAATTTGGACATGAAACTTTTTCCATCGCGTTTAAAATATTTAAAAACACCTATTTTGATATATGGGTTTACCCAATTTCGTTTCGGAGTCAGAATGGGCTTTTTGGGCTAATTATCGTTGAGCACGTTTATAATTCGGATCCATCTGTCTATTCCAACTTTATTTATAAATACCCTGCTAAACCCTAACCTCCGCCTATTCTCATTTGTCTGCGCGTAAAAATTCATCAGCTCCTCCTCTTCTTCCAATGGCTGCAAACCCTAGATCCAATTTCAATTTCAAAAATCAAATCCAAAGCCTAAAATTCAAAGTCCTCAGAAAAATTCCAAAAAAATTATATGTTGAAGCTCTCGACGAGCGTAATTTAATGGTGTAATCTGTTTTTCGATTAGAGTTTCTGTGTAGCCAGATCGGGGCAAATTAGTTTCGGCCGTTCGTATTAGGGCGTGAGATTCAACGGTGGATTTGCAACGACTTGCCAATCGGAAAGTTACAGCGGGTAGGGTCGTCAAGGTGAGTTCATCTGTACGGTTGCTTCGTGTCGAAGGCACACAAATTCGCCAAATCTGGCCAACAAAGGTGGCGGCAGCGAACGGAGGGGAGGGCGTCGCGACCAGCGAGGTGACTATGGTGAGGGGCGGTTTTGCGTAGGGATGGTCGTGGTTGAGTCAGATCGGGTCCAGGATGGTGGTGGTTGGCGGGGCAATTGCTTGTAGGTGGCGGCTCAGTTGGAATTAGGGTTTCGTTCCCTGTTCTTGTTGCGTGCGTGCTTCCTGGGCGCGTGGGAGAAGACGTATTTTGGGTGACGTGGCTATCTAATATGGGTTAGTTTTATATTAATTTTAATTTTGTTTTCAAACGATTTAAATCGAATAACTTTCGCCTACGATATCCGTTTCACACGTAATTTTTTTGTTAGGATCATAATAAAATTCCGGATCTGTTAACGCCAGTTTCGACGAATTTGGAGATTGTCCAATTTTTGGGTTTAAATTGGATTTGAATTCAATTTAAATCCAAAAGGTGGGTGTTCTAACCCACTCACAACTTCTAAAATTTCTTATGTTTATTAAATTGATTTATGATGTGTTTAGAAATTTATTTATAGCTGTTTGGCATATATTTCATCATTATCTCAGTTAATTTGCATTCATATAATTTACTTGTTATTTAATTCATTTTTGCATATAAACTGCCAGTTAAAAATTTTAGTTAAATTTTTTATTGCATATAAACTGCTAGTTAAATTAATTTATTATTGCATATAAACTACAGTTAAACAGTTATTTAATTCATTATTGAAAAATTAACTGTCAGAAATTAATTATTATTATTTATGTGATTGTTTGAATTGGATGATAAATTGGTAAATGTTTGATGATTGATATGATGGATGAATGGATGCTATATTTATATTGTATAAACTGCAATTATAATGCATTTTCATTTTATTCAGGATTGCGGTTTGAAATGATATACAACCGCATTTTTATGTTAAATTGCGGATTGAAATGATAAATATCTGTATCACTTGACCATAGGATAGAAAATTATATACAGGCACTGCAGTATATATATATATATAATTATTGTGAAAATGATTTCTATGGTTTGGATAGGATACGGTTTAACAAATATTAATTTTTGATCTAAAAAAAATCTTATTTTATATATACATATATTGTTAAATTTTTGAATTTAAGCTATGTATGAATTTATTAAACAAAAATAAATAAGTTGAATAATGGAGTTTGATAATTTATATTGTATGATTAAGTACATGTATAAGATATTGTATATATAGAGTTTTAAATGGTTCTAATTAGTTAAGATTAGAGGATAAATTGGAAATTTATTTGGAATTGAGCTTATTTAAAAATTAAACTCCATAAGTTGGTGTAAACTTATTAAACTTGGAAATTTTTAACGGTATGATATTTATAACTGGATTTTTATTCCAGATAAATTAAATGAATATTTCTAGTATAAATAAATTGAAGGAAATATTTAATTGTTAGAGATTTGAATTTTATTTTATGGATTTATTTTGTGAATATTTCAAAACTAAATAATAGGACAATAAATTGTTGAATAGAATTTCCAACCTTAGTTTTGAAATTGTTAAATACTCAAAGTTTGAATATATTGAAATCGAGGTGTTTTATTGAAACTGAAAGTGAATCTAAATTTATGGGGTTTAGACCTAAAATTTTAAATGAATAAATTTGTGAAGTCGTGAAAATTATTTTATAAAGTAATTTTAAATTCATACTATTTTATTCTACATACTGTTTGAATATCCAAACCATTCAAGTTTTAGAAGTTATGGTTTTAAAACTATGAATTTCAAAGTATTATGTTTTGAAAGTTATAATTCAAATGTTTGGTCTCCAGATATTCTAAATTTTAAAGCAGTATGATTTTGGAAAAGAAATATATTTGAAATAAAAATGATATTATTGATTGGGTTTTATAAAAATAATATCAAAATGAGTTGTTTTGGAAATGGAAATGATATCGTATTTATGGGTTTTGAAATGGATAGTTATATTCTGGTTTTAAACTATAAATTATTTTTAAATGACCGCGGTGTTATAATAACGTTTGGTTGTTAAAGAGACCGGGATCGGAAGTTGTCATACTTTCTGCCAACTCCGAAAACCACTGTAACAACCGTGTACGCGGTGGAGATTCCAGAATGAAGTTGGTTGGTGGCGGCGTCTCCTTTAAGGTAAATACGTGGACCCAACTCCCGTGAGTTGGCATAAGGTGGCTAAAGCAGGAGCGATCGACGGATTAATAAGGCAGCACCTTTGATCGGACACTTCCCTTCGATACTATACTCTAACTTTGGATTGTTTCGGTGGCCACCTTCACTTTTGATTTCTTTGATTTGAGGGAGTTTGTCCGAGGTGGGCGGTAGCCGCGACACGCGTTACCACCGACCCAGAAGCGTAATTGGTATATCTACCCAGGATTTCCTAGTTGTGCCGTGTCACCTACCCTATCGCGCTTTGTACGAGTTTCTATTTATGTCGTACCTATGGAGTGTCTTGTCTCCCGATCAGGAGATATGCAGGCACTGTATAGACTATTGGCATTATTTTGTTAAGGGGAATATTGGGTCACTTCTTAACGCTATTTAAAAGTAAGTTTACTTTACAATTAGACACTATTATAATAGCGAAATATACTACATAGTAAATAGTTTAACGGATCCTTAGGAGATGTAAATCCCGAGCATCTCTTGAGTTACTGCACTCATATTTATTTCTGTTAATTCAACTTACATAAGATCTTTTAGTTCAGACTCGAGTGTTTTTGTCTTTTCAAATTCGCTCGGGTCAGTCCGAGCATTTCAGGATCGAAGACTTTAGCTCTGGAGGACGGAGACAAAGATTTCTATTATTGTTATTTATTATATTCTACTACACTCATTGTAACATCCCGCCTTTTCGCACGCTTTAAATCGACACATGTGCCAATTCAAACCATACGGAAGGGCGGATTGTTATGGGGTAAATAAGAAAAACGAGAAAGAATAAAACAAAAAAGAATCTCACAGCGGAAGAATAAAATATAATAATAAATATACAGTTCATAAACTGTTTACAAACATTTGATTCTTCTTTATACAATAAATATCAGAGTTCACATACCAATAATATTAATGCAGCGGAATACAGTGTAGTGGAACCATATAATATATAATAATAATAGAAATGAAATCTTCGTCTTCTTCCTCCAG
The DNA here is from genome assembly GCA_030765085.1 of Allium cepa. Lineage (NCBI taxonomy): Eukaryota > Viridiplantae > Streptophyta > Magnoliopsida > Asparagales > Amaryllidaceae > Allium > Allium cepa. Next base: position 577,832,960 of record CM060932.1, on the reverse strand, counting down.
AAAAATCTTCAAATCCTGAAACGCTTGGACTGACATGAGCGAATTGAAAAGACAAAACACTCGAGTCAGAACTAAAAGATCTTATGTAAGTTAAATTAACAGAAATGAATATGAGTACAGTAACTCAAGAGATGCTTGGGATTTACATCTCCTAAGGATCCGTTAAACTATTTACTATGTAGTATATTGCGATATTATAATAGTGTCTAATTGTAAAATAAACTTACTTTTTAATAGCGTTAAGGGGTTACCCATATAGCCCTTAACACAAGTAATGCCAATAGTCTATACAGTACCGTAATACCTCCTGACCGGGAAGCCACCAGAGGATACTCCATAGGTACGACACAAATAGAAACTCGTAGAAGGCGCGCTAGGGTTGGTGATACGGCACAACCAGGCAATGCCAGGGTAGATATACCAATTACGCTTCCGGGCTGATGGAAACGCGCAGCGCGCAGCTACCGTCCACCTCGAACAACACCCCCAAAATCAAAAGTAAAGTGGCCACCGAATCGATCCAAAAGTCATAGTATAATATCGAAGGAGTGCGTTCGATCAGAGGAATGACCTCATTGGCCCGTCAATCGCTCCTGTTTTAGCCACCTTATGCCAACTCACGGGAGTCGGGTCCACATATTTACCTTATAGGAAACACCGCCACCAACCTACTTCATTCTGCAATCTCCACCGCGTACACGGTTGTTAAAGTGGTTTTCGGAGTTGGCAGAGAGTATGACAACTTCCGATCCCGGTCTCTTTAACAACCAAACGTTATTATAACACCGCGGTCATTTAAAATAATTTAAATTTTAAAACCATAATAAAATATCCATTTTAAACCCATATAAATATGATATCATTTATATTTTAAAACCCCAAATCAATACGATATCATTTAGGCCCAAAATCATATAATGTCAATTTATTTTCCAATATATTTCCTTTCCAAAATCATAGGGTTTTCAAAGTAAAATATTTAGAAATAAAACTCTTGAATATAATATTTTCAAATCATACTACCTTGAAAATCATAACTTCGAAACAAATTTCTATCTCTTAAATGGTTAAATATTAAATTACTTTATAAAACACAACAGCTTCTTTAGATTTCACAAATCAATTTTCAAATATCGATTTAAACTTCCAAATACCATTTCAATTCTTATGTTTCAAATCTTTAAATATTTCACCATTCCAAAACAAACTCATTTGACAATCCCATATATATTAAATTCAATTACTTATTATTTAGACTTGAAATATTTACTTAATGAATTCAATATAATTTAAGAAAAACCTTTAACTTCACATAATTGGAAAATCTTTCAATTTATTATATATTCATTTAAATCAACCTGATATTCATTTAGATTGCTCTACACAAACATCAAGTTATAAAATCATATCCTTTAAAAATTTCTAAATTTTTATTTAATTCCAATTTAACTTAATATTCATCTTCCAACCTTATTCCCATTTAAGTCAATGAAACTCCAGAAATTAAATTTTTAAATAAATGCTTAATCGTATTTGATCTAAAAAAATCAAACTTAATTTTAAACTTCAAATCAAATTTATACAAAGCTTAAAAACTGGAAATTACTATATATATAATAACCTTTATCAATAACCAAATCAGTATCCCATAAACCATATATATATATAACTTTACAAAATCATAAAAAATCATTTCAAAATATTATATATATATATATATATATATATATATATATATATATATACCGCGGTGCCTGTATAAAATTTCCTACCCTATGGTCAAGTGATACGGATGTTTATCATTTCAATCACTACGCCATAGATGGCCTTCTGCAACATTTTTGCAAGGTGTTGCCAGGTAAAATGTTGCGATAGCTATACAATTTTGGTCCTACTGCAACGTTGAATTTTTGGTGTTGCCTTAGCCATAAAAATGTGTTGCTCTAGCCGAACAAGTGTAATTGATGCAACATTTTTTTATAGTGTTGCTATAGCAGACCTTTGCATATCTTTCGCACCGATCCGCGCCAATCTACCAAGGCAAATCCTACGTTGGAGAACGTGACACCTCATCAATCCGAACACCACTCCTTGATCTTTTAGAGTCGCGAAGAAAAAAAGCCCGCAAATAACTTTTTATTTTCATTCTTCTCTATCTTCTTACAAAGGTTCAAGCGTTTAACGATTTCGGTTCGATTAGGGCTTCGATTTGGGGGTTCAAGCTTTGTTCAGCGATTTCGCTTCGATTTGGGGGTTCAAGCATTGTTCACATCACTTTAGGGCTTCAATTTCGATTTTGAGGTATAACACTCTCTCCCATCACTTTAGGGTTTCGATTTAAACTACTTATAAATTCTTAATTCGGCCTGAATTAACAATTCGACTTGTCTAGGTTTCCTCTTGTTGGACACACACGCAAATTTTATCTTTTTTATGTTAAAATACTCATATTCATAATTGTAGTGATGGACAGCGAAAACATTTGGATAGAACTTCCAAAGTTTAGTGAGGGATATATTAGCGGGATAAGAGCCTTTATACAAAACGGTTTTTCTAAATTGGCCGTAGGCGATGAAATGACGTGCCCATGCAGAATTGTAAAAATAGCAAGTGGCGTCGTCCAGATATAATTTATGATCATCTCATCTACAATGGTCCAGTCCATTGTATGTGAAATGGATTTGTGAGGTTTCTCACCCAAATTTTGGAAGGAGTGATGAAGATATAGACTGTGATGTTGGTGATTTTGGAAATAATCTAGGTGAAATGTTGCACTGTACTCGTGGAAATATGCAGAACTGTGAAGATGAGAATTCTGATGCACCAAATGCCGATGCTAAAAGATTTTATCGCCTTGTCGAAGATGGAAAGCAGCCATTATATCCTGGCTGTTCAAAATTTTCGAGATTAAGTTTTATCTTCAGGCTTTATTCTTTAAAATGTATACATGGAATTACAGAGTCTGCAGTTGGGGATATACTAGAGTTGATGAGAGAGGCTTTTCCACGGGCCCACATACCTTTATCTTTTAGAGGTGCGAAGAAAATCATTAAAGATTTAGGTCTTGATTACAAAAAAATACACGCATGTCCAAACGATTGCATGCTCTATTGGGCAGAAAATGAAGATAAAGATGTCTGTAACTCTTGTGGTATTTCAAGGTGGGAAGAGGAAAAGAAAGGCACCCGTGACAATGATCCAGAGAAGTTGATTCACAAAGTCCCGGCAAAAGTAATGCGTTACTTTTCGCTAAAACCAAGGCTGCAAAGGCTGTTTATATGCAAGGAGTATTCACAACTTATGAGATGGCATTCTGTGGGCCGAAAAAAAGACGGAAAACTTAGACATCCAGCTGATAGCGAGACTTGGAAGGCGATGGATGCTATGTATCCTGATTTTTCATCAGAAAATAGAAATATCAGATTGGGTGTAGCCTCTGATGGATTCAATCCTTTTCGTACAATGAGTACAACTTACAGTACATGGCCAATTGTATTAGTTAACTACAACCTTCCACCTTGGTTGTGCATGAAGCCCGAAAATCTAATTCTTTCAACACTCATCTCCGGTCCAGAATCTCCAAAGAATAAAATTGATGTATATATGCAGCCTCTAATTGAAGAATTGAAAGAATTATGGGTTCTAGGCATAGAAACTTATGATGCCTTTATTGATAAAAAATTCATGTTACGTGCAAGTGTGTAGTGGACCATTAGCGATTTTCTGGGGTATGCAATGTTATCCGGTTGGAGCACAAAGGGTAAATTGGGTTGTCCTGTATGCCATTATGAGACTTCTTCAATGTACTTGAAACATAGTAAAAAAATGTGCTACATGAATCATAGAAAATTTCTGGATCCGAAACACAAGTGGAGGTTTGATAAGAGGAGGTTTAATGGTGAAGTTGAAATAGGACAGATTCCGGGAAATTTATCAGGAACAGACATTGAAGAACTGTTGCGTGACTTTGAAAATAATTTTGGGAAAAAAAGGATTCCCCTTTCAAAAAGAAGTCAATATTTTTCAATTTACCGTATTGGAGCCACAATTTATTGCGACATAACCTTGATGTTATGCATATAGAGAAAAACATATGCGACAACATACTCGGTACTTTGCTAAATATTAGTGGCACGTCAAAAGACCATTTGAATGCTCGTTTTGATTTACAGGAAATGGGCATCAGGAAGGTCCTGCATCCCGTTTTATCAAATGACGACGAACACTTTGAGATTAGGGCTGCCATATTTGACATGACGAATAAAGAAAAAGAAATATTTTGCTCAGTACTGGAGAATGTTAGATTGCCATATGGTTGTGCAGCCAATATCAGTCGGTATGTTCACATGAAGGAAAGGAAAATCTCAGGGTACAAGACTCATGATGCTCATTTTCTACTTCACTACTTGTTGCAATTTGCTGTGAAAAAAACACTGAAGCCTGAGGTTGCATTGCCTCTGATAAGATTTGGTGCATTCTTAAGAGGTCTTTAGGGCAAAGTAATTGATTTGGAAGATGTGAAGAGGCAACAACAAGAAATTGTGGAAATTCTTTACCAATTTGAGATGATATTTCCACCGGCTTTCTTTGACATAATGGTTCACTTGACGGTTCACTTGTGCAAGGAAGTTGAATACGGTGGACCTGTGCACGTTCGATTTATGTTTCCGATTGAGCGTTATCTAGCTAAACTCAAATCTTATGTGTGCAACAGATCTAAACCGGAGGGTTCCATCGCCGAAGGTTACTTGGCAGAAGAATGCTTGACGTTCTGCTCAAGGTTCTTAAGCGGTGGTGATGCAGTACCTAAATTTGGAAGTTGTCCACAAAATATGGAATATGCTATTGGTACAAGAAGAAATAAAGACGGAAAAGCTATTCATCTAAAAGAATCTGAGTGGATGGCATGTCATCGGTACTTTCTATTCAATTGTGGTAACGAGGAAATAGATAATTTAAAAGAGTAAGTTTTTATGTTCTAATTTTATTCTAGCAAGTACTAAAGAATTAGAATATTTCTTTATTGATATTAATACCATCATAATTATTATAGGGAACATCGAGCTTTAATTAATGGTCATGCAATATCAAGAAGATATAAAAGAGAGAGAGCACATACTGAAGAATTCTGGAAATGGCTTAAGGATGAGGTTGGGAAAAAAGAGGACATTTCGAAAGAGCTAGAAGTGCTTGCAATGGGCCCTAATCGGACAGCTAGGAAATTTAGTGGACATGTTATTAATGGATACAGATTCCATACAAAATACAGATATGCTAAGTGTAAAACACAGAATAGTGGTGTATTCTTGACTTCCTTGACCACTAGCTTTGCAAGTTCAAAAGATCAAAATCCATTGGTTGGTAATGTTAGTTACTACGGAGTAATTGAAGAAATACTAGAAATTGATTATTGGGGAGAAATTTCAGTGGTTTTATTTAAGTGTTGCTGGTACCAAGAAGAGAAAGATTTGTATGGGATGACTCGAGTTAATTTTAATAGATTGTGCCAGAAATCTGATCCGTATGTTATGGCTTCACAAGTACAACAGGTATTTTATGTACAAGATCCAACTGATATGGCACTTTATAATGTTGTCAAGAAATTGCCGAGGGACTGGTGTGAAGTCTAAAATGAAAATGGAAATGAAGATGATCCAGTTTTACATGATATTCAATGTGGTAATGGAATAGGAAATCAAGTTAGTGATGTTAGGTGGTATAGAGATGACATCCCGGCAACACAAATCCTCATTCCGCCTAGCATAGAGGAAACTACCTCTTGATTTCCATGTAGCAATATCAAGTGACTTCTATTTATGTATTGGTTCTTAATTAAGGGACGAATTCTGTATCTGTTGATTTTCATAATTAATTTACTACTTTTTAATTACTTGACTACTTGTAAGTTATTCTGATTTTATGTGTTCCCTTGTTGTTTCTAGTGCTTTATATACCTGCATACACATGTACTTAATATACATGCCCATATTATTATTTCGTATCTTGCTTCCAATGTAAACTCACCATTCTAGATCCATTTTGTGTAGGATGGGGGAACTCATGCAGCTCACATTTCATCACAAGGGTGCATTTCAGAAGGCACAATATGTTGGTGGAATCGATACTGTGATAAAGAGGGTTGATCCTGACTACTTCTCGTACACCGTGCTCATGGAGTTTGTGAAGGATGACCTTCAATACACCGAAATAGGAGGAATTTATATGAGAAATGGTGAGAAGGGTGGGTGGAAGTTAGTGACGAATGATGCGGACCTCTCCGAATTAGTCAAAGGAGTTAACAGTGGTGGCAACTTGGATTTTTATATCGACAACGTTGTCGATACTGCAATTGAGCCACTAAAGCAAATGCAGCCGCATGTAATCATGCGGCCAAGGCAGAATTTGGTTACAGGTATATATAAATGGATAGTTAATATCATTTACAGATTGTGATATTTTGATATAGCAAAAAAAATTATTGTGATATTTTGATTATAACATTTAAATATTATGATTATAATATCATTGTATTGTTGCAGCTACAAAACCAGTGAAACGACAGTATGTGACGGTTCATTAACTACAACAGAACCAAAAAAACAAGAAGTTAGCTGAAGTCAACAGTCCTCGGAAGTCAGCACGGCTGAATAGCAATGCAACTGTGAATCTAAAGTTAGGTGAGGTGAACAGTTCTCGGCAATCGACACGGCTGAATAATCCAGAACCCAGCGATGCAATCGTGAATCTAAAGTTAGCTGAGGTGAGGAGTCCTCGGAAGTCGGCACGGCTGAATAATCCAGAACCCAACAATGCAACCAAGAATCTAAAGTTAGCTGAGGTGAGGAGTCCTCGGAAGTCGACACGGCTGAATAATCCAGAACCCAACAATGCAACCGTGAATCTAAAGTTAGCTGATCAGGTAAATCCTCAGAAGATGACACGGGTAAAAAAACCAAAAATCAGCGATTCAACAGTGAATCTGAACTCATCAAGTGTTAAGAGGAAGTTGGAATCACGTTTACCAACAACGGAAGAAGAAGATATGGATGAAAATGGCATGCAGGTTTGAAGAATTGTTATTATGATGATCTTATTGTAATTTGAATATTTATACCACTCTTGCAGCATACTTACTATGATGTTCCTGTTTATTATATACTTGCAGGATGTTCATCCACCACCTCCAAATGAGTATTCTACACCACCACTATCTCTAAAAGATTATGAAGTACAGAGAACTGCTAAGTTGATGATGAACCTAAAAGATTATGAAGTACATAGAGCTGTTAATGTGATGAGGAACAACGAAGTTCTTGCTTCTCTAGGTGTGTCTGCAATTTCAGCTGAACTGAGAAATGCAAACCAAAAAAAAGATAACGGAAAAGAAAAGATGCAAGAGGATGTAGATAGTGATCAGGAATATAATCCGGACCATGAGGAGCATAATGAAGATGATACTTCACAAAGTCCAAGAAAGGTGTGTGATAGCTACATATCTTATTTTTTCTGCTTATGAAGATAATAACTATAAAATCCAATCTTATTTCCTACTTATATATACAATTTAGAGAACTAAAAAAGTTGAGAAGCCCAAGCCTGTTTGTGGACCACAAACTCGTTTAGCTAGTGGTATCGCAAAGGAAAGGAAAAGTTGAGAAGCCCAAGCCCAAGCCCAAGCCTGGTAGTAAGTTCAACTGAGAAGGATGTTGAAGGAAAAGGAACAATGGCTGATTATTTGGCTCTGCGGGAATGACAAAAGAAAAATGCTGCAAAAGCTAGTGCAAGTGGTATGACAAATAAGTATGTTGCAGAGAATGTCTTGCCAGACATTGAAAATGAAGAAGTTGAAACAGGTACTGAATTGATGTGATAATAATATTTAATATTACAGTAGGATTAATATTTAAGTACCGAATTTACATTATGATTTATGTTATTATTTGACGGGACTTTTGATTTTAATTAAAGGTGAAGTTCCTAAAAGACTCAGAGGTCACACAAAGATGTTTAATGTTCATACAAGGGCGAATGACAAAAGAGTTGTAATTATGATGAACCAGTGGTTCCAACCTATTTCAGATGATGACAAAGTAATATCTGAACTGAGCAACTTTTTAGGAACATTGAAAAGGTCTGTGCCACTTACGTATAAATCTTGGTCGGATGTTCCTGAAAAGTTGAAGAAATCTCTATGGGATTATGTTAAGGTAATCTATTATTAACTATAATGTTGCTGAATTTTACTTTAATAAGTAATATTGATCTATTAACTATAATGTAGCTGGATTTTGATTTATTTATTATTTTTTATCTTTGATTTATATTTAAGCAACGGTATATTATTCCGGATGAATGTGAAAACTGGGTGATGAAGTCTATTCGTGACTGTTGGAGGGGGTACAAGAGTCGCATAAAAACAGCTCATTATAAAGCTTATAAGACTGATGAGGAGAGGCTAGAAAACAAGCCGGACAACATCCCAGTGGAGGATTTTAAAGTGCTCTTGAGGTATTGGGCAGATGATGAGATTCAGGTATACGTACATATTATTTATTTCGCAAGATAAACGAGTATTTTTTTTTGTGAGTAAACGAGTACTTTGTTTATTATGTATTTTTTAGCAAAAAGCCTTGAAAAATTCTGTTAGTCGTAATTCGTATCAAGACACACACACTGCTGGTCCAAAGTCGTTCGCCCAGCTTCGTCATGAGATGGTATGTGATACTTTACATTTTTGATTGAAGAGAGTGTATGTTAAACTATCTATTGAACTTGTATCAGGAGACACCATCCGATGCAGCACTTTTTCTTAAAAGTCATAAGAGAACAGATGGACGTGAGTACGTGTCTAATCCTCAAGTAATGAATTACAAACTTGTAAGTAATAATTCTGTTTTGTAATAAATTTGTTCTGTTTTGCACATGCTGCACATTGTTCATGTCTTGCTCATGTGCATGCATGCTCATGTCCTTGAAACTGTCCTTGAAACACTTGTTGAACTTGAGTTTCACAAACGCACTAATGGCATAGATGTTTGCTTTGGAAATTGTAATTGAGTATATTGTGAGATTAAGAATTTTAATCCCTTGGCCATTTTTTTCCTTTTCAAGTCGAATGAAGAGGACTTGCTTTTGCGTTTGGCTAGAAATGACACAAAAACTGGAAACGAGGAAATGAATTTAGTTAAAGGGATTACTGACTTGGTTTATATAAAAATATATGTCTATAGTAATACACATATGTGCATAAATAAAATGAATGGCCGTTTGAAGCCTCAGAATCTAGATGACGAAGCCGTAGCTGGCTGTCGACGGAATTGTTTTCCAGTTTTCACTAGTATATATGTTACAAATTGTTTTCTAATTACATGCACATAAACAAATTGTTTTCCAAAATGTGGCTTTCTCTGCATTTGCTGTACACAATCCATATGTAAGCATTTGCTGCATTCTCTACATTTACTGTAGGGTAATTTTGATGTGGCTTTATTTTGTAGGACTTAGTTCAAAAGGCAATGGCCGGTGGAGAAGAAGGAAATACTGTTGAAGCAGTAATTTCGAATGGAAAATCACAGGGTCGTCCTTTGCTTATAGGGAGGCATGCAAAGTGTGCAAAACAATCAACCGAGGCTCTAACAAATGCTTACGTACATGACTTAAGGCAAAGGCTTGTCGAAGAAATGGAAGCACAGCTAGAATCCAAGGTAAATAAGAAGGTACAAGAGAATTTGGCTAGGGTGCTTAAGAAATTAGGTGATGCCAACCCGGAGATGAACATCAATGTAGAGGATCTAACTTCCACAATCATGTCCAGTGAGACTGATAATCTGACTGGAGGCACCAGCTCTTAAGTCTCATTTATGAATTGTTATGTGTACCGGATATTTTTGGGGTATCTTTGTAGTATTTTGGGGTAACTGGATATTTTGGGGTAACTGACTTGAATTGTGATGTGTACTGGTGTATGAATTGTTATCTGTATTGTGTATTATGATGTGTAATATGCAAGTGTTTTATGTGATATTGTACTGTGTATTATGCAAGTGTTCTATGTGATATTGTACTGTTCTATGTGCTCTTACTGTCTCTTCAGTATAGTGTTGCAGTAACTTCAGTATAGTGTTGCAGTAGCTTCAGCATAGTGTTGTAGTAGCTTTAGAATAGTGTTGTAGTAGCTTCATAATAGTGTTGCCACCGGGTAATAAATGTTGCTTAAAATAATGTTGCAATAGTCATTCAAGGTGTTGCCATAGGGATGGACCCAGTTGGGTCGTGGGCCCCACAAGATGTGGGCCCCACAACTTCAGAAAGTTAATATCTATAGCAACATTTTTGGAATGTTGCTACAGATACCTATGGGTGTTGCCATAGACCCAAATAGGGTTCTATTGCAACAATATTACATATGTTGCCTTAGATTGTCAAAATGTTGCCTTTGAGGTCTAAGGCAACGGCAAAAATTGCATCACCCTAAAAGTGTTGCCATAGACCTATGGCAACATTTTTTGGGCCTGAGCCAACATTTTTTTTGTGTTGCAGAAGGCCATTTATAGCGTAGTGAATCCGCAATTAAAAAAAAAGCAGTTGTATATCATTTCAAACCGCAATCCCGAATGAATGAAATGCACGATAACTTGCAGTTTATATAATATAAAATACAACATCCATTCATCCAAATATCAATCATCAACCATTTATTACAATCATCATCCAATTTAAACAACATCAATATAGAGCATATACATTACACAGGTAATAGATAACATGTATTAATTAACAGTTTATATTCAATAATAAATTTAACTACTGTTAAACTAGCAGTTTATATGCAAAAATAAATGTAAATTTAACTGGCAGTTAATATGAAATAAAAATAAATATAACTATGACAGGCAGTTAATACGCAATTAAATAAATTCTAACTGTCAAATTATATGCAATAAATAAAATTAATAAAAGTTAAATTAAATAAATGCAATTTAACAGAGATGACGAATAAAGCATGCCAAACAGTCATAAACAAATTTCTACTCAAATCCTAAATCAATTTAACAAACATAAGAAATTTTAGAAGTTGTGAGTGGGATAAAACACTCACCTTTTGAATTTAAATCGAATTTAAATCCGATTTAAACCCAAAAATTCGACGGTCTCCAAATCTGTCCAAACCTGCGTCAATAGATCCGGAATTTAATTACGATCCTAACAAAAAAATCTCGGGTGAAACGGAGTTCGTATGAAAAAATTATAGCGATAAAACGATTTGAAATTTAAAAATTAAATTAACAAAACTCATTCAAACCCTTTTTCCACGTCAGCAACTCAACAGGCCGTTCCTTCTTTGTGAACAGGAACTCACGAGGCCGCTCTAGCATATGAAACGCACGACCCATATTGACCAAGCTTTGACCGTCGTTTCCCCCTCACCGGAGACCACCTGAACCACGCCAACACCATCACCACATTCGCCGAGCTCCCCCCAACGCTCCTCCCTGACGCGCCACTCCCTGGTGCAGACCGCCGCCGCCATCATCATTTTAGGGTTTGCCGAACCCTAATCTGAAAATTCCAGGCGCCACGGCGAACGTTACGCCCTCTGGCCGCCATCGAACAACTTCTCAAGTCGAACTCTCCAATACCCATATGCCAATATCGTTAATTACAGCCCCAAATCAAAACCCCCAAATCGACCTTTAGGGCTTCGAGTTTTTGGCCTTTAACCGCAAATTTCCCGCAAATCGAGGCGCAATTTCGAAAAACAAACTACAGATGTTGATTCATATCGTCGAAATCTCCAACATATAATTTTTTAGGATTTTTTTGAGAATTTTAATTTTTGACTTTGGATTTGATTTTTGAAATTGAACATGGATCTAGGGTTTCTAGCCATTGGAAGAAGAGAAGGAACTGATGAAATGAACGCACAAATAAATGAGAATAGATGGGCTAGGGTTTATAACTGGGTTTATATAGGTAGGTTAGAGATTTGAATAGATGGATCGGATAAACAAACGTTCTAACGCTAACGTGGCCCAAAAAGCCCGTTCTGACCCCGGAATGAAATTGGGTAAACCCATATATCGAAATAGGTGTTTTAAAATATTATGAACGCGATGGAAAAAGTTTCGAGTCCAAATTCCATCGTATGAAGAAGTTATGATGAAATCAGTATTTCCAAATTGATTTCAATTAAATCGATTCCAAGGCGTTTCGCGTTCGTACGATCAAACGATAAGTATGATCGCTACGAAACTTGAAACCCTACAATAATTCACTGTTACGGATCCGATGAAACTGGTTTCGTCGAAATCCGAGTCCGTGCCCACAGTGGCTATTTTTATATTAGTTAAATAAATTTAAAATAAATTAATTAAATCAAATTTTTATATTTCAATTATAGAATTGACAATTTATCCCCTTTATACTTCTCAATCATTTGCAATTATTTAAACAAAATTTAAATGTCAATTTTAGAAGATAAATTTATCAATTGAAATGCCCTATCTTAAATTTCATTATATTCAAAATTACACATTAAGTTCCCAAAATTTCTATTAAATTAAATAATCAATGTTTATTCCATTTATAAATTTTAAGTAGATGGATTCCATGTTGGGTTCAAAATCTATTATTTTAATATCCTTGAATTTTTAGTTAAATCTCTATTATCGTAATATTTAACGTTAATTTCACTTATTTTGCAATACTTTAATTAAACTAAAATATCGCTTTCTATACTTAAATCTATACTCCCATTGATTCATTCAAATTTGTACTTATTATGTAGTATTTTAACAACTCATTTATACTTTGAATCTATTCTCCAAATTTCACATTTCCATTGTAGTATAAATTTGAATTTCATCCTATTTAATATTTTATTAATATTTCACAATCACTTCCCATACATTAATTGGTATTGCACTGTCATTTAAAATTAATAGCTTATACCAACACTATTATCATAAATTTTGAAAAATGGGTTACCAAATTTTGAATTGATTATTATTTATTATTATTGCTTCACTGATTAATTCAATATTTGTATTGGTTTTGCTTATATTAAATTAATTTCCCATATTAATTAACGTTTCAAAACAATCAATAACATTTCCTTAGTCCAAACCCCTTTTACCAATTACTTTCCTTCAAATAATTCATGTCCCTTTAAATACTTACATTTACACTTTATAATTATTTTAATATACCCATTCCAACAACTCTTAACCCTTATCTTTACGTTTTACACCCTTGTAATATTTAATTACATTTATAACAATTCAATGTTGGCATTTATTCCTATTAATTTATTCAATGTTTACAGCCTCTTATTTCAATCTCTTCCATTTACAGTTACGACTTCACTATTCACACTTACTTTTGTATACTCCTTTCCTATTTAAACCAAATATAACAAATTCCAATTAAATCCAATTTTTACCTTTAAAATAAGTCATAACATTCGAATAACTCTATTAAATTGGAATGTTTCATTTAAGTTTATAAATGATCCACTTGCATTAACATAATTCTTTAAATTTATTCCCATTTACGGTTAATCTATGTTATATTACATTAATAAATTTAATATTTTCCTTTATTTGATAAATAACCTAGAATGCATTACATTTATTCATTTCATTCCATTCATTTATGGGTATTGCATTGAAATTAAATTTATTAACTAATACCAACATTATTACCATTTATTACAATTAGATTTCAAATTTTTATTCAATACCATGAATGAATAACATATATATTAACCAAATCCTTACATTTGTTTTTCTTCATATTTAAAATCAAATCATAACGTTTAAATGATTTAATTGAATTGGAATTTCATCCAAGTCATAAATTATTAACTTGCATTAACATGATTGCTTAATTTATTCCAATTACCTTTACACTCTTTTATTGCATTAAATTAATTTAATATTTTCATCAATTTCTCATATTAAATTTTTATATCCAGGTAAGAATCCTTTTTCTACTTAATTCATTTGGATTTTATTCAAATTTCTATAAATATGTCTTAAGTCACCATTTACAAAATTTAATGTAGCGTTTATTTCAATATTTGTTTATAATTTAAAGTTTCTACTAAATTAAATACAAAACTTATAAATTTTAACCAATTTTTAATCCACTAAATTTACGGGTCGTTACACTCATATTGTTCAGCTGCATTGTTATATGGTATGTGAACTCTGATATTTATTGTATAAAGAAGAATCAAATGTTTTATAAACGGTTTTATGAATTGTATATTTATTATGATATTTATCCTTTCGCTGTGAGATTCTGTTTAGTTTTTCTTTTTTTATCTGTATTTTCTTATTTACCCCATAACAATCCGCCCTTCCGTTACACGTATGATCCCTTGAGATGAGCTGTCATCTTCCTGTGGAACTCGGGCCTCATACCAAGTACAAACATCTCATTCTTCTTGAGGGGCATGTCGATAAGACCCCTAGCGAGATAGTTCATTGAATTTAGTCTCATATTCCGATACCGACATATGTAACAACCAGTAGATTTAACCGGTTTTAATAACGTTATTAATTGAAATTTTATTGGATTTTAAAACGATAAAATTTTGAAATATAAATTTGATATTTGGAATGTGTCTAGTTAAACATAGCAACTGGTAAATTTTCGTTCAAAAATACGAAAGTTTATTTCGTGCGTAAATTAACTTCAATTTAATCAGTTAAAAAGCGATCAAAATAAAACGTTTTCAAAACCAAAATATTTTTACATAGAAAAATTCTAAGCCATCTTCTGAGCAAGATGTTAGTTTGTCATTTTTTCCAAATTCGGACATCTTTAGCTCCGTCGATCTTATTCTTCTGCGTTTTTCTTGCATTTTCCGTAGTAGAAAATTTGAAATTTTTTTAAATTCAATCGTACCACTGATATCTGTATACCGTTTTGATCGTCTCATCGACCTGATTCCACGATATATTTATATGTTTGTTTTGGTATCCGGTCACGGCGAAACCGCGAAACAGTAAAACGTATCGGTACCGGCCTCTGTGACTTTTGGTTTTGGTGACGTTTTACGTCCCTTGTCCATTCAATTTTTCCTCGGGCAACTCAACAGCCATATGCCCGTTCATTTTGTGAGTTAATTCATTTTACCTCACTTCCTATTTCTTTCTTATATTTTTTCTCTCTCTTTGCGTTCATTCTATTTGCCTTTTCTTCACATTTCTTCTTTCCCATTGCTTCTCCCTCCTCTGTTCCACACTTGCCCACATTTTCTTTTTCCCCTGTGCCTTAGATTCTCCCACCATCCCCTTCCATCTCTCAGATCCAACTTTCAAATGAAAAAAAAATGAAATGACAGCACACTTTTGCGCATGTTTCATTTCCCCACCCGTCTTCACCTACTCGGCTGCAAGCCTTCAACCACCCTCCGACCATCACCTCCACTTCACCACTAGTGCAGCCATCACCACTCTCTTCTCATGCTCCTCCTCTACGCAAGCCGACCTCAACCTTGACTTCCTCCTTCCCCTTCACCGCGCCTAACGCCGCCACCCCAGCCTCGCACCTCAATCGTCCGCCCGCCTTACCACCAACGCAACTGGCCGAGCTACTTCCCTCTTCATCTCCAACTCCGCCCACATCACCGATACAACATCCACATCATCACCCTCCTGCGTCCACTACCGACCGGGCAATCGAATCCCCTCTTCCCTCGCGCCGCCTTCACCTCCTCCTCTTCCCCTCTCTGACAACTCGGCAGTCGCCTCCACGTGTAGCACCTGAGTTGCATGATCTCTCTTCCGCAGTTTGGAGGTATATATGCTTGTATGCGAGTTTACATATTTAGCCTGAGATTTTTTTTTATTGTTTTGTTTTGTTCTTGACCTTTTCATTTTGTTTTGTGGGTTTTATTTATAATCTACATACATTACTCTACGACCTGTTGAAGATAGGTTTTACATATACGGTGAATTATAATGCGTTAGTTTATATGTTTTCTAAGTAACCAGTTTGTAAGCATTTATATGCATAGGCTTGAATATATATTAGGTACAAAGGTTTACTGTATTAGTTTATATAAAGTATCGCTTTAAATTATAATATATATAAACTGCATATAATAGTTATTTTCAGAAGTTGTGTACGTGTTTATATATGTATGGAAGTTATTATATATGGTTTGTATAAGCTTGTATAACAGTTGCGTGGTCTGTTGTTCTAAATAAAAGTTTATTTAAGTTATGTTTATATTTATGCTGCGTTTATTTTAATGAATACACAATATAAACTTGTACGTATATATAATCGTATTATTATATTTGTTTATACTTAAGTTTTGAAGAGTATGAACATTACTCTGTACGTTGTTAGATTTAGTGATAGTTGGTTTTTTTTATATATATGCAGATATAGTGAACTACGTGTTTGATTATCTGAAGAGGCATATTCTCATATATATTAGTTTTATATCCCGCTTGGTTATTTTAATATCTTAGTGTATGTTAGTATTGATTTTTTTTACATTTTTCTGCGTTCACTCTATTTTATTAGCGGTGTTCCTATTGTAAGTATACATATCTATAGTAGTTGTTTGCAGTTTAAGTATATTTACAACAATTTCGCTTACGTTTAATATCTGTAATTATAGTATATATAAATTGATATTTAATTTCATCTATAATTACATGTGTACAATGTACTAGATATTTAAGACATGAACAGCTTACAGCCTCCTCTCTGTTTTATGAAAGTTTTATATACTAGTTTATAATCTATCCATTTCAGCCGTGCTATTTATATATGAAACTTATATTTTTTGTCTGTATGCTTTTATTTTATACATATAATACATAGATAGTATGTAAGATGTGCGTTAGCTTTATGATTTGGTATATATATTGATATGTTGTATAAAAAGTTTATTATAAAAGGAATTGTATTTTATAATATGTTTGTTAGTTATTCTAGTTTGTATTAAGTCTACAGCAGTTTGTACATAACTTTAAGACTATGGAAAAAAAACCTAACTAGGTTTGTATATACTATGTTGTTGCGTGTACTAGTTGTATAAGCCTTATATTGCATGTTATATAAATTTTATGTTATGGCTTCTGCATTTGTGAATTGGTTTTAAGTATGTATTTTATTTATTTATTTTGTTTTATATTTTATTTTATTTTTGTTTTAGATCAAAATATTTATTTTTATGAAATAAAAAATATTCTGTATATATATCAAACCAATTCTGATTCAGTTCATTTATCTATGTTATCAGCTTTGTTCGTCGAATGAGTATCCATCTAGCTTTGCTTTGAAATTAGTGCCTGGATCCGTAACTCAAATTTCAGTGTCCGTATCAGTGTGCGTATCCATGTCATCTCCTATTCTCTCTAGCCTCGAAAGGTGAGAAATCACTCACGATTAACGTTCTTTTATTTATTAAATTTGACTTCAATTGAAACGACAATTGAAATATGCTGTTGTTAATTATTTACACTTTTATATAAATGTTATTACCTGTATCAGTTCACCTGTGACATCTGACACTATTATCTGTTAATTATACGATGATAATCCAGTTTGGTTGATGATTGATTGATTGTTTGTTGTTTATATTGGATGTAAATTGAAATGTATAAAGTGATAAATATTATGCAATTTAATCTGACGTAGGATAGTTAAACATTTGAAACGACATATGTGTTGAATTTGATTAGTTAAATTGGTATAATATGACCCCTTTAATTGTTTAAATAAATTGGCACGTAGTAATTTGGTAAAATATACCTTGAACCATTTAAATGTTTGTTGTTTAAATTGATGTTGTATGAAATTGAATAATAGATGACAAGTGAAGAACCGTATAAATAATTAGTGTGATAATCTTTAATCTACATGAAATGATAGTGTAGATTCTAGAAATAATTATATTAATTTGCACAAACAACAATGTGAATTAATACAATTATTTCTGGATTATTTGAATTAATTATTGGATTGTTATTAATGTTTGTTATTGCTTGTTTATTTACTTTAACACCATCCCAGTTATCACACTGCAAGTTCCCTTTGCTATGTTTGATTTGTGAATTGAAATGGAATCGGGTTGAAATGATAAATACCCAAAATTAACTTGACATAGAATAGAGAACTAAGTAAACCAGATTAGTCAATAAATTGATTTGAAATAAAATAAAGATTTTATTTGAATAATAAGGTTTTGAAATAAAATTGGAAAGTAAATTTTGATAAAGGAAAATGTAATCTGAAACAAAATGTTAATGTAATAACTAATGAAAGAACGTTGTTTTGAAATGAATTATTTAACAATTAAGTTTGGAATTATTCATTGAATTAAGTTTGAAATGATGTAATAATTAAGGTTGAATTTGTAATCAAGTTTTGAGATTATTAAGTTTTGAAATTATTAATAATTAAGATTGAAATTATTTAATAATTGAATAAGATTGAATTATTTGATAATTGAATAAAAATTGAATTCTTTGATAAGAGGAATTGAATTTTTGAATAAGTGAAATTTGAACTTCGTTAATAAATGAAATTGGGTTTCTTGATTTATTAAGTTTGGGGAAATTATTTAAGTAAGTTAATAAGTGAAATTGAACTTCTTAAATATATGAAATTTAGTTTCTTTAATGGAGTTTGAAATTTGTAACTAAGTAAAGAAATAAGTGAAATTGAATTTCTTTAACAAGAAATGAAATGTGATTTATTGAAATTAACGTAAGACTTGTAATTTAAAGAATTGATTTGACAAATCTAATTTAACTCAATTTGAAGTTTTGATATAATGAAGTTGAACTTAAGTAACTAATTTAATGAATTGGAAATTTAATAGAAATTGTTTTGAATGACAAATTTACTTAATGAATATTGAATGAAATCGATCAATGAATTTAAATTGATTTGAACGTTAAATTAAATTAATTTAAATGATTTCGGAATGAAATTTATATACGAACTTGAATCAATATTTGTATTGTTTAAATAAATATTGAAAATGGATTATAAGATTTCGAAATAGTAATGAAAGTTTGAACGTAAATTATGGAAATTGTTTTAGAAAGACTAACGAAATGTTGATGTACGAATTCTAATTGAAATTGAATTTGATTTGGTTTTGAAATTTGTTAAACGACCAATCGGTGTAATAATTACGAAAGTTATTAAAGAGACCGGAGTCGGTTACGGACATACTCTCTATCTAAACCGAAAACCACTTTAATAACTATACGCGGAGTGTGATACAGAATGAGGTGGTTGGAATGATGTGCGTGAAGACTGAAGAAAGAGAACGATAATGGATAGCCTTGACACTTGTGTCAAATTGGAAATGACTAAAACAGGATTCGTGCCGGGCCAAATGGGGTTAGCCACCTCGAGCGAACACACTTCTTCGTAAACTACTCATTACTTGTTATTGATTGGTGCACCCTCGTACTTTTGGGAGTGTTGTTTCGTGGTGTTGCGATCGCTGCGGCGATGCATTCTCACCAGTCCGGATCAGGCGAACGGTAGTTTCACTACCTTGGGTATTGCCTCATGCGCCTTGTCATACTTGTATCCCTATATTCGCAACTACTACGAATTTGTTTTGTGTTATAACTATGGAGTACTCCCTGATATCCCACTAGTTTACGGTGGAGTTTACAGTGCTGTATAGACTATGACATCTATATAAAAAGTGTTAAGGGGGATAATGGTAACGCCTTAACACTATTTTGATATTTATATTACTGATAGGCATTATCTATTTAGCATACACTACTACATAGTAGATAGTTTAACGGATCCTTAGAGGACGGTTATTCCAACGTCCTTTGAGTTATTTGTATTTCAATTGTTATATTACTTGAGTTGGATTTATTTATATAAGTGTTAATCCTGACTCGAGTGTTTTGTGTTTTGCTTTACGCTCGGGTCAGACTGAGTGGTTCAGCCTTCAAGACTAACCTTTGGAGTTGGAGCTTCACTTGGAGACCCAGCTATCTGCCCAGCTTTTAGATATTCTATTGATTCCAGTGTCATATTCTGATTCTTGTATTTGACTATTTTATTCCAGACTATCGTTGTAACTTATTTAACTCTGTTATTTATATAGTAGCTTCATGAACTACTATCTTTTGTTTCCGCTGCATATTATTACTCTGTGTCTGTGATTATGTGATTATTTATTTACTGTATATCTGAGTTTTGCTAAATTTAAAATTAACAATTCGGTATTTTGAATTATGCAAGTCCGACATGTGCGGATGCGAATAGTCCAAAATAGCGGGTCGTTACAACATACTTCCTTGCTGCAGATCCAGAAAATCTCTATATGGATGAGTCTTCCCAGATGTGGGCATAAATTGTTCCTCTAACAGTTCCTTAAACTTGCTCCAAGAAATATCATCCTATGAAATATTCATGGTAACTGCATCCCACCATGTAGATGCTCCTTCTTGAAGTTACCCGATGCCATCACTCTCTTTTGCTCATCTAAAAGATCTAAACTCATAAAAATTCGCTCATGCAAGCGTAACCAAGCCTGAACTTCAATGATGGACTCCATTCCTTTAAAAGGCTTTCCTCCCAGATTGGTGAAATCCTTGCATAGTGCAGCAAAGCTTACTCGAGGTGGCGTTGGACTTACAACCTCGCTAGCATTCGGACCTCTTCCATTAATGGTCGTCGTGTTGCCCACAACTCTGCCTCTCCTTCCTCTAGAACCCATGTTGGCAGCCTGGACAGGTAGCCCAACAATTAGATAGGTATATAGATATATAAAAATTACAAGTACGCACTCTCAAGATAGATACTACTCCAAAGCCTAGGTATTATCTCAACCTAGTGCTCTAATACCAACTGTGATGACCCGCCTATCATTCCAAAGAAAGACGTTTCATCATTAAGAAAGAAATAGGTAGAAAAGAGAATAGATAGAAAGAAAGAAACAACAATATCAGAACCTCACAGCGGAAACGGAAAAATATATTATATCATATAGATATTACATAGTCATTACACATCAGAGTCGATACAGTTACAACATCACATTAGACAGTCATGAAGACCTGTCCATCCGTTACATTCCAAATACAAATAGACACATGATACCAACACAGTGGAATATATATATATATATATATATATATATATATATATATATATATATATATATATAGATACAGATACGCCAAGTCTCCTGATCCAAGCTTTTCCAAAATTCGTCAAGCTAACTTGATCACTTGGCTACTCATAAAAAATTAAGTACCCAAGAGTTTAAGAAAAATAGAATAAACTCCGGGTCAGACATGAGTCTGGTATAAGTGAACGGTTATGTTTTTTAACTTGAAAAAACCTTTGAAATAAAAGGTATCTCGTAAGAATCTTCGCAAATAAACACGGGCAAGTTTTTCCCTTACGATAACCAAAACATTTTATAGGAAATCTGGATATATTATAATAGTGTCTAGGGTTTCCAAATAAATATTGACATAGCCGAAATTGTTACATTCATTAAATTCCAGCGTACATGGGTATATAATCAAGTCCGAGATCACTTATTGGAGATTGGATTCCATACAATGGCAGAGCTACTGGGTACCACCAGTCACAGTTTGTGGTCTAGATCACTGTACCGAGGATCCACCCTTATCCACTGCAACACAAGACCAGAGCTACCCCTTACTGGATAGTCTGAATAAGAAAACCCCGCAGTTATGGCCAACAACCGCCCACACAACCGAATAAAGATACCTCTAGATAGGGGGAAATCTTATCCTACTTGGGTGCTACCCACTTAGCCTTGCATGAGCCTCCCCTATTTTAGCCATTCCCGGTTAATGAGGCTTGAGGCTATGATTACCTTTTTAGAACACTTATCGTGGAATGCTCATCGTCATCCATTGACGATGGTCTGATAGCATTCATCCATACAAGTTCATTTCGTGTTCGAATGAAACCGAAGGTACTATCTCCGTTACACTCATTTTGGAATCACCCTCAGTGTTAATGACATAGCCCTTGCACTTTGAATCTCATCTATATCTTCACTTGTGATTTCACGACCTATCGTTTAACTAGGATTGATGTAGTTTTCAGATAACAAATTTTGATATTTGATCCCAGTCTCATCGAAATCCAAACATTTCTTAGAGGCCAAGTTGTTTAAGTAAAACAATTTAATTTAATCCAGAACATTGTATCTACACATCATCTCATCACAGGTAAATAACTTATAATTATCATAGCTATATCCAAAGTATTCCACATCACAGAACATCACAGACTAGCATACTACAAATATTAATCAATCCAGACATTCTATACAAACAATCATCCATAAGCAAGACTTATTAATCCATTACTATAATTACTTTAATTTTAAACCAACAAATTAGTTTGCTATTATCTAACCTTATCAATTAATTAGTCACTTATCAATTAATTACCTAACCTTCTTAATTAATCATTAATTAATTACATACCATTTGCTATTATCTAGTTAATTAATGAAATTAATTAATCATCCTTAATTACTTACTTAATTTCTTATAATTATTATCCCTTTAATTATTAATTAATTAACCTTTAATTACTTATTAATTAATCCTTAATTACTAATTAGTTAATCCTTAATTACTAATAAATTAATCCTTAAATACTACTTAATTAATGCTTAAATACTAATTAATAAATTATTTTATAATTACTTCCATTAATTAATTAATCTTTGATTACCAAGATCTTATTTAATTTTTAAGGTAAACCTTTATCTTAATTAATTACTTGATTGCCATTAAAATCTTATTTAATAAATCTTCAAAATAAATTCATCATTAACCTTTTGTTTAATTAATAATTAAAACATTTACCCATTTCTAAATTTACTACTTAATTATGCTATTTAATTTAATTTAAAATAAACTTAAGAATTAATTACAATAAAAGACATTTAATAAAATCCTTAAACTAAATTAATTTAAAACAGTTCATTTTATAACTTAAAAATAATCCCAAAACTTAGTTTAAACATTAATTATTTAAAGAATTAGTTAAGAAAATGTTTAACTAGATTCATTTAAAAATTTTAAACTGCTAATACAAATTACCCGAGTTAAACCCAGTAGCCACCCGAGCCCAGAGCCAAGAAAATCATCCCTCTTCTTTTTTTAACTTTGTTATGGTTTAAAATTTTAAAATTGTTAACATGCAAAACACTCGCGATGACTCAAAGCCAAACCCGGGCCATCACCACACTTCCCCAAGCTCTCCCTCGAGGCAACCTCTTCTCCTCCAATCCCACTAACACTAGAACCTCGCGCATGCGCACCGGTGAATGAAATAACTCCGATCATCGATGCTACCTTCAGCACGTCGACGACCACCTTCACATTTGATTATGACCAGCTGCTCTTCAACATATACACCAAATCAAAATCGAGCAAATGTGAGCTAATTGGAACAAAACCAATCGACCAAGAACCACCTCGACCCGATGCCCCGACCACTGGAGACAAAAAAACTCTATCCATAGCTCCACCGACCAACCATGCACCTTTCCCCCACCTTCAATCAACTCCGATGCATTGACGAGGACGCAGCAGCCCAACTTCCAACCTTGACCAAACCTGGGCTTAAACCCTACATCGACGCCATGCCGCGGGCATGGTGGATGATAAATCCAACGACTATTTTTTTCGAGTTCGTCAACCTCCCCGCTACCTCCAGCAGTGATCCCGACCACCCAGCTCATTTCGATCACTTGAAAATGCCCAAAACCCAGACTCCGTTCAACTTTAGATTCCTCGCTCAAAACAACATTAAAAATCTGGATTTTACCTTCTAAGATGATTTAGATTACATAGGTGAATCAAAGAATCATGATATTCGAATTTGAGATGTTTTAGAGTTTTCACTATATTTTCCCATTTTCCAGAAAATATTCAAACTTATTATACTTAAAAATATATTTTTAAATTAAGATCATGCCAATCTAAATACTTTTTGTTAAACATCATAAGAAATAAGAGGTTTGAGGAAGAGAGATTGAATTTATACTTTGTTTTAACTTGTAAATTCAAAACAGAGACTCATATATATGCGTATATATATACACAAAGACATGCACACTCAAACAAATTCATATTTACATACATGCAAGCATAACATACATTCATGCAAACAATTATCACATCGTCATTTCAAATATCTATCACATGCACAATTTTTTAACAGATTAAAGCTTTGTTTACTCTCCAGATATAATGTTGAAAAGAGAAGTTTTGAACAGGAAATGCTTGACCTTTTGAAAACTTTATAAACTTGAAATCGCTTTAGCTTGTTGAGATGATCTTTTCTTTGATCTAGTTGAATTTGCTTAATGTTTCAGGTTTTAGGTTTGTAAAGAGTTGTTGCTTTTAGATTTTACCTCAAGTTTGTTTCCAGGTTCTGAAAGATTTTGAAAATGAAAGATAGGAAAAGAAAACGAAGGTGTAAAGAAGAAATGCGATATATAACCTGATTTTAATTTTATTTAAAAAAAAGAAAATAAATAATGTGACACTTGTTTAAATTGCATGCTATTAATCTTACACTTGTTAATTTGCATGTGTTAATTATTTTTAATATGTTTTTATACAACTATATATTTATTTTCCATTTAGTTTAGTATTACCATATGTTTGTGTTTTTATGTTTAAAATTTACCTTTGTTTATATTTACAAAATCTTTTAGAAAATGATTTAAAACTAAGTATTCTAATGAATAATCATATATATATATACACACTAGATTTCAAATCCAATTTATTTTTAAGATATTTATCTTTTGAATTTCAAATTCAAATTCAAATTCTATTTAAAATCTACTTATATATATCCATATAAACAAACATATATTTAGTTTGTTTGAAAAAGAATAATTTTGCATATTTTAAATAATTTATAAAACAAGATTATCACAATATTATTTGCCTAAAATTCATAGGATATCACACTAAAGAAAATGCAGATGAAAACAGTCGCCATTTGAATTAAATCGCTAGTCGCTATTGATTTGAATTATTAATTTTAAATTAAATTTAATATAATAAATGTGGTTTATTTTAATATAATTAAATTTTAATTTATGTAATAAATATAGTTTTAATTTAGCATAATAACTACAGTTTTGATTTAAGATGATAAATATAGACTTTTATAATAACTTTAATAGATAAAAGGCTTTTGTATAAGGTTTTGTAAGAGATGTATAAAAGTTTTGCAAGTTATTTTATAACGGATTTTATAAAAAGGATTTTTTGAAAGATTTTTATAAAGGATTTTAAAATGGTTTTATAAAGGAATTATAAGGGTTTTTGAAGGGGAAGAGTTGTAAACTATTTTGGAAACTATAAATAGCTTTATAAATAGTTTCAAAGCATGCAATTTGTTTATAAATGGTTTAAGAGAGATTTATAATTATTTTAGAAATTGATTGGAAGAAAATCTTCCTTGGCTTTTCTGAATATATATTTATACTGTTGGAATAAGTATATGGACATTATGATACGAAAATATAAACTATTTTCTAGATTTATTTTTTGAAATGTTTATAAAATGACCACGGTGTGAAATAAGTATTTGGTTGTTAAAAAGACTAGGGTCAGATATTGTCATACTCTCTGCAAATTCTTAAACCACTTTAACGACTATGCACATGGTGGAGAATCCAGAGTGAAGTAAGATGGTTTGGCCAACGCTACTGGAATGAAGTAAGAGAACAATGATGGATAGCCTTGACTTTTGGGTCGTCATTAAAATGACTAAAATAAAAGATATACCGGGCCAAGTGTGGTTGCTCCTCTGATCGAGCACATTTCTTCGATACCATATCGATTACTTTGTGACTGATTGGTGACCGCCCTTGATTTTGATTATGGGACTGTGTCTCGAGGTGGGCGGTAGTAGCTAATATGCGTTGTCGCCAGTCCGGGTGTGCAAGACGGTAGAATCCTACCCCGGGCATCGCCTTGCATGCCTTGTCATATTTATCCCAATCAATCCCATTACGACTTTGGTTTGTATCATAGGTATGAAGTGCTCCTTGAGTAAACCACCAGTTAGTGGAGCTTACAGTATCTGTATAGACTATGATATTTATAATTAAATCTTTTAAGGGGGATATGGTAACGACTTAATGCTATTTTAATACTTTACTTTACTTTCGACATATTATAATAGTGTATTGTATTATATATGTAGATAGTTTGACGGATCCTTAGGAGATTGAATCCCAAACATCTCGTAAGTTATTGCACATATGCTAGACACTGGATAGGAGATGTAAAATCTCGTTAAAATCTCTGAAGCCGTTACACTCATATTTCCTTATTTTGGTTTAACTTTCATAAGATCTTTTAGTTCTGACTCGAGTGATTTGTCTTTTTGTTATGCTCGGGTCAGTCTGAGCTTTTCGGTGTATTAAAGACCATTTTATTTGGAGGATGAAGTCAAAGATTAGTCTACTATTTATTATTATTATTCCACTGTACCCATGTTGTTCCGCTGCATTATTTGTTATTATTGCTGCATGTATGACTCTGATATATTGTAAAAGTGTATTCAGATGTAATTTGTAAAACAGCTTCATGAACTGTTTATTTGATTATTAAATTTTATCATTCTTCTGTGAGATTATGTATTTTGTTTTTCCTTCTTTTCTCTTATTTTCTTATTTACCACATTAACAATCTATCCTTTTAAGTGGTTTGATTTGAAATGTGTGGTTTAATGTTGATTTAAAATGTCCAAAAAGGTGGATTGATATAAATAGAATGGGTTGAAAAGCTATGTTCTGCATTTGTTTGAATCAGGCTTCGAAACAAGTTCCATTGCATTCGATGGTATAACGCAGAAAAAGCTAGGCGACACACCTCTTTTGGAGTTTGAGATTTTTGGACGTTTTATGGCTTGATATTTTATATATGTATATGTATATGTATATGTATGTGTATATGTATATGTATATGTATGTGTGTGTGTATATATATTGGCCCTTACCTTTCAAACAAGCCCATACCCATGTCTATTCGGCCATACTTCTCTCACGTTCTACCATACCCTATTTTGTATTTATATAACCGAATGCGTAACAGAAGAAAGATAAAGAACAATTTTCAAAAAATTTAAAACTAAATTAATAGCCTAATCGAACGGTAATGGATCATCGAAGCACTTCCACGTCGTTTCAGGTGAAATCCTCAACTATGAACTTGGTCGCGAGGAGGAAGCGGAGCCAATTGATGGTTGGATTGGACGGATCATGGCGAGGTGGGGGATTTTTGAGATGATTGGCGACAATAAATTTTTTCGCCAGTGAACTAGGTGGCGACCCAAGGGGAGAGGTTGGCGGCTTTCGAAAGGAGGAGATCAAAGCCTCATTCAGGCAAGGTGCGCCGCTCCCTGGTGTAATGTAGAGGTAGGAGGTCGACGTAAACGTGGTCATGTTTTTTAGGTTTCAGAGGCGTCTACAGTGAAGCTACACGATCAGATCTTTGGCATTGGATGCGATGTGGTTAGGGCCATCGATGGTCAGAGGACAGCGGCATCTAGTGCCATGCAGCTATGGGATGATAGTGTGCACCTTTGTATCATTGTTTGTGCATGAAGAGGGAATTAATGATGGAGGAAAAATGTTTAATTGTAATTAATGATAAATAAATTAATTAGTGAATTTAATATATCAATTAATGTTTCGATCATCTATATTGAATAACTTCTTCACACAAGGCCCAATTGAGGCATGTTTCACTGCACTCATAACGACGAAAGCCTCACGATGGGATGCTTTGGACAAATTTGGAGAAAGTTGAAATTTGAGCTATAGTCGGATGTCGTTAGATTTTAGTTAGCAAAAAATTTTGGTGAGTAAACTCAACATTTTGGTTAACTATTATGATATATAGTTGATAAAAATTGTTGAAAGATTACTTGGAATGAATTACTATATCTATTAGTTGGTTTGGATATATTCCCTCCTCTAGAGCGGATGAGATCCTATTACGTTCCCGCATAACAGCGGATGACCCTTTGTATTCGAATCTCGCCTCGAAGTAGTTGATTTATATTTTATAATTATACATTGTATGTGATAAAGGGGGATAGGTTGAAGGGATTCGACAGATTCCTCATCATTGTTCATTTTACTTTTCATATATTGTGTTATATGATCTACTGGAAATTATATTATGATTGTTTGAAGCGATATAGTCGTTATTAACATGCTTTGAAATCCTTGAAATTGAATATGTATTTGGATTTGATAAATTGGGATATTTACATATATGCATATGTACGTACGTATGTATGTATGTATGTATTTATGTATGTATTAGGTTGCCAAAACAAATTTAAGCACGTTGGACATGAATGGATAACTTGGAAGCTATTACCATTTGATAACAAGTGGTGATAGGAATACTTGATTTGTTAAAGTAAAAATGATTTTTATTTTAAATATACCCCAAATCTTTCTAAAAGTAACTTGGGAAATATTCATTTAAGGTTAACAAAGAAAAGTAGTTTTGAAGTTAAAAATGTTTGATAATTATTTCTAAATTTCAAACGTAATGGATTTGCATTTTAACCATGTTTTATGGATTTCAAATAAGTATTTTTAAGAGCCATTTAATATATTAATTTTTAAAGAAATTCCAATAGTATAATAGTCTTTAAAGTAATTCTAATAGTTTAATAGTTTCTAAAGTATTTTAAATAATACAATAGTTTTTAAAGTATATTTTAGTATATATGGTTTTGTAGTTAATAAGATAAATATTTAATTAAAGTTTATATTATATTACCTTTTTAAACCTTTCTTAATATTATTTGTTTACCTTATAATTAAATCGGTGTATATATATCAAAATATTATTTTAAGTAGTTTTAACATATTAGCAGGTATTTTAAAGTATTTACATATATATATATACAAATACACACACATAAATTTAAGTATCAAACTAAACATTCCATTACTATAATAAAAAGGGGATTTGTGTTTTAATACTTAAGCTAAATAAGTGCTTTGGGAAATTTAACTAAAAGGGTACTCTCTAAATTTATAAAATTGTAGATATGCTTGAGCTTTAAATAAATTTTTAAAGATTCATAAGAAGAATAAGTAAGGGTTTTGGGTTGTTATAAACAGTGTTTGAACAACAACGTTTCTAACCCCTATTACCAATTATACTTGAAAATATAATTAGATATTTACAAATGATTGTTTGATAAATAAATACTAATAAATGGTTTGGGTTTGTCATGAAAATTGTTTTAAATAACATTTGCCTTTAACCCTTAAATGGAATTGAACTTTGAAATAGAGTTTTAAAAATAGTGATTAAAGGTGGAGTGTCTTAGGTTGTTGTAAACATTGTTTTTAGTGATATTTGTTTTTAAACCCGTGAATTATAATTCAAAAATGGAAAAGTGTTACAAACATAATTGGTGTTTTTAATATGTAATTATTTTAAAGATAATAACAAGTATTAAGATCTTTTATAAAAATCTAGAAAAACGCTAAAAGCTAAATTTATAGAAAGATTTGAGATTTGGATTTTCCTTAACTAACCTTCTTGATTATGGTGGTGTGGTTCTTTCGCTTTATGCTTAATACCAAAGGGACATTGATTGGGGTTTTCCTATCTCTAACATAAATAGCAGTGGTTTTAACCTCTTTGACCATGTTTTTAAAATAAGTAAACTTGTTTAGTGATCTGTAAATATAATTATACTATCAAAATAAGTATATGAATGCTTTTAAAGTACAAAGAAAAGAATAACTAATAGTAAAAGACAAGTATATATCTTTTAGAAAGAGAAATCCAATATATTTATGCAAGTATATAAAGGAAATTTTAATTAATAAAAGAGTATTAATAAATAAAGGAAGTCTTCATTTTAAAATAAATATTATTAGATAAAAAGATGTTTTACTAATAAAAAGGGTTTTAATAAATAAAAGATAAATTAATTAAAAAGGGATCAAAAGTCGTTTATGTCACTTGACCATGCCTTGCACGAATTGATAGTGTAGATATGTTTACTTGCTAATGAGAAAGCATTCGGGACTTAGTTCCCTTATGCGATCATTCTCACTATTGTTGAATAAGACCAAATTCATAGACTCGTTCTTGGAGCGACCAGGATTGATAGGTGTGTTCTACTTATTGAAAACTACTTCAAGGCTGAGATATGGGTCCTAACTTTTGGATGTGGAATGGTGGAATCCATGTATGGTTCCGAAATCTATTGAAATGACGGAATCTATATGGGATACATTATGTGATCGAGTTTTATGGAAAACTCATGTGAAGGTGCTGGACGTGATTTCGACATTGGAAATGGCTAAAAAAACAGAGTAGGCTCATAGCCAATAGTGTTTAGCTAACCTCGGAGAGCACTAATCAACTTTATTATCTAGAGTATGCTCATCGATTTTGCTAACGAGAGTTGATCGTTATCGGAACATGATTTGTGAGTGAACCAGTTATGGCTTCCTTATTTGGTATATTTTATCTAGAAATAAACGGTGCTCGGAAGGTACTTTCTAACGCCAAAAGACTTGCCTTGAGGTATCGAGTACCCTCCAATAGAAAATCCTTATATTAATGTGCCTTCGCGGTATTGTTCGTGTGCCTAAACATACTGTTGAATGTAACCAATGTAACCATTTCAGTTATAATTTATATTTATATTGAACACTCTAGACATTATTATAATATCACTAAAAATTTCTTATAGAAATGCTTTGGTCGTCGTAAGGTAAAAACTCGTTCGTGTTTATGTGCGGCATAGTCTTATGAGATACCTTTAGTTCCAATTATTTTTATAACTTTGAAATCCAGTTGGGTGTGTTTTCTCATGTTCGTTTTTCAAACCGACTCGGATGTTATTTTATTATAATTCTTGGGTAAGACCGAGCACATTTAAATTAGTTTGGATGCTTTGGAGCTTGAGGAGAAGAGTTGGAGGCCAAGAGACATATTCACGTAGATGGTTACTTTTCCATAGTATCCGTTGTTGTATTTATCATTAATTGTAAGGACAAGCTGTTATAACTGTCTAAGCTGAAAAAAGGTTAGTATACTCTGACTGATGTTTGAAAATATACATATTACTGTTTGTTTTGTTCAAAGATTTGATGTATATTATAGATTATTCATTCCGTTATGAGATTCTGTGTTGTTTAGTTTTCTTCTCATTTACTTCTTTCTTTTACCCCGAGTAATCGGGCTTTCCAGCATTCGATTGCTTGGCACGCAATATAGTGGACATATTACTATCGATTTTCGAGGGCCGAAAATCATGCTTGTTATAAATATGGTATATGTATTAGTGTTTACTTCTAAGGATCGAAATGATGGGTCGTTATAGTTTATGTTAGAGCCAAGGTTAAGCAAGAATCATGGAATTGGTAAGGTAAGCTCATTAGATAAAAGGTTAGTAATGCCCTAGAATGAGTTTGAGAGTGTGTGTGTGTGTGTGTGTGTGTGTGTGTGTGTGTTTGAGAGTGCATATCTGTTAGAGCTATAATAATATTTTGTATTTTATTGATTTATACGATGGATATATTCTGGTCGAGGCGTCTGGCCAATGTTATCGATAGGGATTTATAAACACTTGAACAAGGCCAACCGACACAGTATTATTTTGATATTGGTAAATTAAATAATTTTACCTAGAATTATAACATATATATAAAAGAATAATCTTAAAAATTTTATATAGTTATTTATGATATGTTTGTTTGTTAGAAAATGATAATATCCAATCATTATCATTTATTATTTGATTAGTCATGCTCGTCCAATTTAGAGCATTGACTATAAGACATTCGTTAATAATGAAGGCTTAAAAAGTTTACTTTGTTAAAATAGTTTCTATAAAAGAGGAATGATTTTATTTAAATATGAATTTATAAATTTGGTTTATAAGACATATCTTATAAAAAAAATAGATTTTCAAAATTTAAATCCCGCTGTCTTAGAAAAAGGAAGTCAAATGAATTTTGGAGAAAGGTTAATAATTGTATTACTTGAAAGTATTTATAAGTATAAATATTTCAAAGAGAATTTTAAATAAGATACATTTTCTTTGGATAGTTCGAGAAATGAGTCTCGATTTTTCTTTGTGATGGTCTGAATAACCTTTTATGTAATGGTCGAATGTTTGCTTGTGCAAACATTGAAGGGCACTAAATTATTCCCTTTGTCATTGTACGATTGAAACAAGTTGAAATCAAAATGAACCCAATGCAAGTTAGTAATAAATATTTTAGAAATATATGTTGCATTGTTTCAAAATGGGATACGCAAAAGGAGTATTTTTATGTTAACCAGTTGGAGTGGTTGGAAAATGATTAAAAATGGGCAAGAGACGTGTTCAAACAATAAGCACTTCTCTTAAGTATTACCATCCTCGGTAAGGGGATGTATGATACTATTTAATAGGACCTAGTTTTTTGGTATCATTTTTTTCTTACTCGATCTATATTTAAATTCACTATAGATTGTAATATATTGTATTATTATTGAAAAGTTCGAAAATAAAAACCGAGTATTTATTTGTTAGGTCGCCTTAGAGAAAATGGATTAAAAATAGAAAAGGCATTTTGTCAAAATAAGGTCTTGATAAATGAAATGTTTTTACAAATAATTTTGGAGAAATAAAAATAGATTGGTACAAGTAAGAACCAATAAGAAAAATTATATAACTTGTACATATATCATTTCTTCACACGATTCTTGATCCAAGATTCGAGTATATGACATTGAGGTGATTCACACCTACTCGAATAAGGATTTATCACTCGATTCTTGACAACGAACACTTGGTGGTGGTTTTTGATAGGAACTAATGTTTTCCATCGTATTATATGGCTATGTAAGGAGAACCATGTTTCTAATCAAGAAGCATAATCGGAGTCTGTACTTGGGAAGTCAGTGAGCAATACTAGTTCGAAAGAGAATTTATGTATCCAAGCAGGTAATCGGGTCTTATATTGCATTCGGATGATCAATGTACATCATATGGGCTTATGATCAATGTAAGTGCTCATGTATTGGCTTGTTTCCACATCTTTGTCTGGGATGAAATTTCGGGGTCGAAGTTCTTTTAAGGAGGGAAGAATGTAACACCCCAGAATTTTATCGCTTTGATTTGTGAATATTTAATAATTTTAAATATTTAATCAATAGTTTTTAACAGTTAAATTACCCTTTTTAATTAATATGTAATGATGGTAAACTCATTTAGAAACTTTTTTACAAAAATATGTACTTTGAAGTAAAGTTGAAAATCTAAGCTAAAACCAATTTTTGAATATTCGATTTTTATTGACTGAAAAGTTGTCGAATGTTGTTGCAGACACATGAACATATACAAAAGGTTCAACGTATATCAAAGAGATTAATAAAATCAAAAAAGTCATTAGAAAATTTCAGAAAGCGGTTCGTTAATGTAATAAAGATGAAGGCTTTTCTTCTTTATTAAATATGTTAAAAGTTCTTAGATTTTTATTTACATATCATGTCAAAGTAAGAAGGCATATAGGTTATTAGTCCTTCCATCTCATTTTCGTTCATCATTTTCATTTGCAAAATATTGAAAGCTTTCAAAGTTTTGAAGCTTATAAATGTCTTCTTCTTTCTTTTTCTTTTTTAATATTTCTTCCATAACTTCTTCTAATTTTCTTTAACTATCTCCATATTCAAATATATGTCTTTGCACAATATAACATCACCTTCTAGCATGTCAAAATTGAGAGAAATAGAGCAAAAGGAGGAGACCCCATGTCATGAGACAAGGGGAGGTGAAGGATGCAAGGTTTTGTCCTATTTGATGCAAAGGTCGGATCTTGTGAAGTTGTTGATGGTAGGAAGTTCTTCCATCATTCTAGAGTTTTTTGTTGGTTGTTAGCATGCTTTGGGTGCGAGATTTCTAACCTTAAAATTCCCTTTTTTTTGATATAAAAATTAAATATAAAATAATAGTTTAGGTGATGGTTAAATTATATTGTGATATGAATGTTGACTCTTGCTTTGGAAGCACTTTGATTTGGTGGTTTAAATAACAAAGGTAATGGACTAGAAAACATGTGCTTATACTTAAAAGCATATATAAATTCTATGGAATACGATTTTGGTATGGACTTGGACTTATATTTTGAACATATAAAAAGCACATAGGGATTAGTAGGGGATTTGGATTTGAAATGGAAGTGTCTGAATAGCAATAGTCGCTATAAAGGCATTTTGATGTCACATATTGTAACAACACGGGATTTAACCTATAATAATTAATTCATTAATTAACTAAATAATAAAATAACCTTGTGAAATTATCATAATTGAGCCATGGGAATTGCACAATTGTGTTCGTGGTAATTTTCTGGTCAATTTTCATATATAGAACATCAGTAACCAAGCTAATACGACCAAGTTAGAAAATTAACCAAATAAGAGAATATATATATATAGGCAGGTCGACCGACCGATCGACCGGCCGATCGACCTGGGCACCAAGGCGGTCGACCACCCAGTCGACCTGCCTATGTCATTTACGAACGAACGTTCGTTCGAATGTTCCAGAGCCTATTGTGATGTGTTTTGCATTCTTTATTTTAACTCGGTCCTTTCATTTTTGCATCCGATGGATCCTATTCAGTCTATGACGTGGTTGCATCCTATTCATTCCCCAAATCCAATGGTCCGAGATCCAATTTTACCCTTATAAATAGACCCCTAGACCTAACACTTTTTCTCATTATAGATTTTCTCCAATTGGGTTCACCTTTCTAGGAAGGACCCTAAACGGAATAATTTTTCCAAAGTAGAAAATCGTTATAAATTAAATTATTTTACAACAACAAGTGGATCCGGGAAGATCATAGGAAGAGCTTAGGACTTGAGGTGAGTGATTGTAATTATTTTAAGATTTATTTAAGTAATTTAAAATAATAGGGTTTTCAATATTTGTAGTTTTACTATGATTTTTGGAATAGCCTTTTCAGTAGTTTATTTACAGTTTTTAGAAGCCTTTTTAGTCTATTTCCCTTCAGCTATTCTTTTCAGTAATTTTAGTTTATTTATGTTAATTATAGCTTTTCTATTTATTATAGTTTATTTACAATATTTTAGTTTATTTACTGTTATTTATACATTATTTACATCTTCTTTCTAGGCTTTTGATTTTCTTCTATTTTCAGTTTTCTTTTATTTCACCTTCTTCTTGTATGGATTAGAATAGAATTAACATGAATGCAGATTATTTTATAAGAAAACCGAAATAATGGAATAAAAGATGTAAATTTCAAAGACTGTAATATAAATGGAATTGGACTGAAATTACGCCTAATTATGACGTTAATTGGACTGAATTAAAAAGATTGGCCTAGTTATAATTTAGAATTATAACTAAAAAGAGTAAAAGATGAAAGAAGCTTATTTTCATACTTAGACCTTGGTTTAAGTAATAAGCACGATTATAACGTAGGTTATAATAAGAAAAAGAACATAATAAGGCGTATTTTAAGACTTAGGCGAAATTAATAAGCACGGATAGTAGAGAAAAATGTAAAGACTTAATTGAATAATTAACCTAGTTAATAAGCAAAAATGAAAGTACGACCTGTACCAAATAGCATTCCCTATTAGACCAAACGGTGGTCTCATATTAGCCTGAAGTGAGAAGAGGGCACGCTTATGCTAAAAATGGTAGTATTTGGTCAATTAGAAGTCTAAATCACAAGGGATTTGGATAAGGGGCGCAACTAAATAATGTTCGGATGATGGACCAATACCAATAGCCTTTCCCTTATTTTCTATTGTTGTTGATTATATTGTCTGTTTAGATGATTGATTGTAACGGATGCAAATTGGTCGATATTTGGATGTCTAGATGTTTATTTGTTTATATATATATATATATATATATATATATATATATATATATATATATATATCTTGTTATCACAGTATGTATTATTTACAGTGTAAAAAATTGTAAATTGAATTATTTTGAATAAATTAAAAAATACGTTGAAATGATATATACCTATGATCTTGTGATTTGGGTTGAAATTGAAATAACTGATCACTTGGCCATAGGATAGAAAATTACATAGGATACCTGATTGGTTAAATTAAATGATTTTAAAATCTTTGTTTTGAAATTATTTAAATGATTTGATTTAAAAGAAATAAAAATCAAATTTATGACATTTGAATAAGTCACAAATTCTATTTTGAAATGTTGAAATCAATTTTGGTTAAAAGAATTTTTTTAGATAATTGAAGTTGAGATTCTTAAGTTATAATCAAACTATGATTTAAATTTCAGAATTGATTTGAGTTAAAAGAAGGGACTTTTAATCAAACTTTGAATTTTACTAAGTGAAAGTATTTGAAATTTTGGATTTCAAATTAGGTATTGAAAGTAAATTTGATGCGAGTATTTTTGGATCGATGTTTTGAAAATTGAACTCGAAATTGATAAATTAAAAAGATTTTAATATGGAATTGGAATGGTTTTAATTTGAAATTGAAATTGAAAATTGGATTTGGAAGTGTAATTAAATAAATTTGAAATAGAAGTTGAAATTGATTTGAATTGAAACTGAAATTGAATCGACTGATTTGAAATTGGAATTGATTTGAATTGGGAAGTTGGAATCGAATCGGTTTGACTTTGAAACTATTTTCAAATAAATTGTTTAATATAAACCTATTTAAAAGCATCTTCTTAATATACAAATTATTTTTGTTTTTAAAATTATTTTTCAATATAAATGTGACACCCCACCCCGAGGCCCACATTAACAATGATATTACTAGGTAATACTGCTTACTAATGTGGTGAATAGGGCCGGTTATGAGCGACCATCTATAGTCTAGTAATTAATATCTATGGAATATGTCGATTAGTGATCTATTTTTTTCCTCTGAAGTGGACCGACATATCCAATAAATGCTTAATACAAAAATACAAGTGGTTATAGGATCTATCAAAACAAAATGCAACAACTCAATGCATAACACATCACAAAACAAGCAGCAGATATATATACATATATACTGATACATTCGAATGCAATACAAATAATACATTATAAGTGGAATGACGAACACAATATACACACGAGTCAAAAAAAAATATTTATCAGAGTAGCGAAAAATAAAGACTACAACAAAGAGGGCTAGCAGATAAGTCCATGTGGAAGCAGAATATGCTAAGTCCATAGGGGTAACTAACCTAAAGCACCTCAGTCTAACCCGAGTATAAAGTACATGGGTCAGTCTAGCTAAACAAATAAATTTACAGGTATAAGTGATAATATGAGCATAAGGCAAGATGATAAACTGCTCAAAAGAGTAGATACAATTTAACGTAGATGGTTACTTCAAGTGACACGATGAAGTAAGGATAGTTACTTCATGTGATACAAGGTATCACAAAGCATGAGCACAATTTCAAAAGAGATGAAATTCTAAAACAAACCTCGAACAAAAATGCGCCTTATATTATTGGCATTTCTCAAAACATAAATTTTTTTTAGAGGTAAATCCCAAACCCGCTATATTAGCAACTCAAAAACACACTCAAAGAGATCCCATCTCAAAATATGCCACAAGGCGAATATATCTCCAAATAGGAGATTAAAAATCAAATATACGCCAAAAGGAAAATCTCAAACAACGCCGTGTGTTGGGAAACCCAAATCTCAAATATAAAACTTGATAAGAAGTTCGATTTCCAAAAATGTAATCGCCATATTTAATATCTCGAATGGCTCAAATGGCAGATAATGTAAAAAGACGATACACTTGGAAAATAATAAAGAAACTAATGAAATCATCTCATAGATACAGCATGTGCTTATGGCCGAAGCCTGCCAAGTACTGTTCTCATAAAATAAGGTGCCACATCTCTTAGAAAAATGTCCCGAGGACAAATAAATACGTCTCTTAGAAAACATCCCCAAGAATAACATCCTGAAGGATAAATACGTCGCAACGACAAACGTCTCTTAGAAAAACATCCCCAAGGACAAATGACCCGAAGGTCCAGTACTGGTAAATACGTTTCTTAGACAAATGTGTTATAAACTTTCGGATAGGAACCAAAACAGTGTTAACGTGTGTCTATACCACATGTTCGCACAAAACGGTTTACAGCTGCTAGTAAATTTCACACTCAAAGCAGTAAAAAGTTTACCTCATCTCATCGGTAAACTCGACACGAAGGTCAAAACGATCAATCGGACAAGTTAGGAATTAACCGATAAGATAAGCGTACGTGTCTCATACCATGTGTTTTACCAAACGCATGTGGCCTGTTTCTTTTAAAAGTTATTTCAAAGTTGCTTGGAAAAACCGTGCTAAAAAACAAATAAAAATCCAAGGAATCACTCAAATCGATATTCGAATTCAATTCAAATTTAATTCAAATTTAATCCAAAATTTGAATTTCAAAATCCTTAAAATTTGGCTAGCCTATTGATAGACATCGTGGCGTTCAAGTATAATCAAAACCATCACAAGAACATTATTAGAATCAAGCAAAATAGAGAACAAACCAAGTTAGAACAAGCATCATGATACACACAACACAAGAGAAAATGCCCAAGGAAAAAAATGCCTCAGAGGTTGACATACAGGTCGACCTCAAGGTTGACCTCATTCCCCACTTGTTCGACCGTATGGTCAACCTATTGGGCTTGAAGGTCGAACCATAGGTTGACATGCATGTCGACTTAGGGCATGGACTTTGCCCAGTCAATTTTTGCAGCTTCGACCTGATTTTCAGACAACATTTCGACATAGCATATTACCTTATTTTGCAGTGAATTTTTGCAAAGACAAAGTATAATATGCAATCTATCGCCTGAAAGAAATCCGCTAGTATTTCGTTGCAGGAATATAAAGATAAATGCCTCCAAATAAGCACTATAGAGCAGTTTTGAACAAGAAGAAAACAAGTTTAGAAATCTATCTACTGAAGCAAATTTATTCACAGTTTTTGCATTTTGAAGCATTATTTTTTCTAGATTTCGTGAGTTAATCAACTCACCTTGATGTTGAAATGAAAAACTAGAATTTATGCAGAAATTTTGAAGCTTTGACGAGAGATGAGCTTCCAGTAACCTGTAGAACTCAAAAATAGTACATGTAAGAAGGAGATAAACGGTAAATTAGAAAAACCCATCTCTCAAATAAGAATTTAATGATATTAATAAGTTTGGAGCTTGATTACCTTTGAATTAATACTCTAGTTTGCAAAAGATTTAAATTTGGTTGAATTCAATTGAAGAAATAACTTGAATTTTTGGAAGCTTGAAAATGTCGATTTAGTGTACTTTGTTTCTGATGGAAGCAGAGATGAGATGGTGAAAAACGAATGTACAGGAGGTTTCTTTTTCTCACTATCTCAATTTCTGCCTTAGTATCAATGAACTTTGGACCCATTAAACAAAAGAAAATAAATTTGCCTTAAATTAATTAATCAACACTAACTAAAATATGCACAAATATCACATTATATAAAAGAACAAAAGTTATTTTCTTTTAATTTTCACACAAATAAAATTGAAAACTCCCACACACATGAAATAAATTCTTTTGCACTATATGAAAAGATTAGTTTTTATTCTTAAAACAATATTATTATTAAAAGCCTTTATTTCAGAATAATACAAAATTTTCACTAAATAAATGTAAAAGTCTATATTTTTAACTTCTAATATTCAACAAAAATTATTTTCTTACTTAGAAAAATATTACAAAACATTTTAAACTCGAATTTTTATCATTAAACTCATTTTCAAACCAATTTTCATCTTTTTATTTGAATCAACAACCTATAAAAATCACATACTTCTTTTAAAAATTATTAAAAGAAGAAATTGACAATAATTAATACAATTATTGCTTTTTTGCTAAATAAAACCCATTATCCAATCATTATTAACCCCAATAAATAAAATAAAGTTCCAAACATTATTTTTCTCATTTTATTTTTAAATTTTATTATTTATTCCAAATAAATAATTTAAAATTTTCAATTTTACATTAATTCACAATAATAAATTGTAAATATCTTTATAATTTAATATTAAAGGGTAATCTCCAAAACTAGGGTTGTTACAGTAAACCATTTTAATACTTAAGCTATTTTATATTAAACTATTATTACTGTTTAAACTGTTTTTAACTATTTTAACCATTTACACTATTTTTAACTATTTTAATTATTTAAACTATTTTAGACTATTCAAACTATTTTTCAAAAACTCAAAGTGGTCAAGGGGGAATGGTATTTTTAAATCAAGGATTTAAATGTGAAGTGGGTTAAATGAAGTTATAAACTAAAATTTAAATTCAAAACAATTTTGGAAATGAAATCGAGATATTAAGACAGAAAGGATTTTGAAATGAAATAGTATATTTTGAGTAAATATGATGTTTTCGAAATTGATTTGATTTTGAAGAGAATATGACATTTTTGATATCAAGTATGAACTATTCTCGAAATGTAAAAGCACCAACCGGTGTGTAAAACAACGTTTACTTATTAAAGAGACCAGAGCCGGATATAGGTATACTCTCTGTTGCTACTGAAACCACTTTGACAACTATATACGTGGAGTGATGATCCAGAATGAAGTGGTTGGATTTGGCATCGTTTGTTGGATTTGAAGAAAGAGAATGATGATGGATTAGCCTGGCACTTGCGCTAATTAGAAATGACTAAAACATGAGCCATATCAGCCAAGTGGGCAAGCTACCCCTAGCGAACGCACTTCTTTGTATTACCTTCACTTATACAGTGATCGGTTGGTGCTCACCCTCCCATTTTATGGGAATGTTGGGCGCGACGGGCGATCCTGGCTATGATGCGTTACCACCAGCCGGGAAGGTTAAACTAGTAGTATTCTACCTTAGGCATTGCCTCATGTGCCTTGTCATACTTTTATCCCTGAACGAGACCTATGCGATCTTGGTTTAGTGTTGTCGTATTACGGTACATCTCTATCCACCGACCATTTAACTGGTGTTTTATATGCAAACTTTATGACAATGCTTAAAAATGCGTTAGGGGGATCATTGTGAAGCCTTAACGCTATTTTAATATTTATTTACTGATTAGACATTATATATGTAGCGTATTCTACTACATATAAATATTTTGACGGATCCTTAAGAGATGGAAAATCCCATAACATCTGTTGAGTTATTGCATGCATGTTATACAGTGGATATGAGATGTGAAAACCCGTAAACATTTCTGACGTCGTTACACTCATGTTATATGTGATATCGATTTGACTTACATAAGGATATTTTAGTCCTGAATCGAGTGTTTTGTCTTTTCATTACACTCGTGTCAGTCCTGAGTTTTTCAGCTTATTGAAGATTTCTTTTGGAAGACGAAGACAATTATTTGGTATTACTATTATTATTATTATTCTCGCATCATGTTATCTGCTGCATAACTTTATATATTCCTGATGCATATATAACTTTGATGTTGTATAGATTATAATCAAATGTATTATATAAACAGCTTCATGAACTGTTTATTTTATTATTATATTTTGTCGTTCCCCTATGAGATCCTTTGTTTGTTTCTTCTTATTTTCTTATTTTTCTTAATTAACTCCAATGATTATCGATGTTCTCGATTGTTTGGATTGGACATGTGTGGATTATTGTCAATTTCAACCTTCTGAAATGTGGGTCATCACATTAAATAACCTGCTATATAATTTTGAATAAATATAACTCTGCAAATATCTATAAGAAACATGGGAATTATATGGTATAGTCATCTTGGTGATACTATGTTGTATATATAATCTCATTTTGCTTTTTTATAACAAATGATAATAAAATCTGGATAATTAAACAATTAGGAGGTGATATCCACTTTTATGTATTGTCTGAATATATTCAAATAAACCAAAGTTGAGTTTACCAAAATCTATGGATAGGTTTTGGAGCGATCAATAAGCAGGGAGCGTACTTACATGACGTAACTCAAAACCGTAACGACTATAAAACCATATGCGGTTCTATGCTTTGGAAGAGTTTCGTTATTGGTTCGCGATGATGGAAATCAAATGACAGAGTTCTTTGAAGTGCAAGTGTTACTTGCTACTAATGCTAAGAGGGATTCCAAAATGGATCTTGTAGAAGTAGTGCCTTTGGTTTGTTTATATCCTGAACTACTTATACGCTTGAATATTGACATTGCATTGTTTTTTGGAGGGTGTGCTAGCATTACTAGTGGGATTTGCTAAGAGAGGTAAAAAAGTAATCATGATCTCACAAGCCTCACAAACCAGGGGATGAGTAAAACAAGGGATATGCGTCAGAGCTATGTGGTTAACTGCCGTTAGGAGCATCATTCTACAATCTTGATCGATATTTATTGATTTTATTATGCGTGTGCATGAAAAACTATGGGGACATGGCTTGGTGTAATGTTTGCAGCCTTGGTGCCGAGGGATGATGCAATCCGGCTTGTCATGTTAGAGGGTAAGTCGATTCTGATTCATAGGGGTCGAAAGGTTTTCAACCTTGGTATATTTTTCTAGAGAAGTTCCATGACTGGCATTCCTAAGTAGCATTGTCATAAA
Organism: Allium cepa; assembly: GCA_030765085.1. Classification (NCBI taxonomy): domain Eukaryota; kingdom Viridiplantae; phylum Streptophyta; class Magnoliopsida; order Asparagales; family Amaryllidaceae; genus Allium; species Allium cepa. Next base: position 577,790,278 of record CM060932.1, on the reverse strand, counting down.
TGAATTCCAATTTCCAATATGTGCCTTATGGTAGTAGTTGTAGAAGTTGTTACCATTGAATTTACTTATGGGCAACCATTCCGTATATGTAATATTTATTTAAACACTCGTTATTATTATAATATCATTGGATCTTCTATAAAATGGTTTGGTTGTTGTAAGGTAAGTCCACACATGCTTATGTGCAACGTGTCTTATGAGATACCCTTATTTTAAAAGGTTTTATAACATTAAAAATCTATATGATTTGTTTTTCTCACGGTGGATTATCAAACTGAGCCGGGTATTATTTCTTATAATACTCAGGTCGGACCCAAGTAATTTTTCAAATTTGGTTATCGATGCTTTGGAGCTTTAGGAGACCAGTTGGATGCTTCCCAGATATATTCCCATATTTTTTTATTTTTGTTGTATTTTCTAGTTTCGTATTTATCGACAAGTGTATGGACAGGTTTTATAACTGTCAGGTTATGGTAGGTTAATTACTCCGATTGCTGTATGTATATCATAGTTTTCTTCTATAAAGATCACTGGTATGTTCACTTGGTGAGATTCTATCCTGTCTTTGCTTTTCCTTCACCCCAACAATATGTCTTTCTAGCACTTGGATTTCGCACGTGAATACTATGGATATATTCGAGTCAACTTCGGAGGAATATAAAGACATGTCGTTATAAGTTTTTATAACTCGGTTGCTTACAAGCCGGTAAGAATCCAACATAATGTTTAAAAAATAATATTTATCAACTAGTCGTAATTCAAAGTTTAGAATGGAGATTGGAAGTGAGTTCCATTTCCAAGTGAACCTCTCCTCTTATTTGTAGATGAAGATCCATTCATTTGGCTTCAGAATGCACTACGCACGTTCATCACATTTGCCACGTTGCCCCTAAAAATCTCATGGCCATCTCAAGCCATACACCACAACTCGGACCTGAGTTATACACCTCAACTCGGTGTGGAACTGAGGTTCACTCGGGTTGTGTTAAGATGTGCCTAGGCTTTACTAGAAACTGCTTTAAAGTTGGTTTTCATTTTTGATTCATCGCTTCTTCCTTTGGATTTTGCTTGGGCTTTTCATTACTCTTCCTAGGTTTCCACATGGTTCTTCACTCGAGCCAGACTTGTACATTGCACTTGCATTTTGCTTTCTAATCCTTGAAGATGGCGTTAAGTTCGACAATAAACTATGTTACAACTCAGCACCAAGTTGAGTGGGGATGATTTGTAATCTTTTCGATTTTTTGTTATCTTTTTATACATCTTGTTTTGTCGTCTCGTGTTGTTTTTCGAATCTTCAAGTTTATTTTTCTGTCATTTTTTGGTTTAGTTTAATCGTTCGAATCTATGCCCCTACTATGAAAATTTTGCCAGTAATAATGTATTACTCTTCTTATTTGTTCGTTATTATGTATGATACAACTATTTAACTATTACAATGAAATGTTATATACAACTAGCATTATGCTATAAAAACTTGATTAACTTTTGAAACTAATCAGAACTACATTCAACATCATACATAACATATTCATACCACTGGCAAACAAAATTACATATTAAACACGGAAATGCTAGTTTTATATATCATCAAAGTATTAAAAAGCAAGTCCATAACTATTATAATATAATTGAAAAACCTTAAACTCTTCAAAGAAGCTGAACAATTATTTTAGTTGTGCATGTCAACATTACATTGACTGCATCTGTTTCTTTTATTACGAGAATAGCCAAATCCAATACATTTCTTAGTACATGGTCCTGTAGCACCACAAACCACTTCACGAGACCTAATCACAACATTATCGTCAGTCACAACTAGAAAAGTTTAGAATACGATTAGTAGTTTCAAAATAAGAAGATTAAAAAGCATTAATATTGAAATGGTACCTCATAAAATCATAAACTAATAACATAGAACTATTATAACACTTAATTGCATGAGCGAATGGAAAACTGATGACCCTCCATTTATTACTACAAGAACATTATTGAATACAATTGAGATGTGACTTTAGCGATTTAACAACAAAAAATTTTTGAGGACTTAAAAACATCCAACCAAATCCATCGTTAACTAATTTAGATAAATGTTCATCCATAGCAGAACAACGAATCATTATCTACAAACAAATTTTCTCTCCTTCTAACTATTTTCTCTATTACTTTTGCTCAAATAACATCTAAACAAGAAGTAGCTAGCATTACTCTATCTTCAAAAATACATGAATTAAAATTTTAGTAACTTTATAAGAATATTTAACATCTTTTTAAAAAAGGGGACATTTTTTCCAACACACTTTAAAAGTTTCAAAATTTTCTTTCGTCCTCCACCAAAATAAAGTTTCACAGAAAATCCATGTCAATATTTCCAGCAAAAATGTAACGACCCACTATTTTGAACCGTTCGCATCCATATATGTTAGACTTGAATTGCTCAAAACAACATATTTTTAAAATTTGGCAAACTTATTATATGCAGTAAACAAATCAATCACAGGATCACAGACATAGAGTAATACAAAAATAAGCAGTAGAATAGATAAATAGTAGTTCATGAAGCGACTATATAAACATCAGAATTTGAAATAAAATACAACAGAATATCTCAAATACAATGAAGTCTCGAATACAAAAAGATGACATCTCTAAACAAATCAATTGGAAAGCTGAATAGATAAGACATATCTTCAAGCAAAGCTCTAATCTCTAAAGCTATGTCTCGAATGATGTGGCATTTAGTCTGACCCAAGCGTAGAGCAAAACTCAAGTTAGGATTAACATTCTTATATAGTAAATTCAACTCAAGTGGAATGCTAACTCAAATAAAAATAACTTAAAGGATGTTTGGGATTCTCATCCTCTATGGATCTGTGGAACTGTCTACTATGTAGTAATATACGCTATTATAATATGTCTATTGTAAAGTAAACTATTAAAATAGCGTTAATGCGTTACTCATATCCCTCTTGACACATTTTGTATAATGTCGTAGTCTATACAGATACTGTAAACTCCACTCTCAAATGGGCTATCAGGGAGCACTCCATTGGTACGACAAAAAACAAACTCGTAGAAGGCTCGATAGGGCATGTGACGAAGCACACGAGGCAAAGTCAGGGTAGATATACCATTTGCGGATCCATATTGGTGGTAACGCGTAGCAGCTACTACCGCCTACCTTGTGACACACTACCAAATCAAAGGTGCACCCAATCAAATCACAAAGTAATAGAATGCTATCAAAGAAATGTTTCTGATTGAAGGAATGACCTCACTTGGCCCGGCATGGCTCCTGTTTTAGCCACATCAAGCTGACTCATGGGATTTAGGGCTAAGTAAATACCATACAGAATCGTCAGCAAACCATCCTACTTCATTCTTGAATCTCCACCATGTACACGGTTGTTAAAGTGGTTTTCGGTATTGGTGGAGAGTATGACAATATCTGATCCCGGTTACTTTAATAGCCAAACACTTATTTCACGCCGTGGTCATTCCAATTCAAGTAATTCATACTTCATATCAAAAATATCATATTTATTTCAAAAGCATATCAATTCGATATCATTATTCACTTCAAATAATATCCATTTCCAAAATCGTAGAACTTTCCAAATCATAACACTTTCGAAATCATAACACTTTTGAAATCACAACACTTTCAAGTCATAACACTTTCGAAATTATAACACTTTTGAAATCATAATATTTTTAAAATCATAACACTTCCAACTTAAACGGTTTAGATATTGAAATTAGTATATATATTAAATTAGCTATAAATTAAAGTATTTTATAAATTAAAATAATTTATATCTTAAAATAGTTTATATATATTAAAATATTTTATATAATAAAATAGTTTCCTCTAATTTCACAAATCGACTCAAATCAGCTTAAATTGCAAAATTCAATTTAAATAAATCCCCGTTCAACGCTTTCATTTTAAAGGATTAAAGATTCAATTCAAATTCTCAACAAACTATTCAATTTGTATCGATTTCAAATCCAAGTTCGAACTATCACTTCAATTCCAATAAGATTCAAGTTTAAATATTCAAAACTTTTACAATATAAATTTCAGTTATATTTCAACATTTAACTTTTAGTTTTATTCAAATTGGAAAGTATCCACTTAATCATTTTAATAACAATTTATTAAAATCCCAATTTATAAATTTAAATCGATATTGAATATTCAATCTCAATTTTATCCAAAATTGAGAATATTCATTTAAGCACTTTTTTTCAAATCAAGTTATAAATCATATTTTTCAAAATCTCAAAATTAATAAGTTCAAATAAATTCTTATATAAATTCAATCATTAACCAATTTAAATTTTGAGTCAACATTAATTTATCTTTCGAACCTTTATTATCAAAGTTATAAAAATCTATTTTAAAAATATTAATATAAACTTAAATAAATATTTAAACATATTATAAACCAATTAAGTTAAAAAAATTATTAAATTAAATCTTATTATTAAGTGTATTTTGTAATAAATTTATTTTCATATATTTTTAAAATAATAAAATTATAAGAAAAATCTTAAAAATTACATTTTCAAAACTAACTTACAAATTTAAAATTTTCAAACATCTAATTTTAAAATCTAATTTTTTTTTACATATATAACATATTATTTATATATTACATAGAACAATATTTATTAAGACCGTATATTTCTTTCAAAACTTTGGAAATCATTTTTCAAATTATACACCATTGGTGTCCGTATATAATTTTCTATCATATGGTCAAGTGATACGGGTATTTATCATTTCAATCCGCAATTTAAATATCTATGGGTATGTATCATTTCAACCCGCAATCCCAAAAATTTAAAATCAATGAAAATCGCTTAGGTTTATCATTTTAACCCATAACGATTTTCCCTTTTCTACAAAACCGTTCAGGTATGTATCATTTCAATCCATAGGGAATTTTAAATTAGCGGGGAACTTGCAAAGTGAGAAGAAATATGATAAAATATAACATATCAATAACATGCATATATCATTAGTGATAAATTAAAAAAATATGTACAACAGAATATGGTGTCATATATCACAGGTGAACAATTGCAGATAATGGCATATTATTTTAACAATTATATAATTAACAGTTCAAATTTAACAGCATATTTCAATTTTTGTTTCACTGTGAATTAAATTTATTAAATATAAGAATGTTAATCATGAGTTATTTCTCACCTTTCGAGGCTAGAAAAATCAAAAGATGACATAGATACACACATGGATACAGATACAAACTAGCGAGACAACGACAAGCTAGGAATTGGTACGACAAATTCGATATTAGGAAAGTAAGTCAAACGGACGAGAGATCGATGAAACAATATATATATATATAATCAATATTTAATTTAAATTGCATATAAAGTAAAATCTATACATATTATGGGTAAAATCAATATCAAATTTAAAACCCATATTTCCTTCCAAAATCAACCTTTGAAACAAACAGTACACACACACACACAGATATATATAATCTTATAATTTTATATTAAATAGACAAAGTCCATAGACAATATACTTCAGTCATGTAGCCATAGGTAAATATGGACTTCCTTCTAAATTAGAAAATTATTTCATTATTTAATTTAATTTCGTTCATATGTGAAATGTCCACCCAACATGAGCTGGTGTGTCAAACTCTTGTGATTAAACATCTAAGAACATGTCCTTTGAGTCTCATGTGATTATTCAAGACTTTACCCATATGTTATATCAGAATTGCAAATGTGTATACATAGATTGACCTTCGAGTTTGCCTTCTGGACAAAAGATTCAATGGCTACTTAAAGCTAAACATTGTAAAATATGACAAATTTCATGATCCAAAAGTATTAAGAAGATTTACAAATATATATATATATATATATACACACAGACTTATTAAAAATATAAAATTTAAAAAGTATTTAAAACAAAATATTTAATATATGTATATATATTTAAAAGTCAAGATTAAATTTAAAACGTATATATACAAAAATCAAAATCCATATATATATATATCAAAATCATTATTCTTAAAACACATCAAATGAAATCATAATGTCCAAAAAAACTATATTTAACATCAACGTATATACTAAAATGAAAATTATATATATACACAATGGAGGCAAAGCTTTAGATCAAAGTATATATAGGCTTCACAAAAATATGAAAACAACTTCTCAAGTGAAAGAAAACTCAATATATGTATGTATGTATGTATGTATGTATGTGCTGCAGGTAAATATGAAAACATACTATATATATACACACTACAGAAAAAATGAAAACATACTCAATATATATAGTCATGAAGAAAAAGAAGGGAGATGAAGCAGGCTTTACAGCGGTGAGAAGGCTGAAGGTTTTTATGCAGATCTCGGCTAAGAAAATCTAGAAGCAACATTGGTGTGAGGCTGATGGAAAAAATATGCAGATCTTGGTGTAGAGGGTTCGGGTTTGTGTTGCTATGCTCGGCAAAAGGGCAGGGAAGGGGAGAAGTTGGTGTGGGGAGATTGGCGCTGGAAGGTGTGAGGCTCGGTTAGTCGGCACTGTTCACGTGAGTTTCTGTGCTTGGTTGGCGACCGCTGCTAGGGAAATGGATGGGGTCTTGGTCGTTTGCGGTGGCTAATGGCTATTACAGTGGAGAGGCAGAGCGGTTGTAGGTGTAGGCTAGAGGTTCGGTGGTGGGTAGTAGGGCTGGGATGGATCGCTGATTGCATGGAAGGTTGTGTGTGGCTATTTGACTCACGATGGAGGCGGAGTGGAGGTCTGGACGTAGTCGAGGGGATGAGGCGGGCTGCGGATAGGTTTTCTGGCGCGGGTCGGAGGTTGTGAGGATCGATGATGGGATGGGCATGCCGTGACGACCCAAAATTTCTAGATATTTTAAAATTAGATATTTAATTGATTTTAAATATTTAAAAGATAGTTTCTAACTTGAATTTTGAATATCACTATTTATTGGATAATTTAAATATTGAATCAATAACTGAAAATTAGAAAAAATTATTGAATCTGGATGTTCCAGGCTTGTTAAAAATATTTTAAAGGCATGGGAAATTCATATTGATAATATTGAAGGTAATAGAACTTTTAAAATTAAATTTGAAAGTGATTTGTTCAGTTTTGAGTTTATATCATTTAAATTGATATTTAAAAATAGCCTTCCGAGGCATAGACTTGGAATTCGACAAAACTAGTTCCATTAGATCCATAATATCGTATTGTTATCGGATTTCAATTTTCGTAGTGTTTGGAGTGATCGTTTGATCGTACGGTAGATAAACGCGCTGAATTTATATCGAAAATTTAAAAACTGGGTTCAAAAAACTATCTTCTCCATACGATCGAGTTAGACCTCGAAACCTTTTCCGTCGTGTTCGAAATAGGGGTATAACATTATAAATGCCTAGCGGCACGCCACGATAGGAGGTTGGAATTTTGAGTTGCAATTTCTAGACGATTTAAATTTGAATTTAAATTTAAAAATATAAAATAAAATCGAACACTGTAGCTAGCTCTAACACGTATAGGGATTTAAAACACGTGTTCCCTTTTCTCTGTATAATTCCATATGCATTCGTTTTAAAAAAAATAAACATAGCAGTAGGAAAAAAATTAAATCAAACCTATGTTTTCTCGTTTCAATTATAAAAATCGAAAAATCATGGCCGGGCAAAATAAATTCAATTCAAATCGCCATTTTCTTTTCCTTTTCCCATCCTCAATTTTAATTCGCAAATTTGTAAAATAAAATGGCTCCCTTTGTATAATTAAAAAACTACGTCGATCGAAATCGAATAATCATCGTGGGATCTCTCGATCGACACGGCAGCGCACGGCGATTGCTCGCGTAGTGAGAGAGGGGAGGGTCGCTTCCGATCGAAGCTTGGGGTTGCGAGAGCCATTGCATTCGTGAGTTAGGGTTTCACAAGCTCTGGCTCGGCATCGAGGCGATAAGGAGATTTCGTAGCGGAGTTCGGTGACGAAGAGGGCAATTCGCAGTTCCTAGAATGTTTCGAGTGGGAGGTTGGTGATGTCGGCTGTGGATTTCGTGGAAGGAAGGTGTGTCAGGGGTGGCGCTCACAGGTGAGGACGAGGCAGTGAGGTATAATAATATATTTGATTTAATTTTGTGTATATAAAAAACTTAGGCTAATGAAAAGATTTTTACAGTAGAGTATATGTTATCTTGATTTTTATAGGATTTGTCAATTTAAATAAAAAAAATTTTTATAAGGAAGTTATATAATGTTTTTACCGGAAAAGACAATTATTAGCAGTAAAGTAAATTCAAGGCAGTTTGTTTTAATATATATATATATATATATATATATATATATATATATATATATATATAGGCAGAAAAAATAAAAAATAAAATAGATATATATACATACTTTAAAAATTACTGGTTAATTTTTATAAATATATATATATAGAAAAGATTTTGGGAAAATATAGGAGTTTATATAAAAATTAGATTTTTTAAACCTATATAGCTTATTTCTTATTAGTATATATATAAAAAGATTCAAAAGGAAACAAATATATTTATACACATTTTTAATTTACTAGTTTATTTTAAATAATGGATTTGGTGATTTAATATTATATAAACTTATTTGATTTATTAATTTGTAACATCCCAAAAATTTTAATTTATATTTTGTAACTTATTTAAACTTTTGTAATTTAATTTGAAAAGTTTCAAAATAAAATAAAATATTATTAATATTAAATAAACAAAAATATATAACAAACAAGGATTTTTGTCAAACCATAAAAATAAACATATATATATGTTAAAGTTATATGTAAATATGGATACATCAGATAAGTTGATACATGTGAAATTTTGTGTATGTAAAATAATAATAATAAAACAAAGTGTATGAAAGAAGGTAAGAACAAAGAAAAAATCTATGTATAAAAAAAATCTACAAAAAAAACAGAAATGTACTTACAAAGAGAGAAAAAAAATTACATGTAAACAAACAAGGAAGCATGCACAATAAATGCCATCATCTCAGCACAAACACAAAGCCAGCCGAAATATATGAAAATCATTTCAATTTTCAACAAAAATAATCTTTGACCAAATATTAGTCAGCAAAAGAAGCAAAAAAAAAATCTGATCAAAGGAAGAATAATAACAAGTTAAAACCTACCTTGTTAAAAACCTGGTTCTTTTATATATACACATCCTTTACTCTAATTCGTTCAAAACAAAACTTAGCAAACCTGGAAAAGAAAAAAATTATTATCTTACAAAACTCAAATATCACTCAAGATCAAAACAGAAAAAGAAATTAATACTGCAATTTCAAATAGTAGTCTCTGTTCAAAACCCAAAAGTTATTTTTTTTTTGTTCAGTTTTAAGGTGAGTAAACTTTTCTAAGCTCTAATTTTGATGCATTTTGTGCTGTATGCACAAAATGCATGAGTATGTGCACATCTTTGCCAGTGCCTGTTAGTTAAGTTGAATCATCTTGTTTCAGGCTTTAGAAATTTATAACCCTGTACAAAATCTAATTCCCCTACCTCTGATCCTCGTTTGATCTCAGAATTCAAACAAAAGTTGTTTGCTTTGACATGTCTTAAATTGTAAAAATGAATTTAAGCAAAATAAACTAAAGTTTCTCTGAAAAATTTGAAAATGCAGTTAAAATTCAAACCCTGTAGAAATTCGAATGTTATAAATCTTAGTTTTGAGTATACTATCTGAAAGCTTATCAAATTTATTGATTTTTGAAAGCAAATTCATAATTTCTAATTCAGTATTCACCGAGATAAGATGAAATGGTCAATTTTGGGATTTACGGCCATTGCCGATCATCGATGCGATGGTTTGGATCGAGGTTGCTCGTGAAGATGGAGGAAAACTCAGGGATTAATGAAAAAAAGCTCATCGATTTTATAATCAGTTGAGGAGGGTTGTCGAGATCAAATTAGGGTTTAAGGTCTAAATTTAGTCGAGGGTAGAAACGTGACTACTGTGCATGTGCATGGTACAAAATATTGTATCAATAGTGGGTTTTGGGGAAGAAGGGTATGGACTCGAAGCAAGTATGGGGAAAATTGTGTGGTGGCTTGAGTATCAACTCAAGCGAAAATTCTGGGGCGCTAGGTTAAAATACTTAGAAAAAATTTAAGTGAAATTTTTTGCCACTCGGGTTGATTTTTGATATGACCCGAAGCAAACGAGAAAAACTCTCGCGCGTGACTCGAAGTGAGTATATAGATCAACCTACAAAACAGTTTTTTTCCTTTAAATTTTTTTTTTCAAACTTTTAAACAATTTTAGCCATGTTTCAAATTTGTACCTTTGACTTAAGTTGAATAATTCAAGGATTTAAGTGAGATGTTTTTAAAGTAATTAAACTTTAATTTATTTAATTTTGATACATCATTTTATACAGTCATTTATAATAAATAATGTAATTTAAAAGAAAATTAAAATAAAATGTTGTTTAAAACTAAATCTTAACCTTTTAAGGTATCTAATGTGATAAAAGTAATTTATTGAACAAGGTTTAAAAGATAATCAAAGCAATTTAATTATCTTTTGGTTTATTTAAAGGATTAATGATTTGTTAATATAAAGTTCTTAAGAAATAATTACTTAGTTAGTAATTAATATTAAAGTTTAAATTAATTGATAATTAAGATTAGATAAATTAATATTTGAGGTTAGTTAATTTGAAATTAATAAATTAGGATAATTAATCAAGGAATGATTAATAAATGAGGGTGATTAAGACTTAATCAATAGTAATTAATGATAATAAATCATTGATTAAAGAGTTCTAATGAAAGTAACTATGCGGTTAATAAATTTAAAACCACATGAGTTATTCATCTCAATTGAAGATGTTTTGATTGTTCTTGAATGTTGTGTGTTGGATTGAAATTTATATTATGTGATGTAATGCTATGTAATATTAATTGCTTTGTGCTGAGCTGTGATATTTGTATTGAATATACTGCTGTGTGATTGTGAAAACCCATTGGCCCATAAAATGGCATTTTAACTTACATGCGATAGGGAGTCGTATTTCAGTTAGTTATCCGAAACCCACATCGAACCCTTAATATGAATCTTTGTGATTGATACATCCACGTGTTTTTAAATTGAACGCTCACTATTCGGTTTAGCCGGGAGAGGAGCTTTGTGTAGTGTAACCCATTCTGAATATGTGATACGATGTCATGGATAGCATTTGAAGACCGGTGGTGAAGACTGGGTATTTGCGAGAACGATAGGATGACCTATCGATTGTCTCTACACCGAGTAGCTCCGGTATAGAGAATCCCTAAGTGATCGAAAGTCCAATCGGGATTGTGGATGCCCGGATTGCAAGGACTTCTTCAGAAGTGCCTTGGGTTCTGTTCGAACCTGGAACAGACTTGTATGGTCGTATGTCTGACATTACAAATTGAGATATAAAGCCAATTTCTTTCAAATACATATCTGTTGGTGGCGGGGAATTTATTCTCTTAGCTTAACACCCTTCTCTGAGACATACGAGCTCAGAGGTTATGTAGTTGAAGGTTATTAGTGATATACTCCCAATTTGGTAGGGTGGCATGCTGAGTGTTGCTGATCATTTGTTGATCGAAGCATGGCTTTGTGAAAAAGCGTAACTTTGTGGACGAGACTTCGTCGAACCTCACAATCCGGTTATGGTCAAACCAGGAATCGTGGCAGCAAGGTTATTTGAGGGTAGCTCCCCCTGAGGGTATGTCCATTTCCTTCTGGATTATAAGTGGTAGCATGGTATGAAGCCCAGATACTTATTGTGTGGTTGCTGCAAACTTATTGCTTTGTGGTTGTCGGTTGTGAAGCGCTTCGGATAAAGGTTGGTAATGACCGGGAGGTGGCATAATCGTGTCAGTTGTTACCTAGTCACAGAGGTAACTCGGCCTTGTATAGCAGAGATCCGGTTAGGTTCTCGGGGACGTCCCTCTAGAGGTGTTCCATTTTATGTGGGAAGTTCCTTTGCCCGACCATTTGTTGGAAATCCAATCATCCAATACGAGCTCTTTACGGTTTTAGTTGTAGAACCTGCCATTTAATATAGTAGCTATAGTAGGCATACTATAATGGTACGTATGCTGGCTAAGATTAATATTATACTTTCGAAAATGTTTTCTACACTATGCACTAATAATAATATTTAAAAGAGTTTTCTCGTATCAAGCATTTTTTGACTGTCATAAGGGGAAATCTCCTCCAAGTTTGCGCTTGCAGTGTGTATGTGGTGGGATGCCTTATGGCATTTTCATTTTCAAAAAGCATTGCGAATTTCTTTCAAATTCTTTTGTTTTTCTTGATAAAAATGAACTATTTTTATTTCAAACAACTGTTTTGTTTACTCATACCAGTCCCATGACTGACCTGGAGTTTATTATATCTTTCCTAAACTCTGGGTGTCCATAGTTTTGCACACGGGCGGCCTAGAAGCAGGTTATCCATGTTTTTTTGGCGCTGGCTGGGATTTGAAGTCTTCTGGAAGCTTTGGATTTGGAAATCTTTTGAAGTGTTGGAGTTTGAAGACCTTGTCGAAGTTGAAGTATGTTGGAAACTTGTTGAAGTTTCTGTTATCGTATTATTGTTGTATCGTATTTGTATCACTCTGATATTTGGGATCGATGTTTGTTTGGGATATTGTATCATGTTGCACCTGTATTGATATATGATATTCATTTTGTTTCCGCTGTTTATATTCATCTGATGTTGTTATAAGCTCCATCGAGTTCGATGTTGGAATCTTTGGCAGTCGAATACAGGTGAGGTATTTAGTGTCAATTTTCGAACATTGGATTTCGGATCATGACAAAGTGGTATCAGAGCTGAAGGTTGAGTAAGAACTTTAGCTACGGAATATAACACATTAGATGGCTCATTAGAGATAGGGTAAGTATACCCTAAAATGAGTATAAACCGAATGACCAAAACCCTAATTTTCTTGGTCTATTCCTTTTAAACTGTTGATGTTTCCTAAGATATCTTTTCCATATGCCTAAATCAAGTTTTCTTGCTATTTACAGATAGTAAGAATGAGCGGAAGAAAAGGGTAAGGTAGGGAACGGGGAAATACCACTGCAACTAGTCAGGTCCCCGCAACTGCAACTGTGCCTACTCAATCTTAGCCGAATCTGGCTGATCTGTATAAGTGCTTTTCGAGATTTGGTGGAAAGCCGTTTACTGGCAAGGAATCTATTGTGGAAGCCCAAGCCTTGTTCCGATCCTATGAAAGAAATTTTAAAGGATTGAAGGTGGAAGACGATTAAAAGCGACTAATAGCTTCTTGGCAACTCCAAGAAGAAGCATCAGCTTGGTCGGAGACAGTTACTGTGGATGAGTCAGAAGATAAGTTTACTTGGAAGCGATTTAAAGAAGTGTTTGAGCAGCGATACGTTCCATCTACTAGTATCTCTCGAATGTACCAGGAGTTCCTAGACTTGAAGCAAGGAAGTTTATCATTTGAAGAGTACATGAATAAATTCAATGAATTGTCTCGATTTGGTCCGGAGCTAGTGAGTACACCCTTGAAGAAAAATGAAAGATTCATTCGGGGAATGAATAAGTAGTATCACGAGAGAATGACAACCCACATTAAAGAATCTTTTTCAGATTTGATTGATATGGGTTATCGATATGCTACTCTAGATATGCAGAAAGTTCTGGAGGAGAAGGGGAGTTCAAGTTGTTCGAATTGGAAGAAAAGAAAATTCGAAGGAAAGAGGCCGGTTCAGGGCAAGGTGAAGAAGAGGAGTAATCAAGAGAATTCAGCTAGAAATGTTACTTATTATAACTGTCAGGAGAAAGGCCATTTAGCAAATGATTGTGAGGAGCCAAAGAAACAGATTAAGGAACATCAACTTGTAAAGACAAGCCGAAGATCCAAGGAATGCTATTGTTGTCACCAGCCAAATCATGGAGTTAAGAATTGACCGAAAAAGAAACTAGCACAAATAGAGAAAGTGTGCGCAATAAAAGATAACCCCTCAACTTTAAAGGCGAATGAAGGAAAGGGAGTTTTGGAGGGTAATCTTATTGTTGGTGAAAGAATTGTTAGAGTTTTATTCAACACGGGAACTTCACATAGCTTGATCTCCCAACAGATCGTGGATGAATTAAAACTTAAACTCAAGTTTGTCGATGAACCTATTTGTGTGAAGAATCCAGTGGGTGGTCCTGCAAATCTTTGTCTATATTGTAGGAGGGTGCCTATCTCTTATTCTGGCCATAGATCTCCTATTAACCTTTATGTTCTCGACTTCAACGAATTTGAAATCCTACTCGGGATGAATTGGTTATCGAAATACGAAGCCAAATTAGATTGTAGTAATCGAACGATTCTAGTTAAAATTAAACTTGGAGATTCCATTGAAATTTCTTGCGAAGACCCTAGACCGAAAAGAGATAAACTGATGTATACGTTGGGATATCTAGACCTAGTTTGAAGTTCATTCCTATTGTCCAGCATTTTCCCGATGTATTCAAAGAAGTAGAATCCTCACCACCACACAGAGAAATTAAATTCAGAATTGATTTAATTCTGAATGCTCGTCCTGTCGTTCATGCTAGTCGAAGGATGGCACTGCAGGAAAGAATTGAACTAGTCAAACAAACTGGTTATTTGCTAAAAAAAGGGATTGATTCGTCCTAGTGATTCTAAATGGGGTTCAGTAGTAGTATTTGTGGCTAAATCTGATGGGTCTTTGAGATTGTGTGTCGATTATCGCAATCTCAATAAGCAAACTCTCAAGAACAAACTTCCTTTATCCAAGATCGAAGATTTATTCGATCAACTTCATGATCCATGATTTTTATCTAAGATGGATCTAGCCCAGGGATTCCATCAGTTGCGAATTGCCGAAGATTGTGTTTACCTAGGGGTCCGGATGTGTACTACAAGTGGTTAGTCATGCCTTTTGGACTAACTAACGCCCCCGCGTAATTCGTAGATTTGATGACCCGTGTGTTTCGGGAGGTGCTGAATAAATTTGTTCTTATGTTTACCGATGACATCCTAATCTACTCCAAAACCGAACAGGAGCATGTTGAACATCTCAGAATTGTTTTGGAAATTTTGAGAAAAAATGTCTTATTCGCTAAATTTTCTAGTGTAACTTTTGGGTCAAAGAAGTCAGATTTCCTTGCCATGTTGTTAACGAAGAAGGGATTTCTGTTGATCCGAGCAAAAATTTCCACTATTCTTGACTGGAAGCGACCCACGACTCCGAAAGAAGTTTGAAGTTTTCTGGGTTTAGCAGGCGATTACCGGAAGTTTGTTCAGGATTTTCTAAAATTGCTAGTCCATTGATCAAATCAATAATGAAGAATGCCAAGTTAAGCTGGACTCCAAAATGTGATGAAGCTTTTCAGGAGTTGAAAAAGAGATTAACTACTTCCCTTGTTCTCGCTATCATTAACGGGAACCAAGGCTTATCTGTCTATACTGACGCGTGTGGTGATGGCGTAGGTGCAGTGTTAATGCAGAATGGGAAGGTAATTGCCTACGCGAGTAGATAATTACGTCCGCACGAGAGAAACTACCCAACTGATGATTTGGAGCTTTTGGCTGTTGTTTTCGCCTTAAAAATCTAGCGACATTATCTTCTGGGTAAGAATTGTTGAATATGCGATAATATGATTTTTGTTTGATGATAATGAACATATATATACATTCATTTAAATGTATTTGTTAATATACTATTTTATTTTTCATGGATTAAATAAATATTTGCTGAATAAAATAAATAACAGAGAATTTGAATTCAAACAGAAATTTTATTCACACAAATAGTTATTACAATATTTGAATAGTACAAAGTTAAAGCTCTCACTATATATATATATATATAATTGATTACAGTACAACTTTGATTACAATACAAATTCAATTACATCATTGTGTCACTTTTACATCTGACCTCACTACATATCACTCATTCACTCATCTCGTATTTTATCTTCAACTTTATTCTAATGTGCATCCAGCATCTGAGAAATCTGCAAAAATATGTTTTGATGCAGTAAAATTGAAAAGGAAATATTTATGCAGTATAAAATAAATAGTGAATTTTGAAAATAATATTTGCCTCGGTTATTTAGGTTGTTCGTCATCATTTAATTTTGACTCCATCATCCACGAACAACTTGTGACATACACAGTATATCACTGTATATTCCATAAGGTCGTGCACGTCGAAATATAGACTTGATTGATTTACAGGGACAAGTGAGCACAGGTCAAATCCAATATACCGGATTCAACTCAAGTGCAATAAAATAATGTCACAACTTTCATCACAAGGTCAAATCCGAGCTTCAAGCTGGATTCAACTCAAGTGGAATTCGAAAAACAAATCCAAATACAATCAAGTGGTCAAGACAGCTACATACAGTCTCAAGTGATACAAATGCAAATACAACCAGTAAATCTAGTTCAGATTCAAGAAGAAAAGCAAAAGTCAACAATGTGCACAGAACAACTCAACTGTGTATACATAAAGGAGTTGTACCAAAACAAATGCCACAGTGAGAAACACCAATAATACAAGAGAGGTGAACATCAAATACAGACCGAACCAAGATATTAGCAACAACAACATGAAGGAAACATACTACAAATGAAAACAACAAGTACAACTGAAATGCAAACTGTTCAAAGTTAAAGTGAAGACTATAAGATGAACCAGACCAACAAGCATACATGAAGACATAAATGTAAGTATCACTTTTGAACAAGACAGAGAACCAGTAAGTGGCTCAACAACAATATGAAAGAAATCAATACCAACACAGTGCACATAATCGATGTGAACACATGAACTACAAGCTAACAGACGCAAACTTCAAAAAGTATCAGATTCGAAATAGAGACAAGTACACAAAGAATCCAAGTTTATATAAACAGTGCAGTGATGGAAATGCAGTGATATGCAGCAGCTATATCAGTGCAGCAATGATAACAAAGACAGATATATCAAGCTAACGACACATGAACAAGACTCAAGTGTAATGTGGAGCAACAGAACAAAGATGGCACTACATAGCAACTTGCAGCCGCAAGTAATCAAGCACAGTTAAATGAAATCTCAAGCCAAGGCCGAAGACAGCGGAAACTCATGAAATCAGAGAGTAAAGTCAAGAGTCATCAAATAACCAGACAAGGCATAGCTCGTTACTGCAGTATAATATCAATGTAATGAAATTGAGATTCATGGAGCTGAATTCACAAATCAAAATCGAAGTTGACCAAGTCAGAAATCAAGTGTGTGTAAAAATTGAAAAAAGTCAAAAATCAAATCCAAATAAAATAGGAAAGTTGCTACCGTATCGATCAAGGAAGGATCGAACGGTTTCAAACTAAAACCGTGATAGTGAAGTAAAGGAAATATACGATACGAACAAGTTAGAACATATCCAAAGCATTAAAATAAAATCAAATGGCCGAAAATACTCAAGTGACAAATTCAATCAAATGGATACGAACAAAGATTCAAGGGCATCGATTTATATATAAGCAACATCATCGGCAGTTCCATGATAATAGAGTTCAAGCATTGAAAACAAAAATAAAAAAAGAGAAATTCATATACCAAATCAAAGCCGAACTCGATCAAGGAGGAAGAGCCGCGAACAATTCTATTGAAGAAGAAACTAACTCGATAAAGGAGCCGAAATCATCTCAAGAAACGATCGACCAATAGAGCAAGCAAATAAAATTCGATCAAGCATTTACAGTCGCGATCTTCCAAATTCTGAAAACCCTAATTTCTGTGGAAAGAGGAACGAGCAGCCATCATCTCAAAAGGGGGATTGGGCCGAAGAAATAAAAAGGAGACGGTCGAAATAAAATAAAAAGAAGGTTGACCCTTTTGTTTTTTAATTAGGGTTTTTTTCTATTGTTTTAAAATTGCTTTTTAAATTTGTTTTTATATTTTAAACCGTTGTAATTTCTAGTCGTGTGACTTGGACACAAACTACGTGGCGTAGTTTGATAATTCGCAACTCAGTGGCTGAGTTGTGGCAGGGTTTTGAGCGTAGAGTTAGGTTAGTCAGTAGCGGGTGTCGCGAGTTTACATGTGTAAGTGTGTGACTACTTAATTTCTAGTAGAAACCTTGGGAGCAGCACGTAGGCAGGGTTTTGCCGAAGTTGGGTAAATTCTGTGTCATTCTATTTCTGCATTTTATTATTCTGCTATTATCTGTGCTGCTATTATTATGTGATCTGTTTGAAATTATTCTAAAAGCTTCCACAATTAATTTTTAAAATTAATACTGTCACCCTATTCACCCCCCCCCCCCCCCCACTCTAGGGTGAAATCGATCCTACAAGAATCTCCTTCAGCTTTTCTAAAAGGAAAATTTTAAAGCTTAACTTAACTTAAAATATACTTAATAAATTATTCTTGTTTAGGTGAAACATTCGAATTATTTACCGACTATAAATCTTTAAAGTATCTCTTCACCCAGAAAGATTTGAATCTACGACAACAACATTGGTTGGAATTTCTAGCATCCTATGACCTAGATAATCTGTATACACCCGAAAAAGCCAATGTAGTTGCCGATGCTTTGAGTAGAAAACACGCTATTCTTGCTCATCTTGTTATCGCTCCTACTCTCCATGAAAAGATTGCCAGCAAACAGAAAGAAGACAAATTTCTTCAGGGATTCTATGGAAGAATCGGTCGAGGGGAGGATTCCAGTTTTGGAATCGATAATAGTGGAGTTATAAAGTCGAAAGGCAGAATTTGTGTCCTTGACATTCCAGAACCGAAACGTGAAGTTTTGGACGAATGCCATAAGTCCAAACTTTGCATCCATCCAGGAATCAATAAAATGTATCGTGATATCAAAAGAACGTTTTGGTGGAAGACAATGAAAAGGGACATATCTATATATATGAGTCGCTGTGCTACTTGTCAACAAATTAAAGCAATCAAAAGAAAGTGGCCGGTTTACTTCAGCCTTTGGAAGTACCGAAGTAGAGATGGGATTAGGTATCGATGGATTTCATCGACGGATTGCCACGAACCAAGAAGGGAAATGAAGTAATTTGGGTTATAGTGGACCGTCTAAGCAAAGCTGCTCACTTCATTCCAGTAAAATCCACTCGGACTGTAGCAAGCTTAGCAGAGCTATATATAAAGGAAATTTTTCGTCTCCACGGTATTCCTAGCAGCATTGTGAGTGATCATGATCCGATCTTCACTAGTAGATTTTAGGAGGCATTCCAAGCCGCATTGGGAACAAAACTGAATTTCAGCACTGCTTATCAGCCACAGTCTGAAGGACAGACTGAAAGGACAAAATAAATTCTAGAAAACCTTTTGGGAGCTTGCATTCTCGATTTTGATGGTTCTTGGGAAGACCATTTGCATCTGGTCGAGTTCTCTTATAACAATAGCTATCAAGCCAGTATTGAAATGGCTCCATATGAGGCTTTATATGGTCGTCCGTGTCGATCACCTGCATGCTGGATCGAATCAGGTGATAGACTGGTCTTTGGGCCAGATATGATTAAAGAAGCCACGGAGAAGGTAGATTTTATTCGAAAGAAATTAATAACTACTCAAAGTCGTCAGAAGAGCTATATGACCGCCGAAGAAGAGATTTGGAATTTCAAGTTGAAGATTCTGTATTTCTGAAAGTGTCTCCAATGCGGGGTGTATTAAGGTTTTGGAAAACTGGAAAGCTACCACCGTGTTATATTGGTCCTTTTCCTATTCTGGA
Organism: Allium cepa; assembly: GCA_030765085.1. Lineage (NCBI taxonomy): Eukaryota > Viridiplantae > Streptophyta > Magnoliopsida > Asparagales > Amaryllidaceae > Allium > Allium cepa. Next base: position 577,770,484 of record CM060932.1, on the reverse strand, counting down.
AAGGATCGGTCCTCTAGCATATCGAGTACAGTTACCCAGTTGGTTATCTGGCGTGCACAATGTGTTTCATATTCCTAACCTCCGAAAATTTGTGCACGACCCGGATAGTATTATTGAGGAAGCGGCTCAGTAGGATCATGAGATTACTCCCAACTTGGCAGTAAAGAGTGAACCGATAAAGATTGTGGATCGTGATGAAAAGCGATTGAGAAATAAAATTGTAAAACTGGTCAAAGTACAGTGGGCTAGTGATCCAAAGGACTGCACTTGGGAAACTGAAGATAGCATGCAGAAATCATATCCCAATTGCAGAGTGGATATCTCGGCTTAAATTGGTAAGCCATTTCTCCATTCTTTTCTAATTTCGTATACTCTTTATTTTCCTTTCTCTCTATTTCAAATTTCGAGGACGGAATTTTCTTAGGGGGGGTATTTGTAACGTCCCAAAATTTTTAATTTAAATTTTGTAACTTATTTAAATTTTTGTAATTTAATTTGAAAAGTTTCAAAAAAAAATAAAATATTTTTAATATTAAATAAAACAAAAATATATAACAAACAAGGATTTTTGTCAAACCATAAAAATAAACATATGTATATATGTTAAAGTTATATGTAAATATAGACACATCAGATAAGTTGATACATGTTAAATTTTGTGTATGTAAAATAATAATAATAATAAAAAGTGTACGAAAGAAGGTAAGAACAATGAAAAAATCTATGTATAAAAAAATCTACAAACAAAAAACAAAAATGTACTTACAAAGAGAAAAACAAGATTACATGTAAACAAAGAAGCAAGCATGCACATTAAATGCCATCATCTCAGCACAAACACAAAGCCAGCCGAAATATACGAAAATCATTTCAATTTTCAACAAAAATAATCTTTGACCAAATATTAGTCAACAAAAGAAGCAAAAAAATCTGATCAAAGGAAGAATACTAACCAGTTAAAACCTACCTTGTTAAAACCTGGTTCTTTTATATATACACATCCTTTACTGCAATTCGTTCAGACCAAAACTTAGCAAACCTAGAAAAGAAAAAAAATTATTATCTTACAAAACTCAAATATCACTCAAGATCAAAATAGAAAACGAAATCAATACTGCAGTTTCAAATAGTAGTCTCTGTTCAAAACCGAAAAGTTTTTTTTTTTGTTCAGTTTTCAGGTGAGTAAACTTTCCTAAGCTCTAATGTCTGATGTGTTGTTTGAGTATAGGATTTAACCAAGTTGAACATTATTGTATGCACAAAATCCATGAATATGTGCACATCTTTGCCTATGCTTGTTAGTTTAAGTTGAATCATCTTGTTTCAGGTTATAGAAATTTATAACCCTGTACAAAATCCAATTCCCCTACCTCTGATCCTCGTTTGGCCTCAGAATTCAAAATAAAGTTGTTTGCTTTGACATGTCTTAAATTGTAAAAATGAATTTAAGCAAAATAAACTAAAGTTTCTCTGAAAAATTTGAAAATACAGTTAAAATTCAAACCCTGTAGAAATTCGAATGTTATAAATCTTAGTTTCGAGTATACTATCTGAAAGCTTATCAAATTTAATGATTTTTGAAAGCAAATTCATAATTTTTAATTCAGTATTCACCGAGATAAGCTGAAATGGTCAATTTTGGGGTTTACGGCCATTGCCGATCATCGATGCGATGGACGGGGTTGCTCGTGAAGATGGAGGAAGACTCAGGGATTAATGGAAAAATGCTCTTTGGTTTTATAATCAGTTGAGGAGGGTTGTCGAGATCAAATTAGGGTTTTAGGTCTAAATTTAGTCGAGGGTAGAAACGTACTACAGCGTCGCCATTAGGCCATCGGAGATCATTAGACCGGGACCATCAGGAACATGAGAGGCTAGCGAAGCTTATGGTGGAGTATCGGAACCTCTGATGATCAGGCGAGGGAGAACGAGGAGTTTGAAAGTGGCTCAATCTTGTTCGAATTTTGGTCGAACAATCAAACTACAAATTCGTCAACGTTTTGTAATGTTGGGTGCACTAGTGTGTCGTATTGATGATCGTCGACTAGTCGATGACCATAGCATCGACCAGGTGATCAAACCAACTGTGCATGTGCACGGTACAAAATATTGTATCAGTAGTGGGTTTTGGGGAAGAAGGGTATGGACTCGACACAAGTATGGGGAAAATTGTGTGGTGACTCGAGTATCAACTCGAGTGAAAATTCTGGGGCGCCAGGTTGAAATACTTAGAAAAATTTTAAGTGTAAATTTTTGCCACTCGAGTTGATTTTTGAAATGACCCGAAGCAAACGAGAAAAACTCTCGCGCATGACTCGAAGTGAGTATTGAGATCAACCTATAAAATAGTTTTTTTTTTCCTTTAATTTTTTTTCAAACTTTTAAACAATTTTAACCATGTTTCAAATTTATACCTTTGAATTAAGTTGAATAAATCAAGGATTTAAGTGAGATGTTTTTAAAGTAATTAAATTTTAATTTATTTAATTTTGATACATCATTTTATAAAGTCATTTATAATAAATAATGTAATTTAAAAGAAAATTAAAGTAAAATGTTGTTTAAAACTAAATCTTAACCTTTTAAGGTATCTAATGTGATAAAAGTAATTTATTGAACAAGGTTTAAAGGATAATCAAAGCAATTATTATCTTTTGGTTTATTTACACGATTAATGATTTGTTAATATAAAGTTCTTGAGAAATATTTACTTAGTTAGTTAATTAATATTAAAGTTTAAATTAATTGATAATTAAGATTAAATAAATTAGTAATTGAGGTTAGTTAATTTGATATTAATAAATTAGGATAATTAATCAAGGAATGATTAACAAGTGAGGGTGATTTAGACTTAATCAATAGTAATTAATGATAATAAATCATTGATTAAAGAGTTCTAATGAAAGTAACTATGCGGTTAATAAATTTAAAACCACATGAGTTATTCATCTCAATTGAAGATGTTTTGATTGATCTTGAATGTTGTGTGTTGGATTGACATTTATATTATGTGATGTGATGCTATGTAATATTAATTGCTTTGTGCTGAGCTGTGATATTTGTATTGAATATACTACTGTGTGATTGTGAAAACCGATTGGCCCGTAAACGGCATTTTAACTTCGATGCGACAGGGAGTCGGATTTCAATTAGTTATCCGAAACCTACATCGAACCCTGAATATGAACCTTTGTGATTGATACATCCACATGTTTTTAAATTGAACGCTCACTATTCGGTTTAGCCGGGAGAGGACCTTTGTGTTGTTTAACCCATTCGAATATGTGATACGACATTATGGATAACATTTGAAGATCAGTGGTGAAGACCGTGTATTTGCGAGAACGATAGGATGACCTATCAATTATCTCTACACCGAGTAGCTATGGTGTAGAGATTCCCTTAGTGATGGGAGGTCCGATCGGGATTGTGGATGCCCGGATTGCAAGGACTTCTTCGAAAGTGCCTTGGGTTCTGTTCGAACCCGGAACAGACTTGTATGGTTGTATGTCTGACATTACAAATTGAGATATAAAGCTGATTTCTTTCAAATACATATCTGTTGGTGGCGGAAAATTATTCTCTTAGCTTAGCACCCTTCTCTGAGACGTACGAGCTCAGAGGTTATGTAGTTGAAGGTTATTTGTAATATATTCCCAATTTGGCAGTGTGGCATGCTGAGTGATGCTGATCATTTGTTGATCGAAGCATGGCTTTGTGAAAAAGTGTAGTTTTGTGGACGAGACTTCGTCGAACCTCACAACCCGGTTATGGTCAAAATAGGAATCGTGGCAGCAAGGTTATTTGGGGGTAGCTCCCCCTATGGGTATGTCCATTTCCTTCTGGATTATAAGTGGTATCATGGTATGGAGCCCAAAGAGTTACTGTGTGGTTGCTGCAAACTTATTGCTTTGTGGTTGTCGGTTGTGAAGCGCTCCGGATAAAGGTTGGTAATGACTGGGAGGTGGCATACTCGTATCAGTTGTTACCTAGTCATAGAAGTAGCTCGGCCTTGTGTAGCAGAGATCCGGTTAGGTTATCGGGGACGTCCCTCCAGAGGCGTTCCATTTTATGTGGGAAGTTCCTTTGCTCGACCATTTGTTGGAAATCTAATCATCCAATACGAGCTCTTTATGGTTTTAGTTGTAGAACCTGCCATTTAATGTGGTAGCTATAGTAGGCATACTATAACGGTACGTATGCTGGCTAAGATTAATATTATACTTTCGAAAATATTTTCTGCACTATGCACTAATAATAATATTTAAAAGAGTTTTCTCGTATCAAGCATTTTTTGACTGTCATAAGGAGAAATCTCCTCTAAGTTTGCGCTTGCATTGTGTGTGTGGTGGGAGGACTTATGACAGTTTCATTTTCAAAAAGCATTGTGAATTTCTATCAAATTCTCTTGTTTTGCTTGATAAAAATGAGCTGTTTTTATTTCAAACAACTGTTTTGTTTACTCATACCAGTCCCATGACTGACCCGGAGTTTATTGTTCCTTTCCTAAACTCTGGGTGCCTATAGTTTTCCACACGATCAGCCTAGAAGCAGGTTATTCGTGTTTTTTTGGCACTAGCTTGGATTTGAAGTCTTCTGGAACTTTGGATTTGGAAATCTTTTGAAGTGTTGGAGTTTGAAGACCTTGTCGAAGTTGAAGTATGTTGGAAACTTGTTGAAGTTTCTGTTATCGTATTATTGTTGTATCATATTTGTATCACTCTGATATTTGGGATAGATGTTTGTATGGGATATTGTATCATGCTGTATCTATATTGATATATGATATTCATTTTGTTTCCGTTGTTTATATCCATCTGATGTTGTTATAAGCTCCATCCGACTGGAGTTCGATGTTGGAATCTTTGGCAGTCGAATACAAGTGAGGTATTTAGTGTCAATTTTCGAACATTGGATTTCGGATCGTGACAATTTATTATTGTCACTAAAAGATTTTTTAAAGGGAATTATTAGAAAATTAAATTTGTCAAATGGAAATAACTTGAGAGGTTAATTCAAATGGTAATAAACTGTGAATTATTTATACAAGGTCAAAATCGTGAAAATCAAGCCGGATTGGGAATGGGTTGCAAAACAAAAGCAAAGGTGAGATCTTCTCACTCACTTGGTTAGCTTAGAAAATTTAAATAAATAAATTTGAATTATTGGACGTGCTTGGATGAATTTAATGATTTATCTATTGGGTGATATTATATATAGTAGTGTGTGTGTGTATTGGAGTGATTGATTTCCCACATTATATAGCGGATGTGACCCTAAGCTCCCATCATAAAGCGGATGACCCCATATACCGCAATATTCCACCTCGAAGTGGAATTGGTATTTTATATTATGCTAACATCTATGGATGCGTGGAAACAGGTCGGAGGGATCCAATTGGATTCCTCAATGTTTGAATTCATTTCATATGCTGTGATATGATTTATTTATAATTTGTAATTGACTATATTGGTAATTGTAGTTATTGAAGGCTATTGTTGGGCCGAATATATTTTCGTATTTTTAAGATACCAAAATATGAAAATTGGATTTTTGGAAAGAAATTAAAGTAGAGAATTTTAAGTAAAATAATTTTAGAGTATTGGATAAATTAAAAGAAGTAATTTGGAATGGATTTTAAATTGTTTGGGAGAAATAAAGGGAGAAATTTGAAGTCAAGTACGAAATTTGTTTTTCTGATTTAAATGGGATTTAAATCACAAATAGAGGTGTGAATATTGGATTTATGGATTTTGAAATAAATTTGGATAAGTAAAGGAGTAATTTTTAAATGGAGTAAATTTTGAAAATCAATTGGGAAATTGATTTAGTGTTTGAAACTGTTTTTTTAAATGGATGATATTATGGAATTTATAAACTGCATTTATAAAGTGGAATAAGATATCAGTGGATATTTGCAAACATAAATTCACGATGGAATTTATAAAGGAATGGGTAATTTGTTTTAAAAATAAATATTGGTTTATTTTTAAAAGTGTGGAAAGAAAATTTATGAGGGATGTAAATTTGAGATAAATCGAGAAGGAAATATTAATTGATTTAAATGGACTATTTTGGAATTTCCCTAGAAAGCCGAGTATGTTTTCAAAGTAGCTTTTAAGTATAAATTAAAAGTTCTAAAGTTGGTTTTAAAAAAGAATGTTTTGGAGAAAATATTTTCTTAAATTATTTTTAAAATTTTAAACTAAATATTTATTAAGTTAATTATAGAAGTGATTATTTTAAAGATTTAACCAATATTTGATTTAGAAGATGGTTATTTAAATAATTATACTCTATCTAATAATTTTATTTTCAAAAAGAAATTAGTTTGGGCTTAAGTTTTACATGAGATATTAGTATAAAAATTTCATAACTAATATTTTAAATAAAGTGTTTGAAATAGTTTTTATTATAAGTGCCTCCAAATATATATATTTTTAGATAAGTGATTTAAATTATTTTAAAAACCTAAAGTATTTGGACTTGGCAAATTTTTCAATGGAAATAAACAATATTTGGAAACTTATTCCACGAGAGAAAAGTAGTTTTGAAAATTGTTTTCAAAAGGATTGAAGTGTGGAAGTATATCTTACGAAGATATTTATAAATAAATAAATAATTATGGGAAATTATTTATATCTGATGGTTATTTTTGTATATTATTTGATTGTTAAATAAATGACTATCAATATTGGCCTTTAAGGCGGAATTTGAATTTCAATGAGACTGGGGTCAGATTCCAAATGGTTATTCGAAAACCACATTGAACCTTAAAGGTGGATCTTTTGTTTGAAAGATCAAAAAATGGAAAATTGTTGTGACTTGATTTAGATTTGAATGTATCCACTTGTTTTAAAATAAGCGCTCATTATTTGTATAAGCCGAGGGTGGACATTTAATCATAAAACCCATTTTGAATAATGATACGACGGAATGGAATTGCATTTGAAGACGGTGGTTGAAGACCGAGTACTTTCGAAAACTAAAGGATTACCTGTTGATAGTCTTTGCACCGAGTTGCTCAAATATAGAGATTACCCTATGTGATGGGGAGTCCGGACGTGATTAGGGGATATTCGGATTTGCAAGGACTTTTTCCTTAATTGGACGATGTGCCTTCGGTTCCATACAGCCCCGAATGGACTTGTATGGATGTATGTCTGATATTACACTTTGAGATATAAAGATGGTTTCTATCAAATACATTTCTGTTTGATGGCGGAGAATTTATTCTCTTAGCTTAACACCCTTTTCTGAGAGTACGAACTCAGAGGTTATGTAATTGATGGTTACTAGTGATATATTTCAAATTTGATAATGTGGCATGCTAAGTGTTGATCATTGGTTGATCGAAGCATGGCTTTTGTGAAAAGCATAGCTTTGTGGGACGAGACTTCGTCGAACCTCACACCTCGAAAATGGTCGAAACAGGAAAGGATGCAGAAAGGTTATGGGGGTCGTGCCCCTTAGGGTATGTGCATTTCCTTCTGGATAAAAAGTGGTATTCTGGTATGGAGCCCAGATATTTACTTATGTGGTTGTTGGAATTGTGGCACCTCGGTGAAGGTCGGTTACGACCGGGGGATAGCATACTCGTGACAGTTAGCTACCTAATTACAGAGGTAACCTGGCCTTGTGTTGGAAGAGATCCGGCTAATTTCTTAGAGCATCCCTCCATAGGCATACCCTTCGGATAAAGGAAGTTCTTTGGCCTTGACCATTTGTTGGAAATCCAAACAATCAACTGTACGGTTTTAGTTGTATAACCTGCCATTCAACATCGTAGTTATAGTAGGCATACTATAATGGTGCGTATGCTGGCTAAGATTAATATTATACTTTCAATTTTTTTCTCACTATAAACTAATAATAATATCAAAAGTATTTTCGCATATCAAGCATGTTTGACAACTATAAAGAGAAATCTTCCCCAAGTGTGCGATTGCAGTGTGTGTGTGCCGGAAGAGCTTATGGTAGTTTCATTTTCCAAAAGCATGAACGGATTTCTTTTTATTTCTTTTGTACAAATAACTGTTTTTAGATCTCACATCAGTCCCATGACTGACTCGGAGTTTACTTTTCCCTTTTCTAAATTCTGGGTGCCCCTAATTTTCCATACGGGCAGCCTAGAGTCAGGTTATCAGTAGTTCTAGAGCTAAGTCAGGAAAGTATGCTACGGAGATCTGGAGACAAGCTGGATGATGTGACGTATCACTTATATTATGTAGTATCCGCTTCGTATGGTTTGCTGTAAATTCAGTTTCCACGTGGACAAGTTATCATAACTTCCCAATGTTGTGTTTTGTTGATGCATGACTCTGATGATGTATTGTATAAACAGATATAGTTCTTTTGTTTAAAGACTAATCATTTATTTATTATATATTGTTCCGCTGCGATTATGAGATTCTAATATTGTTTCTATCTTTTCATCTACCTTCTTCTTCTTAAACCCTAACGATTTGGTTTTTCGACATTCGATTGTTCATCATTTGATGCAGTGGACGTATTGGTGTCGACTTTCGGGCGTCGAAAAATCAGGTCATTACAATTTGGTATCAGAGCTTAGGTTGGCAATAACGTTGGCTCTGGTGGGGATTACTCATGAGTGTATTAATACATATGACCGCGTATTTGTTAGTAAATATAAAATTGTTTTATATTGTGTTGATTGGTTTGTTGAGTGGGATATGAATTTTGGTCAATATGAGTAATTAACATTATTGATATGGATCTCTAAACACTTGTACAAAAAAATTCGACACGATATTGTTTTAAAATAGGGTAAATGAAATAATTTTACCCAAATTATTTTTGTATATAAAAGAAATAATTTTCCATAATTATTATAGTTAAATATGGATGCTTGGTTGTTAGGAAGTGATAATATTAAATTATTATCATTTAAGTGTGGAATTGAATAAGAAATGAAATTATAACCAATTGCTAAGAAATAAATTCGGATAACAAAATGGAATTTGAAATGTGAATTATAAATGTGATTTATAAAATTGAAACAAGATGCCAAAGTAATTTTTTAATATGGAGTAAAAGGATTTGGAATTGAAATTTCAAAAGATTAAATTCCTTTGATTTGAAAATGGTTTTCAAAGATTTTGGAAAAAATAATGGTGAAATTATTTAGGAAATATTTTTGAATTGGATATGAAATCTGGTGGGATTTGGAATTTAAAGATATTTGGAAAAATATTTTTGAAGGGTTAAAAGCACTAAACTCTTTTCGGTCGTTGGAAATTAATTTCGATGATGATCGCGACATCGTCGGTGTTCATTTTCAAGTTTCTAGGGGAGGAATTGATGCCAAATTGTTTTAAAATTGGACTTGTTTGCAAAACTGGACTTGGTTTTGAAATTCAAAGAGATAAGTGAATTTACCAAAGGATTTTCGAATTAACTAATTAATATCAAAAATGATTTTTGAAACGTTGAAATTGTTATTTGGTAAAACCGTTTTGATTTTTGAAATACAAAGGAATATTGGATATACTAAAGGATTTTAGGATGCACTTGATTTCAAAAATAATTTTGCAAAACTCAAGTGATTATTTAAACTCCGAAATCTTATTTAAAAATGGTTATGGAATATTTATAAGTTTAAAAACTTATAAGGGTTTGGAAAAGATTAATTGGAATGGGATTGAAAATTTGAGTCAAATAAAATGATGATATGGGTTAGATATGAATGAAGGATAATTGATAAAAATTCAGTATTCAAAATTTTAAGATAAACTGGATTCAAATGAAATTGAAATGCAAGTGAATATAAATAGACATAAAACCAAAGTGATGAAGTAGAAAATAAATATAAGAAGTGTATAAAAATACTTATATTGAACTTAAGAAATAAATGGTGAAATTCTTAAGTAAAATCTGGAATTGGGAAAATATACTAAGTAAGTATTTGAATGGAGTAAATAAAAGTGTGGGAAATGAAAATTTTGGATGAAAATCAAAATAAATGTGAATAAAGAAAAGAGAATCGATATAGCTAATAGTCAATTGGAATAAATACGTAGGATGTATGCATATTACTTTATTCGCATAGCAATTTGATCCAATTTCGAGCATAGATTTTCGAGATAATTATATCGATCCGAGTTGGATTTTTCACTCGATTTTCCACGGCGAACCCTGGATATGGATTTTGGTTGATTGTAAAATTCTCTATCATAGTTTACGGCTACGAAAGGAGAATGATGGTTTCTGATCAAGAAACCAGATCTGAGTCCGCACTAGGAAGTCGGGTGGACGATACTAGTTCGGAAGTGAAATTGTGTGATAGAGTGAGCGATCGAATTTGGCATTGCGTACGGATGATATAAGTGCGTCGTACGGGCTTGAATGAAATAGATATCGAAACTTTTGTAAAGAAATGTGCATAATGATTTAAATGTTATAATTGGACATTATTGCTAGTAGAATATACAGGTGTTTTAAAAGGCAAAGGATGAATTGGGATTTTTGATTTCGGAAGATAATTTAAATTGCTCGACAAAAAGGTATGTATTTAAATTTCTGTATGAAATTTGATTATTTTCTGGACTAGCCACTTGGCCTTTTGTTTTCTTTTGAAATATGGAGGGTCGTTGTTGAATTTTGTAGTTGTACCGAGCTAGCCGCGCAAAGGAGATGCTGGCGAAATTTTTTGAAAATTTAGGGAGTTAGAAAAATTTTGAGAAAATTTTAATAATTTTAAATTTAAATTTGAATGGTTGGGTAAGTGATATTAGCTAGAAACTATGAAAGATTTTGGAAAATTAGTTGAAGTAATAATGGGTCATTAACAAAAAGATTTGTTTTGGCAAGTTAAAAAACTATTTGGATTGGGAAAATAGTAAACGGGTTATGGATCATTCTTCTTAACTAGTGATTTCAGCGATGAAATTCTTTTAAAGGGGAAAAATGTGACGACCCTAAATTTCTAGATATTTGAAAATTGGATATTTAATTGATTTAAATATTTAAAAGTTAGTTTTTAACTTGAATTTCAAATATCACTATTTATTGGATAATTTAAATATTGAACCAATAATTGGAAATTGGGAAAATTGTTGAATCTGGATGTTCCAGTCTCGTTAAAAATATTTTAAAGGCTTGGAAAATTCATATTTATAATACTGAAGGTAATAGAACTTTTAAAATTAAATTTGAAAGTGATTTGTTCAGCTTTGAATTTATATCGTTTAAATCGATATTTAAAAATCGCCTTCTGAGGCACTGTCTCGGAATTCGATGAAACCAGTTCCATTGGATCTGTAATATTGTATTATTATTGGATTTTAATTTTCATAGTGTTTGGAGTGATCGTTTGATCGTACGGTAGGTAAACGCGCTAAATTTATATCGAAAATTTAATATAAAAATTGGGTTCAGAAAGCTTTCTTCTCCATACGATCGAGTTAGGCCTCGAAACCTTTTCCATTGCGTTCGGAATAGGGGTACAACATTATAAACACATAGCGGCATGCCTCGATAGGAGTTCGGAATTTTGAGTAGCAATTTCTAGACGATTTCAATTTGGATTTAAATTTAAAAATATAAAATATAATCGAACATTGTAGCAAGCTCCAACACGTATAGGGATTTATAACACGTGTTCCCTTTTCTCTGTATAATTCCACATGTGTTCGTTTTAAAAAAATAAAACAGGGCAGTAGGAATAAAAAAGAAATCAAACCCAAGTTTTCTCGTTTCAATTATCAAAATCGAAAAATCATGGCCGAGCGAAACAAATTCAATTCAAATCCCCTTTTTCTTTTCCCTTTCCCATCCTCAGTTTTAATTCGCAAATCTGTAAAAAAAAATGGCTCCCTTTGTATAATCAAAAAAATAGGTCGATCGAAATCGAATAATCATCTTGGGATCTCTCGATCGACTGGACGGCGCAGGTAATTGCTCGCGTAGTGAGAGTGGGAAGGGTCTCTTCCGACCGAATCTTAGAATCGCGAGAGCCATTGCATTTGTGAGTTAGGGTTTCATGAGCTCTAGCTCGGTGTCGAGGCGATAAGGGGATTTCGTGGCAGAGTTCGGTAATGAAGAGGGCATGCCACGGTTACTAGAATGTTTCGAGTGGGAGGCTGGTGATGTCGGCTGTGGAATTCGTGGATGGGAGGTGTGTCAGGGGTGACCCTCTAGGTGAAGACGAGGTAGTGAGATATAATAGTATATTTAATTTATTTTTGTGTATATTAAAAAAATTGGGCTAATGAAAATATTTTTACAGTAGAGTATATGTTGTCTTGATTTTTATAGGATTTGTTAACTTAAATAAAAAAATTTATAAGGAAGTTATATATTGTTTTTACTGGATAAGAAAATTAATAGCAGTAAAGTAAATTCAAGGCAGTTTGTTTTTAACATATATAGGCAGAAAAAAGAAGAAAAATAAAATAGATATATATATACATACTTTAAAAGGTACTAGTTAATTTATATATATATATATAAGATTTTGGGAAAATATAGGAGTCTATATAAAAATTACATTTTTTAAACCTATATAGCTTATTTCTTATTAGTATATATATAAAAAGTTTCAAAAGGAAACAAATATACTTATACACATTTTTAATTTACTAGTTTATTTTAAACAATGGATTTGGTGACTTGATTGTTATATAAACTTATTTGATTTATTATAGTCACTAAAATATTTTTTTAAAGGGAATTATTAGTAAATTAAATTTGTTAAATGGAAATAACTTGAGAGGTTAATTCAAATGGTAATAAACCGTGAATTATTTATACAAGGTCAAAATCATGAAGAAATCAAGCCGGATTGGAAATGGATTGCAAAACAGAAGCAATGGTGAGATCTTCTCACTCACTTGGTTATCTTAGTTAATTTAAATAGATAAATTTCAATTATTCGATGTGCTTGGATGAATTTAATGATTTATCTGTTGGGTGATATATATATTGGAGTGATTGATTTCCCGCATCATATAGCGGATGAGACTCATGCTCCCCGCATAATGGCGGATGACCCCATATACCGCGATATTCCACCTAGAAGTGGAATTGGTATTTTATATTGTGCTAATATCTATGGATGCAGGGAAACAGGTTGGAGGGATCCAACTGGGTTCCTCAATGTTTGAATTTATTTCATATGTTGTGATATGATTTATTTATAATCTGTGATTGATTATATTGGTAATTGAAGTTATTGAAGGCTGTGGTTTGGCCGAATATATTTTTGTATTCTTAAGAATCAGAATATAAAAATTAGTTTTTTGGAAGGAAATTAAAGTAGAGAATTTTAAGTAAAATAATTTTGGAGAATTGGATAAATTAAAAGAGGGAATTTGGAACAGATTTCAAATGGTTTGGAATAAATAAACGGAGAATTTTGAAATCAAGTGTGAAATTGGTTTTTCTGATTTACATGGGATTTATTTCATTAAATAGGTGTGAATATTAGATTTATGGGTTTTGAAATAAATTTGGATAAGTAAAGGAGTAATTTTTAAATGGAGTAAATTTTGGAAATCGATTTGGAAATTAATTTAGTGTTTGAAACTGTGTTTTGAAAGAAGGATGAGATTACGGAATTTATAAATTGGATTTATAAAGTGGAATAAGATATCAGTGGATATTTGGAAATATAAATTCACGATGGTATTTATAAATGAATTTGTAATTTGTTTTAAAAATAAATATTGGTTTATTTTAAAAGCGGGGGAAGAAAATTTACGAATTTGGGATGTAAATTTGAGATAAATCGAGCAGGAATTATTAATCGATTTAAATGGACTATTTTGCAATGGGAACATATTTTCCGTAGTAAGCCGGGTATGTTTTCAAAGTAGCTTTTAAGTATAAATTAAAAGTTCTAAAGATGGTTTTAAAAAGAATGTTTTGGAGAAAATATTTTCTTAATTTTTTTTTAAAATTCTTATAGCATATATTTATTAAGTTAATTATAGAAGTGAATATTTTAAAGATTTAACTAGTATTTGATTTAGAATATGATTATTTAAATAATTATATTTTATCTAATAAATTTAAAAAAAATTAGTTTGGGATTGAGTTTTACATGAGATATTTGTATAAAAATTTCATAACTAATATTTCAAATAAAGTGTTTGAAATAGTTTTTATTATAAATGTTTCCAAGTATATATATTTTTGGATAAGTGATTTAAATTATTTTAGTAAGTATTCGAACTTGGCACATTTTCAGTGGAAAAATAAACAATATTTGGAAACTTATTCCGCGAGAGAAAAGTAGTTTTCAAAAGGATTGATGTGTGGAAATATATCTTGTGAAGATATTTATTAATAAATAAATAATTTTGGAAAATTATTTAAATCAAATGGTTGTTTTTAGATATTATTTGATAGTTAAATAACTGACCATCAATATTTGCCTTTAAGACGAAATTTGAATTTCGATGAGACCGGGGGTCGGATTCCAAATGGTTATCCGAAAACCACATCGAATCTTAAAGGTGGATCTTTTGTTTGAAAGATCAAAAAATAGAAATTTGTTGTGACTTAATTTAGATCTGAATGTACCCACTTGTTTTAAATAAGCACTCATTATTCGGATAAGCCGGGGGAGGACATTAGGTCATAAAACCCATTTCGAATAATGCTACAACGGAATGGAATTGCATTTGAAGATGGTGGTTGAAGACCGGGTATTTTCGAAAATGAAAGGATTACATGTAGATTGCCTCTGCACTGAGTTGCTCCGGTATAGAGATTACCCTATGTGATGGGAAGCCCGGACGTGATTAGGGGATATCCGAATTTGCAAGGACGTTTTTCTTAATTGGACGAAGTGCCTTCAGTTCCATTTAGACCTAGAATGGACTTGTATGGATGTATGTTTGACATTACACTTTGAGATATAAAGCTGGTTTCTATCAAATACATTTCTATTTGGTGGCGGAGAATTTATTCTCTTAGCTTAATTCCCTTCTCTAAGACGTACGAGCTCAGAGGCTATGTAGTTGTTGGTTACTAGTGATATATTTCCAATTTGGTAATGTGGCATGCCAAGTATTGTTCATTGGTTGATCGAAGCATGGCTTTTGTGAAAAGCGTAGCTTGTGGGACGAGACTTCGTCGAACCTCACACCCCTGAAATGGTCGAAACGGGAAAGGATGCAACAAGGTTATAGGGATCGCGCCCCTTAGGGTATGTGCATTTCCTTCTGAACAAAAAGTGGTATTCTGGTATGGAGCCCAGATATTTAACTTATGAGGATAAAAAGTTGTATTTTGGTATGGAGCCCAGATATTTACTTATGTGGTTGTTGGCATTGACGCGCCTCGATAAAGGTCGGTTATGACCGGAGGATGGCATACTCGTGATAATTAGTTACCTAGTTACAGAGGTAACCCGGCCTTGTGTTGGCAGAGATCTGGTTAGGTTCTCGGGGCATCCCTATAGAGGCGTACCCATCGGATAAAGGAAGTTTCTTAGCCTTGACCATTTGTTGAAAATATAAAAAATCAATACGCGCCCTGTACGGTTTTAGTTGTAGAACCTTCATTTAACGTGGTAGCTATAATAGGAATACTATAATTGTACGTATACTGGCTAAGATTAATATCATACTTTCGAAATGTTTTCCACACTATGCACTGATAATAATACCAAAAGGATTTTCATGCATCAAGCATGTTTGGCTACTATAAGGAGAAACCTTCCCTAAGTGTGTGATTGCATTGTGTGTGTGTTGGGAGACCTTATGATAGTTTCATTTTCTAAAAGCATGAATGGATTTTTTTATTTCTTTGGTATAAATAACTGCTTTTAGATCTCACACCAGTCCCATGACTAACTCTGAGTTTATTATTCCCTTTTCTAAACTCTGAGTCCCCCTAATTTTCCATACGGGCAGCCTAGAGTCAGGTTATCAGTGGTTCTGGAGCTAAGTCAGGAATGTATGCTGCGATGATCTGGAGAGAAGATGGATGATGTGACGTATAACTTATATTATGTAGTATCCGCTGCGTATGGTTTGCTTCTAATTCAGCTTCCACGTGGACAAGTTATCATAACTGCGCAGTGTTGTGTTTTGTTGATGTATGACTCTGATGATGTAATAGATAACAGATATAGTTCTTTTATTTAAAGATTAGTCATTTATTTATTATATATTGTTCCGTTGCGATTATGAGATTCTGATATTGTTTCTATCTTTTCTTCTACCTTTTTCTTCTTAAAACCTAATGATTTGATTTTCCGGCATTCGATTGTTCGGCATTTGATACAGTGGACGTATTGATATTGACTTTGGGCGTCGAAAAATCGGGTCGTTACACATGCCGTGGTGGTCGACGATGGTAGTTGTCAGTCGGGAAGTGATGATTAGAGTGCTAGGTGGCGGAGGAAAAATGGGATGAGGCTTGGGTTGGATGGCCAAGTAGGCAAATATGAACTAGCACAGTTAAAGAGAAGGTGGGGAGAGAAATATATGAGCTACAGGCAAAATAATATATAGTTCTTGTATATAAAATAAAAAAATTTCTAACGAAACTGTGCAAAAGAAATGAAGGGTCAGAGAAATGAACCAGTTAATAAATATTGGAACTAGAGTGAAAAAGGAAAAGTCACCACAACTTCTGGAAATATAAACGATGGTGGCTATTGATTTTACAGTGGAAAATGAAAGGGTATGGAAAGCTAAAAGGTTCAAATGCGGAACCGATATGACTGATTGGTTTCCCGATTTCGTCGTGTCTCGAACTCCGAAACACATGAATATATATACTATGGAGATCAGTACGACGAGACGATCAAAACGGTACACCGATATCAGCGTTACAACCATCCTATCAAAAGTTGTTATTTCGCCATTAAACTCTTGCAAATTCGTCGAAAATAAGATAAATGGGGCTTGAGAAGTCCAAATTCGATGAAACGAAATATGGCGCCTCATTCAGAAGATGATAAATATTTTTTTTGTATAAAAATATTTAGATTTTGGAAATATTTATTTTCATCAATTTTAACTGATTTAAATTGAAACTGAAATTACACAACAAACCAACTTCCATATTTATCAATGAAAATCTGTCATTTGCTATGTGTGAACAGATGCATACCAAATATCAAATTTTCATTGCTAAATTTAATTGTTTAATTTCAAGAAAAATTTCAGTTAATTACGTTATAAAACCATTAAAATTTACGGGTTCTTACCATAAATTTGCATTTTAAATTGCACATGCCTGAAGTTAAAAATTGCAAATATTACATTCTTCATTGCAAATATTTTCAATTGAAAATTGAAAATTTTTGTAAAATATAAATTTTCAAACTAGATTATAAGAGTGTTTTCTGCAGTTTAAGTATTTATAGTCGACACTACAAATATTTATTTTATACATATATGCATTTTAAGCTACGCATAATTTCATTTTAAATTGCAAAAGTTTGTAGTATTAGCTATAAATAGATGCGGTTTATAATGCACATTTTTGCTAAAACCATTGATAGAGGTGTTTCATGAAACTTGTTTTTTAGAATGAATTTATTAGGTATTAAGTTTGAAAATATGAGGCGGGTCCTAATTTTTATAAAAGTTAGTCCGTCTAATGATGAAAAAGTTTATCTCTTAAAAAATTATTTAGTAATACCACCAATTTCGTTAGACTTAGATATATAACCATCAAAATCATACAAAATAGACAAAATAGAAGCTGTAGCACAATGCTTAAACAATTTAACATTCGTTAAACCACATTTACCTGAAATAACAACAGTATCAATATTTTGCTCCATATGAAGTAAATAACTGCTATAGCATAAAGGAACTGTTTTAGGAACACCTAAAATTAGGACCCGCATTGACAATCTGACATAAAAATAAAAATGATCCTCAACATGAATCATTTCTTTTAAATAAGACAAAACAAAGACCAATTATCATCATTTTCATGTGAAAAGACACCTATTATAAATGAAAAGAAACCTATAAAACATAAAAAAAAATTAATCAAATTAGTTGTTATAGTATGACTTTTATAGATTATTCGATGTTATTTACTACTATTGTAATGAAATACTAAATGCAATCGGCATTCTGCTATAATTAATTATTCAATGACTATGTTGTGATATTGTTAAAACATGCACTCTTTTAATTTTCATTGCTACGGTATCGTACGGTTCCAAATTCATGGAACCATCAAACTGTGCAAACAATAGGAAGTTGTGAAGTATCATTACATTGCAAATAATTGTTCACTATTCATGTTTTTATTTTGTTAAAAATGAGTATCCCTGATTACTTTCAAATGATAAGAACATGTGTTAGTCCTCTTACTTGTCCACAACTATGTATGATAAATATATTTAACCATTATATTGAAATGTTCTATACAACTAGAATTATGATGTATCATATTTGTCAGCCACCTACAAGTAATCAAAACTATATACAACGTCATCTACATAATTTCACACTAATAACAAAACAAAGCATGTGATAGACATGTAGTTGCTAGTTACAAATATCAAATGAAAAAAACTGCAATCACAAAACAAAAACCATCAACAAGATTAAAATGTTGCTTATACTTTGGTTACCATTTTTAACAGTAGCAACTGATAAAACACCCTACCTTCTGATTAAAGCAGTTGCATTTAAAAAAGTCACTAATCGACAATGCTTGAATCCAGCTAAACAAGCATGTCCAACACAAAGTCTTTCAAATTGATTACTTGAAGGACCAACTTCCATTGCTACATAACTGTTAGGATTATTTCTACAAATCCTATAAATGCCAAATTAAATCCTTGTATAACATAGTATCATCTCCATATATTTCTTTCGAAGCTAACCGCTTTCCTGTATATAAGTAATAACATAAAATAATCAGGTTATACTCTCTTCTGAAGTCCCTTATAATATCATTTTGGCTTCTTCACTAGTGCATCTCGAATTTGATTAAGTTAACAATTTCACAAACCTACTTAAAATATGAACTCCATTAATATCTCTAAGACAACACCACAAGAATGATCAAAATATCGATTCTAATAAAGAAATGAGAAAGTTTTCCAAGATCTAAAGAAGCATTAAGATGAAACTTACAACTATCCTTAAATCGAGAGCAAATAACTGAAATTCTTTTAGGATAATTTTTAACAACAATGAATTCATATCCATTTTTAATTTGATAAGGCATTAAAAACTCTCTAAAATCCTTAGCTTTATCAAAATAAAAGCCAAGAAAATCCATATATTTTTGTTGAAAACCTCTGTTCAGCATATCTTTCAAATAATAAGAAGAATCTGCATGTGAATCCTATTCATTACAATACTACTACTAATTGAAGTACTTTGAATACTAGAATTGCCTAAACTATTTCCATTAATATCAAGTTCAAAAGCACAAACCTTTTCCATAATCGTCAGCTTAAATATTAACTCTTCTTCTATATTAAAAAGCGCACAGTACCATGCAAATAAAACTCATTATCAATGGTAATAACATTACTTTCAAAACTAAGACATCTTAATAGAGAAAGGACTAAGATGTTACCAAAATTCAAAAAATTTCTTCTTAAGACCAAATAAAGAAGAATCTATGATAATACCAGTAGTATAACCATTCCCATTATGTTCGAAAAGAATTAGCATGACTTAACAATCTTATCAACATTATTACAAAAGGTAAAAAAAATATTAGTAAATTCTAAATTAACATAGCATCAACAAATTATAACAACAATGATGATATAAAAATTGAAAATGTTAAATAAACATAGCATAACACACTTGTTGTAACGACCCGTAAAATTTTAATAATTTTTAATGTTTTTACGTATTTAATTAAAATTTTGAGAACTTTAAAAATAATATTTTGATATAAAAAAAATTTAATATTTGGATTACATTCAATTGTACGTAGCAGATGATAGATTTTCAATTTATTTTATGGAGGTTTATTTATTTAGAAATTCTACCTCATTCAAATCAGTTAATAACTTCTCAATCAATGCAAAGCTGTTACAAAACCCATCATTTCAATTCATTATTCAGTGATTCATTTTCTTTCTCTATCCATTGTCATTTCGCGTTTTACGTTTGAGGCAATAAATATATTTGTACATTTTCTCCGAAAACCAACTTCACTTCTGCCTATTATCATCTCATTTAATTTTACATGTATAACGTGGTCCATATTCTTTATTACTGTTCAAACTTTCCTCTGAAAGTTTTATTTTCTCCTTTATTTTGTATATAACTTGCCATATTTTAATTACTGCTTTTATAGCCGTTGCCTCTATTATTCCATAATTTAGGGGTTGATTGTTACTGTTCCCATTAATTCGCGTGTTTATTTATTGAGACGTTTCAATCCTTTCTTCTTCTCAGCAACAAAAATAATATATATTTGCTGTGACCTGCTCCAAATTTTCATTTTCTTCAATCTTTCCCTTTTGAAACATGTTTACGTTTTTCCTTCTTTCGAATGAAACTGCAGAAAACATTTATTTTCCCCAAATCAAGGGAATGGACCATTACCTTGTTTGGTTTATTTGTTGCGCATTCATTTCTATACGTTTCATTTGCTTAAACTTCTCATTCTTCCATTATATTATCCTCTCGCATTTTCCTCTCGGATCTGTTTTTACTCCCACTCCATCCTGAAAAAAAGTATATATAAATCAAGCTTCTTCTTCCCTCTGTCACAGCCACCCATCATATTATTTCCACCGGTTAAAAGAAAGATTTTAATTAAAACAGTAGCTTACCTTGGTTACTCCTTGATTCACGTCCAACTGCCTTCTATTCCAAATTTGATCCAATAAAACAGCCACTAATGTTTATTTCCAGCTGTTACAATGCATTTATGACTGTCTTTATATCTATCAGTTTCGAAATTTGAAAATTTTATACGTTGCATTTATTGGATTTTTAACGGCTCTTTTGACTTTATAACTTTCCTTTATGCTTTAATTGATTTCCTAGTTTCACTTGCTTTCGTTTTAACATTTATTCCATAAGTTACAATATTCACCATTGAATTTTCCTTCTATCCACTTGTTTAATATTATATATAAGGCAAAGTATATACGTTATTTTATTGACAGATGTTTCCCCTTCTATTTCTCCTATCCACTAAATTATATATATACACTGTTGCTTTTCCAAAAAAAAAAAAAATGACAATATCCTTCTTCTTTTCAAACAAATCCACACTCCTCTCCTTCTTTAATTGATCTGTAGCCGTTTCTTATTCATTCTTCCTTCAGTTTCAAATTTGAAAGTGCTACCCAAGGTAAACAATAAATTGCTTTATTAAGTTTTCAAATTAATGCTTCTAGACATTTGCTATGTCATTGCTGTATTTTGGGTGATAACGTTTTGAACGTTGATAAAAATAATTAATCTGCGTAGTTTAATATGCTATGAATTGAGATCTAGGAAAGAAATAAATATAAAACATATAACCTGACAAATAATAAAAATTGCTTTAATTGCACCGTTGATTTTGAAACGTATAAAATTCTATACGTTCTTTACGCATACATTCATTTCTTTTATTTTCCTTTACGTTTCCTTTTTCTTATTTTTCCCCTGTAGCCGTTACTTTTTCTAGCCTATTTATTTCCTACTTCATCTCCTTTCCTCTTTTATTTTTCTCCCATCTTTTCTTTTGGATCTGGACTTCAATTGAGACAAACTATTCTTTTTCCTGCCTTTCCTCTCAAACACTACCGCCTCTGCCTGCAACCTTCCCCCACGTCAGCAGCCCCGTGCAAGCGAACCCCTCCACAACCACGTGTCCTCACCTGTGCGTCTCTGGCAATCTTTTTATTGAGGCACACATATATCTATAGTTGGTGATCTCGTGGGTACGTGTGTATATATATATGTATAGTTATACGTTATATACAGTTTAGATTTTTAATAAGTATGAGTTTTGTTTTCTTTCTTTCATAGTTTTGTGTTTACAGTTTTAATATTTCAAAGTTTGTTTTGTTTATAGTTTTCTGTTTGCAGTTATTGTTACAGAATAAAGAATTTTTAAGTTCTTTTGTTTTTTTTTTATATATATTTT
This sequence comes from Allium cepa, assembly GCA_030765085.1. Classification (NCBI taxonomy): domain Eukaryota; kingdom Viridiplantae; phylum Streptophyta; class Magnoliopsida; order Asparagales; family Amaryllidaceae; genus Allium; species Allium cepa. Next base: position 577,748,425 of record CM060932.1, on the reverse strand, counting down.
TAAGAGTATGCGATTTTGGTTATATGTATTGATTTAAGTATTTGTTTTAAAATATATAATGTGTATAGATGTAAGTTTATATTATAAATAAGTATTATATATTATATTATAAAGCTAGTAACCAGTCTTATTTATTTATTTATTTCATATATATACATATTGCTGTCGTGTGTTCTAATATATATAATATGTTTATAATTCCAGTCTGCATTTATGTTGTTAAAAAAAAAAAAAAAACTCGCATAGATACATTTTTGTATGTTGCATGATTTTGAACAGTTTTTATATACATGGTTTCAAATATACATGGTTTAGTTTATGTAAACTTTCAAGGAAATAACTTTGGATATGCATTAAGTTTTAAATGTACATAAATCTCAAAAATGTGCAATTTGGGTTTCGAAGTTTATTAATTAATAATTTATTTATTTTTTCAAATATTCTTTAATATATGTTTGTAAAAATTGGGGTTAGAGAAAGTTATTTTATATATATATATATATACAACATATGTTTTGTTCTAATGGTGTTAAAGTTAAATTAGTAATTTGAAATAAAATATATATATATATATATATATCTTATTTTAAATATATGGTTAAAAATTTGGTTTTTGAGCAATTTATAACATATATTTTGTTTCAAACTATATCAAGATAGTTCTGATTCATTTTATCAATTCCTTTTGATCAGCTTGGCTGTCCATTCGAATTCGTGCCAATTTTGACTTGCTTTGAAAATCGTCAATTGGATCAGTCATTTCGCAATTCAAATCATAGCTTGTTATGTTGTCTATCTCCTCTCTAGCCTCAAAAGGTGAGCAATCACTCACGATTAACATTCTTTTATTTATTAAATTTGATTTCAATTGAAACGACAATTGAAATATGCTGCTGTTAGTTGTTTTACTGTTATGACTGCTATTATCTGTATCTGTTCACCTATAACACCCGAAACCATTATCGGTTAATTATGTATGTGATAATAATACAGATTGGTTGATAATTGATTGTTTGATTGATTGTTGTTTAAATTGGATGTTAATTTTTATTGTTAAGTGATAACTTGTTGCTAGTTCAATTTGGGTAGTATAGTTTACAAATTAAACGGATTATATATGATGGACCTTAATTTATTAAAACCTGACCCCGACATATGTAAATTTGATTAGTTAAATTTGACCCTTTAATTGACGTAGAAATAGAAAATTTTATACTTTAAATCTTTTGAACGTAGTTTGGATTAATTGTTGTAGTTTAAAACTGAAATTTAAAAAGGAACGACAAGTGAAAAACTGTAATGTAATAATCTTTAATCTACGTGAAATGATAGTGTAGATTCTAGAAGTAATCATACAAATAGCAATGCGAATTAATACGATTATTTCGGGGTTATTTGATTTATTTATTGAATTGTTATTGATTGTTGTTATTGCCTGTTTATTTACTTTGACACCATCCCTGTCATCACTGCAAGTTCCCTTTGTTATGTTTGTTTTGAATTGAAATGGGTTGAAAAAAAATAGACCCAAGTAGTTTCCATTTAATTTAATTTGGAATTACGGGTTGAAATGCTATCCACCCGTATACATTTAGTGTACGGATTGAATCCGTAACACTTGACCATGTGATAAGAAATATATGGTCTTATTTAATGTAAATTCTTAAATACATGTATAAAGGGTAATGATAAAGATAGAGTTAATTATGTCTAGTGTAATCAAAGATTTGATTTAATACATAAATCATGATAAATATCTATGTAAATTTTATTCGGAAAATTTTTGCAATAATATTGAACAATTAAGATTGGGAGATAAATTTGGGTTATTTTTAATGGTATTCAAATAAGGATTTATTTATTTAAATCAATTTGAAATTTATCGAAGGAGATATTTCACATTTAAATAAATTAAGAAATATTGAGTAAAATGTAATTTAAGGTCACTAAAATGATATTGAATCAAATAAGGGAGGGTTCAAGGCTAGATAATAACGATGTAAAAATCGAGAATCTATATGAAACTGTTAAATTTGAATTGTTATATATAAGCTATGAACCATAGTGTAATTAAATGGTGTAGAGGTTCGGTATGTATTTGGAACCAAGATAGTTGAATTGGTTATGTAGATAACTAACCGAACTTAGTGAAATTTGAGTTTGAACTAGATTGGAAATTTTATTTAGAAAACTAGATTGGGAAAATTTTAGTTGAAATGTTGAATACTTAAAATATGGAAACATATTGAAATAAACGGGGAAATTGGGATATCAAATCCAAATTTGGGAATTATAGATTTAAGTGCTTATTTTAGGAAGATTTAAACTAATAAAATGAGATTGGATTTAATTTAAATGGGAAGGTCGGGTTGATGTGAAACGATTTGTTAAGTTAAGGAAATTGAAAGTACTTTACTGTATACATTATTAAAATATATAAATACTATCTTGGGAAATATGATTATTTAAAGCGAATTTGATATTTGGGTTTGAGGTATAAATTAAGTAAATGACCATGGTGTAATAGTGTATATTTCCACCCTGTAGATAGTTCTATGGACCCTTAGAGGATGGACATCCCAAACATCCTTTAAGTTATATTGTATTTCAGTTGATATTTCATTTGAGTTGAATTTATTGATATAAGAATGTAAATCCTGACTCGAGTGTTTTGTGTTTTGCTTTACGCTCGGGTCAGACTGAGTAATACAGCATTAGAGACTCACCTTTGGAGATTGGAGCTTCATTTGGAGATCCAACTATTGTTTCAGCTTTCAGTTTTCTAGTTGACTGGTTCAGAGAAGTCATCGGCTCGTACTGAAGACTTTTCTGTATTCAAGAGATTCTGATGTATTCATTTTAAACTCTGATGTATATAGTAGCTTCATGAACTACTATTTTTTCTATTCCGCTGCATTATATTACTCTGTGTCTGTGATCTGTGTTTGATTTATTTATTATATATTTTAGGTTTGCCAAATTAAATTAACAATTCGGTATTTTGAATTATTCAAGTCGGACATGTATGGTTTTAGTGTCGATTTGAATGGTCAAAAATAGCGGGTCGTTACAGTTGGTATCAGAGCTTTGGCTCTAGGCAAAACTTAGCATATATGGTAAATTTATTTACAGAATCACCTTCATTCGAGTTGGACCTCTTCCTTTTTGACTCGATTTCCTTTGAATTTTGGAATGTCCCTCAGTTTCGAAATTCATTCTTGTCTCTCCCTATTTATATTCGTTTGATTCTGGAGTATTCCATAACTCCACTGAATGATTTGTAAAAAGGGTGAAACTCCTTTTCAGTTGGCATTGATTCACCGAAGATTCATGTATCCTCGGTGTACAATGCTGCTATATCTATTTATGCTGAATTCTATATCGGGCGATCGAATGTCGATTTGCCTTTGAATTCCGCATCGATCATATTCCTGAAATCACGATTGACCCGGTTAAGGTCGCCCGCGATTTGTAGAAATATATCCATCTTCTATTTTGTATTTTGATTTTCTCAACTTTGTTGAGTCTATCTTCGTATCAGGATTCTATTGATTAGAGTTCCTCTAATTTAAATCTCCATCTTTGTTTGAAATCCATTCTTAAAATTATCCTTTGAAAATCGGGTATGTTTGCATTTTTGAAATTGTTTTATATATCGAAATTATTATTTTGATAACTATGATTTTATTCTTTATATAAAAGTGAAAATGTTTTCGATAAGGATAAATCAAATAAGAAATGTTATTCTATATAAAAAGGTTTTGAAAGGATTTTGAAATTTTGAAAAATTATAAGAAATAGATTATATAAAAACGATTTATAACTGAAGTGTTAAATTTGAAATTCGAGAATTGAATTCCGGTATTTTGAAATTGGTTTTAAGATTTTGGAAAATATATAAAAATAATACGATTTAAAAGTATTTTTCCGAATCAGAAAGGTTTCAAATGAGTTCAAATGAATTCCAATAATTTTGAAGAAATTTCGAAGAAGTTTTCAAGAAAATAGAAGTCCAGAACTCACTTATGTCGCTGGAAAATAATTTCGGTGATGAGTGCACGCATCATCGACATTGATTTTCGAGTTTCAGAGTGGGGAGGGGCCACTTTAATAGCTCGCTATGCGAGTGATTTTGTAAAACCGTTATGATTTCAAATTCCGAAGTATAATTTGATATTTTCAAAATATATATATATATATATTCGAAACAATTTAAAGTGAGACCGGTGTTCAGTCCTCAAGTTTCAGATTTAATAATTGATTTATTGTTGATTTTCAACTCTTGAATTTAAAATTTGATTTCCCTAACTATTTTGAATGTTCGAACACTTCCAAATCGAGATTAAAATTTTCAAAGCTAAGCAATTTCGAAGAGTATAAAATGTTTGATAAAGAATATAAATTTAGTTTTGAAATGTTTTGAAAAAAAAAGTTATATAATGGTTTTCAAAAAGGTAAATTGGATATTTCACATAGAAATAGATAATTTAAAAGTAAAAAAAAAGGGATAATTATAAATTTGGAAACCATTTTGAGTATAATTAATTTTGGGAAAATATTTGGTTTTGAAATTAAATTGGAATCAAAAACCAGTACTTATATGGTGATTTTTGGAAATGAATCTGTTTGACTTACTTTAATTTGGAAAATGGTAATTTTCTAAACCTATTTTTTTGGGAACTTTGAAATATTAGATATTTAATTCGGAAGAAAATTTGGTGAAATCATATATGATTTTGAAACTAAATTTGATATTGAATGATTTGAAATTGAGAACCTTGTATAATTAAGCACTTGATTTGGGAAGTGGTCGGACTTATATAAAATGGATTTGTATAAGTATGAAAGTGATTTGAAATCAATTGATTTGAAAGGTACTCAATTTGGAAAGAAAATTTATATAATCAAAGTCTATGTAAGTATGTTTTGATATACTATTGATTTGGAAAGTATTCGATTTAGAAAGGAATCCTATACATATGGACTTTATATAAGTACGATATTTGGAAGTATTTGAAAAGGTACTATATATATATATTTTTTCCAAGTAAAGATATGGAAAGTGCCTTCTGCTTGATATCCGCTTTGTGGCCACAGCGTGGATTCATTCTATCGATATTATTCTCTTTGATTTTCGGTTTTCCGGATGTAATACTCGAGTATTCCCACCGTGGGTAACCCATGGTTTCTTTTTCTCTCGTGAATGCACAGCGAAATTGCCTGGCTGAGTCTTGCCTAGGGGTACGGATTGTTTCCTGGGGGAACCAGGCGTAACCATTGTGTATCCTGCAATCTGTGCAGGTCGCGAATAGTAGCGCAAGTGCCTGGCTGAGTCTTGCCTAGGGGTACGGATTGTTTCCTGGGGGAACCAGGCGTAACCATTGTGTATCCTGCACTCTACTAGTCATCATGGCGTAACTCGCAGGGCTGAGAAAGCTTACGGATATGGATTGTTTCCTAGGGGACCCAGGCGTAACCATTGTGTATCTGCGAACCATGATCGGACAAAGGTTTTGGTTTGGTTGTTTTGTTTGGATTGTACTTTCCATATCTGTTTTTAAAGGTTTTCAAGTATTTTCACTGGGTGTTGAAACAAGTCTACTAAGTACTTGAAGAATTCTAGCTTTGCGCCTGATCAACGCATGGCCAGAGTCTGCAAGAACGAGGATCAACTTGTTAAAACATTGAGTTATAAAAGTATTTTCGAAAGAAAAATTGGTTTCAATATAAAAGTATTTATTTATAAAGGTATTTTATTATAAAAGTATTTTCAACAAAGAAATTTTGTATTAATATTTGAAATTTAAATTCTTATGGTTTGAAATAAATTATTCGTGCCCGATTCTATTCTTTTGAATCTACCTCATCTGCTCAGCATTGTTTTTCACCTATATTCCGTTTTCGGAATCTACCTTCCTTTCCTTTTTGAATAAATCTTTTAAATATTGCTCATTTGTATACTACATTTGTTTATATAAAATTTTAGTGTTATAAATATTTTTGAAGTTATAAATTAAATAAAACATCTTTAAAGAAAATGATTATTAATTTATTGATAATATTTAAAAGGTATCTTGAGATAAATTAAAAATTTCATAAATTTTGGATTTAATATTTTCAATAGTCTTTGTAAATAGAAGTAATAGTGTAAATAATTGTTATCAAAGGAGTTTTGAAAATTTTTAAAGTATCAAAGATAATCGTATTCCAAATGAAGCTTTCAAATTTCAAGCAAAATTTATTTAGTTTCAAAGTATTGGTTTAATTTTGACTTCCAATCTACTATTATTTCTGGTTGTACAATCCTCCTACCTCCTTCCTTTTCGGGGACGAAAAGTTTTGAGTGGGGGAGAGTGTAACGACCCGTAAAATTTTAATAATTTTTAATGTTTTTACGTATTTAATTAAAATTTTGAGAACTTTAAAAATAATATTTTGATATAAAAAAAATTTAATATTTGGATTACATTCAATTGTACGTAGCAGATGATAGATTTTCAATTTATTTTATGGAGGTTTATTTATTTAGAAATTCTACCTCATTCAAATCAGTTAATAACTTCTCAATCAATGCAAAGCTGTTACAAAACCCATCATTTCAATTCATTATTCAGTGATTCATTTTCTTTCTCTATCCATTGTCATTTCGCGTTTTACGTTTGAGGCAATAAATATATTTGTACATTTTCTCCGAAAACCAACTTCACTTCTGCCTATTATCATCTCATTTAATTTTACATGTATAACGTGGTCCATATTCTTTATTACTGTTCAAACTTTCCTCTGAAAGTTTTATTTTCTCCTTTATTTTGTATACAACTTGCCATATTTTAATTACTGCTTTTATAGCCGTTGCCTCTATTATTCCATAATTTAGGGGTTGATTGTTACTGTTCCCATTAATTCGCGTGTTTATTTATTGAGACGTTTCAATCCTTTCTTCTTCTCAGCAACAAAAATAATATATATTTGCTGTGACCTGCTCCAAATTTTCATTTTCTTCAATCTTTCCCTTTTGAAACATGTTTACGTTTTTCCTTCTTTCGAATGAAACTGCAGAAAACATTTATTTTCCCCAAATCAAGGGAATGGACCATTACCTTGTTTGGTTTATTTGTTGCGCATTCATTTCTATACGTTTCATTTGCTTAAACTTCTCATTCTTCCATTATATTATCCTCTCGCATTTTCCTCTCGGATCTGTTTTTACTCCCACTCCATCCTGAAAAAAGTATATATAAATCAAGCTTCTTCTTCCCTCTGTCACAGCCACCCATCATATTATTTCCACCGGTTAAAAGAAAGATTTTAATTAAAACAGTAGCTTACCTTGGTTACTCCTTGATTCACGTCCAACTGCCTTCTATTCCAAATTTGATCCAATAAAACAGCCACTAATGTTTATTTCCAGCTGTTACAATGCATTTATGACTGTCTTTATATCTATCAGTTTCGAAATTTGAAAATTTTATACGTTGCATTTATTGGATTTTTAACGGCTCTTTTGACTTTATAACTTTCCTTTATGCTTTAATTGATTTCCTAGTTTCACTTGCTTTCGTTTTAACATTTATTCCATAAGTTACAATATTCACCATTGAATTTTCCTTTTATCCACTTGTTTAATATTATATATAAGGCAAAGTATATACGTTATTTTATTGACAGATGTTTCCCCTTCTATTTCTCCTATCCACTAAATTATATATATACAATGTTGCTTTTCCAAAAAAAAAAAAATGACAATATCCTTCTTCTTTTCAAACAAATCCACACTCCTCTCCTTCTTTAATTGATCTGTAGCCGTTTCTTATTCATTCTTCCTTCAGTTTCAAATTTGAAAGTGCTACCCAAGGTAAACAATAAATTGCTTTATTAAGTTTTCAAATTAATGCTTCTAGACATTTGCTATGTCATTGCTGTATTTTGGGTGATAACGTTTTGAACGTTGATAAAAATAATTAATCTGCGTAGTTTAATATGCTATGAATTGAGATCTAGGAAAGAAATAAATATAAAACATATAACCTGACAAATAATAAAAATTGCTTTAATTGCACCGTTGATTTTGAAACGTATAAAATTCTATACGTTCTTTACGCATACATTCATTTCTTTTATTTTCCTTTACGTTTCCTTTTTCTTATTTTTCCCCTGTAGCCGTTACTTTTTCTAGCCTATTTATTTCCTACTTCATCTCCTTTCCTCTTTTATTTTTCTCCCATCTTTTCTTTTGGATCTGGACTTCAATTGAGACAAACTATTCTTTTTCCTGCCTTTCCTCTCAAACACTACCGCCTCTGCCTGCAACCTTCCCCCACGTCAGCAGCCCCGTGCAAGCGAACCCCTCCACAACCACGTGTCCTCACCTGTGCGTCTCTGGCAATCTTTTTATTGAGGCACACATATATCTATAGTTGGTGATCTCGTGGGTACGTGTGTGTATATATATATATATATATATATATATGTATAGTTATACGTTATATACAGTTTAGATTTTTAATAAGTATGAGTTTTGTTTTATTTCTTTCATAGTTTTGTGTTTACAGTTTTAATATTTCAAAGTTTGTTTTGTTTATAGTTTTTTGTTTGCAGTTATTGTTACAGAATAAAGAATTTTTAAGCTGTTTTGTTTTTTTTGTTTTTGTTTTTATATATTTTTAAGAGTATGCGATTTTGGTTATATGTATTGATTTAAGTATTTGTTTTAAAATATATAATGTGTATAGATGTAAGTTTATATTATAAATAAGTATTATATATATTATATTATAAAGCTAGTAACCAGTCTTATTTATTTATTTATTTCATATATATACATATTGCTGTCGTGTGTTCTAATATATATAATATGTTTATAATTCCAGTCTGCATTTATGTTGTTAAAAAAAAAAAAACTCGCATAGATACATTTTTTTATGTTGCATGATTTTGAACAGTTTTTATATACATGGTTTCAAATATACATGGTTTAGTTTATGTAAACTTTCAAGGAAATAACTTTGGATATGCATTAAGTTTTAAATGTACATAAATCTCAAAAATGTGCAATTTGGGTTTCGAAGTTTATTAATTAATAATTATTTTTTTTCAAATATTCTTTAATATATGTTTGTAAAAATTGGGGTTAGAGAAAGTTATTTTATATATATATATATATACACAACATATGTTTTGTTCTAATGGTGTTAAAGTTAAATTAGTAATTTGAAATAAAATATATATATATATATCTTATTTTAAATATATGGTTAAAAATTTGGTTTTTGAGCAATTTATAACATATATTTTGTTTCAAACTATATCAAGATAGTTCTGATTCATTTTATCAATTCCTTTTGATCAGCTTGGTTGTCCATTCGAATTCGTGCCAATTTTGACTTGCTTTGAAAATCGTCAATTGGATCAGTCATTTCGCAATTCAAATCATAGCTTGTTATGTTGTCTATCTCCTCTCTAGCCTCAAAAGGTGAGCAATCACTCACGATTAACATTCTTTTATTTATTAAATTTGATTTCAATTGAAACGACAATTGAAATATGCTGCTGTTGGTTGTTTTACTGTTATGACTGCTATTATCTGTATCTGTTCACCTATGACACCCGAAACCATTATCGGTTAATTATGTATGTGATAATAATACAGATTGGTTGATAATTGATTGTTTGATTGATTGTTGTTTAAATTGGATGTTAATTTTTATTGTTAAGTGATAACTAGTTGCTAGTTCAATTTGGGTAGTATAGTTTACAAATTAAACGGATTATATATGATGGACCTTAATTTATTAAAATCTGACCCCGACATATGTAAATTTGATTAGTTAAATTTGACCCTTTAATTGACGTAGAAATAGAAAATTTTATACTTTAAATCTTTTGAACGTAGTTTGGATTAATTGTTGTAGTTTAAAACTGAAATTTAAAAAGGAACGACAAGTGAAAAACTGTAATGTAATAATCTTTAATCTACATGAAATGATAGTGTAGATTCTAGAAGTAATCATACAAATAGCAATGCGAATTAATACGATTATTTCGGGGTTATTTGATTTATTTATTGAATTGTTATTGATTGTTGTTATTGCCTGTTTATTTACTTTGACACCATCCCTGTCATCACTGCAAGTTCCCTTTGTTATGTTTGTTTTGAATTGAAATGGGTTGAAAAAAAATAGACCCAAGTAGTTTCCATTTAATTTAATTTGGAATTACGGGTTGAAATGCTATCCACCCGTATACATTTAGTGTACGGATTGAATCCGTAACACTTGACCATGTGATAAGAAATATATGGTCTTATTTAATGTAAATTCTTAAATACATGTATAAAGGGTAATGATAAAGATAGAGTTAATTATGTCTAGTTTAATCAAAGATTTGATTTAATACATAAATCATGATAAATATCTATGTAAATTTTATTCGGAAAAATTTTGCAATAATATTGAACAATTAAGATTGGGAGATAAATTTGGGTTATTTTTAATGGTATTCAGATAAGGATTTATTTATTTAAATCAATTTGAAATTTATCGAAGGAGATATTTCACGTTTAAATAAATTAAGAAATATTGAGTAAAATGTAATTTAAGGTCACTAAAATGATATTGAATCAAATAAGGGAGGGTTCAAGGCGAGATAATAACGATGTAAAAATCGAGAATCTATATGAAACTGTTAAATTTGAATTGTTATATATAAGCTATGAACCATAGTGTAATTAAATGGTGTAGAGGTTCGGTATGTATTTGGAACCAAGATAGTTGAATTGGTTATGTAGATAACTAACCGAACTTAGTGAAATTTGAGTTTGAACTAGATTGGAAATTTTATTTAGAAAACTAGATTGGGAAAATTTTAGTTGAAATGTTGAATACTTAAAATATGGAAACATATTGAAATAAACGGGAAAATTGGGATATCAAATCCAAATTTGGGAATTATAGATTTAAGTGGTTATTTTAGGAAGATTTAAACTAATAAAATGAGATTGGATTTAATTTAAATGGGAAGGTCGGGTTGATGTGAAACGATTTGTTAAGTTAAGGAAATTGAAAGTACTTTACTGTATACATTATTAAAATATATAAATACTCTTGGGAAATATGATTATTTAAAGCGAATTTGATATTTGGGTTTGAGGTATAAATTAAGTAAATGACCACGGTGTAATAGTGTATATTTCCACCCTGTAGATAGTTCTATGGACCCTTAGAGGATGGACATCCCAAACATCCTTTAAGTTATATTGTATTTCAGTTGATATTTCATTTGAGTTGAATTTATTGATATAAGAATGTTAATCCTGACTCGAGTGTTTTGTGTTTTGCTTTACGCTCGGGTCGGACTGAGTAATACAGCATTAGAGACTCACCTTTGGAGATTGGAGCTTCATTTGGAGATCCAACTATCGTTTCAGCTTTCAGTTTTCTAGTTGACTGGTTCAGAGAAGTCATCGGCTCGTACTGAAGACTTTTCTGTATTCAAGAGATTCTGATGTATTCATTTTAAACTCTGATGTATATAGTAGCTTCATGAACTACTATTTTTTCTATACCGCTGCATTATATTACTCTGTGTCTGTGATCTGTGTTTGATTTATTTACTGTATATTTTAAGTTTGCCAAATTAAATTAACAATTCGGTATTTTGAATTATTCAAGTCGGACATGTATGGTTTTAGTGTCGATTTGAATGGTCAAAAATAGCGGGTCGTTACACTTGTTAACCATAAAATATAAATGAAGATAAAGAAGGCATGTAAAAACCTTCCGTATAAGTAAAGAGCATCAAAAAATCTTACCTTCCGACGATACCGAAAGGGTTGTATGGCTTCAGGGTAAAGCTTTCGCAAGCATAAAGGAGTGAACTACTAAAGCGCGGCAAAACAGCTAGATATAAAACTGCTAAGTACCTCTTGTACCAAGTAGGAAAATGGTTACGAAGCCACCGAACATAAAACGAAGAGTAGGGAAAAGAAGGTCACCCAAAACCTTTCTGATAAAGTTGAAGGAATGTGGATAACAATTTACAGCAATCCTAAATGCTTCAGAGTAAACGAAAGGTTTCATATCTCGTCATTCAAAGAGCCATTGCCTTTATAGAAGAGTAGAGAGGTCAGGGAAAGGATATGTGACCCTATAACAGCCATTATGAAAGTGTAATAAGCCTTTTTGACCAATTAAAAAAATATTTAATATCGAAAGGTTTAAGTAAAGGCAGCATCCATAAGTCAGTAAAATACAACCTTACGACATGGGTCGAAGGGTTTACAATACCTTATAGGAAACCAACCCTTTGGGGAAGATGAGGGGTTCGTGAATACCTTTAGAGGTATAAGCTCTTCGACGACACTAGCGGTCCACAATGGTGAACAAAGAAGTAACCCTACATCTAGATCGAAAGGTTTACGTCTGCATACAAGAAGCAACCTTCCATCGAGACTGAAAGGTTTACGATTGCATATCAGAAGAAAGTCCCCAACGAAGGCATAGGGCCAAAAGAAGGTCTGCCTACATCTATAAATAAGACCTAAGGGATGCAGTTTTAGGATCCAATTTTCTTTCCATTTTTCTACTTATCAACCACTATTGCTTCAACTCACTACTTTGTAACCCTAATTTAGAAATCAAATTGGGAGGCTGACTTCTTAAATTTTGTATCAAATACGGTTAGGAGTAAATAAAGAGAATTGTGGCTTATGATCGATGTGGAATTTTGGGGATAATCATGATTAGACATCAATTCAATATTAATGGCTAATCATTTATGATTTATTTCTTATATTCTTTATTTATTTCAAGAATATACCTTAAAACTATCATTACACGTTTTCATAGGTCTCATTCTCCTTTACTTAGCATAAACCATAAGAAAAGGGAAATGTGACTTGTGGATTAATTCTAAATATAAGTCTTATGGCATATTAAATTAGCTCTTATTATTATCTGAATATGTTTGGATGATGCATCCTTTTCAAAAGGTTTTCACAAGAAGAATATCAACCAAGGAAGCCGAAAGTATCTAGACAGCGATAGATAAAGTAACATCTCCTTTCGATGACACCAAAGGGCTCATTACCTTCCAAAGGGATTTGAAGGAGATGTTAATTAATAATCAATTTCTTTCGGTTTCTGAGGGTGGTAGAATACAATGAAGTGACAAATTCGAAGGTCAAGCAATAAGTATAATTTGGTCAAAAGGTTTAAGTGATCTCTTAAACCCACTGGCTAGGACGGAAGGTTTAGTAATTATATAACCCAAACCAATTCGAAAGGTTTAAATGGGTTCTTAACCCTTCGACCTGATTAAAAGTTAAATAATCCCCTACTTAATGTTAACAAGGATAAACAGTCTCTTAGAATCTCCTGATATTGGTCATCCCCAGCAAAGGCCAAAGTTAGGATCTGAGGACCTTTTGACTTAGTCATTTCGCTCAATAAATGTGAATTCGTTCAGTAAAAAAGTTGATCCCATATAAAAACATCTTGTATATAGCATTGGGGATGTTAACAAGAAATCTTATCTACATTTTTGGCGCTAAAAGAAGGGCTTGAATTTCGAACTATCATATTAATATAACTAATTGCGAAAATTTTATCTGTTGTAAGAAAATGAGATCAAAATGGCTTTTTCCCATCAATAAAAGGGATGAACACATAACTTCATTGGAGGAGAAGGTCTTACCATCTTTTAACCTTGGAAACAGGGAACATGGGCAACCTTCGCCCCAGTTCAACCAACTCCATCTCCAACTCCAATTCAGATTCGATTGTCACCACAACTGGCTCCGACTCAAAATCTTCAGCCGGAGGAACACATTGCCAATATCGTGTATCTAGAACGACAAATGGTAGAGATGAAAGATCTCCCGAATGAGGTGTTATCTCGCCGATCATCTATGAAAGCTTCTACGAAGGAAGAAGAAGTTGTCTCTTTAAGAAAGAATTTAAAGATCAACACGGATGTCACAAAGAGTAAAGTTAATATTTCTTCGTCTAAATAGAAAGATCGCCTTCCAGTGAAGTCAAGTTATCAAGGAAGATTTCAAGAGAAAGATAAAGATTGTTTCGCAAGCTGAACTTCGGATGGATACAACCCAGACAAAATGAACTATTTGAGTAGTGAGGCATACCTCAAAGACATAGCAGAAAAGGCTGTGAAAGACCATTGAATGCCAAGTGTAAGAGAACTGAAGACAAAAGGGTTGCCCCTTTCATCGACGAAATCATGTAAGCACCTATAAAGATCTCGACTATGAAGTATCATAGGACAACTGACCCAGTTAACCACTAGATAGCATTTGATAGTCAGATGGATCAATACAATGCTTCTGGCACTATAAGATGTCGGCACTTTTCGGTCACTCTACAAGGAGAAACTGCTAAATGGTACTGACAGTATCATGAAAACACTATATATTCTTGGAAATAATTCTCCTACAAGTCCTCTGCTCAATTTTTCATATGCAAGGATCCCTCTATTGACTATACTGTGCTTGCTAATATCAGACAAAACCATGAAGAGTCATTAGGAGATTATTTGAAGAGTTTCAATATCGAAGCCTTAAAGGCCAAAGGAATGAATGATAGAGACAAGCTCATTGTTGTTCATTCGAGACTCATAGTCAATTTTCCTTTCTACAAGGTGTTGTTTATCCATGGATGTCAGGACCTTCAAGACTTCCATTTTCAAGCCGAAAAATTTATTCGAATGGACGAATTATATTACTCAAAGAAGAAATTTAGTCATAAGAAAGACAGCAGTAAGTTCGGCCCAGAAAGGGTTCCTAAGAGAGCTAAACGGGAAGACACTAATACTAACGCAGTGGCGTTAAACCGACCGATTTCTTACATCTATGCAATGACCTAGGATAAAGTCAATTTCCATATCTCATTTAAAGCCCAAAATTACCCTGAATAGAAAAAAGGAAACAAATATAGTGCCTGCCACATGGCAAATGGTCATAGAACCAATGAGTGTAAGATACTAGCCGGAATAATTTAGAAGTTAATTCGAGAAGGGCAGTTGACGGAGTTCGTGAGGAATCCGCAAAAATCTCTCCCATTAGATACTGATGCAAGGAAGCATGTTGGTAATGCTGTAAGGATGAGAACCCACTAATCGTGGGTCTACCTCAAAACAGAATTAATGTCGTATACGGTGGACTGCATCCCACTAGTAGTAGTCAAATGATTGGAATAAGTACATTCTTAAGGCCAAGAAGGGTGTATTTTCTATACAAGAAGAACCACCATTCAAGAGCCTAAAATACAACATTAATATGCACATATGGGTGATCAACCCACAAGAATTAAGAAGGGGAATTTATCATCCCCATAATAACCCATTAATGATCACAGCCCAACTAGGGTCCTCGGTGGCCACAAAAATCTTGGTTGACACGGGAAGCATTGTAAATGTGATATTTAATCATGCATTTGAAAAGATGGAATTTCCCAGGATAAGCTTGAACCTAGCCCTGAACCTGTCTTTGGGTTCAATAATAAAGGGATAACTTCACTTGGGCAAGTGAAGCTTTTGGTTCAACTAAGACTCCCCACATGCTCCTGAGTCTTTGAAACAACCTTCGTGATCATAGATCAACTATCATTCTACAATGCCTTCTTTGGATGGCCAGAATTGGATGAAGTGGACGCGTTTGTCTTGCCAAAATATGCAGTGCTTAAATTCCTCACTAAAAGCGACTGAGGGACCTTCCGAGGCGAGCAGATCGCATCAAAAGAAATGTATTTTGCAAATCTAAAGCAATATAATACGGTGTTCACTTGTTATTTTGATTTTTTTATTACCTTACAGCCTTTGGAAGATGGATTTCTACATCCATCATTCGAAGCAATGAAAAAGTTTAATAAACCTAACAAATGTATTATTGCGAGATGTTTTGCAGTTTATGGGAAGAGAAAGGGAGCAGATTCCAACTCAACAGAGGAAAGTGAAATCGTTATAGAGTTAGATTGTCGAGGAGATGTAGAAAGAGTTATGCCAGTTGAGGAAACCGAAGAAGTTCAAATAGATCCCACCGATTCTACTAAAATAATCAGAGTGGGAAAGGATCTTGTAGGGAAATTAAAGTCAAGATTGACAGGATTGTTAAAAGACAATAAGGATGTTTTTTTTTGGAACCACTATGACATGGGTGGAATTATCCCTACGGTTATGAGCCATGCCTTAAATAGCAATCCAGATGTTCCTCCGGTCAGGCAAAAGAAAAGATGTTTCGATAAGGTGAGAACCAACACCTTCAAAGAAGAAGTTAAGAAGTTGCAGCAAAATGGGTTTATATGGGAAGTTCTTTACCTTAAATGGTTGGCAAACCCAGTTATGGTAAAGAAATCTAACGGAAAGTGTCGGACTTGTGTGGATTACACAGATCTAAACAAAGCCTATCCAAAGGATTGTAACCCATTGTCAAGGATAGATCGATTAGTCGACTCTACTAGTGGGCACAAACTACTTTCCCTGATGGATGCGTATTTCAGATATAATCAAATCCCTATGTTTAAACCCGATGAGGAAGATACCAGCTTCATTACATATGATGGAACTTATTGTTATAAGGTAATCCATTTGGATTGAAGAATGCTGGGGAAGCTTATCAAAGGTTGGCTAATCGAATGTTTAAAGAGAAAATTGGGAGAAATATAGAAGTTTATGTGGATGACATGTTAGTAAAATCTCAAGAAGCAAAGGACCACCTCGAAGATTTAAATTAAATGTTCAAAGTACTTCGCAAATACCAAATGAACTCAAATCTTAAAAATGCAATTTTGGAGATCATTTTGGAAAATTTCTTAGTTATATTGTGAATGCACAAGGGATCGAGGCAAGCCCAGAGAAAATCGAGGCCATTAACAATATGGCAGCACCTAAGACGAATAAAGATGTCATGAGTTTAAATGGGAAAGTGGCTGCACTAAGAAGGTTTATAACAAAGTCTACTGACAAGTGTATACCATTCTTTGAGGTGATAAAGAGGAAGAATTTTTTTGAATGGAATGAAGATTGTAAAAGACATTCCAAGAGTTAAAGCTATATTTGGAAAAACTATGAGTCTACAGGGTGGATCGTGTAGTGTATATGCAAGTATATGTGGCAAAATATATGATGCAACTAAAGCAATATTGATTTGATTAAATATAGAATAACCACATCAGGATTTTATACTGGTTAGGACCTCCCGTCCTACGTCCAATCCCGAAGCCCCCCTTCAGAATTCGACTATCAAACACCCTCGCTTTGCCTGGAGGAATAGGCTTGATTACAATAAATTGTTCTTGTAAAATATGTGTTCTATCACACGGATATTGACCAATTAGTACAAATGCTTCCAATAAATATCTAGAGAGTATTGTCTGTAAAGAACTGAATATATGGAAGAGTGAAATACAAGTATAGATTGCTAAAGATCAAGAATGTATGATAGAGTATGTAAGTAGAGAGCGTAAGTAAATAAGGGTATTTGTTCTCTTGATTCTTGATGATATATATAGCTGTAGGGAGGTTCCTTGAGTAGTTGCATCCATTAACAAGTGCTCTACAGTTGCTTTTGTGGATGATGAAGAGTTGCAGCAAAGAGAAGCGGAGATGTTTATTCGAATGCGGCAGTTGAAATTTGAATTTTAAAATTCAAGTTCGAAATCAGACGTCTGTTGTTTGTATCAGACATTTGATACTATATATTTTTTGTATATAGTAGATTTTAAGACCTCTGAGTGTAACTACCAAACATTTGGTTTAGTCTTTTGTTGTTCTAGAGGATTTTTGCAGATGTCTGGCTTGTGCACCCAGACATCTGAAACCTGTGCGTGTTTGTTTTGTGTATCTTTTCTGTTGCTTTTTTGATCCTATTGACTTGTAGTCTCTTGTAACGTTCTTTGAGCCTTGTTTTTGTCTTTCTAGTGATGTTAATCTAGCAAGTACCTGTATATAGAAATATACATGTATATTCGATTTTCATTGTATAGTTATTGTCATCGAAACCATAGATTTGATATCCTAACAATCTCCCACTTTTTGATGATGACAACTATACAATGTACTTATATAGTACTTATATATTATTTTATAAATCTCCCCCTGAATATATGCTTTCCATAATTTATTGTGATCTTTATTATTTCTTCCCCTTTGGCATTTTGAAAAAATTATTTTTTTAATGTAGAAATTATGTCGATTCCATCAAATATTTACCAATCATTATAACGTAGAATATACACAGGAATAATACACCAAAAAAGAATAATTCATTAATTACATTAATCGATTACATTCATAGATTTTTTATCATTTTTATACATAAGATGGAGTCCTAAAAATCCAAGAATCTTTTGGGGAAGCTTTTTCTTTATCATCTCCTTCATCTTGATGTTCAGAAGAGCTAGGTTGCTTCTTACGAGATGTCATAGTTTGTTCTAGAGGTTCGTTCTCCTCAAAAAGTTTGTAGTGTTTCAAAGGAGGAGAAGGCACTAGGCTTGGCCAATCTTCTGAAGGTGCTGTAGGACCACGGACCCTTTGAAGAACATCTTTTAGAACCGATAATACAGCTGAAAGTGACATTTCAAGTGTGGCCAGGCGTGTAGCAAAAGATGTTTCAAAACTATCAATATGCTTCGCCAATATTTTTTGATTCCGGGATAAAATAAGCTGATTTTGAAGAGTCAAGTCGCGAATACTTTCATTTAAATTCATCTCTGTGCGAGTCTCCAAAATGTCATCCTGTGATGTATAATCAAAGGGTGCAGGAGGAGGAGGAGTAGTTTTGTGATGTTGTTCCACCTCTTGTGATGGTTCAGGGTGTATTTGAGGTGGAGGCCCAGCTTGTCTGGCCTGACGACGTTGCGTCCACTCGTCAAATGACATAAACTCCGAAGGATTTTCCGGTAGGTGCATTAGTGAGAAAAAATTTTTGGAAGCATACTTCCGAGAAATTTCTTCAAAAGTGGATAAATAGGAGGGGATGTTGTGAGCTCGTAGAAGTCTCATGATATATGTAGGATAGATGATGGATGGGTGTGATCAATTCCAAAAGTGTTTGAGCTCGTAAAATATAAATTTTTCCCAATTGACCCTTGTTCCACTGAGTATAGCATATAGGGTCTGGTCCTTTAGTTTCGTGATTTGCTCATGACTACCAAGGCGAGGAATTATAGTATTTATTATCATTCTAGTGAGAAGTCTTATCTTAGGTCGTAGGTATTTGGATGCAAATCTAGGCATTTCATCTTCCCACATTTGATATGTTATATTATCTCTCGATTTTAGATGCATATCCGGAATATTATGTAAATCTTCTCTGGTATCGGAACATCTGAGAGTTCGGCCTATGATCCCTAAAGTAAGCCTAACTATGTTGCCGTAAACACTAGACCATAGCCTATTGTCCTCGTTTACAGTGTTCCAAACTGTTGTGCTATCCAGATTAGCATAGAAAAGAAATATGGCTAACTGATCAATTTGGATGTTATCAGGATTAAAAGATATCAAAGTTTCAAAACTAGCATTTTCACACTTTTTGTGTAAATCGAACATTGGAAACTTGAGTAAATTATAAAATGGACCTATGTGGAGTTTCTTCTTTTGAATATCCTCATATCCCTTGAGTGAATGCGGTACATGATTCATCCATCGTTCTATTTGATCATCTGAGTAAACTTGGGGGTTGGAGGAAGTTGCTTGGTCTTGTTTTCACTTAGATATCTTAGGATTTTTTGTTTTATGAGCCATCGAATTTCAAGTTTGTAAGAGGAAGTATTTTTGAGAAATCGGAAATCGATTTTGCAGTAGAAATAAATTGAAATGATGTGATAGAAGTAAAAAAAATAGACGTTATCTGGGCATATAAGAGTGTCTATTGAATTTCAGACGTCTAATTAAACATAGTTTGAAGACAGTTAATAGAATCAGACATCTAGTTGGTTGTGGTAGACGTCTGGGTTTGATCGATTTGTTAAATTTGATAGTCAGAGAGAATTATCAGTCGTCTGTTTGTATTATCATACGTCTGAAGTAGGTCAAAATTTTATTTATATAGGACATATAGTTTTCTCGGACGTTTGGTTTTAATATCAGACGTCTAAAAATGAGCCGAGTTTTTATAATATGGAGGTAGAGACTTTGTTTAGATGTCTTGTTCATAGTTCAGACGTCTGAAATAGACTGGTTTCCTTTTTTATTAAGTAGAGGTAATTTTCAGACGTTTGGAAGGTTATGCCAGACGTCTGATATATGCAGATGGTTTAAAATTTGTGTGATACTAGAGTGTCAGATATCTGATGGCAATATTCAGACGTTTGAAATGACCAATTTGTCTAAAAAAAGCCTAATTTTGAAGGGTGTTGTTTATTTTTCAACCTTTAATTTTTTATAAAACATAGTACTACTATTTGTAAAATAGAATTACAAATATACACAGATAAAAATACAAGGAGAATAATTAAATTTGTTTAGATGGCGATGAAGCATTGCGATCTTCGGACTTGTCGTCCCTCCATGGCTTTAGTGGAGGTCACATATTTCTATGTTCGTGGGTTCTCGGGGAATCGGAGAATTGCCATGGTGAAGGATCCAAAGGTGTACGATACAAGGTAAAGGGATTCAAATCCGTGAATTACGAAATTTTATCGCTATTTGCTCAAGAAAACTTAGTCATCGCACCATGACTTTTTGTTCAAAATATAATTCTCGTTGTAGATCTATATGTTGCTTTTGATGGTGATGTATCTCATCAATTTTATCCTTAGTGTTAGGACAAACAAATAGAGATCGTTTAGACGTCTTTTTATCGGGAGTGAATCCCATGTGATAGGAGGACCACCTGTATGTCTGTTCCTGATTTGGTGTAGGAGTTGGAAGGCGATGAGGTGTATCCGTTGAGCTATCCATTGTTGGTGTCGAAGAGGAGAGATGAGGGTTATCTGAAATCCATTTGTGTTTTAATTCTTTTAGCAAAAATTTTAAACATACCAAAGGTGTCGCTTATATGTTTTAAAAATAAAGTCCATGTATATCTTGAAAAATCATCAACTATTACGAAAACCTATTTGTTGTGCTTTATAGATCATACTTGAATTGGACCAAATAAATCTAAATGTAATAATTCTACTGATTGTTTTGTAGAAATATTATTTTTAGATTTAAAAGTGCATTACTTTATTTTTCCAATTTGACAATCATGACATAAATTTTCTACTTTGTAATTTATTTTAGGTAATCCTCTAACTAGCTCATATTTTGCTAATTTATTAATATATCTAAAATTAATATGACAAAATCGTTTATGCCACAACCATGGATTTTCATGTTTGGCGGTTAAACATAGATTTGAATCACGATTTAAATTCATGTTTAAGAGATAAATATTTTTGTTTCTAAAACCCTCAAATATAAGTTGTTTGTTATTGTCAAAAATATCTTTTTCGAAATTGATTTGAAAACCTTTATCGCATAATTGACTAATACTAGGTAGGTTGTGCTTTAAATTCTCCACTAACAAAACATTTATAATAACAGGAGAGTTAGAATACAAGAGTCGATGACTTCTCCAATGCCCACTATGTATCCTTTTGATTTATCTTCAAAAGTTACTGTTCCACCATCGATGTATGTTATATTTGATAAAAATTTTGAATTTTCGGTCATATGCTTGGAGCATCCACTATCAAGTATCCATTTCTCCTTTTTTTTATTTTGGGTACCTGCAAGATAAAAGATGATCTAATTGGTATCTATATACTTTGTTAGGGTCCTAGATGTTAGGAGGGGTAGGTAAGCATAACCAAGAAGGTTTAGTACCTTTATGAACATTATTTTTATTATGGACTACATTTTTAAAAAATTATTAATATGTTTTTGTCTAATCAAAATATTATTTGTCTTAGGAATCCAAATTTTTGTATTTCTGGTACTCGTATTAGACTTAGGTGATCTTTTAATATTTTGATAAATACAACTATATTTCTTGATATTATTCCCTTTTTGTTTAGGAATATTTTTAAATCCAATTCCATTTCTACTACCTGATAGTTTTGAATTTTTGACAAGATTTTCCAAATCTTGTTTTCCTTTGTTAAATTTTGAAACATTATTTGTAATTTTGTCTAATTTTTCTTTTTATTCTAAATTTTCAATTTTCAATGTTTCAATATTACTTTTCAAGTTAATATTTTCTTTTAACTAGTCATCATTTTCTAGTTTAGTTTTATCAAAATCTATAACTATAGTTTCATTTTTAACCAAACTATTTTTAATTTTTACCTAAGATAATTCTAGTTCCTCCTCTAAAATAATTTTTTCATTTTTTAACATTCCTACTTCAAGTTCTAATCTATTTATTTTAGCTATATGTTCTTTATTCAATTTTTTAATTTGTCTAAATTTATCATCTAATTCTATGCTAAGTTCTAATAATTCATCATAACTAAGTTCGGGACATACCTCATAGTTTGTGCCATAAAAGATACATTAGCTTGTTCTCCGTCACTATCGCTGCCACTATCTGATGGTGATGAAGAGTCCTAGTCATTCCATGTTACTTTGAAAGCTTTCTTCTTTTTGAATTTTTCAAATTTGTTCTTCCTTTTATCATTGTTGAGCTTGGGACATTCTTTCTTCGTATGTCCAAATTGATCACATTCAAAGCATTTGATTGATGTTTGATTTATTAAGATTGATTCTCCTCCTTTCTGAGATCTAGTCATTCTCCTAAACTTCTTGAATTTATTGTAGTTTTTAGCAATAAATACAATTTCTTCTTCGTCTAAGTCGGAGTCTTCATTTTTTGCTGGGAATGCTATGTTCTTCTTTTTTGAATTTTGTTATTTTCATGCCTGCAAATTAGCTTTATAGGACATTAAATTTCCTATTAATTCTCCAACTAAGAGTGTTAAGAGATCATTAGCTTCTTCGATAGCTAATACTTTTCTTTCCCACTCCGGAGTGAAAGAATTGAGTATTCTAGACACTAAGTCAAAATTTGTGAATTTGACTCCAAGTGCCATTAAATCGTATCGAATGGTTTGGAATCTAGAGTACATGTCTGCTATAGATTCATTTTGTTTCATTTTAAATAATGAAAATTGATTTTGTAAAGTTGAAATATTAGTTTGTTTAACTTTGTTTATGCCTTCATGTGTAACTTGTAAGGTACGCCAAATATCATATGCAGTGTTACATAACATAACACGTGAAAATTCATTCTTATCTAGTGAACAAAATAGAACATTCATAGCTTTGGCATTATTAAAAGCTGTGGTTTTTTGTCAATCGTTCCATGTGTTCATAGCAGTGGTAGGTGCTTCATATTTATTTTGAGTGGCTGACCAAATTTCTAATCCATTAGCTTCCATAAAAGTTCTCATACGTGTTGACCAATATGCATAGTTAGAACCATTAAAAGTGGTGGTCGTGCTGTGGATTGACCTTCTTGAAAAATTCTTTCCATATTATAGTGATTCAAAAACATGTTACTGTACTTTGATCTAACCTTGCTCTAATACCAATTGTGAGTCTACAGGGTGGATCGTGTACTGTATATGCAAGTATATGTGGCAAAATATATGATGCAACTAAAGCAACATTAATCTGAGTAAATATAGAATAAGCGTACAAGGATTTTATACTAGTTCGAACCTCCCGTCCTACATCCAGTCCCGAAGCTTCCCTTCAGAATTCGACTATCAAACATCCTAGCTTCGCTTGGAGGAATAGGCTTGGTTATAGTAAATTGTTCTTGCCAAATATGTGTTCTATAACACAGATATTGACTAATTAATACAAATGCTTCCACTATATATCTAGAGAGTATTGTTTGTGAAGAACTGAATGTATGGAAGAGCGAAATACAAGTATAGATTGCTAGAGATCAAGAATATATGATAGATTATGTAAGTAGAGAGCGTAAGTCGGTAAGGTTATTTGTTCTCTTGATTATTGATGATATATACAGTTATAGAGAGGTTCCTTGAGTAGTTGCATCCATTAACAAGTTCTCTACAGTTGCTTCTGTTGATATTGAAGAGCTGCAGCGAAGAGAAGCAGAGATGTCTATTCAAATGCAGTAGTTGAAGTTTGAATTGTAAAATTCGAGCTCGAAATCAGAAGTTTATTATTTGTATCAGACATTTGATACTATATATTTTTTGTATATAGTAGATTTTCATACATCTAATTGCAACTACTAGACATCTGGTTTAATCTGTTTGTTGTTCTAGAGAATTTTTCCAAACGTCTGGCTTGTGCACCCAGACGTTCGAAACCTGTGCAAGTCTGTTTTGTGCATCTTTTCTGTTGCTTCTTTGATCCTATTTACTTATAGTCTCATGTAACGTTCTTTGAGCCTTATTCTTATCTTTCTAGTGATGTTACTCTAGCAAATACCTATATATAGAAATATATATAGTGTATATTCGATTTCCATTGTATACTTGTTGTCATCGACACCATAGATTTGATTTCCTAACAAAAACCTTCAATCTTATCTAGCCAAGAATAAGGGGAGGATTTATTCTTGTATATGGCAATTTCCGAACATGCAGTGAACTCAGTATTGATTAGAAATAACATGGGACTGCAACCACCAGTTTATTATATAAGAAGGAGGATAAAGAATGCTCAAATCTGATATCCAGTCATTGAGAAGTTGGCATATTGTTTAATTTTAACAGCTCAAAATTTTAGGCCTTACTTCCAAGCACACCCAGTGAAGATGTTGGCCAACTTCCTACAAAAACAAGTCCTTAGTTAGCCCAAAACTTCCAGAAGATTGATTAAGTGGGGGCATCGAACTAAGTCATTATGATATAGATTATCAGCGTAGAACAACTATAAAAGAGCAAGCTTTAGCTGCCTTCATTAACGGGTGTACAGGGTTCATTTTGGAGCAATCCGAAAAGTAAAAGGATGTGGAACCTAAGCGGTAATTATTTGTGGATGGCACCTCAAATGTACAAGGGGTCGTAGGGTATGTGATAATTACCCCAGATGGACACAAACCACATTATGCTATGAAATTGGGGTTCCCACCAACCAACTAAAAATGTAGCGGAATACGAATCAATGGTGGTAGGATTAACCTTGCTCGACAGCTTAAAATTCCACGGATTCCGGTATTCAGCGGTACTCAATTGATGGTTAACCAAATCAAGCAAGTATATCGAACCAAGAATCCTAAACTTAGTCAGTATGTAAAGAAAAATTTAAAAATGCTTGCACTTTTTGAGGACTTCTCTATACATCAAATAACAAGAGGGGACAATTCTCAAGCAGATTCATTGGCTAAGTTAGCAAGTTAAAGAGGAGCACCCGAGACTCGAATTGCGCATGTGGGATTTCGAGCAAATCGCAGCATTGAGGAAAGAAAACAAGAGAAGACCAATGAGTTATTAGTATTAACCCGATCACAAGCCTTAGCACAAGAATTAGAAGAAATAAATTAGGAAACACTAAATGAAGAACCTATAGCCCAATGGTAGAAGTATATTATGAAAACACTTGGATGGCTTCGATTATGAATTATATTATCGATGGGACATTGCCAGCGGACAAAATAGAAGCATGAAAATTTAAAAGACAAGCCCAAAGCTATACCATCATGGATGGAATTCTTTACAAAAAAGGGTATGCCCTTCCCTATTTACGATGTGTGAAGCCCGAGAGTGGATTGAGGATATTAAAGGAAGCACACGAAGGATTTTGTAGGGATCATTCTAATGGAATCAAACAAGCCAAAAAGATAATGAGGCAAGGGTTTTATTGGCCGCATTTGACCAATCAAACAATTGAATATGTTAAAAGGTGTGAAAGGCGTCAACATTACTCAAAAATACCACATCTTCCATCAAGTTAACTGACCCCCATTACTAGTCCATGGACATTTGATGTTTGGGGAATTGATTTGATCGGGCCACTTCCCATCTCTAATGGAGGAGCGAAATATGACGTAGTGGCAATTGATTACTTTACAAAATTGGTTGAAGCAGAACCACTCCCAAAAATCACCTCTGGGAAGGTGCTGAGATTTGTTGTCAAAAACATTGTCACAAGATTTGGAACACCTTATAAGATAATATCCGGCAATAGAACCCAATTTGAGAGTGAAGAATTTTCACAATTTTGTCACATGAATGGAGTCATAAAAAGCTTTTCTTCTGCCACTCATCCAAAGGCCAACGGAGTCCTAGAAGCTGCTAACAAAACAATAAAAATAATCTTTAGAAGAGGCTGAATAAAGAAAAAGGGAATTGGGTAGAAGAATTACCCCTAGACTATGGGCTTATAGAACATCAATAAAACTGCAGCGGGTCATACCCTGTACTCTCTAGCATATGGATGTAAAGCAGTGCTATCTGTAAAGATTGAAGTACCTTCTCATAAAAGGATTGCCTACGCCTTTATTCCAAACCAAGAATTGAGAAAGGAATCACTTAATTTGATTTATAGATTAAGAGATGAAGCAGCCTTAAGAACGACTGAATATCAAAGGAGAATATCAAAATACCGCAACTCGAAAGTAAAAGTCAGTTCATTTATGCAAGGGGATCGGGTATTCCGAAGAGTCATGGCCAACATAAGAAAACCATCAGATGGGCCATTGGGACCAAATTCAGAAGGTCCATTGATTATTTTCAAAGAGATTCCCTCGGGAGCATACAAACTATGCTACCCTACTGGAAATATGGTATCGAGAACCTAGAACGCAGAACATTTGAAACTATATTTTTTGACTTTTAATGAATAGAAAATTTCCAATAATGTCTCTATTATGATTAATGAAGAAAAGACTACATGATCAGGAGTAAAATTCTCCTCAAAATTTGGACTGCCTAATGCGGCAAGCTACCAATAATGGTAGAAAGCCCCCGGTTGCACCATAAAGGTGTAACGACCCGATATTTTCAACCATTTGCATCCACACATGCCAAACTTAAATTGCTCAAAATATCATATTGTTAATTTAAATTTGGAAAAACACAGTATATACAGTAAATAAATCAATCACGAAATCACAGCACAGAGTAATATAAAAATAATGTAGCGGAAGAGATGAATAGTAGTTCATGAAGCTACAATATAAACAGAAGAGTTTGAAATAAAATACAACAGAATATCTCAAATATAGTGAATTCTTCAATACAAACAAGTGACCTCTCTGAACAAATCAACCGGAAAAGATGAAAGCTGAATCAATAGTTGGATCCCCAAATGAAGCTCCAAACTCCAAAGGTGGGTCTCAAATGTTGTATCACTCAGTCTGACCCGAGCGTAAAGCAAAACACAAAACACTCGTGTCAGGATTAACATTCTCGTATCAATAAATCCAATTCAAGTGAAATATCAACTGAAATAAAAGTAGCTTAAAGGATGTTTGGGATAACCATCCTCCAAGGATCTGCGGAACTACAAGGTAGAAATATACACTATAATACCGTGGTCATTTCAAATTAATTTAGACTTCAAACTCAAAATATCATTATCATTTCAAATATATCTATTTGCAAAATAGTATATCTATATTGAATAATTTATAAAGTAAAATATTTTCAATTTCCTCAAACTTCACAAATCGCTTCAAAATCAACTCGACTTTCCCATTCAAATTAAATTTAATCTCAATTTATCGAATTCCATTCAATTCAATTTCTAACCAACAAATCCAATTTTATTGATTTCAAATATAGATCTAGATCACAAATTAACCATTTAAATTCCGGTATATTTCAAAGCATTAACATTCAACACTTCAAAGTTCAATTTAACAGTTTAATATAGATCTCAATTTAATCTCATTATTACATAGTCCTGAAATATTCACTTAATAAATTCAGTATTATTTAAATAACCCTAATTTACCTTTGAACTAAATGCTCCTATAGATTTATTTAAACTTGGAATATCCATTTAATCACTTCAAATCAAAATCAAGTTATAAAAATCAAATCTTAAACTTCAAATTCAATAGTTCAAATCGATTTAATTTAGTATAATTTTTAATTAAATACAATTTCAAGTAATTCAACTTTATCTTCTCAACCTTAACTTATTCCAAATTATTACAACAATCTATTTTGAAATATATATTTACATAGATACTTAAACATATTATATGTATTTAATCAATCTCAATAATATCATTATTAAATCTATATTATAGAATTACCATTATATATAATATTTTAAGACCCAACGTTTATTAAAAACCATATATTTCTTTTCAAAACCATAGAAATTATTTTCAAAACATTTATATATATTGACCAACGGTGTTTGTAAATAATTTCATATCCTATGGTCAAGTGATACAGATATTTATCATTTCAATCTATAACTTAAATATATACGGGTAGATATCATTTCGACCTGCAATCCCAAAATCAATTCAAATGAAAATCACTTGGGTCTATCATTTCATCCCATAACGATTTTCTCCTATTCTAATGTCCGTTCGGGTATGTATTATTTCAACCCATAGTGAATTCTATACTAACAGGGAACTTGCAGAGTGATAATAGATATGACAATAATAATAATAATAGGCATATATCATCAATAACAATATAATACAAACAACACGATATGGTGTCATATCCCACAGGTGAACAGTTACAGATAATAGCATATATTACAATTTAAAATACTAACAGCAGCACATTTCAATTTTCGTTTCAATTGAAATCAAATTTAATAAATATAAGAATGTTAATCGTGAGTGGTTGCTCACCTTTCGAGGCTAGAGAGGATAGACCATGGAATTGAGTTACGAAATGCAAGCACGACTTCCAAAGCAAAGCTACATTTGCACGAATCTCAAACAAGGCAGGATTGAATCGACGAACGAAGCTGATAAATATGAATTGATGAAATAAATCAGAATTTGCTTGATATAGACTGAAAACGAAATTTATTATATTATCATTAGTTTATAAAATTTAAAAGTTTGAATTTACGCTAAATAAAAGATATATATATATATATATATATATATATATATATATATATATATATACACTCTATGGAAGAAATCTTTAAACCAAACTTATATAAATTTAAGTATCATAATATAAAATTTATAAGTATAACTTATGTAAACGTATAACATTTCGACTTACTTTTAAAATGTAAACTATTACAACTTTATACAATAA
This sequence comes from Allium cepa, assembly GCA_030765085.1. Taxonomy (NCBI): domain Eukaryota; kingdom Viridiplantae; phylum Streptophyta; class Magnoliopsida; order Asparagales; family Amaryllidaceae; genus Allium; species Allium cepa. Next base: position 577,719,260 of record CM060932.1, on the reverse strand, counting down.
AACTTAACATACTATAACTGACATACTATAATAAAATACAATATATAAACAGATCGAAATATATACAACATATAACCTAAGTCATATACTAAACTCGTGCATACAAAACAGAGAAGAAGAAACATATAGCTTATATAAAATAGATGCAGATCCAGAGATATATGCCTCATTACTATATCTACCACTCCTTCTCTGAAAATGAATGTGTAGACTTTATATGTTATATAGATAAACCAATTAAAACAAAAGTTTTACAAACTCATATAATATTTATATATACAAAAACCAATATAGATATAACAATATATATGGAAATCTCGTAAAAATGGAATCACTGCTTCAAACAAATATAACTTAGTAAACTAAACTAATATATAAGGCAGCACATACTATATGCATGTTTATACACTGACCATATAGGTAAACCTGATATATTAAGCATATATATATACACACACAAACAAATCGGTTTTAAATGCACTAAGGAAATGTGGCTCAAAACATAGAAAATTATATATTACTTACATATAAATATAACTTGTATAAATTGTAAACTGTTGAAAATATACATATATACACTAACTTACAAATATATAGCTGCACATAGGCTGGGCTTGGCTGCATCGGGTGAGGGCGTGGGCGAAGTTTGACGAGATCTAGTGAGAGGAAGGGGAGGCATACGTGGAGGACGACGGGAGTGGCTGTGGTGTTGAGGCAAGGTCGGCCTCGGCTATGAGGGACGGCGAGACTGGGCTAGTCAGGGAAGCTCGGGCGGTGGTGGCGAAGCACGAGCTCGGCTTCGGGTCAGCGGCATGGGATTTGCGTGGTCGAGCTGGAGGTTGTGGTGGCTACAGTTCTGAAAGGAGTGGGTCTCGGCCAAGTGAAGGGTGATGGGTTAAATGGGGCGAAAAGAATGAGAGGAGGAAGTTGACGAGAATGAAGGAAGTACAGGCAAATCTATTTGCCGAAAACACAGAACAAAAATAAAAGAGGAAAATGAACCGAGCGACCATATATCGACACCTAAGCAATAGCAAAAGCCTTTAGTTTGGATTCAGAAAATATTTAATTCTTTTGAATGAACCGAAAACATAGTGGAAGAGTGTAATGCATGAACAGACGTGAAAATGAACCATAAAATATAAAACAATGTGAAAAGGAAAGGAGATGCAACGGTCAAAAGTGATACAGCTGAAAAATTAAGGCAAATAAATGGTTTGATTGAACAGCACGTTTCAAATTTGAAACGTAAAGAAAACTCAACGATCATAATTTAAGGTACCGATACGACGCATCGTTTTGCGGATTTCGCTGTGTATCGGACTTCAAAACACAGAAACGAATATACCATAGAGATCAGCACGATGAGACGATCAAAACGGCATATAGGTACCAGTAGCACAATTGAATTATAAAAATTTGAATTTTTGCTAGCGGGAAAGTGCAGCAAAAAGGCCAAAAAATAAGATCGATAGAGCTAAAAATGTACGAATTTGATAAAACGAAATTTGACGTCTCACTGAGAAGATGATTTAGAATTTTCTATAGAACAATATTCAGTTTTGAAAATAAATTTATTATCATCGATTATTAACTGATTTAAATTGAAATAAAATTATACGATAAAATAAACTTCAATATTGTCAGATGAAAATTTACCAGTTCCTATGTTTAAATAAACGTATTCAAATAACAAATTTTTATTTTCAAATTTTGTCGTTTAAAATTTCACAAAATTTCAATTAATTTAATAAATAAAATCAGTAAGATTTTGAGTCGCTACACTCTCCCCACTCAAAATTCTTAGTCCCGAAAAGGAAGGATGTAGGAGATTAGAACAACCAGGAAGAAAAATAGATTGAAAGACAAGGATAACCAGTTAGTTTAAAACTACAAATTTTACTGGAAATATTTACTTGAAAACTTCATTTGCAATTCAATTGTCTTTAATACTTTAAAATTCTTCGAAACCATTTGTAAATTTCTTGGTTCCTTTATAAATGCCATCTATATGTTTAATAACACCCTTATAAATATATATGTAAACTATTTGAAAACAATTATTTACATCTTTGCTTATATTTACAAAGAAGCTATTGAAAATATTATTAGTTTATCTCAAGATACTTTGAAATATTCAATAATCATTTACTTTAAATATGATTTTATTTAATTAATAATTCTAAAATATTTATAACACCAATAATTCTTTATTAAACCATGTAGTATACAAATAACAATATTTTAAAAGGATGTATTCAAAAGATGAAAAGAACGTAGATTCGGAAAACAGAATGTAAGTGAATAAATAAAGTTGAGCATATAAGGTAGATTCAAAAGAATAGTATCAGGCACGAATTGTTAATTCAATCCATAAGAATTTCAATTTCAAATATTAATGCAAAATTTCTTTGTTGGAAATACTTTTATAATAAAATACCTTTGTAATAAAATACTTTTGTATTGAACAAATTTTTTTTGAAAATACTTTTATAACTCAATGTTTCACAAGTTTATCCGTGTTCTTGCTGACTCTGGCTATGCGTTGATCGGGCGCAAAGCTAGAATTATTCAAGTACTTAGTAGACCTGTTTCAACACCCAGTGAAAATACTTGAAAACCTTTAAAAATAGACATGGAAAGTACAATCAAACAAATCAACCGAATCATTGTCTAACCATGAATCGTAGATACACAATGGTTACGCCTGGATCCTCCAGGAAACATCCATATCCGTAAGCTATCTCAACCCTGCGAATTACGCCATGATGACTAGTTGACCGCAGATACACAATGGTTACACCAGGATCCCCCAAGAAACATCTGTATCCGTAAGCTATCTCAGCCCTACGGATTTCGCTACTAAAAACGACCTACATAGATCGCAGATACACAATAGTTACGCTTGGATCCCCCATGAAACATCCGTACCCGTAGGCCATCTCAGCCGGGTGAATTACGCTATGCTGTCGCGCTCGTAAGACCATGGAGATCGCCATGGAATTCGATGGACACCCGAGTATCATATCCGAAAAACTAAAATCATAGAGAATGATATCGATAGAATGAATCCCCAATATGGCCACAAAGAGGATATCAAGCAGAAGGCACTTTGCATATCTTTACTTCCAAAATATATATCATATAGTACATTTTCAAATCAATTTCAAATATCATACTTATATAAAGTCCATTATAAATAAGATTTCATTTTCAAATCGAATACTTTCAACATCAATAGTATATCAAATCACACTTATATATACTTCGACTATATAAGATTACACCTTTCAAATTGAGTACCTTTCCAAATCAATAGTTTTCAAATCAACTTCATACTTATACAAATCAATTTTATATAAGGTCGATAACTCCCAAATCAAAGTATTCAATAAAACAAGGTTCTCAATTTCAATTCCTTTGAATGTCATTTCAGTTTCAAAATCATATATGATTTCACCAAATTATTTCTTCAAATTTAATATCTTCAGTTTCAAAGTTTTCAAATAATGGCCTTATAAAATAATCCTAGTTTCCAAATCGACATGATTTAGGTCACACAATTCATTTCCAAAATCATCATATAACTACTAGGTTTTATATTCCAATCTATTTTCGAAATCAATTATACCCAAAATGATTTCCAAGTTTATAACTATCCCTTTTAAGACCTTTAACTATTTATTTCTATTAGAAAGATCCAATTTACCTTTTGAATATCAATATTCTCCATATATATAGTTTTATAAAAGATGTTCCAAAGTCAAAACCTTTAGAACTAAATTTTATTTGAAACATTTTGAAACAAATTTCAAGTTAGTATAATTCAAGATAATTTTGAAACAAAAGTTGTTATTCATTTGCTTAACAAAACATCTTCAAACTTATTTAAATCATATTACTTCATACTTAAGCGTACAAAACTATACTTATATACTTTATCAAATAATTTATACTTTTCTAAATCACTTAGCTTTGGAAACTAAACCTCGAATTTGGAAGTGTTCGAACATTCAAAATAGTTGGAAAAATCAAATTTCAATCCAATAGTTGGTAATCAACAACAAATCAGTAAATCAATTTCAAAAGATAGGGTCACACAAATTCGAAACTCGAGGACTGAACATCGGGTCCACTTCAAATCATTTCAAATATCTATACATATATCTTTCGAATATCAAATCATACTTCGGAATTTGAAATCAAAATTGGTTTCACAAAATCACTCGAATATCAAAGCTATAAAGTGGCCTCTCCCCCAATCTGAAACTCGAAAATCTAGGTCGATGATGCGTGCACTCATCACCGAAATTATTTTCCAACGACACAAGTTAGTTCTGAACTTCTGTTTTCTTGAAAACTTCTTTGAATTTTCTTTTTCCAAGATCACTAGGACTCATTTGAAATTATTTGAAACGTTTCTTATTTGGGAAATACTTTTAAATCATATTATTATATATTTACCAAAATCTTAAAACCAATTTCAAAACACCGGAGTTCAATTCCACTAAATTCAAATTCAAAACCCTACAGTTATAAATCATTTTCATATAAATCAAATTTCTTATAAAAAAATTCAAAATTTCAAATCCTTTCGAGACTTCAAATTCATTTTTTAAAAGGTATACAATCCTTTCGAAAACATTTTCACTTATATATATAATATAATCATACTTATCAAAATAATAATTTCGATATATAAAACAATTTCTAAAATACAAACAAACCTGATTTTCAAAGGATGATTCAAGAATGGATTTCAAAACAAAAATAGAAATTTCAAATTAGAGAAACTCTAATCAAATAGAATTTATAATTCGAAGATAGGCTCGAATGGAGATGAGCTAATTAAATTTTAAAATAGAAGATGGATACATTTATACAAATCGCGGGTGACCTTAACCGGTTAACTATGATTACAAAATAAGATCGGTGCAGAATTCTGAGGCAAATCAACATTCAATCGCCAGAGACAAACTTCGGCATAACAAGAGATAGCAGTATCTACACCGAGGGTATAGAAATCTCCGTGAATCACTATCAATTGTAAGGGAGTTTCACCCCTTTCAAATCATTCGAGGATTGGCGGGATCGCCTATTCTTATAAAGATCATTCGAAGTGGAGTTATGGGATACTCTAGAATCAAGAAACACGAATAGGGAGATAAGGTAATGGATTTTAGGACTGCATGGAACGTTTCAAAGTCCAAATGAAAACCAAATAAAAGAGGAAGAAATTCAAGCTCGAACAAAAGAAATTCTGCAAATAAATTTACTACATATGCTAAGCTTGCCTAGAGCCAAAGCTCTAATACCAACTATAATGACCTGATATTTTCAACCATTCGCATCCACACACGTCGGACTTGAATTTCTCAAAATATCATAATTTAAATTTAAATTTGGCAAAACTCGATATATACGGTAAATAAATCAATCACAGAATCACAGACACGGAGTGATATAAAAATAAGGTAGCGGAATAGAGTAGTTCATGAAGCTACTATATGAACAACAGAGTTTGAAATAAAATACAACAGAATATCTCAAATATAGTGAAGTCTTCAATACAAATAAGTGACCTCTATGAACAAATCTACCGAAAAAGCTGAAAGCTGCATCAATAGTTGGATCTCCGAACGAAGTTCCGAACTCCAAAGATGGGTCTCAAATGTTGTATCACTCAGTCTGACCCAAGCGTAAAGAAAAACACAAAATACTCGAGTCAAGATTAACATTCTCATATCAATAAATCCAACTCAAGCGAAATATCAACTGAAATACGAGTAACTTAAAGGATGTTTGGGATAACCATCCTCCAAGGATCTGCGGAACTATCTACAAGGTAGAAATATACACTATAACACCGTGGTCATTTCAAATTAATTTAGACTTCAATCCCAAAATATCATTTTCATTTCAAATATATCCATTTTCAAAATAGTATATCTATATTGAATAATTTATAAAGTAAAATATTTTCAATTTCCTCGAACTTCATAAATCGCTTCAAAATCAACTCGACTTTCCCATTCAAATTAAATTTAATCTCAATTTATCGATTTTCATTCAATTCAGTTTCTGACCAACAAATTCAATTTTATTGATTTCAAATACGGATCTGAATCACAAATTAACCATTTAAATTCCAGTATATTTCAAAGCTTTAACATTCAACATTTCAAAGTACAATTTAGCAGTTTCATATAGATCTCGATTTAACTCATTATTACTTAGTCCTGAAATATTCACTTAATAAATTCAGTATTATTTAAATAACCCTAATTTACATTTGAACTAAATATTCCTTTCGATTTGTTTAACTTGAAATACCCATTTAATCACTTTAAATCAAAATCAAGTTGTAAAAATCAAATCTTAACCTTCAAATTCAATAGTTCGAATCGATTTAATTTAGTAGAATTCTTAATTAAATACAATTTCAAGTAATTCAACTTTATCTTCTCAACCATAACTTATTCCAAATTATCACAACAATCTACTTTTAAATATATATTTACATAGATACTTAAACATATTATATGTATTAAATCAATCTCAATAATATCATTATTAAATCTATTCATAAAATTACCATTATATATAATATTTTAAGAACCATTGTTTATTAAAAACCATATATTTCTTTCCAAAACCATAAAAATTATTTTCAAAACATTTATATATACGGACCAACGGTGTCTGTATATAATTTTCTATCCTATGGTCAAGTGATACGGATATTTATCATTTCAATCCGTAATTTAAATATATACGGGTACATATCATTCCGACCCGCAATCCCAAATTCAATTCAAATGAAAATCGCTTGGGTCTATCATTTCAACCCATAACGATTTTCTCCTATTCTAATGTCCATTCGGGTATGTATCATTTCAACCCATAGTGAATTCTACACTAACAGGGAACTTGTAGAGTGATAACAGATATGACAATAATTATAACAGGCATATATCATCAATAATAATCTAATACAAACAACAGGATATGGTGTCATATCCCACAGGTGAATAGTTACAGATAACAACATATATAACAATTTAAAATACTAACAGCAACTTATTTCAATTGTCGTTTCAATTGAAATCAAATTTAATAAATATAAGAACGTTAATCGTGAGAGGTTGCTCACCTTTCAAGGCCAGAGAGGATAGACCACGGAGTTGAGTTACGAAATGCAAGCATGACTTCCAAAGCAAAGTTACATTGGCACGAATCTCAAACAAGGCAGGATTGAATCGACAAACGAAGCTGATAAATATGAATTGATGAAATAAATCAGAATTTGCTTGATATAGAGTGAAAACGAAATTCGTTATATTATCATTAGTTTATAAAATTTAAAATTTTGAATTTATGCTAAATAATATATATATGTATGTATGCACACTCTATGAAAGATTGCAATAGCTTATATATTAAAAGACTGCAATAGCTTATATATTTAAATGTGAACTATTGCAAATTTATACAATAAAACTTAACAACTGTAACCGACATACTATAATAAAATACAATATATAAACAGACCGAAATATGTACAACATATAACCAAAGTCATATACCAAACTCGTGCATACAAAACAGAGAAGAAGAAATATATAACTTGTATAAAATAGATGCAGATCCATAGATATATGCCTTATTACTATATATACCATTCCTTCTCTGAAAACAAACATGTAGACTTTATACATTACATAAATAAACCAATTAAAACAAAAGTTTTGTAAACTCGTATAATATTTATCTATACAAAAACCAATATAGATATAACAATATATGTGGAAATATCATATAAATGGAATCACTGCTTCAAACAAATATAACTTAGTAAACTAAACTAATATATAAGGCAGCACATACTCTACGAATGCTTATACACTGACCATATATATAAACCTGATATATTAAGCATATATATATATATATATATATACACAAACAAATCGGTTTGAAATGTACAAAGGAAACGTGGCTCAAAACATAGAAAATTATATATTACTTACATATAAATATAACTTATATAAATTGTAAACTATTGACAATATACATATATACACTAACCTACAAATATAAAGCTGGACATAGGCTGGGCTTGGCAGCATCGGGTGAGGGCGTGGTCGAATGTGATGCCCCACCTATATACCCACGCTAGCCAATGACACTACGAGGTAATGCCGTCAACTAGCGTGGAGAATAAGGTTGTTGAGGAGCGACCATCCGTGTAATTGCTTTGTGCGAGTACCAATATGCCAGTAAAAATATAACTTGCATTTCAAGAGAGAATCCGACATACCGATGCAAACTCAACGCTACTACACAGTGGCTATAATATCTTCGTAAACAAATATAGAAATAAGCATAACATAAATCAGTCACAGAAGTTCATATCACAAGGGCGAAAACAGATATGAATACTACACATAAAAGTGTATATCAGAGTAGTGGTCCAACAAGATCCACAATGTCACAAAAGAATAGTTACAAGTGCTACACAAAAGAATAAGTATACATCAATGAGTCTATATCTCAAATGTATACAACCAAAAACTACTAATCTAAGTAGTTAGCCAAAAGTCAGGATAATAATCCCAGATGAGAAGTCAAGTGGAAGCACCTGTAACATCTCAGTCTGACCCGAGTATTATTTAATAAGAAAATAATAAACGGATCAGTCTAACTATAAACATCAGATAAAATGATATAGAATAAGAGATATGACAAAAACGTAAGATAACCATAAAGCCATACTATGATAAGTATGTAACTGAAAATCAACCAGTGATTAATCAATATCACAAGAATCTTCTCGAAGATCAAAAAGAATATCATACTCTTTATTTTTATTCACCAAATCATAAATATTGACAATTATATCAATGCCAAACACAAAAGGTAATGACACACAAATTCACCAATGCACAAATATTGATAAAACTTATCAATGTAAATCACGAAAATTGGTGAAACACAAATTCTAGAAATCATCAATGGAAATCCAGAAATCACAAAAAGGGGGAGGCCTATCACAAAATGGGAGTATGAAAACTCACCAACACGTATATCACAAAATGGAAAGCTATTCCATGGTTGCTAACCATTAGTTTTGAGCCAAAGCTCCATAAAACGGCCCAAAGACCATGGGTCGCTACCCCACCAAATTGAGCAGAAGCTCCACAGAAACGGGGTTCAGTCTCCCTCGCAGACAAAGAGACATCGCACATTGCTAGTCTAAATCATAAGATGATCATCATCGATCTTCAAGAAGTGTCAATTACACTAAGCTAGTACATATATGATCTTAGCTTCATGTCCCATAACCACTAGCTTAACTTAAATATTTACAAACAAATTGTAGATCTCCACTCGAAAATTGTCACAAGAGATTCAGTCGAGTAAGGCCAAGAATTAACCGACGAAGTAAACGCAAGCGTTTCATACCACTTGTTTTACTAAGCCGTTTAATTAAATTTCTCATACGAGTGAGATAAAGGTTTGTATACGCTAGTAGATTGGAAAACGGTTTTATAAACAAGCTTGATATTGAAAAAAGAGTTGAAATTGCTTTGATAAAAGAGTTTTGATATTTACTACCAGTATTGAAACCTTTATATTTTTAAAGTGACAAAGCACAAAAACGATTGTAGAAACAATCAATCATCAAAATTTCACGTTCGAAGACGTGAATAGAATCAAAGAAATCGATACCGAATCCATTCAAACGTATGTTCACAAAAATCCCGAAGAAAATGTCATCAAAGTGGATAATAAATGATGACAACAAATCAGGAATCAATATGAATCGATTAAATTTGGAAACCAAAGCAAAAGTAGGCAAAACAGGCATAATAGGCAAATATGAGCAGGTCAGTCGACTGGTTCTTTGTAATCAGTCGACTGGAATAGAAACCTGAAAATTTCATTTCCTGCGGTCAATCGACTGATTACAGAGGCCAGTCGACTGATTGCAGGAAACATAGACTTCCTGTCTCTGTTATCTGCCTTTGATATGCCAATTGGCTACAGCCAGTCGACTGGATTCAAAGTCCAGTCGACTGACTGGAACCTAGGCAGTTTTTCTGCTTATACAAATGACGTGCAAACCCAACCAATTCGCGACCGATCGAGCAATGGTTCTATGGATTTATGCCAATCAGCAACCCGGCCCTATAAGCTCTTCGATGCATCACCAAGAACATGTTCAAACATCCATAAAAGAATTTCCATATATTTTGATTTCAAAACACCAAAAGTTGGAATATATACCAAATCAATCCAAACCAAAATCAAATGCACATGAATAAGAGTTAGGAATTCATACCTAACAATCGAAGATAGTTATGGACATAGATGTGAGATAAAAATCTCATCTTTAAACCCAAAACTATGAAGAAGAAGCTATAGAGTAATGGCAAGGACAATCACTCTTCATTCCAAACCAAAGAGCTTGAATCTAAGCTTAAAAGAGAAACATTCCCTAAGTTAGGTTTAGGAATTTCTGAAATTGGTAAGAGAATGATTTGGAGAAGAAGAAAAGGAGGCTTACCAAAGCTTCTTCTATAAATTTGGAGCTAGAACTTGATTTGCAAATGGAAACTAGGGCTTGGAGTTTTAATTTCCCATTCCTCTCTCCATTGTTGCTGAAGCTTGAGTATTAGGAAATAGAAATGAAGTAATGAGGAGAAGAGGGGTGAAGCTTGGGTCTAATGGGCTGAAACAAAACCAAAGACCTAAGTGAAAAAGTAGCAAAATTCTACTAACTCCAAACATATCAAAGTTTACACTCAAAAAGGTCGCAAACGTCATTTTAAACTCAATGGGGGTGGTCTCGAGTCCTAATTTGACTGTTTGCAAAAAGGTAGCTTTTCGGACAAAAATTCGACTAACGATGAAATATTTAAATAAAATATTTAAATACTGAATCGTAAAATATGCGGGTTGTTACAGACTCCCCTCCTTAAAAAAATTGCGTCCTCACAATCATAAGGAATAAATGAACAAAAAGTAACAACCACAAAAGCATATCAACACAAAATGAAGAAAATTTTAAAATAAGAAGTTCACCTCAAAGAGCACGAGAAAGTAAGTTCGGATGTGTTCGCTCGATGAATTCTCTCGATTCCCAAGAGCAATCCTTAGGATTTGAGGACCAATGAACTTTCCCAAGCGGGACATCTTTATTTCAAAGGCGTTTGACCTCCGAAGCAGTAATACGAATAGGATGTTTCTCATAAGTTAAATTCAGCGAAACTTTAATTTCTTCCACAACACCGGGCTCAAGAATAGAATCCGAATCTCGAAGGCCTTTCCATAATTGAGAAACGTGAAACACGTCATGAATAGCAGAAAACTGAACCGGTAATAAGAGGCGATAAGCCACGGAACCAATACGTTCGGTGATAGGAAATGGACCAATATATCGTGGTGCTAACTTTCCCGATCGACTAAAACGTACAACACCCTTCATAGGTGAAACACGAATAAACACAAAATCTCCCACAGAAAATTCTAATTTCCTTCTTCGTTTATCGGCATAGGATTTTTGTCTACTTTGGGCTTCTTTCATCCTATGACGAATAAGGTCAATCTTTTTTGTGGAATCACGAATAAAATTTGGACCTAAAACCAACTTCTCACTGGCCTCAAGCCAACAAGAAGGTGATCGGCATGGCCTTCCATAGAGAGCCTCAAAAGGTGTCATACCAATAGTAAATTGGAAGCTATTATTATAGGAAAACTCAACAAGAGAAATATGATCTTCCCAACTTCCACCAAAATCAAGAACACATGAACGAAGAAGATCTTCAAGAGTTTGATTCACACACTCGGTTTGTCCATCGGACTGAGGATGATAAGCGATGCTAAAATTAAGCTTCGTTCCCAAAGATTTTTGAAGACTCTTCCCAAATCCACTAGTAAACAATGGATCACGATCACTAAAAATAGAAGAAGGAACTATATGCAATTTTACAATTTCTTTAATAAATAGTTTGGCCAAGAGAGGAACTGTTCGATTGGACAGAACGGGAATAAAATGGGCGGATTTACTAAGTCTATCGACTATCACCCATAAACTATCATGACCCGAACGAAAATGGGGAAGGCCATCAGTAAAATCCATGGAAATTTGATCCCACTTCGAAATTGGAATTTCTAAAGGTTGCAATAACCCACCAGGCTTTTAATGCTCGGCCTTGACAAGTTGGCAAGTCATGCAACACTTAACAAAGTTAGCAATATCAGATTTCATTCCCTCCTAATAATAAAGTCGCTTCATATCCGCGTACATTTTACTACTACTGGGATGAATGGTAAATTTAGAACGATGAGAATCTTCTAAAATGTCTTTACGAAGATCACTAATATTTGGCACGATAAGTCTACCAAATTTTTGAATACCGCCACGAGAATCAATATCAAAGCCTTTCAAACCTTCAATATCAATTTTATCCCTACAATTTTGGCTAAGATGAGCTAGTTCGGGATCTAGCTTTTGAGCTTCAAGAATGCGGTCTAAAAGAGAAGGATGAGCCTCAAGGCTACATAAAACAAGAGATAAACATAAATCGGAAATACGATCTCGAATCTCACAAGTGGATAAAATCCCGAGATCATTCCATTCGGATATCATCATAGAAACAACCGCTTGTTGCTTGCGACTAAGTGCATTGGCAACACGATTTCCCTTTCCGGGAGTATAAAGAATATCAAGATCATAAGATTCAAGGAATTTGAGCCAACGTTGTTGACGCAAATTAAGTTCCTTTTGAGAAAATAGATACTTCAAAGATTTATGATCGGTGTAAAGAATAAATTTTTCTCCCAAAAGATAATGACGCCAAATTCGAAGGGCGAAAGCAATAGCCGCGAGCTCTAAATCATGAGTGGCATATCTACTCTCAGCTGGCTTCAATTGCCTAGAAGCATAAGCAATAACACGTTCTCCTTGCATAAGAATGGCACCCAAACCAACGCGACTAGCATCGGTATAAACAATAAAATCTTGATTCCCCTCGGGAATAACAAGAATAGGAGCATCGGAAAGGAGTTCTTTTAATTTCTGAAAAGAAGCTTACCAAATGTATTTAACTCCCTTCTTTGTCAAGCTAGTAAGAGGCACGACAATTTTAGAAAAGCCTTTGATAAAACGACGGTAATAACCCGCCAATCCGAGAAAACTAGGAATTTCCGTCACACTCTCTAGTCTCCTCCAATTTTGAATCGCTTCAATCTTGGTAGGATCTATGGAAATTATGGATTCAGAAATGATATGGCTGAGAAACTTCACCCGAGATTGCCAAAAGTGGTATTTAGAAAATTTTGCTTTCAATTGATTGCTCCTAAGAGTTTCCAACACAATCTGAAGATGGTTTTCATGCTCCTCCTTGGTTTTTGAATACACAAGAATATCATCAATAAAGATGAGAACAAATCGATCGAGGAAGTCTTTGAAAACTCTATTCATAAGGTCAATGAAATAAGTCGGAGCATTCGTTAAACCAAATTGCATAACAAGCCATTCGTAAGATCCATAACGAGTACAGAACGATGTCAAAGGAATGTTATCCTCTGCAATACGAAGCTGATGAAAACTGGTTGCTAAGTCTAATTATGAAAAGACACTAGCACCACTAAGCTGATCAAATAAATCATCAATCTGAGGTAATGGATATTTATTCTTGATGGTGAGATCGTTAAGCTTGTGGTAGTCAATGCAAAGCCTAAGTGTACCATCGGATTTCTTCACAAAAATAGCCGAAGCTCCCCAAGGAGAGGAACTAGAGCGAATAAATTGCTTCGTCTCCAGTTCGGATAATTGTTTGCGCTTCTCTTCATTTTCTTTATTGGACATACGAAAAGGAGGACGAGTAACAGGTAGAGCTCCAGAGATTAGATTAATTCTAAACTCAATTGCTCGCTTAGGTGGCAATCCTAAAACGGGCTCAAATATGTCGGAAAATTCACGAACAACGTGAATAAGAGAAATGACATCTTCCTCATCATCATTATCATCATCATGAGGATTTAAAGAATATAAAGATGCAGCCAAGCTGGAATCCGAATCTTTAAGATCAATAGAAATCTGCTTAACAGATTGAGGATGTCGAAGATGAATAGTCCGCTCAGGACATAGGATTTGAGCTTTATAGCGGTTAAGCCAATCCATTCCCAAAATCATTCCAAAGCCTAAGTAGCGCATAACATGCAAATCGGCTCGGAAAGAAAAATCACACAAAATAATCTCGACATCTTTTGTGACGCCCCACCTCTATACCCACGCTAGCCAAGAACACTCCGGAGAAGTGCTGTCAACTAGCACGGAGAATAAGGCTGTTGAGGAGCGACCATCCATGTAATTGCTTATCACACGGTGGCTATAAATAATCTTCGGAAACAAACATAGAAATAATCATATCACAAATCAGTCACAGATATCCATATCACAAAGGCGGAAGAAGATATGAATATATAACTAACACATGAAAGTGTACATCAGAGTAGTGGTCAATAAGATCCACGATAATACAAAAGAATAGCAACACGTGCTATACAAAAGAATACAACTATGAGTCTATATCTCAAGTGTATACAACAAAAACTGCTAATCTAAACAGTTAGCCAAAAGTCAGAGTGATGAATCCCTGGGAAGAAGTCAAGCAGAAGCACCTGTAACATCTCGGTCTGATCCGAGTATTATTTAAGAAAATAATAAACGGATCAGTCTAGCTATAAATATCAGATGACATGATATAACATAAAAGATATGGCATAAACATAAACATCCATAACGACATACCACTATAAGTATGTAAATAATGATCAACAGAAGATCAATCAATAAGAGATAATCAATATCACAAGAATCTTCTCAAAGATTCGAAGGGGGCATCATACCCTAAACTTGTACTCATAACAAGTCAATGACATAAATTCCAGAAATCAACACGAGAAATCCAGAAATCATAAAAAGGGAAAGAGGCCTATCACATGACGGTCCGAAGACCATGGGGAGCTACCCCACATGTGTGAGTGGAATCACACAGAATGAGGTCAAGACTAACCAAAAAGCAGAAAGGTATGTGTGAATGGAATCACACAAGTGGTGTCTAGTCTAACCTTGCAATGAAAGAGACATCGCGCAATTGCTAGTCTAATTCATAAAGCGATCATCAAGATCAACGAGAAGTGTCAATTACACTAAGCTAGTAAATATAGAAGTTTAGCTTCATGTCCCATAACCACTTGCTTAACTTAAATATTTACGAACAAACTGTAAATCTTCACTAATAAAATTGTCATAAGAGGTTCAATCGAACAAGTCCAAGAATTAACCGACGAAGTGAACGCAAGCATTTCATACCACTTGTTTTACTAAGTCGTTTAATTAGATTTCTCATCCGAGTGAGGTAAAGGCTTGTATATACTAATAGATTGGAAAACGGTTTAAGAAAAGAGCTTTGTTATTAAAAATAGAGTTGAAATTGTTTGTTAAAAGAGTTTTGATATTTACTACTAGTATTGAAACCTTTATATTATAAAGTGACAAAACACATAAGCAAGTGTAGAAATAATCAGTCACAAAGATCGCATACGGAGATGCGAATAAAATCCAAGGAAATCAGCTCAATATTTTTCAGATAAGATCCCCTACGGAGGGGGGGTCCAGGGGGGGTGGCAACCCCCCTAGGTGGGGGTGCGGGGGCAACGCCACCGCTTACGGGGTTCGACCTGCCCGGTCAGGTCGCGGGGGTCCAGGGGGCAGCGCCCCCGGCGGGGTGCGGGGCAGCGCCCCGTCCAAAACGGTACGACCTAAGTGAAGACAAGCGGCCTACGACCTAAAGCAAAATGAGGTCTAACGACCTAAGGGTTCACGCGGCCTAACACAATGGCCGAGCGACCTAACTGGAGTTAAGGGAGGCAAGCGACTTAAGGTCCAACGACCTACGACTCAAGCAAGCCGAGCGACCTAGTGTGGAGGGGTCGAGCGACTTAAGGAAGGCGAACGACCTAAGGTCTAACGACCTACGACTTAACAGAGTCGAGCGACCTAAGGTCTAACGACCTACGACTTAACAGAGTCGAGCGACCTAAGGTCTAACGACCTACGACTTAACAGAGTCGAGCGACCTAAGGTAAATGGTCCAACGACCTAACTCGAACGACTTATCTGGAGCTTAGGTCGGAGACGACCTACGAGATAAACCAGGCCGACTTAGTGGACGAGCGACCTAAGGTAAATGGTCCAACGACCTAACTCGAACGACTTATCAGGAGCTTAGGTCGGAGACGACCTACGAGATAAAGCAGGCCGACTTAACGTTTGCCTGGAGATTATAGGTCGGAAACGACCTAAGACTTAAAGCTTAACTCGCGAGCGACCTACGGCTTAAGGCCTAACTCGTGAGCGACCTACGACTTAAGGCTTAACTCGCGAGCGACCTAACTCCGAAGTGCCAATACTTCCAGAATGACCTAAAGCCCTGCGACCTATGGTACTAACTCGCGAGCGACCTAACGACTTAACTCGTGAGCGACCTAATTCCGAAGTGCCAATTCTCCCAGAACGACCTAAAGTTAACTCGTAAACGACTCACGACCCATGGACGAACGACTTAACTCCGAACGACCTAAAAATGGCCAGAACGACCTAGGGGTTAACTCGTACGCGACCTACGACCTAAGGTCCACACGACCTAACTCCGAGCGAGCTAAAAACGGCCAGAACGACCTAAATGCAGAAATTTCTCCCAAACACCAAAAATCGGAGTTTTTCGCCAATCCAATCCAAACCAAAAGCAAATATGCATGCTAAAGTGATAGGGAATCATTCCCAACAGTCCAATATAGTTATAGACTAGAATTGTGAGATAAAAATCTCACCTTTGCACTAAAATTTTATGAAGATGAAGCTTGAAAGCAAGGAGAAGCAATCCAAAGCTTGAATCCAATATCTTCTACTTGAATTTGGAGTTGAATGATGGAGTTGCAATTGAATTTGAGCTTGGAGTTTTAATTTCCCATTCTCTTCACCATTAATGCTAAAGCTTGAGTTAGTTAGGAAATTTATGAAGAGTGAGGAGAAGAGGGTTGGAACTTGGGCTTAATAGGCTAAACTAACCCAAAGTCCAAAGCGGGAAAAGTTAGTGAAATTTCACTAACTCCAAACCTATCGATGTTTATACTTAAAAAGTTGTAAACGACATTTCGAACTCAATGGAAGTGGTCTCGAGTCCTAATTTGACCGTTTGCAAAAAGTAGTTTTTCGGACCAAAATCCGATTAACGATTTAATATTTAAATAAAAATATTTAAATGTAAACTCGATAAATATGCGGGTTGTTACATCTTTACAAAGCAAACTGATTGTTGCGGATCCACCAATCGGATTCACAATTCTCAAAGAAGTCATTAAAGCAACAACACTTAAAGAAAAAGTATTAACAAGTTCTTTTGATATAAATGAATGGGACGCACCCGTATCAAAAAGAACTCGAATAGGTTGATCACGAAATAAAATAATGCCATCAAGGATAGGATGAGAAATACCTTGACCACGAGAAGTGTTACTAGGAGTTTGAACCACATTAAGCATTCCCTCCTTCCTGCCTTGAAGTTTGGGACATGCGGATATATAATGGCTCGAACTTTTGCAATAGCGACAAGCAAGGGGCTTTGAACACTTATTAGCATAATGGTCTTTAGAATCACAATTGTAGCATTGCCCACTACTAGAGGCAGAAGTCTTTGCCACCGAATTGCTTGTTTCCCTTTCTTATTGGGATAAGGACCTTCGAACTTACTAAGCCTTTTATTGTTGTTGAAGTTTGGTTTGGCACCCACAACTTCAACATCACTCTCCTTATCCGTCTCTTCAAGTCGAAGAGCGATATCAACGAGTTGATCAAAAGAAAATTCTAACTTTAGAAGTAATGGCTTCTTGAGATTTTTGTTCAAGCCATAGACAAATCTTTGTTTCTTCTTCAATGGGGTGTTTATGTATTCGACCCCGTATTTAGAAAGTGACTCGAAGGATGCGACATAATCTGCCACAGAGGCCACAGAGGATTCACCTTGAAAAAGGTCAATGAAACGACAAGCCAATGTCACTTTCTCAGCTTCTGGCATAAACTTTAATTCGAACCGTTCTCGGAATTTCTCCCAAGTAAGATCCACTTCATTATTTTAGAAACCAGAAGCTCGTACCAGTCTAATGCTCTTTCTTGGAGCATACTAGAGGCCACCTGAACTCGGTGAAGATCAATAAGATTCATGCGAGAAAAGATTCGATCGCATGATCTTAGCCAAGCCTGGGCTTCAATAATGGTTTCAGAACCTTTGAATGGCTTCCCACCCAAACTGGTATAATCGTTGCACAAACATGCAAATCCAGACTTAGGGTGAGTATACTCCGGATTAGAACCGGCTTCTTGAGCATTCTTTACAAGATCAAGAAGCCACTGGGCAGACATAAATACTCCATCTTGGTGAGTAACTCTAGATTGATCAGTGCTAGGATGGCCAGGTCTAACCATTTCTCTTCATTAAGAAAGAAAGAAGAAGAAGAAAAAGGTTATCACAAAATGAATATCAAACAATAATGATTGATAAAACAAGGAATCACAAAAGAAAATAGGATAGGACGGTTCGAAGACCCGAATAAAATCCTAAGGCACGACTCCTAAGATGGACTTAGGACGATGATCCTTGTTAAATTATTCTACGTTGTTCTGAATTTTGGCTCTGATACCAAGCTGTGACGCCCCACCTGTATACCCACGCTAGCCAAGGACACTACGGGGTAATGCCGTAAACTAGCGCGGAGAATAAGGCTGTTGAGGAGCGACCATCCGTGTAATTGCTTTGTGCGAGTACCGATATGCCAGATAAAAATATAACTTGCATTTTATGAGGGAATCCGACATAACGATGCAAACTAAAGGCTTCTACACAGTGGCTATAATATCTTCGGAAAAAAATATAGAAATAAGCATAACATAAATCAGTCACAGAAGTTCATATCACAAAAGCGAAAACAGATATGAATACTACACATAAAAGTGTATATCAGAGTAGTGGTCAAACAAGATCCACAATGTCACAAAAGAACAGTTACAAGTGCTACACAAAAGAACAAGTATACATCAATGAGTCTATATCTCAAATGTATACAACCAAAAACTACTAATCTAAGTAGTTAGCCAAAAGTCAAGATAATAATCCCAGATGAGAAGTCAAGCGGAAGCACCTGTAACATCTGGTCTGACCCGAGTATTATTTAATAAGAAAATAATAAACGGATCAGTCTAACTATAAATATCAGATAAAATGATATAGAATAAGAGATATGAAAAAAAGTAAGATAACCATAAAGTCATACTATGATAAGTATGTAATTGAAAATCAACCAGTGATTAATCAATATCACAATAATCTTCTCAAAGATCAAAAAGAATATCATACTCTTTATTTTTATTCACCAAACCATAAATATTGACAATTATATCAATGCCAAACACAAAAGTTAATGACACACAAATTCACCAATGCACAAATATTGATAAAACTTATCAATGTAAATCACGAAAATTGGTGGAACACAAATTCTAGAAATCATCATTGGAAATCCAGAAATCATAAAAAGGGGGAGGCCTATCACAAAACGGGGGCATGAAACTCACCAACACGTGTATCACAAAACGAAACACTATTACATGGTTGCTAACCATTAGTTTTAGGCCGAAGCTCCACAAAACTGCCTGAAGACCATGGGTCGCTACCCCACCAAATTGAGCAGAAGCTCCACAGAAACGGGGTTTAGTCTTCCTCGCAGACAAAGAGACATCGCACATTGCTAGTCTAAATCACAAAATGATCACCATCGATCTTAAAGAAGTGTCAATTACACTAAGCTAGTAAATATATGAGCTTAGCTTCATGTCCCATAACCACTAGCTTAACTTAAATATTTAATAAACAAATTGTAGATCTCCACTCGAAAATTGTCACAAGAGATTCAGTCGAACAAGCCCAAGAATTAACCGACGAAGTAAACGCAAGCATTTCATACCACTTGTTTTACTAAGCCGTTTAATTAAATTTCTCATACGAGTGAGATAAAGGTTTGTATATGCTAGTAGATTGAAAAACGGTTTTATAAACAAGCTTGATATTGAAAATAGAGTTGAAATCGCTTTGATAAAAGAGTTTTGATATTTACTACTAGTATTGAAACCTTTATATTTTTAAAGTGACAAAGCACAAAAATGATTGTAGAAACAACCAATCACTAAAATTTCACGTTCGAAGACGTTAATAGATTCCAAAGAAATCGATACCGAATCCATCAAAATGTATGTTCACAAAAATCCCAAAGAAAATGTCATAAAAGTGGATAATAAATGATAACAACAAATCGGGAATCAACATGAATCGATTAAATTTGGAAACCAAGCAAAAGTAGGCAAAAATAGGCATAATAAGCAAATAGGAGCAGGTCAGTCGACTGGTTCTCTGTAATCAGTCGACTGGAACAGAAACCTTAAAATTTCATTTCCTACAGTCAATCGACTGATTACAGAGGTCAGTCGACTGATTGCAGGAAACAGAGACTTCCTGTCTCTGTTATCTGCCTTTGATACGCCAATTGGCTACAGCTAGTCGACTGGATTCAAAGTCCAGTCGACTGATTGGAACCTAGGCAGTTTTTCTGCCTATAAAAATGACGTGCAAACCCAACCAATTCACGACCGATCGAGCAATGGCGCTAGGGATTTATGCCAATCGGCAACCCGGCCCTATAGGCTCTTCGATGCATCACCAAGAACATGTTCAAACATCCATAAAAGGATTTCCATATATTTTGCTTTCAAAACAACAAAAGTTGGAATATATAACAAATCAATCCAAACCAAAATCAAATGCACATGAATAAGAATTAGAAATTCATACCTAACTATCAAAGATAGTTATAGACATAGATGTGAGATAAAAATCTCACCTTTAAACCTAAAACTATGAAGAAGAAGCTATAGAACAATGGCAAGGACAATCACTCTTCAATTCTGACCCAAAGAGCTTGAATCTACGCTTAAAAGAGAAACATTCCCTAAGTTAGGTTTAGGAATTTCTAAAATTGGTAAGATAATGAGTTGGAGAAGAAGAAAAGGAGGCTTACCAAAGCTTCTTCTATAAATTTGGAGCTAGAACTTGATTTGCAAATGGAGACTAGGGCTTGGAGTTTTAATTTCCCATTCCTCTCTCCATTGTTGCTAAAGCTTGAGTATTAGGAAATAGAAATGAAGTAATGAGGAGAAGAGGGGTGAAGCTTGGGTCTAATGGGCTGAAACAAAACCAAAGACCTAAGTGAAAAAGTAGGAAAATTCCACTAACTCCAAACATATCAAAGTTTACACTCAAAAAGGTCGCAAACGTCATTTTAAACTCAATGGGGTGGTCTCGAGTCCTAATTTGACTGTTTGCAAAAAGGTAGCTTTTCGGACAAAAATCCGACAAATGATGAAATATTTAAATAAAATATTTAAATACTCAATCGTAAAATATGCAGGTTGTTATAGCGAAGTTTAACGAGATCTAGTGAGAGGAAGGGGAGGCATACATGGAGGATGAGGGGAGTGGTTGTGGTGTTGAGGCAAGGTCGGCCTCGATTATGGGGGACGGCGAGACTGGGCTGGTCAGGGAAACTCGGGCTGGTGGTGGCGAAGGCGCGAGCTCGGCTTCGGGTCAGCGGCATGGGATTTTCATGGTCGAGCCAGAGGTTGTGGTGGCTAAGGGTCTGAAAGGAGTGGGTCTCGGCCAAGTGAAGGGTGATGGGTTAAACGGGGCGAAAAGAATGAGAGGAAGAAGTTGAGGAGAATGAAGGAAGTATAGACAAATCTATTTACCCAAAACACAGAATAATAATAAAAGAAGAAAATGAAATGAGCGGCCAAATATCGACACCTAGGTAATAGCAAAATCCTTTAGTTTGGATTCAGAAAATATTTTATTCTTTTGAATGAACCGAAAACACAGTGGAAAAGTGTAACGTATGAACAGACGTGAAAACGAACCATAAAATACAAAGCAATGTGAAAAGAAAAGGTGATGCAATGGACAAATGTGATACAACTAAAAAATTAAGGCAAATAAATGGTTTGACTGGACAGCACGTTTCAAATTTGAAACGTAAAGAAAAACCAACGGTCATAATTTAAGGTACCGATACGACGCACCGTTTTGCGGATTCCGCTGTGTATCAAACTTCAAACAGAAATGAATATACCGTAGAGATCAGCATGACGAGACGATCAAAACGGTATATAGATATCAGTGGCACAATTGAATTATAAAAATTCGAATTTCTGCTAGCGGGAAAGTGCAGCAAAAACGCCGAAAAATAAGATCGACGGAGCTAAAGAAGTCCGAATTTGATGAAACAAAATTTGACTTCTCATTCAGAAGATGATTTAGAATTTTTTTCGTAGAAAAATATTCGGTTTTGAAAATTAATTTATTATCATCAACTATCAACTGATTTAAATTGAACTAAAATTATACGATAAAATAAACTTCAATATTATCAGATGAAAGTTTACCGGTTGTTATGTTTAATAAACGAATTCCAAATAATAATTTTTATTTTCAAAATTTTTTGTTTAAATTTCATAAAATTTCAATTAATTTAATAAATAAAATCACTAAGATTTTGGGTCGTTACAAAAGGCCAGGTCAAGGCACCTCCTGGAGGGAGGGCGTAAGCCTTTATCTATGCCAAAACCAGAGATGCCCAGATTAAAGCAGCAAAAGCCCTTACCTACGTCATGCTTTGGTCGGATAAGGCACCTCCTATAGGGAGGACAGATAATTCCTTTGGTCTCGCCATGTTATGGCCCTACCAAGGTACTAAAAAAGCCCTTTAACTGCATCATGCTATAGCCAGCTTAAGGCGTCTCATAGAGGAAGGTCGGGTAAGTCCTCGGGCCCTACTTCAGAATAAACTAGCCGAGTGCACCAGAAACCTAGATGAAATGTCCGACAGACTAAGAAAAGTCCATGTCCAAAATAGGCACCATTAGAAATTGGCATCGCTTAAAACAGCAACCACCAAAGGTTGGTAAAGTCAAAAATGAAAACGGCATGGATAGGCTCTACTTAAATAAGCACAAAATCGGACAAAAGAGTCCCTGCCTGAAATGGGCTAAGGCAAATGACAAATGGGTAAAAAAAACACGAGCCCAAGAAAACAAAATCATGTAGGACATCCTCAAGATCTGAAGATGGCACATTCAATAGACAGAATCAAAAAGAATTCTCAAACTTTTCTTCGTAAACGATGGCTACATGGTTATTCTGGTTTTCTATTATTAATTACCAGAAATGGTATTTTTGTCTTCTATTATTAATTACCAGAAATGATGTTCTGGTCTTCTACTTTTAATGACCAGAAATGGTGTTCTAGTCTTCTATTATTAATTACCAAAAATGGTGTTCTGGTCCTCTATTATTAATAACCAGAAATGGTATTCTGGTCTTTTATAATTAACTACCAGAAATGGAATCCTGGTCTTCTATCATTGATTATCTAAAATAATGCTCTGGACTTCTACTATCAAATGTCAGAAAAGGATATTCTGATCATCTATTATCTATTACTTGAAGCAGTTTTCAGATTTTATTATTAATGCCAAACTGAGAGTGATCGCCTGCGTCAGGACAAATGATCAGATTAGGATTCTGGTCTTCTCTCACTATTATGGAAATTTTCTGATCTTTACCGTCTCAATATTTGAGCTACTAAACAACCCATTCGTGGTCTTTTAACAATTTATTGCCAAGAAACTTTTATTATCCATGACAAAATGTGAAGTAATTACTCTTTAGTTCCGAATGTTCAAAGGATAAGCCTCTTGCTAAAATAAAATCATAGTTAGAAGTCAACCAAATTGAAAAGGTACATATAGTATAAACTAACCATAGAAATATTATTAGTTGAATTACAGAAATGCAGGGGCAGCTTAGCGATACTGGAACCTTTGTCCTATAGAACAAAAGCCTTCTTTATACAAAGGGGGCCTAAACGTTAACCATAAAATATAAAAGAAGATAAAGAAGGCATTGTAGAAAATTTCCATATAAGTAAAGAGCATCAGAAGAGCTCACCTTCCGACGATACCGAAAGGGTTGTGTGGAACTAATAAAGAAGAAGCATATAGTAGCTTCAGGGTATAGCTTTCTTAAGCACAAAGGAGTGTATTACTAAAGCGCAGTAAAATGCCTAGATATAAAACTGCTAAGTACTTCCTGGACCAAACAGGAAAATAGTGTTGAATCCACCCAACATAACACGAAGATTAGGGAAAAGAAGGTCACCCCAAACCTTTCTGATATAGTTGAAGGAACGAGGATAACAATTTGCAGCAATGCTAAACCCTTCGGAGTAGACAGAGGGTTTCGTCACTCGTCATTCAAAGAGTCGTTGCCTTCTGAAAAGGGTAGAGAGGTTAGGGCAAGGACCTATGACCCTATAACAGTCATTTTGAAAGTTTAATAAGCCTTTCGGACCGGTTGAAACACATATTTAATACCTTTCGATGGTACCAAAAGGCTTATGTAAAGGCAGCATCCATAAGTCAGTAATAAGGATAAACAGTCTCGTGATTGAAAGTTTACTAATCCCCTACTTAATGTTAATAAGGATAAATGATCTAATAAGGATAAACAATCTCTTGATTGAAAGTTAACTAATCCCCTACTTAATGTTAATAAGGTTAAACAGTCTCTTAGAATCTCCTAATATTGGTCATCCACAGCAATGGCCAAAGTTAGGATCTGAGGACCTTTCGACTTAGTCATTTCGCTCAATAAATGTGAATTCGTTCGACTGAAAAGTTGTGCCCAAATAAAACCATCTTGTACATAGATCGGGGACGTCAACAAGAAGTCTTGTTAATAACATTAAACTAACATACATAACTTAACTAAAATTAACCATACATTAATAATATGCAAAAAAATAAAAATAAAAATTGTTAAATAAACATAGCATAAAACATATCATACTTTGGCATTAAAAACCCTCAGCTGATCGAATGGAAATCAAACTGGACATATCAAATGACCTACAGAAAAAAAATTATTTAGAACTACATAATACACATAAACTAAAAAAATTTAACAAACTTAAATGACAGATCGAGAATAAATGGGATCAATTAATCGACATGTTGGAGAAACGAGCAAAGAATTGAAAATTGTAGATGCAACAGAAACGATG
The DNA here is from genome assembly GCA_030765085.1 of Allium cepa. NCBI lineage: Eukaryota > Viridiplantae > Streptophyta > Magnoliopsida > Asparagales > Amaryllidaceae > Allium > Allium cepa. The sequence continues at coordinate 577,693,964 of CM060932.1, read as the reverse complement.
CCGAAAGGAAACAAGAGATGTAAGAGAAGAAACTTTGGGAAGACAATATAATGATATCTAATATGAGCTCAATATAGAAGACAACGATTATAATTTCAAATTTCTTATGTTCTTCCTTGTTCCTATACTTTTGGCCTGTGTAATTTAGTTTAAAAAAACTTAATATGCTTTGCCTTCACCATATTTTCCTATTCAAAAAATAGTCTTTTCTCAATATTTGTTTTTCTAAACATTTAAAACTAAGTTAGCCTACCATTTAATCAAAAAACTACTTGTAATTTTCTTTTGAATTCTCCAAAATAAGCAATTATTATTGTAACTACATTTTTATAAATCAAATATCATTCAAATTTCAGGCAAAATATACACTTATCAATATCATTTTTTATATCTAATTTTACTTCATATTTATAAAAAATACTAATTTTAATTGATATAACTGTTATAACTTTGCTTTTATTTAAATATGTTAAACTTAATAAATAAAACCACTTTCTACTGAGCAACTATTAGAACGTGCTACTTTTAATTAGGAAAGCTATTTGCACTTAGCATAATTAAAACACGCTACTTTTAACTAAAAAATTTGCGTATACATAGTATTTTTTAAAATATGTCACATCAATTAGTAAAGTAAATTTCATTTATCATGTAACAATCCACTATTTTTGACCTCTAAATGTCGACACTAATACACCCATGGTATTTACGTGCCAATCACAAAGATACTGGAAAGATTGATTGTTAGGGTATATAAATAGAAAACGGAATAGAACATGAAAGAAAGGATATAATACGAGAATCTCATAGTAGAACAATAACGTATAGTATTAAAAAATAGTACAATGTGTTACTTTAAGATACATAACGTTTCAAAGACCTAATCCTAAGTACTATCATCAGCATAGACAGTTATAACAGCCTATACTTGCAATATATATATATAATAGTAGCAGCAGAAATAAAAATATTACGGTAGGTCAAACGTTCATCTCATCTCCTTAAGCTCCAAAGAATATCCAATTAGTTTCTCATATTGATTAAAAGAGCACTCGAGGAATTAAGGAAGAAATAAAACCTCAATTCAAACCAAAGCCTGGTATGAGAAACTCAAGAAATATATGCCCACATAACATCACCTTTTGAGACCAACTAAATTGCCAAAATGGTATTCTCCTCAAAAGTACCAAACCATCTAATAAGCACATATGGCAATATAATAGATAATTCTAGGGTGAAGAATATCAAGCATAAAATTGCTACGCTGCATGTACCACACAAGATTATTAAGTATACAATAAAAACCCATAAGGTTCGTTTGCAAACGGATTTCCAATAGGTGTTCCTACAGTTCGTTTTCATACGTATAACACAAGAATATAAATCATAAAATAGGACTTATGGAAGTTATGATGCACAAACAATATGCAATTCCCAAAACTATGCACTTAGGCACAATCTTTACATTTAGATCTATCAAATTTAATTGTCTTTACGAAAATTTTCTCTTTAGACTTTATTTCTGAATTATTATTTCAAAACTTTTAGTTTTGGTGTGTGTCTATATATATATATATATATATATATATATATCTTATATTCAAACTAGTCCTTTACTTCGAAATCTAAAAACGAATCACCTTTTTGTAACGATACCTATATTTAAGCATATAAAACTATATGCTACCAAATCTCGGGAGGTTTCTAGCCATAACCAGGCACTTGGATCTAGCCTTCCAAATAAATAATAAGTTGGTACATTTCTCCACTCTGACAAATGCACTATCTTCTTTGCAAGGGAACGGGAAGTTCAGTTGTGTGAAGCTACAAAACATCTGCACCTTATTTTCCTATGTGTTTCGTAGATTATGATTACCTGAATCTTTGGTAACATCAATAGCTTTATATCCCAAAGTGGAAAAATCATTTACACTAATATTACCAATACTTCTAATCTATAATAATTTCCATTTCCCGAATCCTTTCAAAAATCATCTTAAAATCATCAAGTTTAGTCCTCCAAATTCCTTGTGGGAGATAAAACATTTTTACAAAACCATTCTTTGTATAAACTACTTTCATATAAAATCACTTCAAAATATTTATTCTCAAATATATATTTTTTCCTTTTAGAAAAAACATTTCATAACATTTCCAATTGAAAATCAATTTTCAAAACAATTCTTAAATTGAAATGAAACAAATATTACCATAAACACTTTATAGTCAAATCATGAAATAAATCACAAGATGTTAGCTGAAAATTGTTTTCTACCCAACCCATGCATAGGGATAATTAATTTGCTCATAAACTGGTCGAGCAAAGTCAACAACCAATAAACAATAATAAGTGCTCACAAACGGCCTAGTATAATCAAAACAACCAAATGATCAATTAACAGTAACAATAAATAGCAACACATCTATTTATTAGATAATTTACTATCAATATCAAACAGATCAATTATCGAATAGTAATAAATCTACACGGTTTGTAATAGCAGAATGGGGATTTGTTCTACAAATAAATTGTCACAAATATTTTGTCAATTTTTATACTTCGCTAAATGTGTCAATAAAATACATTAGTATGTTCTATTCGTTAATACGAATCTAATGTCGAAGACAGCAGGTTAAAGGGACTCAGCATGGATGAGATAAACCATTTTATAGACAACACCTTTTAATTTCTAAATCCAAAACAACTAAATTAATTCATCAAATTCTACCCAACCTTACACATGCAAAAGCTCAACACCCCAACATTTCTCAAAGTTTAACTTTTAAACTAATCAAACTAATTTGAACATACTAAATGAATTAACTGATAACTTAACTTAAACAAAATTAAACTTAACTATATTCCTGCTCAAGATCAGTAAGCCAAGCTCATTTACCATAAATAAAACACTTGCCAAAACTGTTGTAACCCATCTTCTTGTTTAAATAAACTAATAAATTAAATTTAATTAAACTAATTATTTAACTGAATTATCATAACTCAACATTCAGGTGCAAGCATGCTCACCTAACAGCTCATGCATGCACTATACTCAACCCGCATGCAATCATGATATCCCAAATCCAATGTTTTATTAACAAATTATAATAACTAGTCTGTTAAAATTTCTTATCCAAACTCCTACAAAGCCACAACCCATATGTTAGAAACCATTGCATTGACGAACGAGATATAGTCCAACATTACTAAAAATATATACATTTTCATATTTATATAGTAAATCTCTCAAACCTATATTGGCCCATAGGGTCATGTAATTTTGTGCAAGGGGGAGGACCTATATGGCCACGAATTAACACGCGCGCCCGCACCGCCGTCCACCGCACCCCCGTCTCATACCGTGACGGGTCAGGTGCGGGTGCTATAAGAGCGGACCGCATTATATTTTTGCTGGATACTAGTGGACTGTTTTTTGACTATTTAAATTCGAATAGATGTAAAAGTCGCAACTATTTGAACGAATATGGACGCTGCTTTTCAAACGAAGAGACGTAATCTTTTCCCAAGATGTTGCCATTGCAAATTTGCTGTTGCAAATATGAAATGAAGAAACGCGACCTTTTTACAATGGATGAAGCCATTGCAAATTTTTTGTTGCATATATGAAACGAAGACACATGACATTTTTCCAACGGATGTAGCGGTTTCAAATTTGCCTATAAAAAGAGAAGGAAAATTAATCACTTTCAATCTCCAACCAGTTCTCTTCTTTCTCATCGTTTTCGAAAACCAGTTCTGCATATCACATAGAAGTTTGTATGCACCACAATCTTGAGCAGATCATGTCTATTGTATCTTGGAAGACATTGAATAAAGTTTTAAGGAAATTGTCACGGTAATCCTCAGACAGAATTTCTTTCTATACCTTGGTTAGATTTTCAGTTTGTTTATACGTATATTTCCGTAGTCTTTCCCGTTGAAAAGTTTGTTGTCTCTACACAATAGTGAAACAGTAGTTATCGTTGTCATTTAGCGAAACATTTTGATATTGTTATTACAATAATTCATTGTTGTACGTTTGTTTCGACTAAAAATTTGATTTGTAAGCTTGTATAAGGAGTTTACAACTTATTATTCTCTGTTTTGGTAAACTGGTTGTATAACATCTTAAGACTTTCATGTTTTCACTAAAACAAAGATGGCAGTAGTTGAATTATCAGCAAAAACTACTACTCACAATAGGCCTGCTCCGTTTAGAGGAGATGGTGATGACTTCATGACATGACAGTATCAAATGTTATTTTATCTTACCACATTAGTCCCGTGAAAGTGCATTGAAGAGGATGAACCAAAGCCCAAAAACGAATAGACTAGAGAAAAAGATGTAGTTGTTTTTCTCACGATTGAATCATGGAAGCACTCGGACTTCCTGTGCCGAAACTAATTTTTGAATTGTTTGGGTAAAGTGCTGTATAAAGTGTATCATCCACACTAGACAGCAAAATCTATATGGACTGCACTTGCAAATAAATACAAGACGCAAAATGCCAGTTTGAAGAAGTTCATAGTAGATAAATTTATGGAATACAAGATGATGGATTCCAAATCTGTAACAAATCAAGTGCAGAAACTCCAACTTATAGTTTACGAACTTAAATCGAAAGCACATAAAGTTGGAGAGTCTTTCCTTGTTGATGCGATAACGGGAAAATTACCACTATCCTGGAGAGACTATCGCAACTATCTGAAACATAAGAAAAAGGAGATTTCCTTTGAAGATCTCATTGTTAGATTAAAAATTGAGGCAGATAATCGTGGAATAACACAACCCAAAGGCGAAGATGCATTGGTTACGAAAGGGTCAAAGAAGAAATGACACTTCAACAACGAAAAAAAACTTCTCTAAAAAAAGAAAGGCACAGATAATCAATCCAAAGAGAAGCAAACTACGAAATCCAAAGGCGAATGTTGGATCTATGGAATGATTGGTCATGCAGCTAAAGATTGCAGGCACAAGAAGACGAATGACAAGTCGGTGGCAAATATAGTGGAAAATTTGAGTTCAAAAATTGAGGAGATAAACTTTTCAGAAGTTGTTTCAGAATGCAACTTATTACAAAACCCTGCATAGTGGTGGGTAGACACAGACACTTATGTTTGTTCTTATATATCTATGTTCTCCACTTACAAGAAATACGATTAGGAAGAAAAACTCTACATAGGTAAATCTACAGTTTCCATGATCGAATGTAACGATACCATCATCCTCAAATTTACATCCGGAAAAACCATGACACTAAATGAAGTACATCATATTTTGGATATCCGCAAGGAACTTATCTCTTGACCTACGCTCTCAAAGAAAGGATTCCAAATGGTTTTCAAGTCAGATAAAGTAGTTCTGTGTACGGCCGGAATTTATAAAGGAAGGGGTTATTTATGTGGTAGCCTTTTTAAGGAAAATGTAGCCATAGTTGACAATAAAACTATTTATTTTGATTGTGCTATTAATAAAAATGAAGTTCCTTATTTGGTTGAGCATGAAATTTTATTGTGGCATGATAGATTAGGAAGCATAAATTTTCGAAAAATGATAAAATTAGCAAACTTGGGATTAATTTCTATATTCCAAATAGATAAAAACTACAAATGTGAGACATGTATAGAAGCAAAATTAGTCAAAAAAACCATTTCATACTGGTGATAGAAGTACTAAACCACTAGGTCTAGTTCATACTGATTTATGTAAGTTTAAATCGTTGCCTAAAAGAGATGGGAAAAAGTACTTTATCACTTTTATGGATGACTATACATGATATTGCTATGTATATATTTTAAATAATAAAGATGAAGTAATACATCATTTTTAAAATATAAGGCTGAAGTACAAAATCAATAAAAAGATCAAGGTATTGAGATCTGATCGAGGTGGAGAATATGAGTCACCATTGGAAACATTCTATGTAGAAAATGGAATAATTCATCAAACAATAGCTTCATATTCACCACAATTAAATGGTATTGCCGAAGGAAAGAATAGAACATTAAAAGACATGATTAATGCAATGATATTGACCTTTGGCCTACCGCTTGTGCGGGGAAGCCTTAAATATGTCCAGTCACATATTAAACAAGGTTCCTTACAATAAAACAAGAACAATTCCATATGAGTTATGGAAAGAACACATACCAAGTTTCAAATACCTCAAAGTGTGGAGTGCTTGGCAAAAGTTCTAGTTTCGCCTCCTAAGAAAGTCAAATTTGGACTAAAAACCGTAGACTGTTAATATCTAAGACCAGCTCAAAATAGTATTTCCTACATATTTTAGGTATTCAAGTCTGATAAAGTTGATATTAATGTAAATACAATCATAGTGATGAGAGATACCTCATTCTTTGAAGATGTTTTCCCGCACAAAAGGATTGAAGGAAATTGTCCCTAAAAGGACAAGAGAAGAATCAAGCAAGGCACATGAAGATGAAACTCATTGTGAAATTGAGGAAGTTGAACCAAGAAGAAGCATAAGGGAAAGAACGTCCAAGACATTTGGTTCAGAATTTCTAACATACATGTTAGAACACAAACCTCAAAAGTAGAAGGAAGCAATGTCATCTTCTAAATTTTCGTGTTGGAAAGAAGCATTCAAAAGTGAAATTGATTCAATTCTAAGTAATAAACTTGAGAAATAGTTGATCTTCCACCTGAAATAAAATCGACTGGTTGTAAATGGATCTTCAAAAAGAAGATGAAAGTAGATGGCCCTATTGACAAATATAAAGCAAGATATGTCGTCAAAAGGATGGTATAGACTTCTTTGATACTTATTCACCAGTTACACGGATAACCTTTATAAGAATGTTAATAGCAGTTGCATCCATATATAATCTAGAGATTCATCAAATGAATGTAAAGATCGCATTCTTAAATGGAAATCTTAATGAGGAGAGTTACATGGAGCAACTTGAGGGTTTTATTTCCAAAAGAAATGAAAACAAAGTATGTAGATTAGTAAAAGATTACATGGACTAAAACAAGCTCCAAAACAATGGCACGTAAAATTTAATAGTGTCATGATGAAAAATTGTTTCTATATAAATGAATGTGATAAATGTGTTTATTATAAACAAGTTGGACAATCATACGTGATGATTTGTCTATATGTAGAGTATATGCTGATCTTTGGTCCAAATAATAAGGTAATAAAGACCATAAAGAAAATGTCAATTAACAATTTCGATACGGAAGACGTAGGAGTTATAGACGTTATTTTGGGAACCAAAATAATAAAAACACCTAGTGGAATTGAACTATCTCAGTCATATTATGTGCAAAAGGTGATTTCAAGATTTCAAAATTATGGAATCAAAGGATTAGGAACACCTTTTAATCCATCGGAAATACTGCATAAAAACACTAATGAGAGTAATGCAACTGGAAATACTCTCATGTAATAGGATGTCTAATGTATCTCATAAATTGCACAAGACCAGATATAGCTTATGTAGTAAGTTGACTGAGCAGGTATATAAGCAACCTAGGAAAGGAACTTTGGAAATCACTAATGAGGGTGTTGGGATATTTAAAAAGTACCACGAACTTTTACCTATATTATGGAAAATATCCTGCAGTCTTAGAAGGACATGGTGATTCAAACTAGATTTCTAATTCAGAGGAATCTAAATCAACTAGTGATTATGTCTTCGCCTTAGTAGGAGCATTAGTGTCAAGATAATCTACTAGAAAAACTTGCATAGCTCGTTCCACTATGGAATCGGAGTTCATCGTATTAGATAAAGCAGGCGAAGAAGCAGAATGGCATTGTCATTTTTTAAAAGATATTACGTTTTGGCCTAAACCTGTACCGGTCATATATATACATTGTGATAATCAAGCAGCGTTAAAAAGAGTGCAATACTTTGTGTATGATGGAAAGTCACAATATATTCGACGACGCCATAACACAGTTAGGCAGTTACTCTCGAATGAAACTATTTCCATTGATTATGTGAGAACTACCGATAACTTTGCGGATCCATTTAATAATGGTTTATCAAGAGAGAAAATTGACTACGCATCAAGGGGAACGAGTTTAAATGCCTAAACCAACAAGATTTATCTTGTACGAAAACCTATCCTAGCGACTGGAGATCTCAAGGACTACGATCACTAAGCAAAATAGTTTTGAGTAACTCAACATGTAATGCATTTGTTTGGACTTAGTCCTCCTCCATTCTTATGATGCACAATAGAATGCATGCCTACGAAAGTATTCAAAGGTTAAAACTATGTTTTTTAATGATGACCATATCTTGAAAATAGCAAGTGGGGTATATGTAGGATACTCTTAATGGTTACGATCACCTATGTTAGTGTGAGCTGGGTTGGCTCTATGAGAATATTAAAGGCTTTAATTTTCAATAAACACTCGCAGAACCAAAAACTTTTAGGACCAAAATAAACACAACCAAGAGATTGGATGTGAATGGGAATAATGCTCTGTAAGCTTATTGTCTGGTTAGCACTAAGGTTGACGGCTCAAGATGAAATAATTAACCGACTAGCCAAGTATATCCGATAAGTTTTAACTAGGGAAAGTTCAAAGTGAAATATCTACTTACCCTTGATATAGCATTATTTCCATATGAACTATGTGATATTACACTTTATTCGAGGGAGACATATATTGTCAGAAACCACTACATTGATGAATGAGATATAGTCCCACATTGCCAAAAATATGTACACTTTCATGTTTATATAGTAAATCTCTCAAACCTATATTGATCCTTAGGTTCGGGTAATTTTGTGCGAGGGAAAGGACCTATATGGCCATGTACTAACACACGCGCGCGCCGCGGGCCTATCCCGAATAGAACCAAACCGAGCCGGGTGAGGGTGCGGGTGCAATCAGAGTGGACCGTGCTATACTTTTTCTGGATAAAAGTGGACAATTTTTTTACTGTTTAAATTCGAACAGATATAAAAGTCGCATCTGTTTGAACAGACATGGACGCTGCTTTTTAAATGAAGAGACGAGGCATTTCCCAATGGATGTAGCCATTGCAAAATTACTGTTGCAAATATGAAACGAAGAGATGCGACCTTTTTTCAACAGATATAGCTGTTGCAAATTTGTTGTTGCAAACATGAAACAAAAAGACGTGACCATTTTCCAATGGATGTAGCAGTTGCAATTTTTCCCATAAAAAGAAAAGGAAACCTAATCACTTTCAATCTCCAACCAGTTCTCTTTTTCATCTTCGTTTCTAAAAACCAGTCTTGCATGTCACATAGAAGTTCATACATATCACAATCTCAAGCAGATCACATCTGTTGTATCTTGGAAGACTATGAATAAAGTCTTAAGAAAATTATCACGGTAGTCCTCAAACGAAATTTCTTTCTATATCCCGTTTAGATTTTCAGTTTGCTTATACATATATTTCTACAGTCTTTCCCAATGGAAGTTTGTTGTTTCTACTCAATAGTGAAACAGTAATTATCATTGTCGTTCAGCGCAATACTTTGACGCTGTTATTACTACAATTTGTTGTTGTATGTTTGTTTCGGCTGTAAATTTGATTTGTAAACTTGTGTAAGGAGTTTACAACTTATTACTCTCTGTTTTGGCATACTATTGTATAACATCTTTAAAAATATGTATATTTTCATGTTTATATAGTAAATCTCTCAAACCTATTTTGCACCTTAGCGTCAGATAATTTTGTGCGAGGGGAGGACCTATATGGCCATGACCTAACACACACACGCGCGCACCGTCGTCCTCCCGTCCAATACCGAACCGGACCGGGCCGGGTCGGATGCAGGTGCAATAAGAGTGGACCGTGTTATATTTTTGCCAGATAAAAGTGGACTATTTTTTGACTGTTGAAATTCGAACAAATGTAAAAGTCGCATCTGTTTGAACGGACATGGACGTTGCTTTTCAAATGAAAAGACACGACCTTTTCCAACGGATGTAGCCGTTACAAATTTGCTATTGCAAATATGAAATGAAGAGACGCGACCTTTTTCTAACGGATGTAGCTGTTGCAAATTTGTTGTCGCAAATATGAAACAAATAGACACGACCTTTTTCCATTGGATGTAGCTATTGCAAATTTTCCTATAAAAATAGAAGGAACTTGATCACTTTCAATCTCCAACCAATTCTCTTCTTCCTCTTCGTTTCTAAAAACCAGTCTTGCATATCACATAGAAGTTCATACGTGCTACAATCTCGAGCAGATCACGTATGTTGTATCTTGGGAGACTTTGAATAAAGTCATAAGGAAATTGTCACGACAATCATTGGATGGAATTTCTTTATATATCCTAGTTAGATTTTTAGTTTGTTTATATACATATATTTCTGTAGTCTTTCCTTTGGAAAGTTTGCTATTTCTACTTAATAGTGAAGTAATTATCGTTGTCATTAAGCACGATGTTGTTATTACTACAATTTGTTGTTGTACATCTGTTTCGATTACAAATTTGATTTGTAAACTTGTGTAACGAGTTTACAACTTATTAGTCTCTGTTTTAGTATACCGGTTGTATAACACTACCTTCACAAAAGCTTACTCACTCCTTCTCCTATTTGATTCGCATGCAGAAACATTTCATGCATGCGCCCAACATATGCGGCACCTTCCTCCCATCCAGGCACCTAAAATTGACTGTGTCCATTCATACGTTATTCACTTCACGTATGCATACATTATTTTTCATGCATATCCCTATACGCATCCCCTTCCTCTTCTATTTTTTTTGGCAGCACTTCATTTCCAACTCACACACACATCAAACTTACACGTATGCACTCAACCATGCATACATACAAGGTAAAAGAAAAGGGAAATATGTGCATGTGTATCTATGAAGAGAATGAGAATATTTGCTATGCATTTATGTTTGTAGAGAATAAATGGAAATGAAAGGACGAATGTTCCCCTTCCCCCAACCCCGTGATAAAGTATGGACCGACATATATAATAACCAATGCTTAAAGGCTAAGAAAATAAAAGTACTAATATTAAATTCCAACCAAACAAAAGTCAGCACAAGTACAAGCAAAAGGATGTGAAAAGTGGTGTTGCATGTGTTTGTATAATTTTGAAAAGGTTTGATTTTGAAAGATGTTAGTTTGCGTAACACCGCAACATAGTAACGCGCTTATGTACGAGCTACGAATGAAAAACATAACAGTATGATCGCGCATAATAATGGGCCATGATCACAAAACAAAAATAAATAGACATGTTAACTTGTAATGTGAAGTTTCAAAAGTACCGATGTTTATCGTAAAAAGCGTCAAACGGAAATTTAATTATTTTTCTAATTAAAAATTATGAATAAATAATATAAATTAAATTATAAACATATCATCAAAATCAAGCCTTGATTTGAAGTATATATTTTATTATAATTTAATCCAAATTCAAATATTTAAATAAATAAATATTCAAATTAGATGACCCAAAAATATGGGCTGTTACATTCTTTTCCCATTATAAGAATTTCGTGCATGAAATTCTTATAAGATGGAAAAATATAACTAAAAACAAACCATGAACAAAAGTTAAGCACGCCCAAAATAATATCACCCATAACCCCAGTCAGAGGTACGGTGCCTTATCCTATCCACTAATTTTTTATCAAATTAAGATAGTTTTCATTTTAAAATTCCTAGTTTAATTTTACTAACCTAAACGAATTATACTTAGACACCTAACATAAGCTCGGATACCATCTGTAACAATCATGATTTTCGGACCACTAAAAATCGTCGAAAACCCCATCCATTCTAAAGCTACAAACAAAAATAACAATTTAATACATAATATTTGATAAATATTCAATAGTACTTAAATGTACTGGATACAACTTTCAATAATACAAGTTGTCAGAGTAATCATTTATTCTACAAGCGTGCTTAAATATATACCAAATACTAATACAAGTAAATCTATAGCTGCACAACTTCGATGAGAGAGACGACATAATCATTCTTACAAACTCAATAAACATGTCAAATACGAAATAAAATAATAAGCAAGAAAAATACATCAATACACGATATATAGCAAACGATAATTAGAAAAATGTTATGTTATTATTGGGGCTACGTCACTTGTGACTGCCTACATATACCCCTATCTAATTAGATAAAGAACCAAGCCAACGCAGTTCCCCTACTGCAAATAGGACTCATGGGGCATACGATGCACAAAAAATATGCAACTCCCAAAACCACCCATTTATCCTAAACTTTACATTTAGATTTTTCAAATCTAATTACTTTTACGGAAATTGTCACTTTGGACTCTATTTTTGAATTCTTATTTCAAAACTTTTTAAACACACACACATAGATATATATATATATATATATATATATGTATGTATGTATATACATACATACATACATACATACATATGTATTATTCAGATTAATCCTTTACTTCGTGATCTGAAAACAAATCAAGTTTTTGAAGTTTTACCTATATACAAGCATACAAACTATATGCTGCCAAATCTTGGGAGGTTTATAGCCATAATCAGGCCCCATGGTCTAGCCTCCCGAATATATAATAGATTGGTGCATTACCATACTCTGACGGACTACACCAAGGCTATACAACATCTACACCATCTTTATCCATGTGTTTCGAAGATTATTGGTTACTTGAGTCTTTGGTAACATAACAAATCACTTTATGTCCTGATGTGACAAAATCATTTACACTAATAATTCCCAATACTTCTAATCATAATAATTCCCATTTCCCAAGTCTTTACAAAAATTCATCATAATGCCATCGGGATTAGTCCTCGAAATTCTCTATGTTTTATAAAGCATTTTTATAAAACCATTCTTTATGTAAACCACTTTTATATAAAATCACTTCAAAATATTTTTTCCCAAATATTTTTTTTTGAAATGGTACTTGGATACAATATGTCACTAGGAAAACAAACCACAAATCATGTGTCAATAAATATTCGAACCATGCTACGCAATTTTCGAACTGGTGATCTCTCGCACCAAAGCCGAATCACTTACTCACTGGGACAATGGTTCTTGTCAAATATCTCTTTTTTTTCTTTTAAAAAAAATTCATAACGTTTTCACCTGAAAACCAATTTTTAAAATAACTCATTTAATTGAAATGAACCAAATATTACAACCAACACCCTATAGTCAAATCATGAAACAAATCATAAGGTGTTAGCCGATAATTAGCCCATGAATATGGATAATTAATTGCTCATAAATTGGTCGAGAAAAGTCAATAGTCAATAAATAATAATCAGTGATCATAAACTTGTCGAGTGCACTCCAAACAGCCAAATAATTGATCAACAACAGTAATAAATAGCAACACATCTATTTATTAAATAATTAACAATCAATATCAAACTAAACAATTATCGAACAATAATAAATCTACATAATTTGTAATAGCAGAATGGGGATTTGTTGTTCTAATAGATATCACATATATTTTATCAATATTTTATACTTTTCTAAATGTTTCAATAAACAACACTAATGCGTTCTACTCATGAATATGACTCTAACGTCGAATACCGTGGTTACAGTTACTCCGAATGGATAAGTTAAACCATTTTAAAGTTAACACTTTTTAATTTCTAAATTCAAAATCACTAAATTAATTCATCAAATTTTACCAAACTGTTATCTTGCCTTTTGGTCAAGATCGAGATATCAACAAATAGGCTAAAAAGGAAAGAAATCTTTAACATCGGCATCTATTTGTACGCTTTAAATCGACGATAAACCACACCTGTCAGACTTAAACTATACAGAAGGGCAGATTGTTGTTGGGGTGAATAAGAAAAAGCAGAGAAAGAATAAAAGAAAACAAAACAGAATCTTGCAGCGGAACGACAAAATATAATAATCAAATACAGTTCATGAAGCTATTTACAAAACATTTGATTATACTAGTATAATATAGAATCAGAGTTACACATACCAGAGAATAATAATTAACAATGCAGCGGAACAGTATGAATGTAGTGGAATAATATAATTAATAATACTAATACATCTTCGTCTTCGTCCTCCAGAAATAAGGTCTTCAAATCCTAAAATGCTCAGGCTGATCCGAGCGAATTGAAAATAGAAAACACTCGAGTCAGAACTAAAAGATCTTATGTGAGTTAAATCAATAGAAATAAATATGACTGGAATGGCGTCAGAGATGTTACGAGATTTGACATCTCCTATCCAATGTCAACGTGAATGTGGTAACTTAAGAGATGCTCGGGATTCACATCTTCTAAGAATCCGTTAAACTATTTACTATGTAGTAATATGTCGCTATTATAATAATGTCAATTAGTGAAATAAACTTACTTTAAAATAGCGTTAAGGAGTGACCCAATATTCCCCTTAACACGTAATAGTGCCAATTGTCTATATAGTACCTACATATCTTTTGATCGGGAGACTACGAGAAGATACTTTATAGGTACGACACAAATCAAACTCGTATAAGGCTCGCTAAGGTAGGTGACACGGCACACGAGGCAATGCCAAGGTAGATATACAAATTAAGCACACGGGCTGGTGGTGACGCATAGTGCGCAGCTACCGCCCACCTCGAGCCACACCCCTAAAAATCAAAGGGCCCCAATCAATCACGGAGTAATAGAATGGTATCAAAGGAGTGTGTCCAATAAGAGGGGCTACCTCACTAGCCCGAGACCGCTCCTATTTTAGCCACCTTAAGCCAACTGACGGGAGTCGGTCCACGTATTTACCTCAAAGGAAACGCCGCCGCCATCCTACTTCATTCTGGATTCTCCAACGCGTACATGGTTGTTAAAGTGGTTTTCAGAGTTGGCAGAGAGTATGACAACTTCCGATCCGGTCTCTTTAACAACCATATGTTATTATAACACCGCGGTCATTTCAAAATAATTATACTTCAAAACCAGAATATACTATCCATTTCAAAACCACATAGATACGATATCATTTCCCCTTTTAAAACCAAATCAAAATGATACCATTTTTATTTCAAATATATCCTTTTCTAAAACCATAACACTTTCAAAGTTATAATATTCCGAAAACAAACGCTTGAAATATAACCTTTCAAAACATAAAACTTTGAATTTCATAACTTTGAAACATAACTACACCACTTAAATGGCTTAAATATTAAATTACTTTATATAATAAAATAGCTTCTTCAATTTCACAAATCAATTCCGATTACAGATTTGAACCCCCAAATAAACTATTTCAAATTCTATATATTTCAACGCTTCAAATATTCCACCATTTCAAAACTAATTCTTTGATAATTCTATATATATATCAAATTCAATTACTATTATTTAGATTTGAAATGTTTACACAACAAACCCAATATCATTTAACTAAAACCTTTCAACTTCAAGTAATTGGATATTCCTTCAATTTATTTCACTTGATATATTCATTTAAATCAACTTGATATTCATTTAAATCACACTAAACCAAAATCAAGTTATAAAAATCATGCCCTTTGAAATATCAATTTTACTTAAATTTCAAATCAATTTATTCGAGTATAATTCTTAAATAATTTAATTCAAATCAATTTCATATTTATCTTCCAACCTAAAATTTTTTTTAGTGATTATAAACCCTATATACAATATAATTTAAACAAATTCTTAACCATATTATACAAAACAATCAAACTTTATTATTCAACTTATTTTATATTTCAAAAAAAAATTATACATAGCTAAAAATCAATGATAAAATAACATTTACATAGTATCTAAATCAATATTGATATAAAACTATATATTTATTTACAAACCATAGAAATCAATTTCAAAATATTTTTATATATATAGACCACGGTGTCTGTATATAATTTTCTATCCTATAGTCAAGTGATATAGATATTTATCATTTCAATCCGTAATTTAAAATATAAATATGGTTATATATCATTTCAAACCGCAACCCCGAAAAATATAAAAAAATAAAAATCCATAACAACATGCAGTTTATAACAATATAAAATACAACATCCATTCATCCAATATCAATCATCAACATGTATCACAACCATCATCCAATTCAATCAATAACAACAATATAGAATAGATAATAATAAACAAGAATTTTACTGGCATTTTGTATGCAATAATAAATTAAATAACAATTTAAGTCAATAAATTCAATTTAACCGAGATGACGATTAAAAATATGCCAACAGTCATAAATAAATTTCAAATCACATCATAAATCGATTTAACAAACATAAGAAATTTTAGAAGTTGTAAGTGGGTTTAAAACACTCACCTTTTGAATTTAAATTGAATTTAAATCCAATTTAAACCCAAAAATTGAACAGTCTTAGAATTTGTCTAAACTAAAATGTTTGGAATTTTGATACGATCCTGGCAAAACAAACCGTGCGCAAATCTGACCTCGTATGAAAAAGTTATGATAGTTACAACATTTTAAATGAGATTTTTAAATAAATAAACTAAAATAAAACCCCACCCAGTAGTAACGAGCCACGTCACGCACTTACCCTTCGTCCATGAGAAACCCAACACCGAAGCACGCTCGAACATGCAGACCAAATCCACCTTCGCCTCGTTCGCTGCCGCTCGATCAACCACGACCAGACGCGGCCTGCACGCGCCGCTCCAGGCAAACGCCGAAACCCCAAAGCCCGCTGCCTCGTCGACGATGACCAATAAATCCACCGGTCACTGCTAATTCCATAACCCTAATTGAATATACATCGTTGATCAGACCGTCGAATCGACGAACAAACCATAGAGATGAAGTCTCCTCAGTCCCCTCTGCACAACAGTACAAGCGATTTGACGATCCATCGACGTTCATCGGAACATGATGCACGACCAATATTCGTTCTTCAATTTCTGGACAAACCGAGATTCAAATCAGAAAATGAATTATAGATCTGAGATGTGCTCGTCGAGAGCTTCGAATCCATATAAAATTTGATATTATTTAGAGAGTTTGAATTTTCGACTTTGAATTTGATCTGAAATTGCATTTTGAGATTTAGGGTTTGCAGCCACTGGAAAGAGGAGGAGCTAATGGATTTGAATATACAGGAATGAGGAATAAGAAGTAGTCTAGGGTTTATAATGACATATTAATAGGTGGATGAGAAAATAGAAACAATTGGATCGAATCGGTTTGAAAGTTGAACGCACCACGGCCCAAAAAGCCCGTTTCAACTCCGGAACGAAAATGGATCAATCCATATATCAAAATAGACGTTTTAAAATATTTTAAAATCAATGGAATAGGTTTCAGGTCCAAATTCCATCGTATGAAGAAGTTATGCAAAAATCAAGTTATTTCAAATTGATTTCAATTGATTTTAATTGATTTCTGGGCGTTTCTAGTCCGTACGATCAAACGACTAGTCCAATTATTATGAAACTTGAAATTGTATAATAATTCACTATTACGGATCCAATGAAACTAGTTTCGTCGAAATCCGAGTCAGTGGCCAAAATGGCTATTTTCTAGGTAATTAAATAAATTAATAACTAGCGTGTGGCCCGTGCTACGCACACGGGCTGTTGTGTAATTCAAAAGTGTGACTGTAAGAATACCCTAAAATATAACTTGTTTATGTATTTTGCAATAACAATATATTAAGGTTCATGTATAATGGTGTGCATAATTAATTTTGAATTTTAATGTTGCATGATAGTTATTGTTTATGAATCATGCATTGTATAAAACTTTTTAGCTAAAACAATCAAATGACAGTAACCAAGTAAGTCAATAAATTGCCACCCTATTAGTATAAACTTCTTTAAAGTTGAAGGTACAATTAAAAACTTGAAACTTAGTCAATGTTGTTAAACTCAATAATAAGGTTTTTGTATAAACCTTGAGCAAAAGATTTAAAATAAGCAATAGATTCTTATATGGGACTAAATGAATAATTTATGGAAGATTAAATGGATTAATTATACACGTACTTTAGTGGATGGGACTTAACAGCTATATTACCTAAGTAATGCTAAACATTTAACACTCACCTGTATGGCCTGCTTATTCAATTTTGAAATCAAACCTTTGAACCTTTGTAAATGTAGGATTGGATATCATATGAGGTGACGTATGAAAAAAGTAGTAAATATAAGATGTAGCTTTTATAAATTTGATGTTATTTATTAAAGTAAGTCAAACCTATTGACACTAAGGATGCATTGGCATGAATTTTGTACTGAAGTTCCCTCATTTGACTCATCAAATAATGTGGAGTTGGCAAGGATTCAACATTCTCCTTTCCCATTAAATTTATTTTAACTCAAAGTAACATCTATTAGTTAATTTCAAAATTAATTATCATTATATTTATTAAAAAATAATTACAAATATAATTGGCAAAAACAATTATTTTGGTAAAATGAAAAAATAAATTAACAAAATTATATATGTTGAAATGTTATAATAAAAATTTATTAAAACCAATAGGTTGCAATCCCGTTGAACCTTCCTTCACAATGGCATACGTTTTCAAAATGTGTTATTTATCGATTTTTTTTATAATAAAATATATAAATCATTCCACACAAATAACAGAAACTAATATTCATAATATTACGCCATTCGGCAACTATCATTAATTTTCAAACACTGGTTTTAATAAAAGCAATAACATTAATGATAATAAATAATAAAAATTAAAATGTATAATTACATTTCTTCAATTACAAAACAAAAATAATACAAACAAGCAATCTCAGCACATTCCCCCAGTTCCATCCATTTTGCTGCAAAAAATGGTTTCAATTGGGCCATGCTTGCTTCAGTCTACTGATCTCAGCCAGCCAATGCAACTCTGACCAAGGTCTGCTCACTAAGGTGCAGTCCAACCCATTTTGTAGTAGTAAAAACTTCATGTCTGCTACATTTATGCCCATTATATGGAGAAAGAATCAAAAGAAGCTTATAGTTATATTTTAGACCTCAACATCAGTTCTCTCCTCAACTGTAGCGGCGCAATTCAGTCCAGTTCATGTGTTTGTCCAGCATTAGTTGAAACAGGTCAACTGCTTGGTCAGCATGACATTTCAGTTCTTGAACACGCCAGTCTTCTCTATTCTCCCTGCCTTCTCCTCAAGAACGGCGCACTCTGGAGCTTCTTCGATTTAGTCTCAACATACAAAGACAATTCAATTCGCATCAGTTTCACTTTTCATTGTGTAAGCTATGATCACTCTCGTGGCGCACCTTGTTATCTGCATCACACTGCCACGTCATGTAGTTTACCATCTACAGTCGCATTATCTACAGTTGCAACACTCTCTCCCTTATCTTTGTGGTTATTTGTGGAAGCCATAACAACTCTAATGACGCACCATCATTGCCTTCGGTTCAAGGGCATTGCATGATGTCTGCAATTTTCTGCATCATCCTCTACCTGCATGCCAAAATTCAACTCCTGTTATAAGTTGTATAAAACTGCACTTGAAGTAAAGTGATTTACACAAACACGCACACATAGCATATATATAGCAGGCACACATAAGTTATTTGTTTTCAATAAAATATCACACACACTTAAGTAGCTACGCCTATTACCAGATTACATGCACCAAGTTAAGAGCATTACTTGCTTTCCAAACTTGAATGCCTATCATACATTCTTTAGTATTTTGTTTGAATTAACATATGCCTTCAATGTAGCCTAGTATTGATGCTAATAATGCTTGTTGTGTCCAATTTCTCCTTGCATATGATCAAGACATGCTTTAGATTATTACCAATGATTGTTTCCTAATATGTTTAATCACATATTCGAACATTAAGAATAGTCAACTTAGTAAATATATTTAGACATTGACTTCAAGTTATATAATACACATCTTCCTTTTGCATTATTCATCAATAACTTCCATTTACTATTCTTTAACATTCTTCATTGGTTTATACTGAACTTAATTCACACTTAAATTCATACGTTGTAGTTGACACAACAGTTACTAACCTTCAAAAGATTGAACTGATAGTCAAATGAAGTTAGAGGAAGAATCAACTAAGTACTACTAATTAATATACATGTAGTAAACACAGGAATGAAATGACAACTGACATAAATATATAATTAACTAATAAAGCTATGATAAAGAATTAAATTGAGATTATTAGCTCAACAAATCAGAAATAATCAAAAATAGTTACCTTTTTCTGTCTTTCCTCTCTTGTGTTTTGTCAATGTTCTCTTACATGATTATCACCCAAGTCTCTATTCTTATCTAGCAAAATGAAAAAAAAATAGTATAAATTACCAACAACATTTAAAAGTTAGTATTTTCAACTAAGCTCGCACATGTTTCAGTTCTCTAAGAATGAATACCCATTTTAAACAGTCTACTGTAATGCAACTATATCTAGAAAGGCAAGTAATAATTTTAGAATCCATTATTAAAAACATGTGTGAGCTTATATTTGGTAGATAAGAATATAATAATTACCAAACTTTGCATAGGAATATAATACTTACCACGCGTGAGCTTATATATTTGATTTAAAGCTATATAATATTTGAACCATGTGTGTATTATCAAAAAAATATTTAATCCATATGTGGGCTTATATTTAAAACATGAGTTATCAACAACATTTCAAACAGGTCTATATAGGAATATAATATTTACCACGTTTTAAATACAATATTTAGTAAATGGTAGACTGCAATTACAATATTTCATAAAAATAAATAACAAACACATTTTAAAAGATTACTTCTATGCCACTTATACGGTTAATGAGTCAGTCAGACAATAGTTATCATAGATTAAATTATCAATAGTGGAATCAAATGGGTTGCAAAAGCATAGTATGATGGTACAAAATGTCAGCTTTTATTAGCATTCGTAAGTAGAGAAAATATTGTAAAAGTTAGTGAGTTGATAATTCATGTACAACCTATGGATACTGACAGAAGATAGAAAGAATAAGGTATAAAAAACAGAAAAATGAGAAGTAAAAAGATGTGGATCCGATTAAGTAGCAAACTGTGAATTACTGACATCAAATAATATTTGATTAACGCATATAACAACCGATCTCAAAGATCTTATTGCAAGCTTATATTTGATCATCAAAATAGGAAATATTACATTGCACTTTGAGACATCTAACTAAATAGTTTAAGGAGAAAGCAATGATGTTATAAGAGGCGATAAACAATATTCTACATCAGAGGAAAACATTAATGTAATGACATGCCTGCTTAAAAGTTTCAAGAAATTCTTCCACCTACTTCTATACTAATCCACTCTCTTTTCATCTCATCAGACATAAAGTCATGTTGAATAGAAGTCTGACTTCTATGCCTTCTAATGATCTACAATCTCCATCCTCTGATTTCTTCTTCAATCTTGATTTGTAATATAAAAGTTATGTAAATGACTCTACTGCATATCAAACATTGCAAAATTGGGCATGATTAGTTTATTAAAAAAACTAACTTTTGAACTAATATTAGTTTTGTTGACTTACCATCTTATATTCATTATTCCCTAACTAACATAAATTACTGACTTATGTGCAGAACAGTTATAAATATCATGCTCGTGGTATGGTAGATATACCCTTTAGCACCTTGGGTGCATTTTTTATGGACATGAAAGTATATTAAAGAAACAAATGTTCATATGAAATGCTTTACTCCATAATAATAACGGTAAAAATATAAAATTTTGTATATTGGATATTTCCATTCTTTATTTTCCAGTAAAAAAACACTCATGAATAATGTGGGATGTTTTATAAGTTTAAGGTATCCTGTAATAATAAATAACGTACATATAAGTTGAGTATAAGTGTACTTAATTAAGCCATGTACTTGTGATTATTTTACATAATTATCCTATTGCTATACAGTATAGGCAAGTATAGTTAATTATGCATGTATTTAACTACCAGATAGTAAAGATATTACAATTAGATAACCTAAGGAACCAATTATGGAGTAACTTAGAATAAGGGGATCATTGTGCATGCTAAAGTATCCATTTGTGCCCCCAATGACTGCATGAAAAATTAAAGAACTTCCATCAAAGTTGTTGGAAAAAAGTTAACTTATCTACGTGAGGAATTTTCGACCAAGAACATAGAATTTAGAATTGCAAATGTAAAGGCCAAAACAATTTAATTTTCTGAAGATATAAATGGAGTGAAAGATTTTAGTATGTTAGAAGTGTCTTAAGCTTGGTTCCTATGTAAGTTTTGTATGAGAAATGTAACACTGATGAAGTAGGCTTGCACAAAGTCGATTAAAAAAATACATGCATAAAGTTTATTTGGTAAATAAGCTGCATATTATGTAGCCTTTTCTCCATGTCTTTAGCTTTAGTTGTAGAAAAGTTTTGAGGCTTTATTTATATAATCTAACATGTTCATTTGTATTCCCATTGAATTATTGAGAATTTCAAATCTTTATTTATAAGCTACTAACCATGTTAGCATTCCATCCCTAACGCTGGTAAATAAATTTATAAAAAAAATAAAAAGAAATAAAATAGTCTTATATTTTTAAACATTATCATGAAAGTTGAATAAGGGTTTTCAGGTATTTCCTACATATTAGCACATAAAACTGGTCTTCCATGTAGATTTTTATTTGTTTAAACATATTTTCCATAACACTTTGCATCGTAATATTATATTTTCATTACAAAAGGTAGTATGAACATTTATTAGCGCATTTTGAATCATGAATGAAAAGTCAGAACATTAAAGTAACTAAAGAACGTTTCTATATGCATATATTTCAAATAGCTCATTAATAACAATACGCAATAGCAAGACCACTTAAACAAATAAACTTTTCTGGAAAAACCTCATGAGTTAAACTCGATGAAACAGTAAACCATTAAAATGAAAATGTATTACTGTATTTGTGTCGTCTTATAAAAAGATTTATTGAAACTATATATGCAAACGATGAGAACTTGAGCATAATAATATGAACAGTAATACAAATAAAATCGAATATCATAATTTGGACAACAAAGAATAATCCAATTCGAACAATTCCTTCTCCTAATATGAAATTAAACAGGAAATACATGGATTTTACTAAATTTTTCACAATTAGTTGCATTTGAAGAATTGAAATGCATTTAATCATCAACCTCTTAAGAATCAATCATGACCGAATAATCACAACTGAAACTGTAGGAAAAAATATGCATCATTCTATAATGTTAATAATACAGATTAAAAAATCCAAAGGCATCAAAATAGTACTTCTGACTCGTCACCATATCTAATTCGGTGAGACATTCACGAAGTCGTAGTGGGGACAATAGTAGATAAAAGATATCGTACCAAAGTTCAAGTTTCGATTTCACTGTCCATGAAGGATGGAAGAAGCAGCAATTTGATTTTTATATTATAAAAATCTTAATTTCAGGGTAAAAGAAGTCAACTTGGTAATGAAATTATTGGATGCGGCTGGGACTTTGATAATGGAATTAACTGTTATTTTCTTCAGATGGGATTTGAAATGAGGAGAAACTGCTTTTAATCTTTTACCGCTTTATAAAATTAAATATTAGGAATTCATTTGAACATCAATGTGATGGAAGACACGTGCTAGGGAAGAGAAGTTGGAATTAGAATGGATCGTAACTGTTGTGGCAAACAATATGCTTTGTGATTAAGCCGCCGGCTTGATTTTTTTCTTAATCAACCACAACATAAGTATCAAATCTTCTACCTTAAATTTTGCAGTAAATAAACAATTTTTATTTACAACAATATGACTCTTAAATTTGAATAGGATGAGAAAAGTCAGTAATACAACTTACGTACAGAAATTCAACTTTCCCATTCATTTTCCTGATGGTTTCATCAATTTCCATTTCTTAGCGTGTCTTGTGCATTCTTACCATCATATTTATTTTAAAAGCATCGGATTTACCAAGAAATATCATAGTAGATGCTTGTATTTAAGCATTTTACTTCGTCAAAAAAATTATGGCAATAAAGCTCACAACCTCTCTTTATGTCTTTAACATTGGGAGGTACGACTGGAAATGATTTCCATAGGTACATGAAATGATAAAATCTAAGTATCCAATCATTATAAACATATCAAACCATGGTAAATTAAGATAAACATGACAGTATATGTTAATTTATAAAGTAACTGATTGTGACTTGCGAATGCAGTGGTTCATATGCAGAGACGTTATATGCGAGCATGTTATATACTTGAATCTAGGTGGAATAAAATGCAGTTAAGTACGTGATAACATAAATTATTTCACCGTACTGATAGTCTACATTTTCAAATTCTAGACCACTGCCTCAGTCCTATATTTAGATATAAAAACTACTACTGTTTAACTTAACAGTAATTTTGGTTAGGTTTTGTGTGGAAATTTTGTGAAGAAAAGTAGTGATAGTTTCTTTGTGCGAAAGACAATTCAAGGGTTAACATTAACTACTAATTTTGGTACCATAGTGCCAGCATTACAATTATATGTGTCTATTTTCCAAATTTCCAGTGATTGATGCTCTTACATGCACATTTGCATGTAGTGACAACATAATTATAGGGCGTTGTAGGAGTACACAAAACAGACATAAAATCAAACTATGTTGCTGCAAAACCCAAGTTACCGAATAGTATTTCTATCTTACCATAACATTAATTAGTAAATGGACACCGATTTCTAGTCTGTTATCCTTTCCATAACCTATCCTTTAAAATCGTATTATTTTTAAGGTGATAAGCTTTGAGTCTAGGAGGAAAAACGAAAATAGTAAACAAACGAAATGGTGTTCTTTTTCTAATCCATTGTTCATATTTCTAGTTCGTAAAGAAATTAAAATAAAGTTACTGCTTCCTATCAAAAAAGGATTATAAGCTGACCAAATCATAATGACCAGTGAAATTTAACAGAATATAATTACGTAGATCAAAAATATAGATTTCAAATAATAAGCTAATGAATTGCAAATAAATATAATATTAAAAGGGTTTGTAAAAAGATCGGTGTTCATGAAAATGAATTACCATTTCAAATCAGTCTCTCTTTGCCAAAACAGTTGTCTTTGTTTCCTCCCTGATGTGTTGGGCATCAATCTCGACCTTGACGATTGTGAAAATCAAATACAGGAAACATTAACGGGAAGAAGAATTTCAACGACGTCATGAACTTCAATAGTGGTTGGTAAGTAGACCCGAGGGCAAAAACTGACAGTAGTTAACATATATCAATAGATGAATTTGGTGGCCATTTTCCATTTAGGGTTTGGAAATGGAGCGTTTGGGAGTAGAAAGAGGATTAAGGTAGAACAGGTAACCGTCATGTGTAATTGACGATAGTAGATGAATTTGGTGGCGATTTTCCATTTAGGGTTAGGAAATGGAGCGTTTGGGAATAGAAAGAGGTTGAAGGTAGAAAAGGTAACTGTCGTGTAAATGACGATCGAAAGCAAGGAATTCATCAGACTTAGACACATATATATGAAATAAATTGACGATAGTAGATGAATTTGGTGGCGATTTTCCATTTAGGGTTAGGAAATGGAGCGTTTGGGAATAGAAAGAGGTTGGAGGTAGAGAAGGTAACTGTCGTGTAATTGACGATTGAAAGCAAGGAATTCATCAGACTTAGAAACGTATATATGAAATAGAAGAACACGTGTAAGTCAAACAAAGATGTGGATTCTCCTTTCCTATTTAAGTAATAGATTAATTAATTAAATCACTTTTTCATTTTCAATTCCATAATTAACAAATCTTATCATTTTTGATTCCTTAAACAATTACAGTAATTTAAACAAATTTAGATGTCAATTTAAAGTTGATTAATCCATCAATTGTAGTGTTTAATTTCAATTTCATTAAATCCATAAATTATAAACTAAAATTTCCAAAATCCATTTGTTAAATTTTTAAACTGGTTTTTCACGTCTTTTATCACAATAAGTATGCAACAAACATTGCTTCGTGATTTATTACATCAATATTCTCAAACTTCATCCTAATCTCCATTAACCTTATATTTAAATATTTAATTTTAATTATTCGCAATTAATCCAATTATTAAATTTAAATTCCAATAAATTAATAAATCCTGATTTTCGATTCTTTTTATTCGACCAATTATTATATTAAAAATAACATCATTACATCTCATTCCCGTTATTAAATTCATTAACAAATTTCAATTTTTATTTATTCCAGATTTAATTACCAAAATCTTATTAAATTGAAAATTTTAATAATCAAAATTTACGGGTCGTTACACTCTCGCCACTTAATACTTTTCATCCCCGAAAAGGAAAAGAAGGGAAAAATAAGAATTAAGTAAACAATACATCTTATTCAAAAAATATTAACTTTATAAACAAATAAATTCACAAAATTTAATAATTTAAATAAATATATCAATTTATAACCATTAAATATTTTTGTACTCGAATAAATAAGGTTTGGAGACTATTTTCAAAAAAATTCTAAGCCCAAAATTTGTGGAAAATTTCGGCGGAGTCTACTTTGTACGAAGAGGCTAGGGAGAAAATATAATATCAAATATAACAATATATGACATAATATCTCAAAATAATATATCCCAACAACGGTAAAAACAATATAATATCGCTAGAAAACCGTAATCCGAGAACGTACCTATTTGTCGGGCAAACAACGCTTCATTATGAAACCAAAAGTAGTAGCAATTGCTTCCATAACCTGTATTTCACTTATATAATCCAAAAGGTTAACAATTATATAAAATGAAATATTTCAAGTTATTTCAGCCACTAACAGACAAATCAATATAAAAAATAACTTGCAATCACAGCAAATATCATCATACAGAGTCAACATAATTAAATTATTCATCTATATCAAACAAAACAAATAGTTGTTCGGGTTCAAAACTTTAAATTGTACAGAATGGAAAAAACTATTAAGTGCACCATTTACTCGACCGTCTTAGATGAAACTAAATAGATTGTTCATACATCCCAACATATTTAAAGTATCCTTACCCATACAACCATAAACCAAACAGATACTAATTTCAACCAATAGATCAAGTTCATTCATTTTAATTTCGTTTCATACGTTTATCGTTTAATTTCCTTTTCATTCACACAATGATTTATCTTTCTAATTTACGTTTAACTTCTTACATTTTTTCATTTATTTTCATTTATTCATATCATGTAAATTCTCTTTTTTATTGTATTACATTCATTTATTCACTACTCAATTTCATTTATTTACTTTAATAATAAACAGTTTCAACATTAGCTTAAGCTCAAAATCTTTACTTACATTACTCATTTCCTATTTCATTTAATTAGTAGTAATAAAATTTTGACTCAAGTTTATAACTATTTCTATGTCAAATTTCTTATTTATAAAGTAAATTTTATTGAAAACTTTCCTTATTTAAGTATTAGTTATGTAATATTCTATTATATTTTCTTATTAACATTTCAACTTTTAAATCTTTGGTAAGTTATATATATACTTTTTAAGAATGCAATTGAAAGTTATACAAGTTTTCTCATTTCATTTAATAAATTAAATGTTCAAAAATCATATCCTTTGGTTTATAGGTTACAAATTTCAACTTTCTTTTAATTTTATTTATAACCTAGCATTTAATCTCTTATTTAAATTAAAGGTTCCAATTATTAATTAGTTACATTCCATTTCACTACAATAATTAAAACATTAATTAACGGAAACATAAGAACTAAATACGTGGTTTAATTTCAAATCATTTTAAAATAATAGGTAAATGTATATACTTACAGTTTATATATCCAATTATATTTAAAATAATTTAAAATTTATATTTTTATCAAAATAAATCTACAGTAAATCTACTACAATGGCCTTCCCACTTCGAAACTCGATAATGAATGTCGATTATGCGCGCACTCATCATCGAAATTATTTTCCAGCGACACCGAGGGGAGTACAGAACTTATTTCTTTCAAAGTTTCTTTAAAGTAATTTTTCAAATCATATTGAAATATTTATGTCATAAAAAACTTCTAATAATATTATTATTATATTCCAAAATCATTCGAAAGAAATTTTCAAAACCCGGAACTTAAGTTCTAAAATTCTAATTTTCATTTATTTTATTTTCTTCAAATTTTATTTCCAATCAATATTTATAAATTCCACTACCTAACAACCAATATAATACAACCAAATATAACCTTTATAAAATTTATTACTTTATATATAGAAATGTAATGGAAGAAATTATTTCATTCACCTATTCTCAAAACAAGTATTGTGTCGGTTTGTGTTGTTAAGTGTTTAGAAATCCCTGTTGATGTCATTGTGATATCCCGGAATTTTTGGCAATATCAATTTAATAATCTGTATTAAAAAAATTAAAATGATTTGATAATCTTTGTTAATAAGATTGGAATTAATTTAATTATCCAGTTAATTAAATATTTAATTGATAGATTTTATTTCTAAAAGCAAATAAATTGTCTTCTATTTATAATATATATATTGTAAATAGATTAGCCTTGTTTTAAATTTAATAAATAAATAAAATCTTGTTTTCTAATATATATATATATATATATATATATATATATATATATATATCTTTGGTAAATTGGGAATCATGACTTATTTAAAGTTAAACTTTTAAAAGCTATTTTATAAATAACTATATGGTTTTAAAATGTTAAGATAAATTGTTTAAATTGATTTTAGCATAAGTTTAAATTTGAATAAAATTAACAATGAGGTTTGTTTTGTTTTCTTTTTAAATATAGTTTGATAAAATAAGTAATTTATTAATAAAGAAACAATTTCTTTTATAAATTATTTAAAGTTATCAAATTTGTTATTTTCAAATATATAATAATGTATTGTTTTTTCATAAAAATAGTTTTTTAATTTAAATGTAATTTTTGAATTTGATTTGAATTTGAATTTAGAGTTTTGAAATTCAAAGCATAGATACTTAAATTGTTTTGGATTTTAAAATATTTGTATAAACTTTTATTTATAAATACAATTATTCTATTTCTTTTAAAATTATTTGTACATATATAAATACTTATTAACTAATTACTTAAACATCATCTTTATTACATTTAACATATTAACTAAATACTAATTAATATTTAATTATAACTAATTAACCTTAAAGGACATGTGTGAATTTATTAGCATACTAAAATGAAAAACGTTAGTATAAAGGACAAGTGGCATTTGTAATTTAGTTTTTCTTTTGTTTTGATTTTAAAATAATTTCATCCTTTATATTTATAAATCTCCTTCCCTTCCCTTTCTTTTTATATTTTTTCCAAATCTAAAGCCAAGGAGAAACTAAAACAAAATCCCCTCAAAACTAAAATCTGAAATCACAAACTAGAAATCATATCCTCTGCAAAATCATTTTAAAAAAATCAAAACATGCAAATCAAAATCAACCTGCACATCTTCAAGCATGCAAACCATCTACGTTTTCAAAAGCCTGTAATTTCACTTCCATATCAAACTCCTCAAACTAGAAACAAACCATTTCCCTGTAAATCTAAAACCCTGTACAATTTCAAAGCAAACCTGTAACTATTTCAAACATGCAAGCAAAATCTGTGAAGCTTGCATTTTCATATCAACCTGGAAATTAAATCAAGCCATCATGCATGTAGTTCTTATTTAAAGATCGGTTTCAAAGCTCCAATAACTTAAGTTTTCATCAAAGCAGCTCGGTTTCCAAAATTTCAAAAGCAAATCAGCTATTCAAGTTTGTCTGTCAAAAGCTTTTCAAAATATGCTATGTCCATCTTCTTTAATACTGGTGGGTAACATCAATTTTAAAAAGCTTAAGTTTATAAAAACGGTTGCGTGATTTATATCTGAAATATTTATGTTTGTGTATATATATTTTTTGTTGTGTTTCTGGATGTATGGTATGCATATTGTTTACATCGGATTACCCTCTGTTGTAGTTTCAGTTTTAGGTTTTGATTTAAGTTCAAAACCTTTTGATTTTGACTCTGTTTAAACTTAAGATTTAAATGAAACTTGTTTGTTTTGTCATAAAGAAGGTTTTAAAATTTTTGCTTAAGTTAAATAAAATGTGAAATATCACTGGAATTTCAAAACAACAGTGCATGTGTAATAATCTGAAAATTCAAATACCTTAAATTATAAATCCAGGAATGTAAACTGAATTCTTAAACCGAATGATGATTTTTAAAACTAAAATCTTAATTTCTAGTAATAGGATTTAGGTGATGTTCTTGTTTGAACTGGAAATGTTATTTGAGTAATTTCTGATGATCCACTGGCTATGGAAGATCGAATTTCTTCCTGGAGGTGGAAGAATGATCGTGGATTCGGGGAAAAAAGATAGGAAGTTGGTCAGAGCATTGTGGCGATGGAGATTGGTCAATTAAGTTTAGAACCCTAGTTTTAACTGGGTTTAATGTTTTGATCACCACGGTTTCTACATATGATCGAGTGCAGTGGGGTTTTGGGTAACAGAAGCTTGGTTGTTGACGAGGAGTTGGCCGGAGTTGCAGATTTTCTGGTGGTCGGAGGGTCGTGGACGTCGCGTTGACAGGTTTTGGTGTGAGTTCCTATTGATGTTCCAAATTTAGTTTGAAACTCGAATTCAGTTTCTAGTTTAGTTGAAGGTAATTTGATGATCGTGTTGTGGTGTTTGGTTGATTGTTGATGTGAGGTGACCATCGGAGGTGAGCGTATATGGGCGGTGTAACAACCCGCATATTTATCGATTTTTATATTTAAATATTTTATCGATATTCAGAATTTAGTCCGAAAAGCTACTTTTTGCATACAGTCGAATTAGGACTCTGGACCACTCCCATTGAGTTTAAAATGCTGTTTGCGACCTTTTTGAGTATAAGCTTCGATATGTTTGGAGTAAGTTGATTTTTGCTACTTTTTTCACTTAGGGCTTTGGTTTGGGCTGAGCCCATTAACCCCACTTATGTATTCAGTCCCAACCCCTTCTCCTCTTCATTACTTCATTCCTCATTTCCTTATACTCAAGCTTTATATTAATGGAGAGTGGAAGAGGAAATTAAAACTCCAAAACCCTAGTTTTCTTTAGCAAATCAAACTCTAGCTCCAAACTAATAGAAGAACCCATTGGTAAGCTTCTCTTCTTCTTCTCCAACTCATTCTCTTATCAATTTCAGAAATTCCTAAACCTAACTTTGGGAATGTTCTTCTTTTAAAGCTTAGAATCAAGCTACTTGAGCTAGATTTGAAGAGTGGTTGATTCTCCTTTGCTTCTAAGCTTCTTTTTCAATCATTTGGGTTCAAAGGTGAGATTTTTATCTCACATCTTAGTCTATGTTTATCTTCGATTGTTAGGTATGAATTCCTAACACTTATTCATGTGCATTTGATTTTGATTTGGATTGCTTTTGTGAATATTCCAATTTTTGGTGTTTTGGGTTCAATTCCTTAAAAATCATAACTTTGATGTTTTGATCATGTTTTTGGTGATGAACCAAAGAGCTTCTATGGCCGGGTAGTCGATTGGCGTAAACCCTTAGTGCCGTTGCTCGACGGGTTGCAAATTGAGGAAGTTTGCACCTCTCTTGAAATAGAGTAGGAAGTGCAAGTATACAGGTTCGGCCGACCGAGCTCAGGGTCCGGTCGACCGACCTGCTACCCAGGCACTTCCTGCCTCTATTTTGGAAGTGCTGGTTACAGGCTTCGGCCGACCAAGCCCCTGGGCCGGTCGACCGACCTGGTGCCCGAGCACTCCCAACCTCTGGTTCGGTCAACCGACTCAGGGAGTCCGGTTGACCGTCCAACTATGCCTATTTGCCTAGTTGTTTGAATTTCCAACTTTAATCGATTCGTGTTGTTTCCTATTTGTTGTTATCATGTATTATGACCTTGATGACTCCTTTTTAGGAATTTTTGAATATCCATTTCGATGGATCCTCTAACAATTTATTTGGATTTTCATTCATGTCTTCGAATGTGAATTTTAGTGATTGATTGTTCTTACAATCTTCTTTGTGATTTGTCACTTTAAAAATATAAAGGTTTTCTATACTAATAGTAAATATCAAAGCTCTTTCTTCAAATGATTTCAACACTATTTTATTACAAAGTTCGTTTTCTTAAACCATTTTCCAATCTATTAGTATATGCAAACCTTTACCTCACTCGTATGAGAAATCTAATTAAACAGCTTAGTAAAACAAGTGGTATGAAACGCTTGCGTTTACTTCATCGGTTAATTCTTGGACTTGTTCGATTGAATCTCTTGTGACAATTTTCTAGTGGAGATCTACAATTTGTTCATAAATTTTTAAGTTAAGCTAGTGGTTATGGGACATGAAGCTAAGCTCATATATTTACTAGCTTACTGTAATTGACACTTCTCTTTGATCATGACGATCATTTTAAGATTTAGACTAGCAATTGTGCAATGTCTCTTTGTTTCGGTGTGATTTCGACTCACACATGTGGGGTAGCTCCCCATGGTCTTCGGACCATTCGTGTGTCAAAAATTAATGGCTAGCTACCATGAGATAGCTTCTCGTTCGTGTGATACATATGTAGGTGAGCTTTAATGCTCCCGTTCGTGTGATAGGCCTCCCCCCTTTCGTGTGATTTCTGGATTTTGTGTGCTGAATTCTAGAATTTATGCTTCACCTATTTTTGTGATTTCTATTGATATGCTTTATCAATTTTTGTGCATTGGTGAATTCGTGTGTCATTGACTTGTTGTGAATTCAAGTTTTGGGTATGAAACCCTTTTTGGATCTGTGTGAAGATTTGTGTGATATTGATTAATCTCATATTGAGTTTCAATTGCATACTTATAGTAGTATGTCATTATGGATATTATATGTTTATGCCATATCTCTTATTCTATATCATGTCATCTGATATTTATAGCTAGACTGATCCGTTTATTATTTTCTTATTAAATAATACTCGGGTCAGACCGAGATGTTACAGGTGCTTCTGCTTGACTTCTCCCTAGGGATTCATTACTCTGACTTTTGGCTAACTACTTAGATTAGTAGTTTACTTTGTTGAATACACTTAGGATATGGACTCATAGTTGTATATTTTTGTATGGCACGCGTTGCTATTCTTTTGTATTATTGTGGATCTTTTTGACCACTACTCTGATATACACTTCCATGTGTTAGTTATATATTCATATCTTCTTCCGCCTTTGTGATATGAATTATCTGTGACTGATTTGTGTTATGCTTATCTCTATATTTGTTTCCGAAGATTATTATAGCCACTGTGTAGTAGCTTTGTGTTTGTATCGGTATGTCGGATTTCCTCTTGAAATAAAATGCATGTTATACTATCTGACATATCGGTGCTCGCGCAAAGTAATTACACGGATGGTCGCTCCTCAACAGCCTTATTCTCCGTGCTAGTTGACAGCATTACACCGTAGTGTTCTTGGCTAGCGTGGGTATAGAGGTGGGGCGTCACAGCTTGGTATCGGAGCCAAACTTCGGAATAATGTAGAATAATTTAACAAGGATCATCGTCCTAAGTCTTTCTTAGGAGTCGTGCTTTAGCATTTTATTCAAGTCTTCGTACCGATTCATCCTATTTTCTTAATGTTTCCTTGTTTTATCATCATGATTGTTGATATTCATTCTAAGACTAACTTTTTCTTCTTCTTTTCTTTCTTTCTTAAAGAAAAGAAATGGTTGGTTCTGGCAATCCTAGCGCTGGTCAATCCAGTAGTCCTTCTCTGGATGGCACATTCATGTCTGCCCAACAACTTTTGGATCTTGTAAAGAATCAAGAGTTTATCTATGCTTTGAGTAAGAACCCCGAGATGATTCTACCTTTGAAACTTGAGGTTCCTTTCGACCAGCTTGTGGATATCCCTCTTCGATATGAAGAGGTTGGTAAAAGAAGTGATAGTGATATTGGGATTTCCAAGAAGGGGCATATTGTGTTCAAAAACCCTAATCCCAATAAGAGAGTGAAGCAAACTACTTCTGTAGCAAAGACTCCAATCCCTGAACGTGGAGGATGCTACAATTGTAATTCTAAGGACCACTATGCAAGGGAGTGCCCAAAACCTCTCTTTTGCCGTTATTACAAAAGTTCGGGTCATCTTATATTTGCCTGCCCCATACATCAAAGCAAGAAGAGGGTGGAACAAGAAACTTCGATAGACAAGACTCCTACCCCAAGTCGTAAACAATGCTACAATTGTGGTTCCACGGACCATTATGTAATTAAGTGCCCGTAACCCCTTTATTGTCGCTATTGCAAAGACTCAGGTCATCTTTTATCTGCATGTCCCAAACTTTTGAACAAGGACATGAGAAAACTAAATATTGTACAAGCCCCTAGCAATACTTCTCTTGGTCAAGGTATTTCTCATTCAATCCTTGATGACATTTTCTTTGTGATTCTCTTGTTCGTGTTCTTTTTTATATGGGTTCCATCTCACTATTTTATATTAAAAGAACTTGTTGATTCTTTTCCTTTAAACAATTTTGGGATTGATGTCTTCCTTGAGAATTGCGAATCCGGATGGTAGATCGGCAACACTCAATTTGCTTTTTATTGATGTCGAAATTATTTTATGTGATATTTCTGTCCAAGCCAATTCTTACTTAGGTTCGGAATCGATTTTTGGAAAGGATTGGCTTATTGCGAAGCCCATATCCTATTTTCCGTGAGAACTTATCATCTTCGACATTTTTTTTTAATATGTTAAGCAAGTTTCTATTTTTCTTTGTGATTCCGATTTCGAATTTTTGGTGACCTTGATTTTTATTCTTTAAACCCTCATGATGAGGAAAGTTTTACTTCTCTCATTTAAATAGTTTGTGAAATTTTCCGGTTTATTTGGACTTGTCTTAGGATTATCACCTAAGCAATATCTTGTGTGGTGATAAGGTCTTCTCAGCTCGACCTTGCCACCGATTTTCATTTGGCTACGAGTTGCGTGGGTTAGCATTCCACTTACGCACTCCGCACTCGTTATGATTCTTATGAATGACTTATTATGTCATTCAGTTTGCCCATCTTGTTCATCCATTTTAAAAATCGAGTATTCTATGAATATCTCGATAACTTCATTTTTGTATTTATTGATTTTGGATGAAAATAGAAATTTAAAATTTTGTAAATATTTTTCATAAGATTTATTTATAAGTATGATTTGATTTTTCTCTTAATCGAGCAAAGAATATTCTTAAAGGTTTTTAAGAAACATTCATATAGAAGATGATTTTGTGATTGTATTGCCCATTAAGTGCTTTAAGAATTCTGGTCGATGCGCTTGATCAACGTTATCGATAAGAATTTCCTGAACGCTTTGATGAGACAATCAGACACGATATATTGACTTGTAAAAATGCAAATTTTTCTAGAAAGATTATTACATAAAGATAAATGTAATTCTGAAAGTTTTAGCTTTTCGAGAAAGAAGATTATTTGAAAGAATTCTTTTCCGATACTCTTATTCTTGTGTTTCTCGAAGGGGGAACCAAGATTTTATATTTTGTACCAATGCTAGTCATATTGGTTTGGGTGCCATCCTCTTGGGAAAGAGAACGTTCTACCACTTGTGCTTCTAAATCATTAAAGCCGATCAAGACTAGGTGTGCCACTCATAATCTAGTGCTCGCGGCTGTTGTTTTCGCTTTAGAGTATGCATCATCATTTTTGGGGGAGAAATTTGTTCTCCACCTCGATCATAAATCTTTGGAATATTTATTTTCTCATAAGGAACTTCATATTGGCATGGGTTCCTTGTATCATATGATCCTAATATTCTTTGTATACTCCCGGAAGGGAAATCGCGTTGCCGATGCACTTGTTGTAAGCAACAAGCGGTTGTTTCAATGATGATATTCGAGTGAAAGGATCTCGAGACTTTATCCACTTTTGAGATTCGAGATCGTGGATCCGATTTATGTTCATCTCTTGTTTTATGTAGCCTTGAAGCTCATTCTTCTCTTTTAGACCGCATTCTTGAAGCTCAAAGGCTAGATCCCGACTTGGCTCTTCTTGGCCAAAATTTTAAGGATAGAATTGATACTGAAGGTTTGAAAGACTTTAATATCGATTCTCGTGGCGGCATTCGGAAGTTTGGTAGACTTATCGTGCCAAATATTTGTGATCTTCGTACAGATATTTTAGAAGACTCACATCGTTCTAAATTTACCACTCATCCCGGTAGTAGTAAAATGTACGTGGATATGAAGCGACTTTAGGGAGGGAATGAAACTTGACATCGCTAACTCCGTTAAGCGTTGCATGACTTGCCAACTCGTTAGGCCGAACATCAAAGGCCCAGTGGGTTATTGCAATCTTTAGAAATTCCAATTTGGAAGTGGGACCAAATTTTCATGGATTTTATAGATGGCCTTCCCCGTTCTCGTTCGGGTCATGATAGCTTATGAGTGATTATTGATAGACTTACTAAATCTGCCCATTTTATTCCCGTTCGGTCTAACCGAACCGTTCCTCTTCTGGTCGAACTCTTTGTTAAAGAGATTGTTAAGTTACATGGAGTTCCTACTTCTATAGTTAGTGACCGTGATCCATTGTTTACTAGTGGATTTTTGGAAGAGTCTTCAAAAAGCTTTAGGAACGAAGCTTAATTTTAGCACCGCTTATCACCTCCAGTCCGATGGACAAACCGAGCGTGTGAATCAAACTCTTGAAGATCTTCTTCGTGCTTATGTGCTTGATTTCGGCGGAGGCTGGGAAGATCATATTCCTCTTGTTGAATTTTCCTATAATAATAGCTTCCAATCTAGTATTGGTATGGCACCTTTCGAGGCACTCTACAGAAGGCCATGCCGATCTCCTTCTTGTTGGCTTGAGGCCGGTAAGAAGCTGGTTTTAGGTCCAGATTTTATTCGTGATTCCACGAAAAAGGTTGCCCTTATTCGTCATAGGATGAAAGAAGCCCAGAGTAGACAAAAATCCTATGCCGATAACCGGAGAAGGAAATTAGAATTTTCTGTTGGAGATCTTGTTTTTATTCGTGTTTCACCTATGAAAGGTGTTGTGCGTTTCAGTCAATCGGGAAAGTTAGCGCCTCGATATATTGGGCCATTTCCTATCACTGAACGTATTGGTTCCATGGCTTATAGCCTTTTATTACCGGCTCAATTTTCTGCTATCCATGACGTGTTTCACGTTTCTCAACTTCGGAAATGTCTTCGAGATTCTGATTCTATTCTTGAGCCCGGTGTTGTGGAAGAAATTGAAGTTTCGCCTAATTTAACTTATGAGCAACATCCTATTTGTATCATTGCTTCGGAACTCAAACGACTTCGAAATAAAGATGTTCCGCTTGTTAAAGTTCAATGGTCTTCAAATCCTAAGGATTGTTCTTGGGAGTCTAGAGAGTTCATCGAGCGATCACATCCGGACTTGCTTTCCCGTGCTCTTTAGAGTGAACCTTTTACTTCAAATTTCTTTTGTGTTGAATATGCTTTTATGGTTGTTACTTTCTATTTTCTTCTTAAATATTGCGAGGACGCAATTTCTTTAAGGAGGGGAGTTTGTAACAACCCGCATATTTATCGATTTTTATATTTAAATATTTTATTTAAATATTTTATCGATATTCGGAATTTAGTCCGAAAAGCTACTTTTTGCATACGGTCGAATTAGGACTCAGGACCACTCCCATTGATTTTAAAATGTCATTTGCGACCTTTTTGAGTATAAGCTTCGATATGTTTGGAGTAAGTTGATTTTTGCTACTTTTTTCAATTAGGGCTTTGGTTTGGGCTGAGCCCATTAACCCCACTTATGTATTCAGTCCCAACCCCTTCTCCTCTTCATTACTTCATTCCTCATTTCCTTATACTCAAGCTTTATATTAATGGAGAGTGGAAGAGGAAATTAAAAATCCAAACCCTAGTTTTCTTTAGCAAATCAAACTCTAGCTCGAAACTAATAGAAGAACCCATTGGTAAGCTTCTCTTCTTCTTCTCCAACTCATTC
Organism: Allium cepa; assembly: GCA_030765085.1. Taxonomy (NCBI): domain Eukaryota; kingdom Viridiplantae; phylum Streptophyta; class Magnoliopsida; order Asparagales; family Amaryllidaceae; genus Allium; species Allium cepa. The sequence goes on along the minus strand of CM060932.1, from coordinate 577,655,974 downwards.
TCTTATCAATTTCAGAAATTCCTAAACCTAACTTTGGGAATGTTCTTCTTTTAAAGCTTAGAATCAAGCTTCTTGAGTTGGATTTGAAGAGTGGTTGATTCTCCTTTGCTTCTAAGCTTCTTTTTCAATCGTTTGGGTTCAAAGGTGAGATTTTTATCTCACATCTTAGTCTATGTTTATCTTCGATTGTTAGGTATGAATTCCTAACACTTATTCATGTGCATTTGATTTTGATTTGGATTGCTTTTGTGAATATTCCAATTTTTGGTGTTTCGGGTTCAATTCTTTAAAAATCATAACTTTGATGTTTTGATCATGTTTTTGGTAATGAACCAAAGAGCTTCTATGGCCGGGTAGTCGATTGGCGTAAACCCTTAGTGTCGTTGCTCGACGGGTTGCAAATTGAGGAAGTTTGCACCTCTCTTGAAACAGAGTAGGAAGTGCAAGTATACAGGTTCGGCCGACCGAGCTCAGGGTCCGGTCGACCGACCTGCTACCCAGGCACTTCCTGCCTCTGTTTTGGAAGTGCTGGTTACAGGCTTCGGCCGACCGAGCCCCTGGGCCGGTCGACCGACCTGGTGCCCGAGCATCCCGTCCTTTGGTTCGGTCAACCGACTCAGGGAGTCCGGTTGACCGACCTGCTCCTATCTGCCAACTATGCCTATTTCTAGTTGTTTGAATTTCCAACTTTAATCGCTTCGTGTTGTTTCCTATTTGTTGTTATCATGTATTATGACCTTGATGACTCCTTTTTAGGAATTTTTCAATATCCATTTTGATGGATCCTCTATCGATTTCTTTGGATTTTCATTCACGTCTTCGAATGTGAATTTTAGTGATTGATTGTTCTTACAATCTTCTTTGTGATTTGTCACTTTAAAAATATAAAGGTTTTCTATACTAGTAGTAAATATCAAAACTCTTTCTTCAAATGATTTCAACACTATTTTATTACAAAGCTCGTTTTCTTAAACCATTTTCCAATCTATTAGTATATACAAACCTTTACCTCACTTGTATGAGAAATCTAATTAAACGGCTTAGTAAAACAAGTGGTATGAAACGCTTGCGTTTACTTCGTCGGTTAATTCTTGGACTTGTTCGATTGAATCTCTTGTGACAATTTTCTAGTGGAGATCTACAATTTGTTCGTAAATATTTAAGTTAAGCTAGTGGTTATGGGACATGAAGCTAAGCTCATATATTTACTAGCTTACTATAATTGACACTTCTCTTTGATCATGACGATAATTTTAAGATTTAGACTAGCAATTGTGCGATGTCTCTTTGTTTCGGTGTGATTTCGACTCACACATGTGGGGTAGCTCCCCATGGTCTTCGGACCATTCGTGTGTCAAAAATTAATGGCTAGCTACCATGAGATAGCTTCTCGTTCGTGTGATACATATGTAGGTGAGCTTTAATGCTCCCGTTCGTGTGATAGGCCTCCCCCCTTTCGTGTGATTTCTCGATTTCGTGTGGTGAATTCTGGAATTTATGCTTCACCTATTTTTGTGATTTCTATTGATATGCTTTATCAATTTTTATGCATTGGTGAATTCGTGTGTCATTGACTTGTTGTGAATTCAAGTTTTGGGTATGAAACCCTTTTTGGATCTGTGTGAAGATTTGTGTGATGTTGATTAATCTCATGTTGAGTTTCAATTGCATACTTATAGTAGTATGCCATTATGGATATTATATGTTTATGCCATATCTCTTATTCTATATCATGTCATCTGATATTTATAGCTAGACTGATCCGTTTATTATTTTCTTATTAAATAATACTCGGGTCAGACCAAGATGTTACAGGTGCTTCTGCTTGACTTCTCCCCAGGGATTCATTACTTTGACTTTTGGCTAACTACTTAGATTAGTAGTTTACTTTGTTGAATACACTTGGGATATGGACTCATAGTTGTATATTTTTGTATGGCACGCGTTGCTATTCTTTTGTATTATTGTGGATCTTTTTGACCACTACTCTGATATACACTTTCATGTGTTAGTTATATATTCATATCTTCTTCCGCCTTTGTGATATGAATTATCTGTGACTGATTTGTGTTATGCTTATCTTTATATTTGTTTCCGAAGATTATTATAGCCACTGTGTAGTAGCTTTGTGTTTGTATCCGTATGTCGGATTTCCTCTTGAAATAAAATGCATGTTATACTATCTGACATATCGGTGCTCGCACAAAGTAATTACACGGATGGTCGCTCCCCAACAGCCTTATTCTCCGTGCTAGTTGACAGCATTACACTGTAGTGTTCTTGGCTAGCGTGGGTATAGAGTGGGGCGTCACAGGCAACGCCACCGTGCATGTGCACGGTGCACCCCCGTTTGTTTTCTGTTAGCTATTGGATGGAGTGGGGTTTTGTCTCGAGAAATTGTCGAGTAAATGGAGTGGTTTGCTCGAGTTTGTATGAAATTGAGTCGAAGAAAAAATTTAGGTGGCTTTGGAAAGAGTCTGGCTACAGGTTTTTTTTTTAAAAACCTGTTCTGTTTTGTTTTAAAAAAAATGAAAAATGAAATTTAAAAGGATAAGCAAGGATTTAAATTAAGTTTAAATCTAAGTCTAAAAATATATTCAAGTTTAATTTGAATCATAGTTTGGAAATAAATAAGTTTTTAAATTCAAATTGTCTTAGTAACATAAAAGTGTTTAAGAAGTTAAAGTGTATTTAAATGGAGTCTGAAAATGTAAGGAAGGATTTAAACAAAGTTTAAATCAGAATTTTAAATTTGAATTCAAATTGAATTTGAATCTTAGGTTTTGGAAATAAATAAAGTTTATAAATTTAAATGTTGTGAATAAGTTTAAAAGTTAAAATATACTTTAATGATTTGAATTTAAAAGGAATTTAGTTTAAAATCTTTAAATTTCTTTTATAAGATATAAGTATTCTTTAACATGTGAATTTCAAAGTTTTAAATTGGTTGTAAACTTTGTTAAAGATAAATTGGTTTTCATTTGAAAACTTGAATTTAAAATGAAATTTGAAATTAAATTTGAAATAAATGTTTTCAAATGTATTTATGAATGATAATTTAACCATAGATAAGAAAAGGTTTTATCTTAAAGTAAATTTAGAATTTAATGATTTGTAATTCCATTTAATTATTAGGGTAATTAAATGGATAATTTATTTATTTAATTAATTAATGGAATGGATAATTAATTAAGGTAATTAAGGGTTTTAGATTATTAATTAAGGTTTAAGTTAATTGATTAAGAATAATTAACTTGTAATTTAAGAATCGTTAATTAAATAAGATTAGATTTTAATTAATGATTAGTAATTAATTAATCAAGTAATCAAGGATTAATTAAGTTACAGTTAGCACTTAATTAATTAAATAATTAGGATTAATTAATGGGTTATTTATGGTTGATTAATTTATAATTAATAATGATTAAAGTAAGTTTAATTACTTTAGAAAGGTAATTAAAGAATTTTTAATAGTTAATGAAGGTCATTAACTAAGGATTATTAATTAATTAATTAATGTGATTAATTTTAATAATTAATTAGATTAATTAATTAAATGATAATCATTTGTGAATTGTTTAAGTATAATTACTTAATGGAAGTAATTAAGGAATTAATTACTTAATGTTATTAATGGAGTTTAATGTGATTAGTTTAAATTAATTAATTAAGTTTAATTAATTTTAATCACTTGATGATTTGATAATAATTACTTAATGTAATTAGTGAAGTATAATTACTTAGTGAAGTAATTAATGATAATTACTGGAGGTAATTAGTGGAAGATGATTTAAAATGGAAGTAATTCGAGTATAATTACTTGGGGTAATTAATCAAGGGATTAATTGAAGAAATTAATTAAGGGGTAATTAATTTATTTAATGGAATTAAGGATAATTAATTACTAAATGTGATTAATCAAAGGTGATTAATAATTGTGGTTTAATTGAGATTAATTACTTAATGTAATTAATTTAAATAAGTAATTAATTTAAAATTAATTAAGGATTATTAATTAATATAATTAATGATGTAATTAAGATTGATTAATTAAGATTAATTAATCAATGATAAGTGATTAAGGGTAATTAATTAAGGATTAATGTAATTAATTATAGTTAATTATATAATGAAGTAATTAAAGATTAATTACTGTATTTGGTTAAGGATAATTAATTTATGAAATTAATTAAAGAATAATTACTTGAATGTAATTAAAGGATAATTAATCAAGGGTGATTAATCAAGGGGATTAATTAGAGGTTAATTAATTGATTGATTTGTAATGAATTAATGGTTATATACGCAGGATTTATAGAATGAAGTAATTTATTTAATTTACTTTAAATTAATTAGACATGAATTATTAATTTAATCCATTTTAAATTAATTATAAATGGTGTGATTATTAATCCTTGTTTATGTATGATATAGATTTCCTTGAATGGGTTGAATCTCAGATATGACATAAATAATGCTGTGTGATATGGATGCTTTGGTTGCATTGTGATGATAATATGAATTATCTATTTGTGATGATAATGTAGATTATCTATTTGTGATGATAATATGGATTATCTGTTTATGATGATAATGTTGATTATCTATTTTGATGATGCGAATTATCTATCTGTGTGTATATAGATAATTAAATTGAATTATTTTAAACTTTAAAACAACTTGGCCTTAAAAGATATGCTTTGGATTTCGATGTGACCGGGATCGGGTTTCTAGATTTGGATATCCGAAAACCACATCGATCCAAATTTACGATAGGTTGTGAATCTCAAGTGGAGAGTGAAGACTCGAGGTGTAAGGATTATTCGTCGTTAAAACTCTGAGGGTCATCCAATACGAGTTTAACGGGGTAGTACTTTCAGATTCGAGATGAAGATTCAGAGTGCAAGGGTTATCATCGTTAACTCTAAGGGTGATTCCAAAATGAGTTTAACGAGATAATGCCTTCGGTTTCGTTCAAACCCGGAGTTTATCTTCTGTTTTCTTAAACTCTTGGGTACTCAAATTTTTACGAGTGGCCAAGGGATTCAGGTTAGCTTTGACGAATTATGGAGGAGAAAAGGAGCAGGAGGCTTCAGCGTGTAGATATATAGTGTTTCGCTGTGTTTTAATTTCTTTGAGTTGTAAAGAGTTGTAATAACTAGAAGGTTGTTTATAACTATCTAGTATGTGATGTATAATTTGTGTAACTCTGATAGATGATTTGTAACGACCCATAAATTTCATGGATTTAATTTGGTTAAATTAATAGGTTTGTAATTAAATTTAGTAGAAAAAAATAAAATAAAATAAAACCTACTTATAGTAATTCGAAGTTAATTCAAATGATTTTAAGTAGTGAAAAGAATTTTACCTGTATATAAATTGAATATGAGAAATTTGAGGAAAGTATTAAACTGATCTAATGTAATAAACATTGTTAACAGTAAATGGAATATGATAATAAAAACAATGGCAAGTTTTGTATTTAGGGGCGAAATAATATTGGTAGGTAATAATTGTTGTAGAGAATAAATTACAAATGTTATAAATTGTATAATGGTGACAACTATTGTTCGTTACCAATGCATTTAATTAATAGCGATTAAATGTAATTAATCATTGCTTTTTTGTAAGTTAAGAAAATAACTGAAAATTTTGAAGGTAAAATCAATAGAAAGGTAAACTATATGCATAAGATGGAAAGTTGAATATAATTCTAATAAATGATAATAATGGAAAACGTATACAATCAATGTAGGTAATTAGTAATTACAATGTGGTTGAAAGTAATAAACGTTTCTTGGTTGATAATTTATAACATAACGGAAAGAGTGAATGTACTCATCAGAATATTAATTGCAATTGGATAGGGATTTTAAGTAACAAATGTTCATGCAAGGTAAGTAATGCTAAATTTAAGTCAATAATAATGAATAGGGATAAATTTAAAAATTTGGAACATATATTATAGATTACCTGCTTATTTGTTAATGGAATTAGAATTTGTAATGAGTGATAATAAAATAAATGAATGTTACACTAATGGAAAATGAAATAACGTCGTGTAAATATTGAGTAATTATAGGGTCGTATTTATATAAGCGTTACTTTTATAATTATGATTAATGGTGGAATTAATACGAGAAGTAGGTAAAGTAATAACTATGAAAGTAATATGTTATAAATTGATTATAACCTAAACTTATGTGCAAGTTTGAAATTGAATCTAACCCGTTTAATTGGAAACTTATTAAAATAAATTGGATTCAAAGTGTAATAAAATGATTATTTTAAGAAATTTAAATAAATACCATAATTGGTGAAATAATTTACACTTAAAAATTTGAGATGGGAATTTGTTTAAGGAATTATAAATTAATAAGAAATACAAGATGATAAGATTTATGAATCTTAGAATTTGAAACTTAAATAGTGAGTTAATTGATTTAATTTATAATAATTAGATTTACTGAAAATGAATAAAAATCAAATATTTAACTATTACGTTAATATAAAAATTAAGTTGAAATTGCATAATATCTTGTAATAAATTTAAATCCAATGGTTAACCTTTCTATTCGAAATTTTGAGTAGAAATTAGGGGTAAATTCAATTGAATGGAAATTTTGCAAATTTATTCTATAATTTTGAATTTTATGGAATTGAGGATTTCTATTGATTAAATTTTAATGAATTGACTTTTAAAAGAATTGTTAAATCATTTTAAATGTTGGAAAATTTTAAAGTGACAAAATTGCAAAGTTCAGAATTTTTAACGCAAAATTGGGTTTAATTAATTTATTTTGAATGTATTTAATTTATATAAAAATAGCCATTTTGGTCACGGATTCGGATTTCGACGAAACTAGTTTCATCGGATCCGTAATAGTGAATTATTGTAGGGTTTCAAGTTTCGTAGCGATCAGACTTGTCGTTTGATCGTACGAACGCGAAACGCCTTGAAATCAATTTAATTGAAATCAATTCGAAATCAATTTGGAAATATTGATTTCAGCATAACTTCTTCATACGATAGAATTTGGACGTGAAACTTTTTCCATCGCGTTCAGAATATTTTAAATTACCTATTTTGATATATGGGTTTACCCAATTTCGTTCCGGGATCAGAACGGGCTTTTTGGGCCACGTTAGCGTTAGCACGTATATCCAACCCGATCCATCTATTCAAGTTTCTAACCTACCTATATAAACCCAATTATAAACCCTAGCCTCCATCTATCCTCATTTGCCGTACATTCATTTCCTCAACTCTTTCTCTTCCTCAATGGATGCAAAATCTTAGATCCAAACACAATTTCAAAATCAAAGTCAAAATTCAAAGTTCTCAAAAAATTCCAAAAAAATTATATGCTGAAGTCCTCAATGAGCATAATCTTGTACTGGAATTCGTTTTTCAATCCGATTGACCGTTTGCCCAGAAATCGAGACTGATTATGGGCCATTCGTTTTAGGATTTTGACGATCCGACGGTGGATCGTCACCCGATCTTCGATCAGGAAGTGGCGTTGGGAAGCTAGAGTCGTGCAGTCCACTACAGTGATGTTCGTTCGTGCTATAAGCGTCAAAATTCATCGAGATTCGCTTTTAGAGGAAACGGCGGCGGAGGTGGTTCCTGACACCTAGGGGCACGCGCGAGTTCAGTGTGGCGGCGGCCTGAGGTGACTGGAGCGATGGTGAAGGTGGATCGACGTGGCACGGCATGTTTTGGTCGGCGTTTGGACGTTGTTGGGGGCGGCTAGGGTTGTTCGTTCGGCTTCGTTTCCTGTAGATGTTTTTGCGCGTGAATGAAGATTTGGGTGATGACGTGTCTAGTTGTGATGGTAGGTTATGTTTGTTTGATTTAAATTTTTATTTTATTTTTCAAACGATTAAACACGTGTAACTTTCTCATACAAACTCATATTTACGCAAGATTTTTTTTAGTATCGTAATAAAATTCCGGATCTGTTGACACAGGTTTGGACCAATTTGGAGACGGTCCAATTTTTGAGTTTAAATTGGATTTGAATTCAATTTAAATTCAAAAGGTGAGTGTTTTAACCCACTCACAACTTCTAAATTTTTTATGTTTGTTAAATTGATTTTAGATATGAGTAGAAATTTATTTATGACTGTTTGGCATGTTTTATTCATTATCTCAGTTAAATCGCATTTATTTAAACTAACTGTGAATTAATTTTATTATTGCATAAAAATTTGACTGTTAAAATTTATTTATTTGGATATAAACTGCTAGTTAAACAGTATTAAATTTATTATTAAATATAAACTGTGAGTTAATACCTGTATTTATTACCTGTTATATTTTATATGCTCTATATTGATGTTTGTTTAAATTGGATGATGATTTGAAATAAATGGTTGATGATTGATATTTGGATGAATGAATGTTTATTTATATTAACTGCAAGTTGTTATGCATTTCATTTCATTCGGGATTGCGGTTTGAAATGATATACAACCGCATTTTTACTATTAAATTGTGGATTGAAATGACAAATATTCGTACCATTTGACCATAGGGTAGAAAATTATATATAGGCACCGCGATATATATGTATAATTATTTTTTTGAAAGGATTTTTTGGTTTTGGATAGGATACGGTTTAATAAATATTAATTTTTGACCTTATATAAAATCTTATTTTATGTACATATATGGTTAAATTATTGAATTTAAGCTGTATAGAAATTTGTTAAATAAAATAAACAAGATGAATAATGGAGTTTGATTATTTATATTATATGTTTAAGTACATGTTAAGATATTGAGAATATATAGACTTTTAATGTTTTAAATCAATTTATATTGGGAGTTAAGTTGAAAATTTATTTGGAATCGAGCTTAATTAAGAATTTAACTTCATATGTTGATGTAGAATTTATTAACTTGGAATTTTAAAAGGTATGATATTTATAACTGAAATATTATTCATGATGGACTAAATGAATATTTCTAGTATAAATAAATTGGAGGAAATTTTGATAGTTAAAAGTAATTTGAGTTCTATTTAAAATGATTTCGGATTTATTATGCCAATATTTCAAGATAAATAATAGGACTTTAAATTGTTGAATAGAAATTTCCAACCTTAGTTCCAATTGTTTAATATTCAAAGTTTGAAAGATATTGAAACTGAAGTGGTTTATTGAAACTGAAAGCGATTTTAAATTTATGGACTTTGACTTAATCTTAAATGAAATAAATGGTAAGTCGCGGAAATTATTTTATTTTATAAAGTAATATAAAATCGACTATTTTATTCTATATACTGTTGAATATCCAAAACCATACAAGTTTTAGAAGTTATGGTTTTAAAGCTATGAATTTCGAAGTATTATGTTTTGAAAGTTATAATCCAAATGTTTGGTTTCCAGATATTATAAATTTTAAGCAGTATGATTTTGGAAAAAGAAATATATTTGAATAAAAATGATATTATTGATTTGGGTGTTATAAAAATAATATCGAAATGAGTTGTTTTCAAAATGAGAATGATATCGTATTTATATGTTTTGAAATGGATAATTATTTTCTAGTTTTAAAGTATAAACTATTTAAAGACCGCGGTGTTATAAAAACATTTGGTTATTGAAGAGACCGGGATCGAAAGTTGTCATACTCTCTGCCAACCCCGAAAACCACTTTAACAACCGTGTACGCGGTGGAGATTCCAGAATGAAGTAGGATGATAGTGGCGTTTCCTTTAAGGTAAATACGTAGACCCGACTACCGTGAGTTGGCATAAGGTGGCTAAAACAGGAGCGATCGACGGGTTAATAAGGTAGCACCTTTGATCGGACACATCCCTTCGATATTATACTTTGACTTTTGGATTGATTTGGTGGCCACTTTTGTTTTTTTTTTGGTGTGGCTCGAGGTGGGCGGTAGCTGCGCGCTACGCGTTACCACCGACCCGGAAACGTAATTGGTATATCTACCCTGGCATTGCCTAGTTGTGCCGTGTCACCCACCCTATCACGCATTGTGCGAGTTTGGTTTTCTCCGTAGCCCGTGTGGTATCCTCTGGTGGCTTCCCGATCAGGAGGGACTATGATATTGGATGTACTACTGCGACTATTACGTGTTAAGGGCTATATGGGTAACCCCTTAATGCTAAGAAAAAAGCAAGTTTATTTTATAAATAGACACTATTATAATAGCGAAATATACTACATAGTAAATAGTTTAACGGATCCTTAGGAGATGTAGATCCCGAGCATCTCTTGAGTTACTGCACTCATATTTATTTCTGTTAATTTAACTCACATAAGATCATTTAGTTCTGACTCAAGTGTTTTTCCTTTTCAATTCGCTCGGGTCAGTCCGAGCGTTTCGGAATTTGAAGACTTTATTTCTGGAGGAAGAAGACGAAGATTTCATTACTATTATTATTATATATTATATTCCACTACATTATTTAATTCCGCTGCATCGATTATGATTGGTATGTGAACTCTGATATTTATTGTATAAAGAAGAATCAAATGTTTGTAAACAGTTTATGAACTGTATATTTATTATTATATTTTATCCTTCCGCTGTGAGATTCTATTTTGTTTTTTTTTCTTTCCTTGTTTTTCCTTATTTACCCTATAACAATCCGCCCTTCCGTATGGTTTGAATTGGCACGTGTGTCGATTTAAAGCGCGCAAAAAGGCTGGACGTTACATCTGGTATCAGAGCTTTGGTTTAGCGATAAACCTTAGCTTTGTGGGGTCTCACTCTTTATTAATAGGGTAGTAATACCCTATGGGAGTCGCTGAGTGTATATATATGAGAGAGCATATTTGTTAGTGTTATAAAAGGTTTTATTATTGTGTTAATTTGTTCCGTTTTGCATTTGTAAATTCCGGTTGGTGCATGGGACGCTATGACATCAATAGGGATTTCTAAACACTTAATAGGACAGACCAACGTAATATTTGTTTTAATATAGGTGAATGAAATAATTTTGCATATTATATCTTCAATATATAAAATAATTTTTTCAAAAGATATCTATATTTGGCTGTGATAGATTGGTTGTTAGGTAATAAAGTGTATAAATAGTAATAGAAATAAGATTGAAAAATAAAATCATTGAAATTTGGAAATTTAGAACTTAAGTCTAGGATTTTGAAAAATTGCTTTCAAAGGAATTTGAAATATAATAATAGTATTTAGTAATATTTTATTATATAAACATTTCAATATAATTTGAAAATATGGTTTAAAGAAATTCTGGAAAGAATAAGTTTTGTACTTTCCTCTCTGTCGCTGGAAAATAATTTTGGTGATGGCGGCCGCATCATCGACTTTCATTTTCGAGTTTCGAAGGGGGAAGGCCACTGTAGTAGTTTTACTGCAGATTCATTTTTAAATATATATATATATATATATATATATATATATATATATATTTTGAATTATCTTAAATATAATTAGAGATATATAAGTTGTAAGAATACATTTATCTATTATTTAAAATAAATTGAAATTAACCCGGTATTAAATTCTTAAATTCCCATTGATTAATTGTTTCAATTATTGTAGTGAAATGAAAGGTAAGCAATTAATAATTGAAACCTCTAATTTAGGTAAGAGATTTAAGGCTAAGTTATAAAGGAAATAAAAAGGAAGTTGAAATTGTAACTTATAAGGAAAAGGTAAAAATTTATTGAACAATGAATTAATTAAAGGAAATGAGAAAACTTGTATAACTTTCGAATTACACCCTTAAATAACATATATATAACTTACCAATTATTAAAAGATAAAATGTTTAATAAGAGATTGTAATAGAATATTATACAAGTAGAAATTTGAAATAATGAAAGTATTAAATGAAATCGCTATTAAATGAGAATTTAATGTTATAAACTTAAGTTATAATTGAAATTTTACCAAGTAAATATAATTAAAGGTAAGTATGACAAATAGATGATTACGAACTTAAGTAATTAAAGTGTAAATAGATGAGGTCATGCAATTATAAATGAATTTAATATAATAAAGAGAAATTATCAACTTAAGTGAATAGGTTGAGGTTAATTCTGAATAAAATAAGGAATTTTGACTATAAACTCGAGTTAATGAAATTTACCTACTAAGAATTCGATTTATTATGAATAAAATGAATAAATGAATAAAAAGAAGAAACTTACATGATATTAAAATAAAAATAAAAATGAATATTGTAAGTAATAAATGAGAAAAATTAAGTAATCATTGAATGAATGAAAGAAAGGAAATCAAACAACTAATGTATGAAATAAAATTAATAATGAGTTAATTTAATTTGTTAGTAGGAATTGTTGTTGTTTGGTTATGGTTGTTTGGGTAAGATACTTCAAAATTGGGTTTGGGTGAATGAATAATCTATTTAGTTTTATCTAAGACTGGTGAGTAAATGATGCGCTTGTAGTTTATTCTTCATTCCGTACAATTTAAAGGTTTTGAACCCGAACAACTATTTGTTTGTTTGGTTGTATGGTGGTTTCGTATTTGTTGTGTATGATGTTTGTTGAAACTGTTGGTTGTTGTATTCATTTGTTGTTAGTGATTGAAACCACTTAAATATTTCACTTTACATAAATTGTTAACCTTTTATATTATATAAGTGAAATTGCAGGTTTTGGAAGTAATTGCTACTGCTTTTGGTCCCATAAAATAAGCGTAACTTGCCCGACAAATAGGTACGTTTCGGATTACGGTTTATAGCGCTATTTTATATATTTTCCCAGGTTGGGATATAATATTTTGGATAATATATGTTATATAATTGTTATATTTTGATATTATATTTTCTCCCGAGCCTCTCCGTACAAAGGAGACTCTGGCAAAAAAAATTCCGTCAATTTTGAACTTGGAAATATTTTGAAAATGTTTTCCAAACTTTAGTAATTTAAGTATAAAAAGATTTAATGGTTATAAATTGAGATATCTTAACTAATTAATTAATTTTATAAATTTAATTGTTTATAAAGTTAATGTTTGAATAAGGTATATTGATTTCTTAGTTCTTCGTTTCCCTTCTTTTCCTTTTCGGGGACGAAAAGTTTTGAGTGGGGGAGAGTGTAACGACCCGTAAATTTCATGGATTTAATTTGGTTAAATTAATAGGTTTGTAATTAAATTTAGTAGAAAAAAATAAAATAAATTAAAACCTACTTATAGTAATTCGAAGTTAATTCAAATGATTCGAAGTAGTGAAAAGAATTTTACCTGTATATAAATTGAATATGATAAATTTAAGGAAAGAATTAAACTGCTCTAATGCAATAAACATTGTTAACAGTAAATGCATATGATAATAAGAACAATTGCAAGTTTTGTATTTAGGGGCGAAATAATATTGGTAGGTAATAATTGTTGTAGAGAATAAATTACAAATGTTATAAATTGTATAATGGTGACAACTATTGTTCGTTAGCAATGCATTTAATTAATAGCGATTAAATGTAATTAATCATTGCCTTTTTGTAAGTTAAGAAAATAACTGAAAATTTTGAAGGTAAAATCAATAGAAAGGTTAACTATATGCATAAGATGGAAAGTTGAATATAATTCTAATAAATGATAATAATGAAAAACGTATACAATCAATGTAGTTAATTAGTAATTACAATGTTGTTGAAAGTAATAAATGTTTCTTGGTTGATAATTTCTAACATAACGGAAAGAGTAAATGTACTCATTAGAATATTAATTGCAATTGGATAGGGATTTTAAGTAACAAATGTTCATGCAAGGTAAGTAATGCTAAATTTAAGTCAATAATAATGAATAGGGATAAATTTAAAAATTTGGAACATATATTATAGATTACCTGCTTATTTGTTAATGGAATTAGAATTTGTAATAAGTGATAATAAAATAAATGAATGTCACACTAATGGAAAATGAAATAACGTCGTGTAAATATTGAGTAATTATAGGGTCATATTTATATAAGCGTTACTTTTATAATTATGATTAATGGTGGAATTAATACGAGAAGTAGGTAAAGCAATAACTATGAAAGTAATACGTTATAAATTGATTATAACCTAAACTTATGTGTAAGTTTGAAATTGAATCTAACCCATTTAATTGGAAAATTATTAAAATAATTTGGATTCAAAGTGTAATAAAAGGATTATTTTAAGAAATTTAAATAAATACCAAAATTGGCGAAATAATTTACACTTAAAAATTTGAGATGGGAATTTATTTAAGGAATTATAAATTAATAAGAAATACAAGATGATAAGATTTATGAATCTTAGAATTTGAAACTTAAATAGTGAGTTAATTGATTTAATTTATAATAATTAGATTTATTGAAAATGAATAAAAATCAAATATTTAACTATTACGTTAATATAAAAATTAAGTTGAAATTGGATAATATCTTGTAATAAATTTAAATCCAATGGTAAACCTTTCTATTTGAAATTTTGAATAGAAATTAGGGGTAAATTCAATTTAATGGAAATTTTGCAAATTTATTTTATAATTTTGAATTTCATGGAATTGAGGATTTCTATTGATTAAATTTTAATTAATTGACTTTTAAAAGAATTGTTAAATCATTGTAAATGTTTGAAAATTTTAAAGTGACAAAGATTGCAAAGTTAAGTAACGCGAAATTGGGTTTAATTAATTTATTTTGAATTTATTTAATTTATATAAAAATAGCCATTTTGGTCACGGACTCGGATTTCGACGAAACCAGTTTCATCGGATCCGTAATAGTGAATTATTATAGGGTTTCAAGTTTCGTAGCGATCAGACTTGTTGTTTGATCGTACGAACGCGAAACGCCTTGAAATCAATTTAATTGAAATCAATTTGGAACTATTGATTTCAACATAACTTCTTCATACGATGGAATTTGGGCGTGAAACTTTTTCCATCGCGTTCAGAATATTTTAAATTACCTATTTTGATATATGGGTTTACCCAATTTCGTTCCGAGATCAGAACGGGCTTTTTAGGCCACGTTAGCGTTAGCACGTATATCCAACCCGATCCATCTATTCAAGTTTCTAACCTACGTATATAAACCCAATTCTAAACCCTAGCCTCTATCTATCCTTATTTGTTGTACGTTCATTTCCTCAACTCTTTCTCTTCCTCAATGGATGCAAAATCTTAGATCCAAACACAATTTCAAAAGTGGAAATTTGCCACAAGGGCCTCTTTAGCAAGAGCAATTAGTTTCTAGGACACACAACTGAAATAATTATTTTTAAGGACAATGCAAAATAATTAATTTCTAAGACCTAAAACCTATGAAATTATGTCCTTGAAAATAATTGGACTGCTGATTTTGTCCTTAGAAGTAATTATTCTGCTGACTTTGTCCTTGAAATTAATTTCTGTGAATGTGTGTCCTAGAAACTAATTGGATCACAAAGTTTGTCCTTCTGGTAAAATGCCTCATTTCAAAATCAAAGTTAAAATTCAAAGTTCTCAGAAAATTCCGGAAAAATTATATGTTGAAGTCCTCAATGAGCATAATCTTGTACTGGAATTCGTTTTTCAATCGGATTGACTGTTTGCCCAGAAATCGAGATTGATTATGGGCCGTTCGTTTTAGGGTTTTGACGATCCGACGGTGGATCGTCACCCGATCTTCGACCAGGAAGTGGCGTTGGGAAGCTAGAGTCGTGCAGTCCACTACAGTGATGTTCGTTCGTGTTATAAGCGTCAAAATTCGCCGAGATTCGCTTTCAGAGGAAATGGCGGCGGAGGTGGTTCCTGACACCTAGGGGGCACGCGCGAGTTCAAGGTGCGGGCGGCCTGAGGTGACTGGAGCAATGGTGAAGGTGGATCGGCGTGGCACGGCGTGTTTTGGTCGGCGTTTGGACGTTGTAGGGGGCGGCTAGGGCTGTTTGTTCGGCTTCGTTTCCTGTAGATGTTTTTGCGCGTGAATGAAGATGGGGATGATGACGTGTCTAGTTGTGATGGTAGGTTATGTTTGTTTGATTTAAATTTTTATTTTATTTTTCAAACGATTAAAAACGTGTAACTTTCTCATATTTACGCGAGATTTTTTTGTTAGGATCGTAATAAAATTCCGGATCTGTTGACACTAGTTTGGACCAATTTGGAGACTGTCCAATTTTTGAGTTTAAGTTGGATTTGAATTCAATTTAAATTCAAAAGGTGAGTGTTTTAACCCACTCACAACTTCTAAAAAAATTTATGTTTGTTAAATTGATTTTAGATATGAGTAGAAATTTATTTATGACTGTTTGGCATGTTTTATTCATTATCTCAGTTAAATCGCATTTATTTAAATTAACTGTGAATTAATTTTATTATTGCGTAAAAATTTGACAGTTAAAATTTATTTATTTGCATATAAACTGCTAGTTAAACAGTATTAAATTTTTTATTCAATATAAACTATTAGTCAATACCTGTATTTATTACATGTTATATTTTATATGCTCTATATTGATGTTTGTTTAAATTGGATGACGATTTGAAATAAATGGTTGATGATTGATATTTGGATGAATGAATGTTTATTTATATTAACTGCAAGTTGTTATGCATTTCATTTCATTCGGGATTGCAGTTTGAAATGATATACAACCGCATTTTTATTATTAAATTGCGGATTGAAATGATAAATATCTGTATCACTTGACCATAGGGTAGAAAATTATATACACGCACCGAGGTATATATATAAAATTATTTTTTGAAAGGATTTTTTGGTTTTGGATAGGATACGGTTTAATAAATATTAATTTTTAACCTTATATAAAATCTTATTTTATGTACATATATGGTTAAATTATTGAATTTAAGCTGTGTAGAAATTTGTCAAATAAAATAAACAAGATGAATAATGGAGTTTGATTATTTATATTATATGGTTAAGTACATGTTAAGATATTGAGAATATATAGAGTTTTTAATGTTTTAAATAAATTTATATTGGGAATTAAGTTGAAAATTTATTTGGAATCGAGCTTAATTAAGAATATAACTTCATAAGTTGATGTAGAATTTATTAACTTGGAATTTTAAAAGGTATGACATGGATTAAATGAATATTTCTAGTATAAATAAATTGGAGGAAATTTTGATAATTAAAAGTAATTTGAGTTCTATTTAAAATGATTTTAGATTTATTATGCCAATATTTCAAAATAAATAATAGGACTTTAAATTGTTGAATAGAAATTTCAAACCTTAGTTCCAATTGTTTAATACTCAAAGTTTGAAATATATTGAAACTGAAGTGGTTTATTGAAACTGAAAGCGATTTAAAATTTATGGACTTTGACTTAATCTTAAATGAAATAAATGGTAAGTCGTGGAAATTATTTCATTTTATAAAGTAATATAAAATCGACTATTTTATTCTGTATACTGTTGAATATCCAAAACCATTCAAGTTTTAGAAGTTATGGTTTTAAAGCTATGAATTTCGAAGTATTATGTTTTGAAAGTTATAATCCTAATGTTTGGTTTCCAGATAATATAAATTTTAAGCAGTATGATTTTGGAAAAAGAAATATATTTGAAATAAAAATGATATTATTGATTTGGGTTTTATAAAATAATATCGAAATGAGTTGTTTTCGAAATGGGAATGATATCGTATTTATGGATTTTGAAATGGATAATTATTTTCTAGTTTTAAAGTATAAACTATTTTAAAGACCGCGGTGTTATAATAACGTTTGGTTGTTGAAGAGACCGGGATCGGAAGTTGGCATACTCTCTGCTAACCCCGAAAACCACTTTAACAACCATTTACGCGGTGGAGATTCCAGAATGAAGTAGGATGGTTGTGGCGTTTCCTTTAAGGTAAATACGTAGACCCGACTCCCGTGAGTTGGCATAAGGTGGCTAAAACAGGAGAGATCGATGGGTTAATAAGGTAGCACCTTTGATCGAACACATCCCTTCGATATTATACTTTGACTTTTGGATTGATTTGGTGGCCACTTTTGATTTTTTTTTGGGGTGTGGCTCGAGGTGGGCGGTAGCTGCAAGCTACGCGTTACCACCGACCTGGAAGCGTAATTGGTATATCTATCCTAGCATTGCCTAGTTGTTCCGCGTCACCTACCCTATCGCGCCTTGTACGAGTTTGGTTTTCTCTCGTAGCCCATGTGGTATCCTCTGGTGGCTTCCCGATCATGAGGGACTATGATATTGGATGGACTACTGGGACTATTACGTGTTAAGGGCTATATGAGTAACCCCTTAATGCTAAAAATAAAGTAAGTTTATTTTATAAATAGACACTATTATAATAGCGAAATATACTACATAGTAAATAGTTTAACGGATCCTTAGAAGATGTAAATCCCGAGCATCTCTTGAGTTACTGCACTCATATTTATTTCTGTTAATTTAACTCACATAAGATCTTTTAGTTCTGACTCGAGTGTTTTGTCTTTTCAATTCGCTCGGGTCAGTCCGAGCGTTTCGGGATTTGAAGACTTTATTTCTGGAGGAAGAAGACGAAGATTTCATTACTAATACTATTATATATTATATTCCACTACACTATTTAATTCCGCTGCATCGATTATGATTGGTATGTGAACTCTGATATTTATTGTATAAAAAAGAATCAAATGTTTGTAAACAGTTTATGAACTGTATATTTATTATTATATTTTATCCTTCCGCTGTGAGATTCTATTTTGTTTTTTTTTCTTTCCTTATTTTTCCTTATTTACCCCATAACAATCCGCCCTTCCGTATGGTTTGAATTGGCACGTGTGTCCATTTAAAGCGCGCGAAAAGGCTGCACGTTACATGATTGTATACTATGTAATATCTTATATTATTAATATAATTTATTCGTTCCGCTGTTGAGATTCTGATGTTGCTTCTTCTTCCTTCTCTATGTTTTCTATTTTCTATCCCTTTCTTTCTTATTAACGATGCGTCATTCTGTGGAGATGAATGGCGGATCATTACAGTCATAGCATCCTATACACCAACCAGAATTTATAAATACAAACGGAACAAATTAACACAATATTAAAAACCTTTTATAACACTAACAAATACACTCTCTCATATATATACACACTCAACGACTCATCATAGGGTATTACTATCCTATAAATAAAGAGTCAGACCCCACAAAGCTATAGTTTATCGCTAAACCAAAGCTATGATACTAAATGTAACATCCGCATCTTTTTGTACGCTTTAAATCGACAATAAACCACACCCGTCAGACTTAAACAATACAGAAGGGCAGATTGTTATTGCGATGAATAAGAAAAAGCAGAGAAAGAATAAAAGAAAACAAAACAATCTTGCAGCGGAACGACAAAATAAAATAATCAAATAATAGATCACGAAGTAGTTTACAAAACATTTGATTACACTAATACAATATAGAATCATAATTACACATATCAGAGAATAATAATTAACAATGCAGCGGAACAGTATGAATGTAGTGGAATAATATAAATAATAATTGTAATACAGTCTTCGTCTTCGTCTTCGTCCTCCAAAAATAAAGTCTTCAAATCCTGAAATGCTCAGGCTGACCAGAGCGAATTGAAAAGATAAAACACTCAAGTCAGAACTAAAAGATCTTATGTGAGTTAAATCAACATAAATAAATATGAATGGAATGGCGTCAGAGATGTTATGGAATTTGAAATCTCCTATCCAATGTCAACGTGAGTGCGGTAACTTAAGAGATGCTCGGGATTCACATCACCTAAGGATTCGTTAAACTATTTAATATGTAGTAATATTTCGCTATTATAATAATGTCTATTAGTAAAATAAACTAACTTTAAAATAGCATTAAGGGGTGACACAATATTCCCCTTAACACGCAATAGTGCCAATAGTCTATAATGTACCTGCATATCACCTGATCGGGAAACTACGAGAAGATACTCCATAGGTATGATACAAATCAAACACGTACACGGCTCGCTAGGGTATGTGACACGGCACACAAGGCAATACCAGGGTAGATATACTAATTACGAGCACGGATTGGTGGTGACGCATAGCGCGCAGCTACCGCCCACTTCGAGCTACACCCCCAAAAATCAAAGGGCCCCAATAAATCACAGAGTAATAGAATGGTAATGAAGAAGTGTGTCCGATAAGAGGGGCTAACTCACTGGCCCGAGATCGCTCCTGTTTTAGCCACCATAAGCCAATTCACGGGAGTCGGGTCCACGTAATTACCTCAAAGGAAACATCACCACCATCCTACATCATTCTGGAATCTCCACCGTGTACACAGTTGTTAAAGTGGTTTTTGGATTTGGCGGAGAGTATGAAAACTTCCAATCTCGGTCTCTTTAACAACCAAACGTTATTATAACACCACGGTCATTTCAAAATAATTATACTTCAAAACCAGAATATACTATCCATTTCAAAACCATATAAATACGATATCATTTCCCTTTTCAAAACCAAATCAATATGATATCATTTTTATTTCAAATATATCCTTTCTAAAACCATAACACTTTCAAAGTTATAATATTTTGAAACCAAATACTTGAAATATAATGTAACGTCCCGCCTTTTCATACGCTTCAAATCGACACACGTGCCAATTCAAACCATACGGAAGAGCGGATTGTTATGGGGTAAATAAGAAAAACAGAGAAGAAATAAAATAAACAGAATCTCACAGCGGAAGGATAAAATATAATAATCAATATATAGTTCATAAAACTGTTTACAAACATTTGCTTCTACTTATTACCATAAATATCAGAGTTCACATACCAATAAATCTCAATACAGCAAAATTAAATGGTGTAGTGAAATAATAGTAGATAATAGTAATACAAATCTTCGTCTTCGTCCTCCAGAGCTAAAACTTCAAATCCTGAAACACTCGGACTGAGCCGAGCGAATTGAAAAGACAAAACACTCGAGTCAGAACTAAAAGATCTTATGTAAGTTAAACTAACAGAAATAAATATGAGTGCAGTAACTCAAGAGATGCTCGGGATTTACATCTCTTAAGGATCCGTTAAACTATTTACTATGTAGCATATTTCGCTATTATAATAGTGTCTATAGTAAAATAAACATACTTTTAAATAGCATTAAGGCTTTACATTTTCCACCTTAACACGTAATAGTCCCAGTAGTCCATCCAATATCATAGTCCCTCCTGATCGAGAAGCCACCAGAGGATACCACACGGGCTACGGGAGAAATCCAAACTCGTACAAGGCGCGATAGGATAGGTGACATGACACAACTAGGCAATGCCAGGGTAGATATACAAATCACGCTTCCGGGTCGGTGGTAACGCGTAGCGCGCAGCTACCGCCCACCTAGAGCCACACCCCCAAATAGAATCAAAAGTGGCCACCGAAACAATCCAAAAGTCAAAGTATAATATCGAAGGGATGTGTCCGATCAAAGGTGCTACATTATTAACCCGTCAATCGCTCCTGTTTTAGTCACCTTATGCCAACTCACGGGAGTTGGGTCCATGTATTTACCTTACAAGAAACGCCGCCACCATCCTACTTCATTCTGCAATCTCCACCGCGTACACGGTTGTTAAAGTGGTTTTCGGAGTTGGCAGAGAGTATGACAACTTCCGATCCCGGTCTCTTCAACAACCAAACGTTATTATAACACCGCGGTCTTTTAAAAATAATTTATACTTTAAAACCAGAATAAAATTTTCCATTTCAAAACCCATAAATACGATATCATTCCCTTTTTAAAACCCAAATAAAAATGATATCATTTTATTTCATATATATTTCTTTTCCAAAATCATGCCGCTTTTAAAATTTATAATACCTCAAAACCAAATATTTGAATTTTAACTTTCAACATAATACTTCGAAATCCATAGTTGTAAAACCTTAACTTTAAAACTTAAATGGTTTGGACATTCAACAATATATAAAATAAAACAGTTGAATTTAAAATTTCTTTAAAAATAAACAAATTCCACTCCTTCATAATTTTTATTCACTTTAATTCCAGTCTAAACCCATAACTTTTAGATTCCCTTTCAGTTTAAGTAAAACACTTCGATTTCAATATTTTCTAACTTTGAGTATTTAATGAATTTCAAAACTAAGGTTGTGAATTTAAATCAACAATTCATTTTCCTATTATTTAGTTTGAAAGGTTTACATGATAAATCCATAACCATTTAAAATAAACTAAATTTATTTACACTAAAAATTTCCTTCCATTTATTTATACTAAAATTATTTATTAAATCCCATTATAAATATCATACCTTTAAAATTTCTAATTTTAACAAGTTAACATCAACTTATGGAGTTAAATTTTCAAATAAGCTCAATTTATATTAAATTTCAAATTTATCTTTCAATCTTTATTGATTTAAAACATTTAACTCTATATATATACACACACACAAGATCTTAAACATGTACTTAAATGTATAACATAAATTATCAAATGTCATTTTTCAACTTATTCATTTTTATTTAACAGATTTATGCATAACTTAAATTCAACAATTTAACTATGTATGTATATATAAAATATATTTATATCATATCCAAATTTAATATTTATTTAACCATATCATATCCAAACCATAAAATAATTTCAAAAATAAATTTTATATGTAACGCCCCGGGAATTTTCGACTTTCGAAAATTCAACATCGATACTCACTTTATCGACTGCCGAGAAATCGAAGGCCGAAAACCCGGAATGTTATGGGTTTTAAAAAAGAATTTAAGAAAAAGGAAGAAGAAGAGAGAAAAAGGTAGAAGATAGAGAGAAAAGAGAAAACAGAAGATAGAAAATTTTAAAATAGAAGAAAATAGAACGGAATAGGAAACAACAGAACAACATCAGAATCTCACAATTCGCAGCGGAACAACATATAATAATAAATGAATAATCTTTAAACAAAGAACTGTATCAGTTATTACATTTCATCATATTACATTACATCATATCATCAGAGTGTACAACAACAACAAACAGTGCAGCGGAAAAAGAAATACTATATGGTAGTAATACGTCATGCCATCCAGCTTGCCTCCAGCAACTCCAGAATATCCTGATAAACCTAACTCTTAACTGCCCGTGTTGAAATTGGTGGGCACCCAGAGTTTAGGAAGGAAAACAATAAACTCCAAGTCAGTCATGTGACTGGTGTGAGAACTCAAAACAGTTTATTTATCTTTAAAATCAAAATAGAGGAATATTTTTAAATTCAATTCGCAATGCTTTTAAAAATGAGACTACCATAAGGCCTCCCGCACACACACACAATGCAAACGCAGAATCGGAGGAGATTTCTCCTTATGATAGTCAAAGATGCTTGATACGCATTTAAAAGAACATTTGATATTATTGTTAGTGTATAGTGTAGGGAAAATTCATTTCGAAAGTAGAATATAAATCTTAGCCAACATACGACCATTATCGTATGCCTACTATAGCTAACTATGTTCAATAGCAGGTTACCGCCACATTCCATAGCAGGTTCTACAACTAAAACCGTACAAGTCTCGTATTGTTTCTTTGGATTTCCAACGAATGATCAGGCCAAGGAACTTCCCATTGCCACATGAGAATGCCTCTGGATGGACATCCCCGAGAACCAAACCGGATCTCTACCAACACAAGGCCGGGTTACCCCTAACTGAGTAACAACTGACCGAATATGCCATCCCCCGGTCCTTTGGGACCTTTATCACCGAGCGCTCGTAATCAATTCACACAATCATAACAAAGTGTTTTCAACATGAGTAAGTATCTGGGCTCCATACCATGATACCACCCTTTTCCAGAAGGAAATGGACACATCCTAAAGGGTGCTACCCCTCATAACCTTGCTGCTTCTTTCCTGTTTTGACCATTCACGGGGTGTGAGGCTCGACGAATTCACGTCCACAAAAACATACTTTATACAAAAGCCATGCTTTGGGTCAACAAATGATCAACACAATGATCACAAGGATAGACGATCAAATAAACGATCCTATCACAAATAATCAACACAATGATCATTTCAGCATCACTCAGCATGTCACATTACCAAATTGGGAATATATCGCTGATAACATTCAACTATATAACCTCTGAGCTCGTACGTCTCAGAGAAGGGTGTTAAGCTAAAAGAATAAATTCTTCGCCACCAACAGAAATATATTTGAAAGAAATCGGCTTTATATCTCAACTTGTAATGTCGGACACACAATCCATACAAGTCTGTTCCGGGCTCGAACAAAACCGAAGGCACTTACAAAGAAGTCCTTGCAATCCGGATATTCACAATCCTGATCGGATTCACCATCACATATGGAGAACTCTATACCGGAGCAACTCGGTGCAGAGTAAATCGACAGGTCATCCTATCGCTCTCGCAAATACCGGGTCTTCAACACCGATCTTCAAATGCAATTCATAACGACGTATCACATATTCGGAATGGGTTATACGACCCCATGGTCCTTTCCCGGTTAACCCGAATAGTGAGCGCTTATTTAAAAATAAGTGTAGCATTCACATTCAAACAAATCACATCAATTACCCATTCAAAGGGAAATATTGATAGTCGGTTATTGAACTATCACTGGATATGCACACATCACCAGTTTCCAAATAATTTTCCAAATTATTTATTTTCCAAAATATCTTCACTAGATATATAATTTCATACTTCAAAAATAAATCAATATTTATTTTTAAACAAATTCCACTTTCACATATAAATTCCATAATGAATTTATATTTCAAAATATCCATGCATATACAATTTCAATTATCCATTTCAATTTATCTTCAAAAAGATAAATTTTAATTATTCACTTCATATTGGAAAACATTTCCATACTTATTAAATAAGTAATTCACGAATTTTATTTATTTTCAACACTTAGAAAATATTCAATATACTTCAATCGAAATTAAGTATATATTTCATTCTATTAAGGAAATCATTCTCTTAAACATATTTATTTGGGCCAAAACGAATGTTGCGTAAAACATTGTTACGACAACCCAAAATCACTAGTATAGAGATTCGAAATTAAAATAGATATATAAATCCCAATACTATTCAAAACATTTCCTTTCGGAAATCATTTACTATAACAACAGTGTTATAGTCTACTATTTCCTTCTATTTCTCGAAAACGTCTATTTCAACAATAAATGTTGAAATCTATGGTTTCGAATCTCAACACAATTAAAACTTCGTTAGATCGTTTTAATTCTATTTGAAATATCACATTCAAAACAATTTCTTTAACGTGTTATTCACTATTCAAAAACGTGAATAAACTTCGTTAACAAATTTCATTCTTTTATTCATTTCAATTCAAAGGATTATTCACTATTCAAAAATGTGAATATAACTCCATTAAATAAGTTATGACAATTAACTTATCAGAATAAGTTGTTTGCGGATTTATAAAACAACGTTTATAAATTCCATTTCTATTTATTTATAAAAACTTCCTTTTTATAAATTCCTTTATTAACCTATTCCAGTTTATAACTAAATTATAAACTAAACGTTCATATTATAAGTTAAATACTTATAATTTATTCGTTTACTAAAATCGTTCTTTTGAACTTCATAATTATAAATCTTATAACTTATAAGATTCGTTTATTTATCAAAACTCCATTCTTTCAATAACTTTATAAATTTTATAAACCTACTGTTTATAAAATTTCATTTATAACTTCACTGTTTATAATCCTATAAATTTCATTCATTAATGAAATTCATTTTTACTTCATTCAAACACTTATAAAAACTCGTTTTATAATGTCAATATTTCAATTTATAAATATCTATTTATAAATCTCTTAACATAAATCAATTTATATTATTCTTCTAAAACGTCTTTAAATTCCTTTATAATTTCACCATTCTCTTGATTTATAAAATAATCAAATTTTATAAATCCTATATTTAAACTTTTATAATATGTTCAAAAATCCAATTTAAACTATTTTATAAAAATCATTAATTCACATTTCTCAAAAATCAGCTTTTAACTATATTCTCACCAAAATCATAACTTTATAACTTTGAAAATTATAACGTTTATTTATTTAAAATGGATCAATTCCAAAAATATAGTATATTTTCAAAAATCACTTTATAATCATTTTAAAATTCCAAAACTTGGGTCCAATGATGCTACATACCAAATAGTCAATCACGACAACAACGATATCATATATCGATATGATAATCAATCAAATATCAAAATATCTGAAATTAAATAAATACTGTTGAGGAATCCAGTTGGATCCCTCCAACCTGTTTCCTGCATCCACAAACATTAGCACAATACCAATTTCGCTCCAGTACGAAATTATCGCGGTATATGTTCTTATTAAATATTATCCGCTTAATAACGGCGCAATAGGGTCTCATCCGCTAAAAAATACGGGAAATCAATCAACTGCAATATATACATATGCCAATATATATATATTGATATTATTTATAATACCAATTTCACTGTTTATGAAATATTCGCGGTATATGTTTTTAATAAATAACATCCGCTTACTAACGGCGTATAATGTCTATTTTAACAATCAATAGATATCAATCAACATTCAAACATGCATTCAAATATTTTAAATCTAACTATTTAAAATAAAATCGAAACTGATTCGATTGAGTGAGAAGTTCTCACCTTGATTTTATATTCCGTTTTAGCGATTTATTTCGAATAAAATTAAACGGACGTTTAATTTTACCCAAAATTATCACTAACTCCAAACGACTCCAAACCAACTCCATCGCGTAGTGCTCGTCCATACGATTCCAACGCAACTGGTTTCGCGCGTTTTCGACCTCGTATGAAAAAGTTATGAATTTATGAAGTTTGTACACGATTTATATAAACTAATTTCAACATAACTAAAATATTTATAACCTAAAATAAATCACAGCCCTCCATCACAACCCCAACCACATCTGGACCGTTCCCCTTCATCTCCTTCCCCACGCATATGCACAGGTCGAGGCCGCACATATAGAAACCCATTTTGCAATTTAGGGTTAAAAATCGCCACCTCCACATCGAGTTCTAGCATGATCAGGATACACCATCGCGCTCGCGCCCCCCGGCACCACCCACGCCCAGAGACCGGCCACGCGCGCACCCCCCCAGTGCCTCGAAAAGCGTGCGCAACACCCCAGGGACGCGGGCCTGTAGCTCCCTCCACACGACTCCGTTTCCGATCATAACCGTTGAATCTCTCCGTCTCGATATGCTCTACGTTTTGTTAGTTGGAGCCTTCATCTAATTTCGCCGAGATTGGGAGGAAAACGTGGAGGAAGAAGGTGAACTGCTGGCCGTTCAGTTTTAGGGCCGGCTAGGGTTTTGTTTTTATTTTATTTTTTTATTTTTGTGAAGGGGTAGGGCTATTTATAAGAGAACGAGCGACACTATTCATCCCGGAAATTCCGAACTCCGATTTACGCGCCGTAACTAGCGTTTCTAGGGTTTACCCCGCGTTCCGGACACAATGGAACAGGTTTCGGAAGCTAATTCGGAAGTATGTGCGAGTTATGGCTGTAAACGCTCAATTTGAATTAAACCGATTTAAGTCGATTTCTAGGCGTTTTAATTTGTACAGGACAAACGGTAAATCCAATTGACTTGAAATTTGAAACCTTACAATAATATCACATTACGGATCCGATGAAACTGGTTTCGTCGAAATCCGAGACTTTTTGAAAAATGGCTATTTTAGCTCGTCAAATTTAAATTAAAAATAAATCGATGCGTTTCGAGCTGCCACGATCAAACGGTAACTCCGATTGACACGAAATTTGAAATCCGGTAATAACTAACTATTACGGATCCAATGGAACTGGTTTCGTTCAATTCTGAGACTGTTCAAAAATTGACTATTTTCACTAGTCGATTTAAATATTAAAATATTCAATTTTCACAAATTAACTTTAAATTCGATTTTAAAAGTTCTAAAATATTGTTCTAACTTCAATATGATAAAATAAAATTTTACAAATCATTTTCTATCATTTTTAACTATATTTCCAATTATTTCCATAATTTAACGTATTAAATTATCGATTTAATTATCCAATTAAATCCAAAAATTCAAATAAAAATTTATTTGACTTAAAAATTCACTTATTAATATTTAAAATTAATTAAATATTCAAATTTTAATTATCAAAAATTCTGGGTCGTTACAATCTTCCCCACTTAAAAGAATTTCGCCCTCGAAATTATCAAGTAAGAAAGTTACAGAATCTATTAATTTTCCCAAAATTCATAATTAAACTTCTTACAATACTTTACTAAGTTTTAAATCATACTTAGTTATCTTTTCAAAAACAACTACTATTGTTTAACTTTCAATTCTAAATCAAAGTTAATAGTTTTCAAAATTTTCCAATTTTCTCAAATTTTTTTCTAACGCCTTAAATTTTCGGAAAAATTTGCCATAGTCTCCTTTGCGCGGCTCGATCCGAAAAAAAAATGACAGTATATATATCACAAATATACATCTCATCAAGTAATGAGGCATCCCGCAGGGAAAAAAAGTGTAAAAGTGCGATATTTAATCCGAGATATGTACCTTATATTTTATTAGCGAGCATATACGGCTAATATAGCGCTAAGGCGAGCTCCAAATGCGAAGCAAACGCGATCCGCACCTACTAATCACTCAACAAACAACATGAGAATCATGCATATAGACAATAATCTCAATATACAACGTATAGCAACATAATAACTACATAATATAGCAAATGCAATTAAAGCAACAAATGCAAACATCAACCAACTATCATTCATAACCAATAATATTCATTCATATTCTCATTCATATTCAATGAATTGGTTTTCACTCTAAATCATATTTGATTTATCAACATTGGATTTTATCAACATTCATTCTTATTCAATTTTAATTAGTTTATATTCACTAATTAAATCCAATTCACGTTCAATTCTATTCAAATTTATTTACTTTCAATTTGAATTCAATTACATAGCTTCAAATTTCATTAACACTTAATGAATTATATACAATCAATCAACTAACAATCATATAACAACCAAAGTATATTCATTTCAACCAAATTCCTTTGTTTATATTCATTCTCATTCAATTTATTCAACTTCCAATAACATTAGATTTTAATGAGTTAACACTTATATTCATTATTCCATATCCAATTTAATTTACATTTAATTGATTAATCATTCAATCCATTAATTCAATTCAATTTCTAAAGTTGAATTCTATTACATAACTTAAGTTTATATTTATCACTTCACTTTACTAATTTACTTTGATACTAATATCAACTTCATTCAACATAATTTAAGTTATATTTCCATTTCTAAAGTAAATTTCCATTTAACTTTAAATTCATTTTCATTTACAACTCATATTCATAAATATATTCATATAGTTTCACTTCTTATATATATAAGTTTATTTCACAATTGTAAATTACTTTAATTATAATTTAACTCTTATAATTCTTTATACTTATACAATTATTCTTTATTTAGATTATTCAAACAACCTAACAATCAACTTATATACCTTTAATAATTCTGAAAAATTATTCCTTTTATATATAAAATATACTCAAGGTAAAATTATTTTATTTACCCAATTTAAAAAAATCAATACTGTGTCGAATTGTTCTATTCAAGTGTTTAGAAACCCCTTCGGCATAGTCTTGCGGACCACGCTGACGAAAGTTCATATGCCACTCAATAAACCAATCATCACAATATAAAACAATTTTATATATTCACTAACAAATACGCTCTCATAGCTATTATTACACTCAAACTCATTCTAGAGTACTACTGACTCTATCCCTAATGAGTAATACCCAACAGAACCATGGTTGTCGCTTAACCATAAGCTCTGATACCAGATGTAACGCCCCGGGAATTTTCGACTTTCGAAAATTCAACATCGATACTCACTTTATCGACTGCCGAGAAATCGAAGGCCGAAAACCCGGAATGTTATGGGTTTTAAAAAAGAATTTAAGAAAAAGGAAGAAGAAGAGAGAAAAAGGTAGAAGATAGAGAGAAAAGAGAAAACAGAAGATAGAAAATTTTAAAATAGAAGAAAATAGAACGGAATAGGAAACAACAGAACAACATCAGAATCTCACAATTCGCAGCGGAACAACATATAATAATAAATGAATAATCTTTAAACAAAGAACTGTATCAGTTATTACATTTCATCATATTACATTACGTCATATCATCAGAGTGTACAACAACAACAAACAGTGCAGCGGAAAAAGAAATACTATATGGTAGTAATACGTCATGCCATCCAGCTTGCCTCCAGCAACTCCAGAATATCCAGAATATCCTGATAAACCTAACTCTTAACTGCCCGTGTTGAAATTGGTGGGCACCCAGAGTTTAGGAAGGAAAACAATAAACTCCAAGTCAGTCATGTGACTGGTGTGAGAACTCAAAACAGTTTATTTATCTTTAAAATCAAAATAGAGGAATATTTTTAAATTCAATTCGCAATGCTTTTAAAAATGAGACTACCATAAGGCCTCCCGCACACACACACAATGCAAACGCAGAATCGGAGGAGATTTCTCCTTATGATAGTCAAAGATGCTTGATACGCATTTAAAAGAACATTTGATATTATTGTTAGTGTATAGTGTAGGGAAAATTCATTTCGAAAGTAGAATATAAATCTTAGCCAACATACGACCATTATCGTATGCCTACTATAGCTAACTATGTTCAATAGCAGGTTACCGCCACATTCCATAGCAGGTTCTACAACTAAAACCGTACAAGTCTCGTATTGTTTCTTTGGATTTCCAACGAATGATCAGGCCAAGGAACTTCCCATTGCCACATGAGAATGCCTCTGGATGGACATCCCCGAGAACCAAACCGGATCTCTACCAACACAAGGCCGGGTTACCCCTAACTGAGTAACAACTGACCGAATATGCCATCCCCCGGTCCTTTGGGACCTTTATCACCGAGCGCTCGTAATCAATTCACACAATCATAACAAAGTGTTTTCAACATGAGTAAGTATCTGGGCTCCATACCATGATACCACCCTTTTCCAGAAGGAAATGGACACATCCTAAAGGGTGCTACCCCTCGTAACCTTGCTGCTTCTTTCCTGTTTTGACCATTCACGGGGTGTGAGACTCGACGAATTCACGTCCACAAAAACATACTTTATACAAAAGCCATGCTTTGGGTCAACAAATGATCAACACAATGATCACAAGGATAGACGATCAAATAAACGATCCTATCACAAATAATCAACACAATGATCATTTCAGCATCACTCAGCATGTCACATTACCAAATTGGGAATATATCGCTGATAACATTCAACTATATAACCTCTGAGCTCGTACGTCTCAGAGAAGGGTGTTAAGCTAAAAGAATAAATTCTTCGCCACCAACAGAAATATATTTGAAAGAAATCGGCTTTATATCTCAACTTGTAATGTCGGACACACAATCCATAAAAGTCTGTTCCGGGCTCGAACAAAACTGAAGGCACTTACAAAGAAGTCCTTGCAATCCGGATATTCACAATCCTGATCGGATTCACCATCACATATGGAGAACTCTATACCGGAGCAACTCGGTGCAGAGTAAATCGACAGGTCATCCTATCGCTCTCGCAAATACCGGGTCTTCAACACCGATCTTCAAATGCAATTCATAACGACGTATCACATATTCGGAATGGGTTATACGACCCCATGGTCCTTTCCCGGTTAACCCGAATAGTGAGCGCTTATTTAAAAATAAGTGTAGCATTCACATTCAAACAAATCACATCAATTACCCATTCAAAGGGAAATATTGATAGTCGGTTATTGAACTATCACTGGATATGCACACATCACCAGTTTCCAAATAATTTTCCAAATTATTTATTTTCCAAAATATCTTCACTAGATATATAATTTCATACTTCAAAAATAAATCAATATTTATTTTTAAACAAATTCCACTTTCACATATAAATTCCATAATGAATTTATATTTCAAAATATCCATGCATATACAATTTCAATTATCCATTTCAATTTATCTTCAAAAAGATAAATTTTAATTATTCACTTCATATTGGAAAACATTTCCATACTTATTAAATAAGTAATTCACGAATTTTATTTATTTTCAACACTTAGAAAATATTCAATATACTTCAATAGAAATTAAGTATATATTTCATTCTATTAAGGAAATCATTCTCTTAAACATATTTATTTGGGCCAAAACGAATGTTGCGTAAAACATTGTTACGACAACCCAAAATCACTAGTATAGGGATTCGAAATTAAAATAGATATATAAATCCCAATACTATTCAAAACATTTCCTTTCGGAAATCATTTACTATAACAACAGTGTTATAGTCTACTATTTCCTTCTATTTCTCGAAAACGTCTATTTCAACAATAAATGTTGAAATCTATGGTTTCGAATCTCAACACAATTAAAACTTCGTTAGATCGTTTTAATTCTATTTGAAATATCACATTCAAAACAATTTCTTTAACGTGTTATTCACTATTCAAAAACGTGAATAAACTTCGTTAACAAATTTCATTCTTTTATTCATTTCAATTCAAAGGATTATTCACTATTCAAAAATGTGAATATAACTCCATTAAATAAGTTATGACAATTAACTTATCAGAATAAGTTGTTTGCGGATTTATAAAACAACGTTTATAAATTCCATTTCTATTTATTTATAAAAACTTCCTTTTTATAAATTCCTTTATTAACCTATTCCAGTTTATAACTAAATTATAAACTAAACGTTCATATTATAAGTTAAATACTTATAATTTATTCGTTTACTAAAATCGTTCTTTTGAACTTCATAATTATAAATCTTATAACTTATAAGATTCGTTTATTTATCAAAACTCCATTCTTTCAATAACTTTATAAATTTTATAAACCTACTGTTTATAAAATTTCATTTATAACTTCACTGTTTATAATCCTATAAATTTCATTCATTAATGAAATTCATTTTTACTTCATTCAAACACTTATAAAAACTCGTTTTATAATGTCAATATTTCAATTTATAAATATCTATTTATAAATCTCTTAACATAAATCAATTTATATTATTCTTCTAAAACGTCTTTAAATTCCTTTATAATTTCACCATTCTCTTGATTTATAAAATAATCAAATTTTATAAATCCTATATTTAAACTTTTATAATATGTTCAAAAATCCAATTTAAACTATTTTATAAAAATCATTAATTCACATTTCTCAAAAATCAGCTTTTAACTATATTCTCACCAAAATCATAACTTTATAACTTTGAAAATTATAACGTTTATTTATTTAAAATGGATCAATTCCAAAAATATAGTATATTTTCAAAAATCACTTTATAATCATTTTAAAATTCCAAAACTTGGGTCCAATGATGCTACATACCAAATAGTCAATCACGACAACAACGATATCATATATCGATATGATAATCAATCAAATATCAAAATATCTGAAATTAAATAAATACTGTTGAGGAATCCAATTGGATCCCTCCAACCTGTTTCCTGCATCCACAAACATTAGCACAATACCAATTTCGCTCCAGTACGAAATTATCGCGGTATATGTTCTTATTAAATATTATCCGCTTAATAACGGCGCAATAGGGTCTCATCCGCTAAAAAATACGGGAAATCAATCAACTGCAATATATACATATGCCAATATATATATATTGATATTATTTATAATACCAATTTCACTGTTTATGAAATATTCGCGGTATATGTTTTTAATAAATAACATCCGCTTACTAACGGCGTATAATGTCTATTTTAACAATCAATAGATATCAATCAACATTCAAACATGCATTCAAATATTTTAAATCTAACTATTTAAAATAAAATCGAAACTGATTCGATTGAGTGAGAAGTTCTCACCTTGATTTTATATTCCGTTTTAGCGATTTATTTCGAATAAAATTAAACGGACGTTTAATTTTACCCAAAATTATCACTAACTCCAAACGACTCCAAACCAACTCCATCGCATAGTGCTCGTCCATACGATTCCAACGCAACTGGTTTCGCGCGTTTTCGACCTCTTATGAAAAAGTTATGAATTTATGAAGTTTGTACACGATTTATATAAACTAATTTCAACATAACTAAAATATTTATAACCTAAAATAAATCACAGCCCTCCATCACAACCCCAACCACATCTGGACCGTTCCCCTTCATCTCCTTCCCCACGCATATGCACAGGTCGAGGCCGCACATATAGAAACCCATTTTGCAATTTAGGGTTAAAAATCGCCACCTCCACATCGAGTTCTAGCATGATCAGGATACACCATCGCGCTCGCGCCCCCCGGCACCACCCACACCCAGAGACCGGCCACGCGCGCACCCCCCCAGTGCCTCGAAAAGCGTGCACAACACCCCAGGGACGCGGGCCTGTAGCTCCCTCCACACGACTCCGTTTCCGATCATAACCGTTGAATCTCTCCGTCTCGATATGCTCTACGTTTTGTTAGTTGGAGCCTTCATCTAATTTCGCCTAGATTGGGAGGAAAACGTGGAGGAAGAAGGTGAACTGCTGGCCGTTCAGTTTTAGGGCCGGCTAGGGTTTTGTTTTTATTTTTTTTTAATTTTTTTGTGAAGGGGTAGGGCTATTTATAAGAGAACGAGCGACACTATTCATCCCGGAAATTCCGAACTCCGATTTACGCGCCGTAACCAGCGTTTCTAGGGTTTACCCCACGTTCCGGACACAATGGAACAGGTTTCAGAAGCTAATTCGGAAGTATGTGCGAGTTATGGCTGTAAACGCTCAATTTGAATTAAACCGATTTAAGTCGATTTCTAGGCGTTTTAATTTGTACAGGACAAACGGTAAATCCAATTGACTTGAAATTTGAAACCTTACAATAATATCACATTACGGATCCGATGAAACTGGTTTCGTCGAAATCCGAGACCTTTTGAAAAATGGCTATTTTAGCTCGTCAAATTTAAATTAAAAATAAATCGATGCGTTTCGAGCTGCCACGATCAAACGGTAACTCCGATTGACACGAAATTTGAAATCCGGTAATAACTAACTATTACGGATCCAATGGAACTGGTTTCGTTCAATTCTGAGACTGTTCAAAAATTGACTATTTTCACTAGTCGATTTAAATATTAAAATATTCAATTTTCACAAATTAACTTTAAATTCGATTTTAAAAGTTCTAAAATATTGTTCTAACTTCAATATGATAAAATAAAATTTTACAAATCATTTTCTATCATTTTTAACTATATTTTCAATTATTTCCATAATTTAACGTATTAAATTATCGATTTAATTATCCAATTAAATCCAAAAATTCAAATAAAAATTTATTTGACTTAAAAATTCACTTATTAATATTTAAAATTAATTAAATATTCAAATTTTAATTATCAAAAATTCTGGGTCGTTACATTATATATATACCGCGGTGCCTGTATATAATTTTCTATCCTATGGTCAAGTGATACGGATATTTATCATTTCAATCCGCAATTTAAAAATAAAAATGCGGTTGTATATCATTTCAAACCGCAATCCCGAATGAAATGAAAATGCATCATAACTTGCAGTTTATATAAGATAGAACACATCATTCATTCACCCAATATCAATCATCAACCAATTTATTTCAATCATCATTAATTTATTTCAATCATCGTCAATTTAAACAAACATCAATATATAGCATATGCAATATAACAAGAAATAATGACAGTTATTAACTAACAGTTTATATTCAAAATAAATTTAATAACTGTTTAACTAGCAGTTTTATGCAAGTAAATAAATTTTAACTGTCAAATTTATATGCAATTATAAAATTAATTAACAGTCAAATTAAATAAATGCGATTTAACAGAGATGATGAATAAAACATGCCAAACAGTCATAAATAAATTTCTACTCATATCTAAAACCAATTTAACAACATAAGAAATCTTAGAAGTTGTGAGTGGGTTAAAACACTCACCTTTTGGATTTAAATTGAATTAAAATCCAATTTAAACCCAAAAATTCAACAGCCTCAAAATCTGCACAAACTAGCGTCAAAATGTCATAAATCTCAATACGATCCTTCAAAAAAAAATCGTGCGTAAATCGGACATTGTATGCGAAAGTTATTCAATTTATAAGATGACCATTGCCATAATAAAGTGTATATATATATAGTGATATTAAAATAAATACCAAATTTCACGTTTTGGGATAAGGCGACTGGGGTACATGCTAACAAGGTGGTAGCAAGGATTGGGTGAGGTGGAGAGGCTTTCACGCAACTCAAAGCTTCAAGAAGGATTAGGAAAAAGTGTTGCAATCAGGTGAGGGAGAAAATGAAATAGGGTCATGTTTGCATAATGAAGTTCAGTGAGATTGGAAAATTGAAATGAGGTTAATGGAGGATGGAACCAATGAAATGAATGCTTCAGGTAGCAAAAATGAAAATTTATACATTTCAAACAAAGAGGTGGTAATGAATAAATATAAAGTAACAAATGGACCAGTTGTACTAAAACTTTGAGATCCAATTTCAAAACGTCTACTCCGCTAAATTAATTTCTATTAACCCTAACTATACACCTTATTAACACCCAATTAAATTTTATTAACACATTAAATAAAATGTAACACACCAATTAATGCCACTGGGGACCACCACTGCACACAATAAAAGATGAACCGAGACTGGAAGTTCAAATTTAAAAACGGCGTTTTTCTAAGCGCGCAATCACGATTCAAAATATTAAATTTACTTTAAAATATAAGGTTAGCATTAAAATCACTTCTATACAGCCTCTGATTGTTATAAAATGAATGTAAAATTTTGTTTCAAAATTCAAATTTTTCCTTTTTTATAAAAATTTACTTATCTTTAAAATGAAACGTTCATTTTATTTTTCTCAAACTGTTCTTTTATTTTCATTAAAAATGCTCTTTCTATTTAACCCAAAAATGTACGTTTCTTATATTAATTGCCATAAATTTCAATTAACTTCTCTTCCCTTTTAATTCAAAGATTCCTCATATGGATTAGACGTTGCAAATTCCACACTTTCAAAGCTTTAACTTCTATTTCAATTGTTTATAGATTATACATTAAATCTTCCAAAAATTTCAATGAAATTAGCTTTCCATTTATTTTCAATACATTCTTCTTATGGTATAATTATTTTGTTTCATATCAATTATTCAATTCACTATTCTTAAACGGATAAAAATTTTCATTGAATTTGCAAACTATCATAATATTCCTACATTCCATCTAACTTTCTATTAACGTAAAAATTAAGTTCCCCAAAATTTCTATTAAGTTAAAAAATCAATGATTATTCCATCTATAAATTTTAAGTAGATGGATTCAAATGTTGGGTTCAGAAACTATTACCTTAATATTCTTGAATTTCAGTTAAATCTTTATAAACGTAATACTTTAAATGTTAAATTTCATTTATTTTGCAATACTTCAATTAAATTAATAAATATTGCTTTCTATACTTAAATCTATATTAACAAAACGTTAGATTTGGATCGATAGAAATCGATTTACCAAAATTTACGTACACAATACGTAAATAAACAACTATATAAATTTGCCACCTATTAGCTCTTAATTTTATTCTTAAGTTTGTTACCTATCGATTTCGATTATACTTCCATCTATAATGCAAATCCAATCTCCTCTAACTGCATAAATTAAGGCAATTTATTGCAATTGATTTCCCATTAAACTTCATAAATTATCAAATTGAAACCTAAATAAAACGTTTATTTATTATAAAAATCTTGTTGTTTAATTGAATTGACCATTCACGGATATAATTTACCTTGATCTCCAATTATTACTTAAATACATCACAAACGTTAAATCTATATTCATTGCAATTTGTTACCAAAATTAATTTAACGAAATCAATTACACCCTTTAAAAATTTCTATTCATTCGTTAATTGCTAATTGTTATTCAATTTAAACCCATTCATTTGATTTCCCTATTCTGCATAAATTATAAACCCATCATCTTAAAGGTGATGTTAACATTTTATACTATAAATTTACCCTTTTATATTCCAATATAAATAAATGCTCGCATACAAATTAAGATTCTAAATCCAATTAATTATTCCATTTAATCCATTGATTTATCAACTTTAATTATTGCAATTCATTGTCTAACATAAATTTGAATCTATTTTCAAATTTTCACGTTTCAATTAATTAACACCTTACAATAGTTTACAAATAAAAAGGGGATTGTACTAAATAAATATTTATTGTCCTGCATTACTTTATTACCTCCATTTACATTTAATCTTCATAAATAAATAATTTATTTAATTGATGAATTCAATACTTTCCTTTATTTACTTAATTTAACTTTATATCCAAATGCACAAATTTTCACTATTCCAATTAATTGAAATAGAAAATTAAATTTGTAAATTTTAATTACCCCTGATACATCAAATTTCAATATTTGCTTTCATATAAATTAATAAGATTTTTACTTCTTTCTAAATTTAAATACAAATCTTATTAATTTAAATCATTTTAAACATCGGATTTTTACGGGTCGTTACACTCTCCCCCACTCAAAACTTTTCGTCCCCGAAAAGGAAAAGAAGGGAAACGAAGAACTAAGAAATCGATATACCTTATTCCAACATTAACTTTATAAACAATTGAATTTAGTAAATTAATTAATTTAGATAAAATATATCAATCTATAACCATTAATTTTTTTTTATACTTAAATTACTAAAGTTTGGAAAACATTTTCAAAATAAATTCTAAGTCCAAAAATTTACGAAAATTTTTGGCAGAGTCTCC
This sequence comes from Allium cepa, assembly GCA_030765085.1. Lineage (NCBI taxonomy): Eukaryota > Viridiplantae > Streptophyta > Magnoliopsida > Asparagales > Amaryllidaceae > Allium > Allium cepa. Next base: position 577,617,064 of record CM060932.1, on the reverse strand, counting down.
TTTGTACGGAGAGGCTCGAGAGAAAATATAATATTAAATATAACAATATACAACATATATTTTTCAAATTAATATATCCCTACACGGGAAAAATATATAAAATAGCGCTATAAACCGAAATCCATAACATACCTATTATTCGGGCATTTTACGCTTAATTTATGGAACCAAAAGCAGTAGCAATTGCTTCCATAACCTGCATTTCACTTATAAAATCCAAAAGGGTTAACAATTTATATAAAGTGAAATATTTAAGTGGTTTCAATCACTGACACCAAATGAATACAACAACCAACAATTTCGCAAACAGCATATACAACAAATACAAAACAACCATTCAATCAAAGAAACAAATAGTTGTTCGGGTTCAAAACTTTTAAATTGTACGGAATGAAGAATAAACTACTAGCGCATCATTTACTCAACAGTCTTAGATAAAACTAAATAGATTATTCATTCTCCCAAACCCAATTTTTAAAGTATCTTACCCAAACAACCATAACCAAACAACAACCAAATTTGAACAACAACTTTTTTTCATCCTTATTAATTTCATTCATACATTTGTTGTTTAATTTCCCTTTTTTTCTCATACCACTAATTTTTCCTTTTATAATTTACATTTATTTATAACAAACTTTTAATTTCATTTACTCATTCAATGTTTGTTTCATTTAATTTCCCTTATTACTTACAATTATTCATTTCCATTAACTCAGGTCATGCCAGTTCTTTTTATTTCATTATAATTATTCATTCATTTATTGCATGCCCTTATTTATTTACATTTGTTTATCAATAGTATTCATGTCCCATTTAATTTCTTAGTGTTTCCATTTTATTTACTTAAGTTGAAAATCATCTATTTGAATTACTTACCTTTAATTATTATTACTTATAGTAAAATTTCAATTATAACTTAAGTTTATAACATTAAATTCTCATTTATAATAGCAAATTCATTGAATACTTCGTTACCTACTTTTACTTGTATAAATTCCATTCTTTTTAATAATAGATAATTTTCTTTAATAATAGCTTTCAATTACATTCTTTAAAAGCATAGATAACTTACCAAATATAAAAAGTTGAAATGTTTAATAATAAATGTAATAGAAATTTGTACAATTTTTCTCACCCTTTTAATTAATTCATTGTTAAATAAATTTTTACCTTTTCTTACAAGTTACAATTTTAACTTCCTTTTTATTTCCTTTATAATCTAGCATTTAAGTCTCTCATTTTATTTAGGGTTTCAATTATTAGTTAAATTCTGTTTCACTATAATAATTGAAACAATTAATTAATGGAAACTAAGGAATTTAAATATCGGCTAAAATTTTAATTTATTTTAAAATAGTAGATAAATATATTCTTACAACTTATATATCTCTAATTATATTTAAAACAATTCAAAATTTATATATTTCAAAAATGGATCTGCAGTAGAACTACTACAGTGGCCTTTCCCCTTCGAAACTCGAAAATGAAAGTCGATGATGCGGTCGCCATCACCGAAATTATTTTCCAGCGACAGAGAGGAAAGTACAAAACTTATTTTCTCAAAATCCTTTTTAAAACAACTCTTCCGAATTACATTGAAATATTTATATAAAAAAGTTCTTATAAACAATATTATTATATTCCAAAATTTATTCGACAGAAATTTCAAAACCAATTATCTTAAGTTCTAAATTTCCAGATTTCGTTTATTTTATTTTTCAATCTTATTTCTATATTATTTATACACTTTATCACCTAACAACCAACCTATTGCAGCCAAATATAGATATCATTTGAAAAAATTTATTTTATATATAGAAAATATAGTAGGCAAAAATTATTTCATTCACCAATATTAAAACAAATATTATGTCGGTCTATCCTATTAAGTATTTAGAAATTCCTATTGATGTCATAGCGTCCTATGCACCAAGCAGAATTTATAAATACGAAACGGAACAAATTAACACAATATTAAAACCTTTTTATAACACTAACAAATACGCTCTCTCATATATATACTCAGTGACTCCCATAGGATATTACTACCCTATTAATAAAGAGTCAAACCCCACAAAGCTAAGGTTTATCGCTAAACCAAAGCTCTGATACCAAATGTAACGTCCCGCCTTTTCGCACTTTTCAAATCGACACACATGCCAATTCAAACCATACGGAAAGGCGGATTATTATGGGGTAAATAAGAAAAACAGAGAAGAAATAAAATAAACAGAATCTCACAGCGGAAGGATAAAATATAATAATCAATCTATAGTTCATAAAACTGTTTACAAACATTTGCTTCTACTTATTACCATAAATATCAGAGTTCACATACCAATAAATATCAATGCAGCGGAATTAAATGGTGTAGCGAAATAATAGTAGATAATAGTAATACAAATCTTCGTCTTCGTCCTCCAGAGCTAAAACTTCAAATCCTGAAACGCTCGGACTGACCCGAGCGAATTGAAAAGACAAAACACTCGAGTCAGAACTAAAAGATCTTATGTAAGTTAAACTAACAGAAATAAATATGAGTGCAGTAACTCAAGAGATGCTCGGAATTTACATCTCTTAAGGATCCGTTAAACTATTTACTATGTAGTATATTTCGCTATTATAATAGTGTCTATAGTAAAATAAACATACTTTTAAATAGCATTAAGGCTTTACATTTTCCATCTTAACACGTAATAGTCCCAGTAGTCCATCCAATATCATAGTCCCTCCTGATCGGAAAGCCACCAGAGGATACCACACGGGCTACGGGAGAAATCCAAACCCGTACAAGGCGCGATAGGGTAGGTGACACGGCACAACTAGGCAATGTCAGGGTAGATATAACAATTACTCTTCCGGGTCGGTGGTAACGCGTAGCGCGCAGCTACCGCCCACCTCGAGCCACACCCCCAAATAGAATCAAAAGTGGCCACCGAAACAATCCAAAAGTCAAAGTATAATATCGAAGGGATGTGTCCGATCAAAGATGCTACCATATTAACCCGTCAATCGCTCTTGTTTTAGCCACCTTATGCCAACTCACGGGAGTTGGGTCCACATATTTACCTTACAAGAAACGCCGCCACCATCCTACTTCATTCTAGAAACTCCACCACGTGCACGGTTGTTAAAGTGGTTTTCGGAGTTGGCAGAGAGTATGACAACTTTCGATCCCGGTCTCTTCAACAACCAAACGTTATTATAACACCGCGGTCTTTTAAAAATAATTTATACTTTAAAACCAGAATAAATTTTCCATTTCAAAACCCATAAATATGATATCATTCCCTTTTTAAAACCCAAATAAAAATGATATCATTTTATTTCATATATATTTCTTTTCCAAAATCATGCCGCTTTTAAAATTTATAATACCTCAAAACCAAATATTTGAATTTTAACTTTCAACATAATACTTCGAAATCCATAGTTTTAAAACCATAACTTTCAAACATAAATGGTTTGGATATTCAACAATATATAAAATAAAACAGTTGAATTTAAAATTTCTTTAAAAATAAATAAATTCCACTCCTTCACAATTTTTATTCACTTTAATTCCAATCTAAACCCATAACTTTTAGATTCACTTTCAGTTTAAATAAAACACTTCAATTTCAATATTTTCTAACTTTGAGTATTTAATGAATTTCAAAACTAAGGTTGTGAATTTAAATCAACAATTCATTTTCCTATTATTTAGTTTGAAAGGTTTATATGATAAATCCATAACCATTTAAAATAAACTAAATTTATTTACACTAAAAATTTCCTTCCATTTATTTATACTAAAATTATTTATTAAATCCCGTTATTAATATCATACCTTTAAAATTTCTAATTTTAACAAGTTAACATCAACTTATGGAGTAAAATTTTCAAATAAGCTCAATTTATATTAAATTTCAAATTTATCTTTCAATCTTTATTGATTTAAAACGTTTAACTCTATATATATACAAGATCTTAAACATGTACTTAAACGTATAACATAAATTATCAAATGTCATTTTTCAACTTATTCATTTTTATTTAACAGATTTATGCATAGCTTAAATTCAACAATTTAACTATGTATGTATATATAAAATATATTTATATCATATCCAAATTTAATATTTATTTAACCGTATCATATCCAAACCATAAAATAATTTCAAAAATAATTTTATATATATACCGCGGTGCCTGTATATAATTTTCTATCCTATGATCAAGTGATACGGATATTTATCATTTCAATCTGCAATTTAAAACTAAAAATGCGGTTGTATATCATTTCAAACCGCAATCCCGAATGAAATGAAAATGCATGATAACTTGCAGTTTATATAAGATAGAACACATCATCCATTCACCCAATATCAATCATCAACCAATTTATTTCAGTCATCATTAATTTATTTCAATCATCGTCAATTTAAACAAACATCAATATATAGCATATGCAATATAACAGGAAATAATGACAGTTATTAACTAATAGTTTATATTCAAAATAAATTTAATAACTGTTTAACTAGCAGTTTTATGCAAGTAAATAAATTTTAACTGTCAAATTTATATGCAATTATAAAATTAATTAATAGTCAAATTAAATAAATGCGATTTAACAGAGATAATGAATAAAACATGCCAAACAGTCATAAATAAATTTCTACTCATATCTAAAATCAATTTAACAACATAAGAAATCTTAGAAGTTGTGAGTGGGTTAAAACACTCACCTTTTGGATTTAAATTGAATTAAAATCCAATTTAAACCCAAAAATTCAACAGCCTCAAAATCTGCCCAAACTAGGGTCAAAATGTCATAAATCTCAATACGATCCTTTAAAAAAAAATCGTGCGTAAATCGGACATTGTATGCGAAAGTTATTCAAGTTATAAGATGACCATTGCCATAATAAAGTGTATATATATATATAGTGATATTAAAATAAACAAAATAAATACCAAATTTCACGTTTTGGGATAAGGCGACTAGGGTACGTGCTAACAAGGTGGTAGCAAGGATTGGGTGAGGTGGAGAGGCTTTCACGCAACTCAAAGCTTCAAGAAGGATTAGGAAAAAGTGTTGCAATCAGGTGAGGGAGAAAATGAAATAGGGTCATGTTTGCATAATGAAGTTCAGTGAGATTGGAAAATTGAAATGAGGTTAATGGAGGATGGAACCAATGAAATGAATGCTTCAGGTAGCAAAAATGAAAATCTATACATTTCAAACAAAGAGGTGGAAACGAATAAATATAAAGTAACAAATGGACCAGTTGTACTAAAACTTTGAGATCCAATTTCAAAACGTCTACTCCGCTAAATTAATTTCTATTAACCCTAATTATACAACTTATTAACACCCAATTAAATTTTATTAACACACATTAAATAAAATGTAACACTCCAATTAATGCCACTGGGGACCACCACTGCAACACAATAAAAGATGAACCGAGACTGGAAGTTCAAATTTAAAAACGGTGTTTTTCTCAGCACGCAATCATGATTCAAAATATTAAATTTACTTTAAAATATAAGTTTAGCATTAAAATCACTTCTATACTACCTCTGATTGTTATAAAATGAATGTAAAATGTTGTTTCAAAATTCAATTTTTTCCTTTTTTATAAAAATTTACTTATCTTTAAAATGAAACGTTCATTTTATTTTTCTCAAACTGTTCTTTTATTTTCATTAAAAATGCTCTTTCTATTTAACCCAAAAATGTACATTTCTTATATTAATTGCCATAAATTTCAATTAACTTCTCTTTCCTTTTAATTCAAAGATTCCTCATATGGATTAGATGTTGCAAATTCCACACTTTCAAAGCTTTAACTTCTATTTCGATTGCTCATAGATTATACATTAAATCTTCCAAAAATTTCAGTGAAATTACCTTTCCATTTATTTTCAATACATTCTTCTTATGGTATAATTATTTTGTTTCATATCTATTATTCAATTCATTATTCTTAAACGGATAAAAAATTTCATTGAATTTGCAAACTATCATAATATTCCTACATTCCATCTAACTTTCTATTAACGTAAAAATTAAGTTCCCCAAAATTTCTATTAAGTTAAAAAGTCAATGATTATTCCATCTATAAATTTTAAGTAGATGGATTCAAATGTTGGGTTCAGAAACTATTATTTTAATATTCTTGAATTTCAGTTAAATCTTTATATACGTAATACTTTAAATGTTAAATTTCATTTATTTTGCAATACTTCGATTAAATTAATAAATATTGCTTTCTATACTTAAATCTATATTAACAAAACGTTAGATTTGGATTGATAGAAATCGATTTACCAAAATTTACGTACACATTACGTAAATAAACAACTATATAAATTTGCCACCTATTAGCTCTTAATTTTATTCTTAAGTTTGTTACCTATCGATTTCGATTATACTTCCATCTATAATGCAAATCCAATCTCCTCTAACTGCATAAATTAGGGCAATTTATTGCAATTAATTTCCCATTAAACTTCATAAATTATCAAATTGAAACCTAAATAAAACGTTTATTTATTATAAAAATCTTGTTGTTTAATTGAATTGACCATTCACGGATATAATTTACCTTGATCTCCAATTATTACTTAAATACATCACAAACGTTGAATCTATATTCACTACAATTTTTACCAAAATTAATTTAACGAAATCAATTACACCCTTTAAAAATTTCTATTCATTCGTTAATTGCTAATTGTTATTCAGTTTAAACCCATTCATTTGATTTCCCTATTATACATAAATTATAAACCCATCATCTTAAAGGTGATGTCAACATTTTATACTATAAATTTACCCTTTTATATTCCAATATAAATAAATGCTCACATACAAATTAAGATTCTAAATCCAATTAATTATTCCATTTAATCCATTGATTTATCAACTTTAATTATTGCAATTCATTGTCTAACATAAATTTGAATCTATTTCCAAATTTTAACGTTTCAATTAATTAACACCTTACAATAGTTTACAAATAAAAAGGGGATTGTACTAAATAAATATTTATTGTCCTGCATTACTTTATTACCTCCATTTACATTAAATCTTCATAAATAAATAATTTATTTCATTGATGAATTCAATACTTGCCTTTATTTACTTAATTTAACTTTATATCCAAATGCACAAATTTCACTATTCCAATTAATTGAAATATAAAATTAAATTTGTAAATTTTAATTACCCCTGATACATCAAATTTCAATATTTGCTTTCATATAAATTAATAAGATTTTTACTTCTTTCTAAATTTAAATACAAATCTTATTAATTTAAATCATTTTAAACATCGGATTTTTACAGGTCGTTACATATAACCTTTCAAAACATAAAACTTTGAATTTCATAACTTCGAAACATAACTATACCACTTAAATAGCTTAAATATCAAATTACATTATATAACAAAATTGCTTCTTTAATTTTACAAATCAATTCCAAATACAGATTTGAACCCCCAAATAAACCATTTCAATTTCCATATATTTCAAAGCTTCAAATATTCCACCATTTCAAGACTAATTCTTTGATAATTCCATATATATCAAATTCAATTACTATTATTTGGATTTGAAATGTTTACACAATAAATCTAATATCATTTAAGTAAAGCTTTTCAACTTCAAGTAACTGGATGTTCCTTCAATTTATTTCACTAGATATATTCATTTAAATCAACTTGATATTCATTTAAATCACTCTAAAAGAAAATCAAGTTATAAAAATCATACCCTTTGAAATCTCAATTTTATTTAAGTTTCAAATCAATTTATTCGAGTATAATTCTTAATAATTTAATTCAAATCAATTTCATATTTATCTTCCAACCTAAATTTCTTTTAGTGATTATAAACTCTATATACAATATAATTTAAACAGATACTTAACCATATTATATAAAACAATCAAACTTTATTATTCAACTTATTTTATATTTCAAAACAAATTTATACATAGCTAAAAATCAATAATAAAGTAAAATTTATATAGTATGTAAATCAATATTGATATAAAACCATGTATTTCTTTACAAACCATAGAAATCAATTTCAATATATATATATATATATATATATATATATATATATATATATATATATATATCACGGTGCCTGTATATAATTTTCTATCCTATGGTCAAGTAATATGGATATTTATCATTTCAATCCGTAATTTGGAATATAAATACGGTTATATATCATTTCAAGCCGCAATCTCGAAAAATAAAATAAAAAAATCCATAACAACTTGTAGTTTATAACAATATTAAATACAACGTTCATTTATCCAATATCAATCATCAACATTTATAACAATCATCATCCAATTCAATCAATAACAGCAATATAGAACAGATAATACTAAACAAGAATTTTATTGGAAGTTTATGTGCAATAATAAATTAAATAGAAATTTAATTCAATAAATTCAATTTAACTTAGATGATGATTAAAAATATGCCAACAGTCATAAATAAATTTCAAATCACATCATAAATCAATTTAACAAACAGAAGAAATTTTAGAAGTTGTGAGTGGGTTAAAATACTCACCTTTTGATTTAATTTGAATTTAAATCCAATTTAAACCCAAAAATTGAACAGTCTCAGAATTCGTCCAAACAAGCGTCCGAAATTTTGATACGATCCCGGCAAAACAAACCTTTCGTAAATCCGACCTCGTATGAAAAAGTTATGATGGTTACAACATTTTAAACGAGATTTTAAATAAACAAACTAAAATAAAACCCTACCCAATAGTAATAAGCCATGTCACGCACTTACCCTTCGTTCACAAGAAACCCAACTCCGAAGCACGCTCGACCATGCAAACCAAAGCCGCCTTCGCCTCGTTCGTTGTCGCTTGATCAACCACGACAAGACGTGGCCTGCACGCGCCGCTCCAAGCAAACGTCGAAACCCCAAAGCCCGCTGCCTCGTCGACGATGACCAATAACTCCACCAGCTGCCGCTAATTCCATAACCCTAGTTGAATTTACGTCGTTGATCAGACCATCGAATCGACGAATGAACCATAAAGATCAAGTCCCCTCATTCCCCTCTGCACAACAGTACAAACGATTTGACGATCCATCGACGTTCATTGGAACGTGATGAACGGCCGATATTCATTCTTCAATTTTTGGAAAAACCGAGATTCAAATCAAAAAACGAATTATAGATCTGAGACTGCACGTCAGAGCTTCGAATCCATATAAAATTTGATATTGTTTGGAGAGTTTGAATTTTTGACTTTGAATTTGATCTGAAATTGCATTTTGGGATTTAGGGTTTGCAGCCACCGAAAAGAAGATGAGCTAATGGAATTGAACGTACAAGAATGAGGAATAAGAAGAACACTAAGGTTTATAACGATATATTTATAGGTGGATCAGAAAATAGAAACAATTGGATCGAATCGGTTTGAAAGTTGAACGCTCAACGGCCCAAAAAGCCCATTTCGACTCCGGACCGGAAATGGATCAATAAATATATCAAAATAGATGTTTTAAAATATTTTAAAATCAATAGAACAGGTTTCAGGTCCAAATTCCATCGTATGAAGAAGTTATGCAAAAATCAAGTTATTTCAAATTGATTTCTACTTAATTGATTATGGACATTTCGAGTCCATACGATCAAACGACAAGTCCGATCATTATGAAACTTGAAATCCAACAATAATTCACCGTTATGGATCCAATGAAACTGGTTTCGTCAAAATCCGAATCAGTGGCCAAAATGGCTATTTTCTAGGTGATTAAATAAATTAATAGTTAACTAATAAAATCACTTTTTTAATTTCAATTCCATAATTAACAAATCTTATCATTTTTGATTCCTTAAACAATTACAGTAATTTAAAAAAAATTAGATGTCAATTTAAAGTTGATTAATCCATCAATTGCTATGTTTGATTTCAATTTCATTATATCTAGAAATTATAAATTAAAATTTCCAAAATCAATTTATTAAAATTTTAAACTTTTTATTCACGTCTTTTATCACAATAAGGATGCAACATGTAACGTCTCGCCTTTCTGTTTACAAAATATTCGATTATACTTATACAATACATATCAGAGTACACATACCAGAGAATAATAATTAATGCAACGGAATTAAATGGTGTAGTGGAATAATATATTAGATAATAGTACTATAAATCTTCGTCTTCGTCCTCCAGAATAAAATCTTCAAATCCTGAAACGCTCGGACTGACCCGAGCGAATTGAAAAGACAAACCACTCGAGTCAGACTAAAATATCTTATGTGTGTTAAATCAACAGAAATAAATATGAGTGCAGTAACTTAAGAGATGCTCGGGATTCGCATCTCCTAAAGATCCGTTAAAATATTTACTATGTAGTAATACTTCGCTATTATAATAGTGTCTATTAGTAAAATAAACTTACTTTAAAATAGCGTTAATGAGTGACCTAATATTCCCCTTAACACATAATATATTCCCATAGTCTATATAGTACCGTAATTTCCCCCGTACTGAGTGTCGTCAGAGAGCACTCCATAGGTATGGTACAAAACAAAATCGTATAAGGCGCGCTAGGGTAGGTGACATTGGCACAAATAGGCAATGACAGGGTAGATATACCAATTACACCTCCGGGTCGGTGATAACGCATAGCCGTAGCTACCGCCCACCTCGAGCCATACCCCCAAATAAAAAAAATCAAAAGTGGCCACCGAATCAATCCAAAAGTCAAATTATAATATCGAAGGGATGTGTCTGATCAAAGGTGCTACCTCATTAACCCGTCAATCGCTCCTGTTTTAGTCACCTTATGCCAACTCACGGGAGTCGGGTCCATGTATTTACCTTAAAGGAAACGCTGCCACCATCCTACTACATTCTGGAATCTCCACCGCATACACGGTTGTTAAAGTGGTTTTCGGAGTTGGCAGAGAGTATGACAACTTCCGATCCCGGACTCTTTAACAACCAAACGTTATTATAACAACACGGTTTTTCAAAATAGTTTATACTTTAAAACTAGAATATAATATCCATTTCAAAGCCGTATAAATACGATATCATTTCTATTTTAAAACCCAAATCAATATGATATCATTTTATTTCAAATATATCCTTTTCCAAAAATCATAGCACTTTCAAATCTATATACCTTGAAAACCCATAGCTTTGAAACATAACCTCAATTACTTCAATGGTTTAAATATTAAATTACTTTATATAATAAAATAGCTTCTTTAATTTTATAAATAAATTCCAAATTGAAATTTGAACCTCCAAATAAACCATTTCAAATTTCCATATATTTCAAAGCTTTAAATATTCCACCATTTCAAAACTAATTCTTTGATAATTCCATATATATCAAATTCAATTGCTATTATTTAGATTTGAAACGTTAACTTAATAAATCCTATATAATTTAACTAAAACTTTTAACTTCAAACAACTGGATATTCTTTCAATTTATTTAACTTGATAAATTCATTTATCTCAACTTTATATTCATTTAAATTACTTTAAACCAAATCAAGTTATAAGAATCATATCTATTTAAAATCTCCATTTTTCTTTAAAATTCCAGATCAAAATTTATTCAAGTACAATTCCTAAACAATTCAGTTTAAACTTATTTATCTCCCAACTTAAATTTCATTTAAGTCAATTAAAAACTCTATATATACAATATCTCAAATAGGTATTAAACCATAGAATATAAAACAATCGAACTCCATTATTAAACTCATTTATTAATCAATTTTATACATAGCCTAACTTCAAGGATTTAACTATATATATATAAAATAATATTTATATAACATCAAAATTTGATATTTGTTAAACCGTATATTCCTTTCCAAAACCATAGAAAATCATTTTAAAATATTATATATATATATATATATAAATCGTGGTGTCTGTATATAATTTTCTACCTTATGGTCAAGTGATACGGATATTTATCATTTCAATCCGTAATTTAAAAATAAAATACAGTTATATATCATTTCAAACCGCAATCCCAAATGAAATGAAAATGCATAATAACTTGCAGTTTATAACAATATAAAATACATCATCCATTCATCCAATATCAACCATCAACCATTTATCACAATAACCATCCAATTCAAACAATGGCATCAATATAGAACGAATAATAAACAACAGGTATCAACTAGCAGTTTATATTCAATAATAAATTAAATAACTGTTTAACTGGCTGTTTATATACAAAAATAAATAAATAACAATTTAACTGGCAGTTTATATGCAATGAAAAATTAAATAACGATTTAATTAAATAAATGCAATTTAACTGAGATGATGATTAAAAATATGCCAAACAGTCATAAATAGATTTCTAATCACATCAACAATTAATTTAACAAACATAAGAAATTTTAGAAGTTGTGAGTGGTTAAAACACTCACCTTTTTGAATTTAAATTGAATTTAAATCCAATTTAAACCCAAAAATTTCCCAGTCTCAGAATTCGTCCAAACCAGCTATAAAGTCCGGAATTCCAATACGAACCTAGCGGAGGAAACCGCGCGTGAATTCGACCTCGTATGTGAGAGTTATGTGATTAGAACGATGAAGATTTTAAATTAAAATAAAATAAATAAACAAAAACCACGCCATGTCACCTCACCTATGTTCACGCGCAAACTTCTCTGTTCCAGAAACTGGGCACGCTATAGAAATTTCAAAACAAACGACCACGATCTCCGATGCTGCAACCCGTGCCATCGCGACGAGCGCCACCACGCTTTCAGCCTCGCCGAACGACGCGCCAAGCCACCCGAAGCCTCCGGCCCCCTCCCACGCATCGACGAACAGCAGAACACCATAGCCGCGGCCTATACCAAAAACCCTAATGAATTTTCTGGGTCGCTCAAACAGTGGTTTTGGCAAACGAACTACACCGATCGATCTCCTCGAATATCTCTACCCAACGGTACAATCAATTTGATGATCAGGCAGAATCGATTTCGACACAATAGATGGCCGAGAATTCAGCTTAAATTTCTAGACAAATGGTGATTCGAATCGAAAAACGAATTGCAGTTTTGAGATGCATATATCGAAAGCTTCGATATATATTTTTTCTGAATTTTTCTGAGAAGTTTGAATTTCACTTGATTTTTGAATTGCAATTGAAATTAGGGTTTGCAGTCATTGGAAAGAGGAGGAGCTGATAGAGTTGTATGTACAGAATAATGAGAGATAGAGGCTGATAGGGTTTATAACAGGGTAATTATAGGTAGGGTTGAAATAAGAATAACTGGAAAAAATAGATATACGTATGAACGACAAAGTGGCCCAAAAAGCCCGTTCGACTCCAGAACGAAATTGGGTCAACTCATATATCAAAATAGGTGTTTTTAAATATTTTAAACGCAGTAGAAAAGGTTTCAGATTCAAATTGCAACGTATGAAGAAGTTATGCTCAAATCAATCTTTTTCAAATTGATTTCAATTGATTTCAATTAAATCGATTTTAAGGCGTTTCGCATTCGTATGATCAAACGACAAGTCTGATCGCTACGAAACTTGAAATCTTACAATAATTCACCGTTATGGATCCGATGAAACTGGTTTCGTCGAAATCCGAGTGAGTGGCCAAAATGGCTATTTTTACACTAATTAAATAAATTTATAATTAATTGATTAAATCCAAATTTAAATTTCAATTCTAAAATTGACAATTTTATCACCTTTATATTTCTCAAACATTTACAATGATTTAAACAAATTTAAATGTCAATTTAGAGAAGATTAATTTGTAAATTTCAACATAAATCCTCAATTTCATTAAATTCACAAATTATAAATAAAATCCCCAAAATTCCATTTAGTTAGATAAATTAATTATTATTCCATTCATTCCTATCAAATAAATGGATTAAATATTGGATTCAAAACTATTACATAATTTTCTCATATTATCTTTATTTCAAATAACGTATTATTTAACTATTTCAATTTCCTTTAATTGCCATTAAATCCAATTATTGAATTTTCATTTCACTTAAATAAATAAAGTTTTGATTTCCATTCTTCTTATCCTACAAATTGTTTTAACAAATTGGGATTGCACTAATTTAGTTAATTACTACAATTTCTTTCAAATAAAATCCTATGAACTAAACAAATAGGTAATTTATAACAATTGTAACCATTAAACTTTAATTACCAATAAATAAGTTTATTTCCTTCAAACAAATATTATAATTACTTCCAGAACATTGATTTAATTCAATGACCATTTATTATAATTTAAATTCATTAATTTAATTCAATGCTTACATTTATTTTCATATATTCAATTTGTAGCTAAGTATATATTTACATTATTTCCATTGAATTGAAATTCATTCAATTTATTAATAATTACCTTAGTTTACCAAATTTGACAACCCCTAACCATTTGTATTACATTTCACATTAATGTAATATTTATTAAAATTTATTTCCGATTAACGTACTACTTAATTTCCCTTAATTGAAATCTGATTTTCAAATTTTATTTAACATACTAAATAAAATAAATAACATATATAAATTGTTACCTGTTTTCCTTTACTTGCATTTCTAAGTTTATTACTTAACAATCACAGGTTATAATTCCATATATAGCACTAATTAGTTACCATTAACACTGCATTATTACGTTTATAGACAGATTATAATATTTCAATTCACTTACCTTATATTGAATTCATAACTAGATTGTAACATATAAAATATCCAATAAATCATGGGAATCCATTCAATTTGTTACCAATTTACTTACATTAACACTGTTTCACTTATTTTGGTCATTATTCCAAACATAGGTCACAAGTTTTCATTTCTTTATATTATCCTATGGAAACAATATACATTCCAAATACTTTATTACATTTACTGAAATTTATTTTCCAAGTTTACTTAATACACCAAATTATGACCTTACAGTTATTTCAATTAATTAGGGTTGCGCTAAATAAATTATTTATTAGCTTACATCCAATTATAATTAATATCCTCAATGAATTTACCTATTTCTCATGCTTTCTATTACATCAATTAATACCTTATAATAAATCTACGTTTCTATTTTAAATTTACATTCACACATAAATACAATAATTCCATTTATTAAGTTTTACATAAATAAATAATAAATTCCAAATATTACATTAATTAACATTAACGTAATATTTTATTTAAATTTATCGCAATTGATTAATCCAATTTCTATTTCCTATTATACTCAAATTTAACAACTTGAATACCTCCCACATAAATGTAACTTTTGTTTATATTTTTTCAATTAATAGATTAAATAAACGGGCAACACATAATTATTGCCTTCGTTTAATTTTACTACATATAAGTTTATTGTTTCCATTAATAATTCACTAAATTTTTTATTTCCTTCAACATTAAATAACCAAAATCTTCTTAAATTAAGAAATTTAATTAACGAATCTTACGAGTCGTTACACTCTCCCCCACTCAAAACTTTTCGTCCCCGAAAAGGAAAAAGAAGGAATTAAGAAATCAATATATCTTACTTAAAATATTAAATTTATAAGCAATTAAATTTACCAAATTAATTAATTTAGATAAAATATACTAATTTATAACCATTAAATCCATTTATACTTAAAATAATAAAGTTTGGAAAACACTTTTCAAAAAATTTCTAAGTCCAAAATTTACGGAAAATTTTGGCAGATTCTCCTTTGTACGGAGAGGCTCGAGAGAAAATATAATATTAAATATAATAATATATAACATATATTTTCAAATAATATATATCCCAACACGGGAAAAATAAAATAATAACGCTAAAACCGTAATTTGAAAACGTACCTAATTGTCGGGCAATAATGCTTATATTATTAAACCAAATGCAATAGCAATTGCTTCCATAACCTGTATTTCACTTATATAATCCAAAAGAATTAATAATTATATAAAATGAAATATTTAAAGTTGTTTCAACCTTAAACAACAAATCAATACAACCAACAATCATTTGCAACCACGCATGCAACCATCACATAGAATCATTACAAATTAATCATTCATTCATATCAAACAAAGCAAATAGTTGTTCAGGTTCAAAACTTTAAATCGCACAGAATGAAAAATAAACTATCAAGTGCATCATTTACTCAACAGTCTTAGATAAACAAAATAGATTATTTATTCATCCAAACAATTTTAAAGTATCCTCACTCAAACAACTATAAACCAAAACAAACAACAGATTTAGTCTACTCATTATTAATTTCATTTCATACATTAGTTGTTTGGTTTCTTTTCTTTCATATAATGATTTATCTTTTGATTTTACATTTATTTCTTACCATTTTATTTAGAAATAACTTCAACTTACTTACTTAAGTTTAAATTTCTTACTTACAATACCTTCCTTCTATTTTATTTACTTAATAGTACTTCAATTAGACTTAAGTTTTATAACAACTGCAACACCAAATTCTATTTATTAAACAATTTCATTAATTACTTCATTACCTAAAGTTTATTACTTGTATAACATGTATTACATTTTCTTATTAACATTTCAACTTTTTTTTTATTTGGTAAGTTATATATATGATTCTTAAGAATGTAATTGAAAGTTATTCAAGTTTTATATTATTTCTTTTAATTAATTTAATGTTCAATAATTATATCCTTTGTTACATATGTTACAATTTTAGATTTCATTCAATACCATTTATAACTTAGCATTAAATCTCTTATTTCATTTTGGTAGATAAATATTCAATAGTTACCTTTCCTCATATTAATTTATAACATATCATTTAACTTCTTCTCTTAATTAGGGTTCCAATTATTAATTTGTTACATTGCATTTCGCCACAATAATTGAAACTATTAATTAACGGAATTTAATAACTAAATACCGGGTTAAATTTCAAATTATATTAAAATAACAGATAAACATATGCTTGCAATTTATATATCCCATTATATTTAAAACAATTTAAAATTTATATTTGTTTATCAAAATAAATCTGTAGTAAAACTACTACAGTAGCCTTCCCACTTTGAAACTCGAAAATGAATGTCGATGATGCGTGCACTCATTATCGAAATTATTTTCCAGCAACAGAGAGGGGAGTACAAGACTTATTTCTTTCCAAAATTTCATTTAAAACAATCCTTCAAATCATTTTGAAATATTTATATTAGAAAATACTTCTAAAATATTGTTATTATATTCAAAAATCATCGAAAGAATTTTCAAAACCCCGGAACTTAAGCTCTAATTTCCAATTTTCATTTATTTTATTAGAAATCTTATTTCAACTACTATTTATAAATTTCACTACCTAACAACCAATATATTACAACCAAATATATATCTTATTTATAAAAATTTATTTTATATATATAAAAAATATAATAGGCAAAATTATTTCATTCGCCTATATTAAAACAAATATTATGTCGGTCTGTCCTATTAAGTGTTTAGAAATCCGAATTGATGTCATAGCGTCCCATGCATCAACCAGAATATATAAATACAAAACTGAACAAATTAACACAATATTAAAACCTTTTTAAAAAACTAACAAATACGCTCTCACATATATATACGCTCAATGACTCATCATAGGGTATTACTACCCTATTAATAAAGAGTCAGACCCCATAAAGCTAAGGTTTATCGCTAAACCAAAGCTCCGATACCAGATGTAATGTCCCGCCTTTTCGCACGGTTTAAAACCGATAAACCACACACGTCAGGCTTAAACCATACAGAAGGGCGGATTGTTATGGGGTAAATAAGAAAAAGTAGGGAAATAAAAAAAACAAAATAGAATCTTGCAGCGGAATGATAAAATATAATAATCAAACATACAGTTCATGAAGTTGTTTACAAAATATTCAATTATTCTTATACAATAAATATCAGAGTACACATATCAGAGAATAATAATTAATGCAGCGGAATTAAATGGTGTAGTGGAATAATATAGTAGATAATAGTACTACAAATCTTCGTCTTCGTCCTCCAGAATAAAATCTTCAAATCCTGAAACGCTCGGACTGACCGAGCGAATTGAAAAGACAAACCACTCGAGTCAGACTAAAATATCTTATGTGAGTTAAATAAACAGAAATAAATATGAGTGCAGTAACTTAAGAGATGCTCGGGATTGGCATATCCTAATGATCTGTTAAACTATTTACTATGTAGTAATACTTCGCTATTATAATAGTGTCTATTAGTAAAATAAACTTACTTTAAAATAGCATTAAAGAGTGACCCAATATTTCCCTTAACACCTAATATATTCCCGTAGTCTAAACACTACCGTAATCTCCTTAGGCTTTGTCAGAGAGCACTCCATAGGTATGGTACAAAACAAAATCGTACAAGGCATGCTAGGGTAGGTGACACGGCACAACTAGGCAATGTCAGGGTAGATATACCAATTAAGCTACCGGGCCGGTGGTAACGCATAGCCGCAGCTACCGCCCACCTCGAGCCATACCCCCAAATAAAAAAATCAAAAGTGGCCACCGAATCAATCCAAAAGTCAACGTATAATATCGAAGGGATGTGTCCGATTAAAGGTGCTACCTCATAAACCCGTCAATCCCTCCTGTTTTAGCCACCTTATGCCAACTCACGGGAGTCGGGTCCATGTATTTACCTTAAAGGAAACACCGCCACCGTCCTACTTCATTCTAGAATCTCCACCACGTACACGGTTGTTAAAGTGGTTTTCCGAGTTGGCAGAGTGTATGACAACTTCCGATCCCAGACTCTTTAACAGCCAAATGTTATTATAACACCGCGGTCTTTTCAAAATAGTTTATACTTTACAACTAGTATATAATATCCATTTCAAAACCGTATAAATATGATATCATTTCTATTTTAAAACCCAAATCAATATGATATCATTTTATTTCAAATATATCTTTTTTCAAAAATCATAGCACTTTCAAGTCTATATACCTTGAAAACCCATAGCTTTGAAACATAACCTCAATTAGTTAAATGGTTTAAATATTAAATTACTTTATATAATAAAATAGCTTCTTTAATTTCATAAATAAATTCCAAATTGAAATTTGAACCTCCAAATAAACCATTTCAAATTTCCATATATTTCAAAGCTTTAAATATTCCACCATTTCAAAACTAATTCTTTGATAATTCCATATATATCAAATTCAATTGCTATTATTTAGATTTGAAACGTTACTTAATAAATCCCATATAATTTAAGTAAAACTTTTAACTTCAAAAAACTGGATATTCTTTCAATTTATTTAACTTGATAAATTCATTTATCTCAACTTTATATTCATTTAAATTACTTTAAACCAAATCAAGTTATAAGAATCATATCCATTTAAAATCTCCATTTTTATTTAAATTCCAGATCAAAATTTATTCAAGTACAATTCTTAAATAATTCAATTTAAACCAATTTCATATTTATATCCCAACTTAAATTTCATTTAAGTCAATTAAAAACTCTATATATACAATATCTCAAATGGTACTAAACCATAGAATATAAAACAATCAAACTCCAATATTAAACTCATTTTTTATTAATTAATTTTATACATAGCTTAAATTCAAGGATTTAACTATATATATATAATAATATTTATTTAACACGTATATTCCTTTTCAAAACCATAGAAAATCATTTCAAAATATTATATATATATATATATATATATATATAGGTCGCGGTGTCTGTATATAATTTTCTACCATATGGTCAAGTGATACGGATATTTATCATTTCAATCAGTAATTTAAAAATAAAATACGGATATATATCATTTCAAACTGCAATCCCGAATGAAATGAAAATGCATAATAACTTGCAGTTTATAACAATATAAAATACAACATCCATTCATCCAATATCAACCATCAACCATTAATCACAATCACCATCCAATTCAAACAATAGCATCAATATAGAACGAATAATAAACAACAGGATGTGAGTTGCGTTCTGATGCCGCTGATATTTCGAGTTTAGGACATTGCACTACTGGTGTTTGTCCAAATGCTTCTGAGAAAGATGTTCCCAATTTCAGTGTTTTAAGATCTGGTGATATATTGCTTGCGGCCTCATCCCCAGTTGGTTCCTCGCTTGCGCCCTCAGTTGGTGTTCCCATTGTGGAGGAGTTTCCTCCTGCTGCTCCTTCCCCTGTTGGTCCCAAATCATGGACTTCTCTTTTTACATCTCTTCCCCGTAACGCGAGTGTATATGACCTAATTGATTTTGAAATCATTGAGGAAAATGGAGTGATGATCCCTCCTCCAAATGTTATGTAAGACGGTATGGACTATTGGTCAGATTATTTGGTTGGTTTCTTTTTGGACCCAAATCATCGCCTTCATGATGCGACTTCTGTTTGTCCCAGGGCTTAGAGGCTTCACGTTGATCTTCGTGTTAAGCTGGTTGACTCTATGTACTTCCTGTTGTTCTCCTCCTCTGAGGATCGCAGTCGTGTTCTTGAGGTTGAGCCTTCCTTTTTGATGGGAAACCATTTATTATCACTCGCCGGTCTCCAATGATTAAATGTGCGCGTGAATACGTTCTTTCTATCCCAGTTTGGGTTTATTTTTCTCAAATTCCTTCCACCCTTCAGCCGCTGCTTGGATTGAATTGGCTTTCTTGCAACGTTGGTAAATTGAAATATTTTGATGCTAATACAGTTGCGCGTGAAAAGCTGGTGTTCGCTAAAGCTCTGATTGAGATTACCCCTTTTGAGCCTCTCTCTTCCACTATTCCTGTTCAGCTAGCTGTTGGCCATGTGGTGGAAGTCCGTGTTCGATACGATTGGGTCCCGGACATTTGTTCCTCTTGTCACTCCTTTGGCCACTTAATTTCCGCCTGCTCGCATTCTGATGTTACCGGTGCTGCGCCTAAGATCCCTCTGCCTCGGCCTCCGCTCAGGAAATGGGTTCCCAAAGTCTCTCAGGTTTCTCCTTCTCCCGTAGCTCCATTATCTGTTCCAGGTCCGTCGTCTTCTATTGTGCGGCCTGCATCGCCTTCTGCATCCTTTGTTCCTAGTGATGATACTTCGGTTTCTATTGCTGTTCAGGATCTTGCTCCGCCTCAGTTGCCTGTTGTTTGGGTTGAGTCTGAGAGATGCTGGGTTGATCGTCGTTTTGATTTACGTTTCAACTCCGTGGATGATTCCTACTTTAGATTTGTTTCCGATGATCTTATGGACCTACGTGTCCTTTACTATAGACTATCTGGTGATTCATTGGTTCTTGACTTGGATGGTTCGTATGCCGAGTTAAATTCTGTCATGCTGGCTGATACTACCTGGGATCGATCTTTTATTTACTCTTCTGATGCTGAGATTTATGATCCTTCTCTTGCACTCCTTTTTCGCCCCTATATTAGTATTCTTGGGAACTTGGTTTCTTCCCTGGTGGAAGATGACGTTGGTGTTACTACCTCTTCGGAAGAGTCCTAGTCTTGTTAGTTATTTGTTGTAGCTGTGACATGTCTGTCACACACCTATGTTGTATTTTCTTCTTTCTTAGTAGTTAAGGTGCCTCTACATTACTCCTTTTCATGTTTTTATTACGTTCGTAATAAAAAGTGGATGGTCCACTATAAAACCGGATGGCCTTGCCAAAAAATAAAAAAATAAAAATAAAAATAAAATAAACAACGGGTATTAACTAGCAGTTTATATTCGATAATAAATTAAATAACTGTTTAACTGGCAGTTTATGTACAAAAATAAATAAATAACAATTTAACTGGCAGTTTATATGCAACAAAAAATTAAACAACGATTTAATTAAATAAATGCAATTTAACTGAGATGATGATTAAAAGTATGCCAAAGAGTCATAAATAAATTTCTAATCACATCAACAATAAATTTAACAAACATAAGAAATTTTAGAAGTTGTGAGTGATTGAAACACTCACCTTTTTGAATTTAAATTGAATTTAAATACAATTTAAACCCAAAAATTTTCCAGTCTCAGAATTCGTCCAAACCAGCACTAAAAAGTCGGGAATTCCAATGCGAACCTAACGGAGGAAACCCCGCGTGAATTCGAGCTCGTATGTGAGAGTTATGCGATTAGAACGATGAATATTTTAAAATTAAAATAAAATAAATAAACAAAAACCACGTCACCTCACCAATGTTCACGCGCAGACTTCTCTGTTCCAGAAACTAGGCACGCTACAGAAACTTCAAAACAAATGGCCACGATCTCTGATGCTGCCACCCGTGCCGTTGCAACGAGCACGCTCCCAGCCTCGTTGAACGACGCGCTGAGCCACCGCGAAGCCTCCGGCCCCCTCCCATGCGTCGACGAACAACAGAACCCCATAGCCGCCGCCTATACCAAAAACCCTAATGAATTTTCTAGGTCGATCAAATCGTGGTTTTGACAAACGAACTACACCGATCGAATTCCCTCGACGATCTCT
The DNA here is from genome assembly GCA_030765085.1 of Allium cepa. NCBI lineage: Eukaryota > Viridiplantae > Streptophyta > Magnoliopsida > Asparagales > Amaryllidaceae > Allium > Allium cepa. Next base: position 577,594,547 of record CM060932.1, on the reverse strand, counting down.
ACCCAACGATACAATCAATTTAATGATCAGGCAGAGTCGATTTCGACAGAATGGATGGCCGAGAATTCACCTTCAATTTCTGGAAAAATAGTTATTCGAATCGAAAAACGAATTACAGTTTTCAGATGCGTATATCGAGAGCTTCGATATATATTTTTTCTGAATTTTTCTGAGGAGTTTGATTTCACTTGATTTTTGAATTGCAATTGAAATTAGGGCTTGCAACCATTGGAAAGAGGAGGAGCTGATGGAATTGTACGTACAGAATAATGAGAGATAAAGGCTACTAGGGTTTATAATAGGGTATTTACATGTAGGGTTGAAATAAGAATAACTGAAAAAATAGATAAACGTGCTAACGATAAAGTGGCCCAAAAATCCCGTTTCGACTCCGGAACAAAATTGGGTCAACCCATATATGAAAATAGGTGTTTTAAATATTTTAAACGCAATAGAAAAGGTTTCAGGTTAAAATTGCAACATATGAAGAATTTATGCTCAAATCAATATTTTTTCAAATTGATTTCAATTAAATCGATTTCAAGGCGTTTCGCGTTCGTACGATCAAACGACAAGTCCAATCGCTACGAAACTTGAAATCCTATAATAATTTACCATTACGGATCCGAATAAACTAGTTTCGTCGAAATCCGAGTCAGTGGCCAAAATGGCTACTTTTACACTAATTAAATAAATTTATAATTAATTGATTAAATCCAAATTTAAATTTCAATTCTAAAATTGACAATTTTATCACCTTTATATTTCTCAAACATTTACAATGATTTAAACAAATTTAGATGTCAATTTAGAGAAGATTAATTTATAAATTTCAATATAAATCCTCAATTTCATTAAGTTCACAAATTATAAATAAAATCCCCAAAATTCCATTTAGTTAAATAAATTAATAATTATTCCATTCATTCCTGTCAAATAGATGGATTAAATATTGGATTCAAAACCATTACATAAATTCTCATATTATCTTTATTTCAAATAACGTATTATTTAACTATTTCAATTTCATTTAATTGCCATTAAATCCAATTATTGAATTTTCATTTCACTTAAATAAATAAAGTTTTGATTTCCATTCTTCTTATCCTACAAATTGCTTTAATAAATTGGGATTGCACTAATTTAGTCAATTACTACAATTTCTTTCAAATTAAATCCTATGAACTAAACAAATAGGTAATTTATAACAATTGTAACCATTAAACTTTAGTTACCAAAAACTAAGTTTATTTTCCTTTAAATAAATATTATAATTACTTCCATAACATTGATTTTATTCAATGACCATTTATTATAATTTAAATTCATTAATTAATTCAATGCTTACATTTGTTTTCATATATTCAATTTGTATCTAAGTATATATTTACATTATTTCCATTGAATTGAAATTCATTCAATTTATTAATAATTACCTTGGTTTACCAAACTTGACAACCCCTAACCATTTGTATTACATTTCACATTAATGTAATATTTATTAAAATTTATTTCCGATTAACGTACTACTTAATTTCCCTTAATTGAAATCTGATTTCCAAATTTTATTTAACATACTAAATAAAATAAATAACATATATAAATTGTTACATGTTTTCCTTTACTTGCATTTATAAGTTTATTACTTAACAATCACAGGTTATAATTCCATATATAGCACTAATTAGTTATCATTAACACTGCATTATTACGTTTATAGACAGATTATAATATTTCCATTCACTTACCTTATATTGAATTCATAACCAGATTGTAACATATAAAATATCCAATAAATCATGGAAATCTATTCAATTTGTTACCAATTTACTTACATTAACACTGTTTCGCTTATTTTGGTCATTATTCCAAACATAGGTCACAAATTTTCATTTCTTTATATTATCCTATGGTAACAATATACATTCCAAATAGTTTATTACATTTACTGAAATTTATTTTCCAAATTTACTGAATACACCAAATTATGACCTTACAGTTATTTCAATTAATTAGGGTTGTGCTAAATAAATTATTTATTACCTTACATCCAATTACAATTAGTATCCTTAATGAATTTACCTATTTGGTCTCATGCTTTCTATTACATCAATTAATACCTTATAATAAATCTACGTTTCTATTTTAAATTTACATTCACACATAAATTCAACAATTCCATTTATTATGTTTTACATAAATAAATATTTATTTCCAAATATCACATTAATTAACATTAACGTAATATTTTATTTAAATTTATCGCAATTGCTTTCAATCCAATTTCTATTTCCTATTATACTCAAATTTAACAACTTGAATACCTCCCACATAAATGTAACTTTGTTTATATTTATTCGATTAATAGACTAAATAAACGGGCAACACATAATTATTGCCTTTGTTTACTTTTACTACATTTAAGTTTATTGTTTCCATTAATAATTCACTAAATTTTTTATTCCCTTCAACATTAGGTTACCAAAATCTTCTTAAATTTAGAATTTTAATTAACGAATCTTACGGGTCGTTACACAGCAAACATTGGTTCATGATTTATTATATCAATATTCTCAAACTTCATCCTAATCTCCATTAATGTAACATATAAATATTTAATTTCAATTATTTGCAATTAATCCAATTATTAAATTTAAATTCCAATAAATTAATAAATCTTGATTTTCCATTCTTTTTATTCGATCTATTATTATATTAAAATTAACATCATTACGTCTCATTCCCGTTATAAAATTCATTAACAAATGTCATATTTTTATTTATTCCAGATTTAATTACCAAAATCTTATTAAATTGACAAATTTAATTATCAAAATTTACGGGTCGTTACAGAATCAGTATTAAAGATCGATTGGAAACAAGGCTATGATCGGTATCGTCGAAATTTGATCGAGCTCCAATCAAGACGGGATCGATTGGAAATGATGAACAAGGCTAGGAAAGACTGCATTTCAAATTTCAGGTTAATCGGGTTCGTATGCTCAAGATATGATCGATGCAAATCAAGGTAAGTGGTGGTTCGTATCCATGGAAAGATGTCTTGTTTGTATCCATCCAGGCGCATCCCACTTCGCATCCATCATCCACCAGCTTATTCATATCGATCCACTTACGCTCATTCTACTTCGTATCCATTGGGTAAGCAAAGCTTCGTATCGATGTCCATATGTACTTCATATCGGTCGCCAACTCAATTCGTACCGATCAACCAACGATCGATACGAAACGCCACTACAATCATCAATACGAAGGATGTGAGGAATGATCGATACGAAACAGCATCTAAGTCATCGATACGAAATGCATTGGTTCGTATCGATACAAAAATGGTTATAAAGCATCGATACGAAGAAGTGTGAACACTACGCCATAAATGGCCTTCTGCAACACAAAAAAAATGTTGGGTCAGGCCCAAAAATGTCGCCATAGGTCTATGGCAACACTTTTCTGGTGATGCAATTTTTGCCGTTGCCTTAGACCTCAAAGGCAACATTTTGACTATCTAAGGCAACATAAGTAATATTGTTGCAATAGAACCCTATTTGGGTCTATAGCAACATCCATATGTGTCTGTAGCAACATTCCAAAATGTTTCTATAGATATTAACTTTCTGAATTTGTGGGGCCCACAATGTAGAGCATATTTGATTTTTTAATAGAAATAAATATTTATTTAATAAAATGCTATTGCACAGAATTTGATATTCAAAAAGTAATTTATTTCAACATTTGAAATAGTACATATTCCTGACTCCACTATTTTACAATTCAATGATATATAACACTGATATTCACATATACAGATATTCCTCACTACATCACTCAGTTCGCTCATTACATATGCAGTTTCAATTTATACAGACGCCGACACTGACAAATATATGACGAGCCGAGTGCCGAGCCGAAGGCGAGCCGAGTAGCGGGTCCAGTCTTCAAGCTCAAGCACATTTGATTTGACTCTGTCTTCAAGCTTGTATCCAGCTGTCCAGTCTTCAATACCTGTCACATATAATTCAAAAGCAGTAATCTGGAAAATAATATTTAACTCGAACAGAAAATGAAAATATTTTTGTTATATTATTTGCCTCAGGTATTTGGGTTGTTTCTTTTCATATTTTTTTCTAACAGGGACCAAATATTTGCACGGACAACCTGTGAATGCACAAGTCAGCTGTTCACAAGTGCATAAGCCAAACATGAATGCAACACATGGATACAAGACAGTATGGAAGAAAGCAAGCAACAGTTCAGGCAAAAATGCACAAAGGAGAAGCATTTATGTACTGGAGTTTTAGAAATGTATTGGAGTTGAATCATTTATAAATTATAGATGTTATTTCTAATTCTGTATTTAAAACCCAAGTTGAAGCATTTATTAATTAAAAAAAATTCTATGAAGTATAATACTTCAAGGACCAAATTGGATTGCTCACTGAAATAATCATGTATATAACATAAAGGAAATTACTTGCTGAAAATAACTAAATAATATTATTAGTTACCTTTGCGTGATGAGAATTTAGGTTTCCGTTTGCGCCAACACAGCATGAGCCGGAGTCCCACACATAGGGTGAAGCAACACATCCAGCCCAGTAAAGACGCTTAACCAAAGTCCACAATCTTCAGATTACCTATGATATTGATAAGGCAAGAGCTAAATAGCATAAAATTTAGGAATCTTTCCAATTTTTATGCTATTCAACTATGCCTCATCAATATCATTTAGACCTTATACCATAGTGACAACATCTATGATTGATGTAAACGCACCTGTGTTAAAACTTATAATTCAAATTTTACCAAATTGGGATTATTTATCGTAAACGCACCTGTGTTAATATCTATATTCATTCACCAAAAATATCATAGGTTCAGTCTCCACAGTCCAAGCCACTTGAGCACAGCAAACACACAATAGAAAAAAACATATTTTTTATTACTCAACTGTATGGTAACTGAATAGCAATGTAAAGATTTTTGATGTTAGTATACATATTTTTTAACAATAGCGCAATTGTACAATAGTGATATAATAAAAAACAAGATGGGTTTTATAACAAGTTTTCAAACAAAATGGTGTGTTAGAACTATTTTTTATCATCTTAACAAGTGTTTTGAGAAATAAATCAAATAGCAGTAGATAAAACTTTATCATTCAATTCATCAGTTATCTTTACTTTTAGTGGAAATATTTGACAGAAAACAACAGAGTATTCATACTTGTAAACTAGTCCTTCTTTTTGACAATGTTACACATGCAACCTTCTTTTGTTACTGTATCAGCTGCAGTGGACAAATGATTCATGGCCAAAGATATGGGTTTCAAAAACACAGCCGGCCTACAAAAGCACCAAGCAGTAGCACATGGTAGTCCCAGATTTAAAACCATGATAGTAATCAACAAATTTGATTTTCATAAACATTAAAATAAGCTTACATCAAATCCTCGTAGGACATAGTTGCTGTAATACCATGATAGTAATCACAATGAAATCATTAAATAACATTTAAATTCTTTCTTTTGAAATAATATCCGAATTACTTAATCATTAACTCACAATTCAGCACCTTATAGCGAATAAAATTAAAAGGAGAAATAGGAACAGCAAAAGTAGAGAATGAAAATACCTTAGAGAAGTTAGTACGATTTCTAGGCAAAATCGAATCGCGATTCTTCGTTCCCAGTTCGAGCTTCCAGACATCACGTTTCTGTTCGAAATTCCTTCCAGGCAAAATCGATTTCGTGCTTTGAATTCGTGAAACCCAGCTTGCAATCGAATCAGTTGAGGAGGAGACTACATCGAGCGGTGGAGGGTGATTTGCGAAGGAGGATGACTTGCGATGGAGCACTGGAGCGAGCCGGAGCCTGGATCGAAGCGAAATCGGAAACCCCTAAATCGAAGGCCTAACCAAAATCGACAGAGAAGAAAGAAAATAAAAAGTTAATTGCGGAGACTTTTTTTCTTCGCGGTTCTAAAAGATCAAGGAGTGGTGTTCGGATTGATGAGATGTCACGTTCTCCAACGTAGGATTTGTCTTGGTAGATTGACGCGGATCGGTGCGAAAGATATGCAAAGGTCTGCTATAGCAACACTATAAAAAAAATTTGCATCAATTACACTTGTTTAGCTAGAGCAACACATTTTTATGGCTAAGGCAACATCAAAAATTCAACGTTGCATTAGGACCAAAATTGTATAGCTATCGCAACATTTTACCTGGCAACACCTTGCAAAATGTTGCAGAAGGTCATCTATGGCGTAGTGGAACCATCGATACAAAAGGGATACTCCAGATCGATAGGAACAAAGCACGAAAATGTAGAAGACTCGGTCACTTGACATGAAAAGTGAATCGATTCAAAAAGTTAGCGCCACGTCATCAGACATCACAGAAGCAATGCTAACAGGAAGCGATGTGAATTAAGCAGCCTTCAACAAATCCAAACTAGCATCAATCAAAACTCAAAATCTATAAGTCCAAATGCCACCAAATTTGCACAGGAGCTTGTGTACAACGTCAGGAATTTTCAGATCGATCTCGACTCGATTGGACCAAATCTTGGTCGATGCGAAATCCATTCGTATCGATCACGGATCGAGTTCAAACGACAAGGGATCGATCACGTGGGCCCACCCACATGAGAGAAGAGATCTTCCGAGATCTGAACGAGATATTTGTAGCCTATGCCTATAAATAGCAGCTCAGGACCTACTGAAAATTGACTTTTTGGCTCTTCTACTTCCAGACTCTGCCAGAATCATCACTACACTTCAATTGTACTATTGTAATCAGGTATAACTCATTATAACTAGCTAGTGATAGGTAATAAAGCAGCAACCCTTCAAAGCAGGCATAGACCAGAGATAGCCGAACCACTATAAACCTTGTATCTTTTTTGCTTCTCCTTTAATTTTGAGTGCTCTTCACATTTATATTTTCTACATACTTGCTATCTGTGATTTTTGATTGTGTACGGAGGTTTTTATCGACAATTGGGTGTTTGTGATCAATTTTGACGCAAACACAAACCTTACCCATGCAAAAGCTGAACAGCCCAACATCTTTTAAAGTTTAAACTTATCAAACTACTTAAACTAATTTAAACTTAATAAACGAGTTAACTAATAACTTGATTTAAACAAAATTAAACTTTAACTAATATTCTTGCTCAACATTAAAACCAAGCCCATTTACCATTAATCAAACCCTTGCCAAAACTGTTGTAGCCCATCTTCTTGTCTAGGTAAACTAACTAAAATTAATTAAACTAATTATTTAACTAAATTCTCATAACCCAACATTCACACGTAAGCATGCTCACCTAACAGCTCACGCATGCACTGTACTCGGTCTACATGCAAACATGATAACCCAAATCCAAAGTTTTATTAACAAATTATAATAACTAGTAAATTAAAATTCATTACCTAGTCCCTACAAATCCACAGCCTTGCTTCACCGAAGCTTTCTCCATCCTTCTCCTATTTGATTTGCACACAGAAACATTTCATGCATGCGCCCAATACATGCAGCACTCCCTCATCTTCACACTGAACAACGCCTCCTCCTATCTTCCTTTCCTCCCATCCATGCGCTTAGAACAGACCATAACCATACACATGTTGTTCACTTTATGCACACATACATTTTTTTTTTTCATGCATATCTCTGTACACATCCCCTTCCTCTTCTATTTTTCATGGCAGCGCTTCATTTCCAAATCATACGGACATCAAACTTTCACGCATGCACTCAGCCATGCGTACACATAATGTTAAAGAAAAGGGAAATGTGTGTACGTATATCCATGAAGAGAATGGAAATATTTGCTATGCATTTATGTTTGCAGAGAATAAATAGAAATGAAAGGACGAACGTGCTCCCACACAACCCCTTGAAATGTGAACCAACATATGTAATAACCAATGCTTAAAGGCTAAGAGAATAAAAGTACCAATATTAAATGCCAAGCAAACAAAAGTCCGCACAACTACAAGGAAAAAGATGCGAAAAGTAATGTTACGTTTGTTTGTATAATTTTGAAAAGGTTTGATTTTTGAAGAATGCTAGTTTGTGGTACACCAACATATAATTATGCATTTGTGTACGAGCTACAAATGACAAACATAAAAATACGATTGTGCACAACAATACGCCATAATCACAAAACAAAAATAAGATTGACATGTTAGTTTATTCTGTAAAGTTTTAAAAATATCGACGTTGTCGCACCAAATGAAAATTAATTATTTTTCAAATTAAAAATTATGGAAAAAGTCTACAAAATTAAAAACACGTCATCAAAATCAGGTCTTAATTTTAAATATATATTTTATAATAGTTTAATCCAAATCCAAATATTTAAATAAATAAAATATTCAAATTCGATGACCCAAAAATACGGGTCGTTAAACTCTCTCTACTTTCTTTTTTTACTCGTGTGTGTAATACCTTTATAAAAGATATATATGCATAGTCAATTATTTCACTCTTCATTCATACTCTTTTTAATACTTCGTAATGTATTCACATACTTATCTCAAGTGGTATAAAAATATTCTCAAATCTTTATCAAAATTTCTTACTTTAAAATATAATCAAAGAGGTTAAAAACAAATGCTACTAAGCATTATTACTATAAATCCCTCTCTTTTATAAGTTAAATCTTTGCTTTTTAACCTTTTTCCAAAACATAGCAAACTTGTCATTATCTTTAAAATCTCCTTTATATAAATCTAAGTACATTCATAAGTATATTTGAAAAGGTTTGGGACAAATGTTGCATTGACGTTGTCACAACAAACCCAAAAACATTTCACTTATAACTATCTACAAAATACTTACTAAAGATCTGATTTTATCCCAAGTATAATCAAGAGGGTTAATAATGAATGTTGCTTAAACATTGTTTACTATAAACCCAAAACGATTTATACATAACAATATATTTAAAACATTCTTTTTGAAGATCTAAGTATACTTATTACTAAGATAAAGTACTTTTAATTAAAGTGCCAAAACAATTCATTATAACTAAGTGTTATAACCAAAACCACTTATCCTTTTATAAAATACTTCACTTACTTTTCCAAATTTTCACACACACACACACATATATACTTATAAATAGGTTTAAAATATTTATATAAAATATTACTTAAAATAACACATTTCGAAATTTACAAAAACCTATAAAAAAGCATGTTTTATATGTAAAAACTCTTTGCTTCCAAAATTAATAAATAATTATGAAAAATATATTTAAACTTGAAACCACTTATATAAATCTCTAATTAATTTAATAGTCCTTAATAAGGTCCCAAAAATAATTAATTTAATTATCATTTAAACTCACCTTAGATCAAAAAATGTGTTAAAGATAACACTGCACAGCCAATGCTATAAAAAGAACCCAGAAATACTGGTGTAGGTCGTTGGTAATATATATAAGCGCCGTTGAAATTCCTGGACAGATAAAACTAGAAAAATTGCATAATTTTTTTACCACATTTCTCCGTCCAAATAAAGCTTTTAAACTTCTAATTTTTTTATAGTATACTTAGGTAATTAAAAATTATACCAAGAAATCCTTAAGCATGTCTTTCAAAATCATATTAGAAATCACAAAAGCAGGTTATTTACGAAGTGTTCATATAGCGATCTTCTCGCTACTAACTTTTTCAACTTTGTTCAACTAGTTATAAAATGATTTAAAATTTAATATATTTTTTATAGTAAGACTACACATGCAGTTCTTACTAGAACAACAAAGTAACTCCAAAGAATTTCTTTCAAAATCATATTAAAAATCGTTAAACATAAGGCATTTTCAAACTGCATTCGTAAAGGCATTTTTGCTATAAATTTTACGAATTTGTTGCACAAGTTCTATAACTTTCGAAACTACTTCTTCGATTTCTAATATACTACTGCAAGTGTAAAGCATAATCAAAACATATACTTTCACAATATATTCACAAGTAACCTTTTTAAGCAAGTTAAACAAAAGAGATTTTGAAGTGCACTTATAACAACTACTCTCGCTTGAAACACACTTAAACTTCACGCATAACCAGACCAAACATTTAAACACAAAGTCTAGGCCATGTTACATGTTGTGGAGGGTAATAGAAATGACATCATAGAATATAAAGTTACCATTTGCTTTTCTAAAGCAAAGATGGTTCCAAGTCATAACTTTAATTGGTTAACTTTATTTTAACTTTATATTCAAGCACGCAATATGTACTATCAATTTGTAAGTAAGCTTACCCTAAAACAATCCTACAACCCAACACAAGCCTTATGAACAAAAGACCACTTCTTGCGATTACTCACAAGCCAAAAGATCCAACCCGTAGCCCTTATTTGCTCTCGGCCACATCCCACCTCCACCTTTGATCACGGCTATGCTTGGGTATGGGAGTTTGTGCTCCTTTCTTCTAGTTTTATGTCTCTATTCCCTGTTGGTATGATGGGCTAATGCCTTTGCCAAATATTGGAGGTGTTTTGATATGGTTTAAGAAAGTTAATGAGGAGATGAGAAGAGAATGAAGACATCATTTTTGTTCATAACTGAGGCAAAATAATTTGTGAACAAAGAAGTATTCCATGTGGATATAATCAAGAGAAAAACCCATACTCCATTGTGATCGACCAAAAGAAGTTGCCTCTATTTGTTTACTTTTCACCTCATTTATCCAAAGTTTCTTCTTAGCTTCCAAAATATGTATTCACTATTTACCAAAATATCTTCCCCCTTTATACACTAGCTGATCTTCACTAATCAACCTTAGTGTTATATATTTTTAGTTGACATATTAACTACACATTAATATTCTAGGCATGTACAATAAGTTTGAACAACCTTTATAGAGTAAAAAGTCATTTATCGATAAAATGATTTTTGGTCATATTATTGATATTTTCAAGTATTTAAATTTGTAAAAAAAAATTTGAAAACTAGTTTATCATCATTAGTTATTAATTAAAAGGGGGTTAACAAGATTATAAAATCCACTTAATCAAATTAAATCAAGATTTAAATATTTGAATAATTTGGATATTTATATGTGAAATATTCGAAATTCCGGGTTGTCATCTAGCATTTATCGGAATATATTTACTTCAACAACAAAACTATTTGCATTTAGCTTTTATTCTTTCTTCAGATTGATATAACAATTATCATTTAGCAAATAGAATATACATTATTTATAAATGATAAGATATGTTCATTTAACTTTCTAAACTACTTATTTCAACATATTTATGTTATCATTAATTGTATCAAATACTTTTAATTTTATATTTTACTAGTATTTTCTTGTTTTTGAGAAATTTCAGTCATTGTTCTTTCTTTTTTGAACCTTCTTATGGAAATGGGTATAAACGAATAATAAAAGAAAGTTGGTGTTTATATAATTTATTGTCATTAGAGTTCTAGCATGTTGTTCTTAAAACATTTTTAAAAATAAATTTGTCGTTCAGGAAAGTATGCCACTAAAAACACCTATTTTTCTTCTTATATGCAAGCATTGCGATTTCTTCAAAAGCCATTAGAAAATATACACTTTCTAATAACACATTAACTGTGACAACCCAGAATGTAACGACCCGTAATTTTTCTACATCGAAAATGAGAGATTTCGTTCAATTTAAATTTAAAAGGAGTTTAAATCTTAAATAAATATGTTATATATAATAACAATTATCTATTCTTATAGTTAATAAATTAAAAAAGTATAAATTTGGATTTTGAAACAAATCGACAAAAGTTAAGTTTTGTTAATAATAAATAAAGGCTTAAATAAAAGGATTCAAATATTTATTTAAAAAGGTAAATCTTATTTGAAACATCTAATAAAGATAATAAAAGTATGTTAAAAGATTTGAAAGTATGTTAATAAATTTTTTACAAAAATAACCAAAATTTGTCGCATTTTGTCAGTTTTACATACACTGTAAAATTAGAGATTTTGATATTAATTAAATATGATTTTAAAATATAAAGAGACTTGTTTTAATTTATTTAAAGAAGTAAAAAGTTCATTTTTAAATTTGGTTTACATAAATAAATAGTTTAACTAAAACGTTAAAATGTGACCGTAAAACATTTTGTCGAAAAACGACGTTTTGTCGATCAAAAGTTGTCACAACGTCGTCGCACCTTTATTTTCTTATATATGAACATATATTCTAATAGTGCAAGTGTTAATTAATTAACTAATCAAGTTTACTTTTACTAAACAAGGTTAGAAATTTCTAGAAAACAATTAAGAAAAAGTAAGCACAAAAAGACAAAAATGTCATTTCAAAGCAAAAAGTAAAACATCAAATCAAACCAAACATAATTATTATTTTACTTTTATTACTTCTTAAGTGAAAGTGACATAAAACATGATTTGAAATGTGATGTTAAGTTAAAAAGTAGTAAAGGGCATTTTGGTCATTTTACATAATAATATTTTATTCCAAACATCCATGCATATCTCTTTCATTTTCACACAAATCTTTCTTTTCTTCTTCTTCCTTTAAGCTATTTTAATGGCTTCTGTAACAACCCGATATTTTCAACCATTCGCATCCGCACATGTCGGACTTGAATTGCTCAAAATACCGCATTGTAAATAAAATTTGGCAAATCTCAGAATATACAGTAAATAAAATCACAGATCACAAACACAGATTATTTAATAATGCAGCGGAAGTAAAAGAAATAGTAGTTCATGAAGCCACTATATAAATATATCAGAGTTAAATAAAATACAACAAACTAAATAAAGTACAACAGAACTCTTAAGATGATAACCAAGTACAAGCTGAATAGAACAACAGAACTGGAATAGATAAAACTAGATAAGCAGATAATCTCCAGCGATTCCAATCTCCAGAAAGTGGAATCCAAATCTGTGAATAACTCAGTCTGACCCGAGCGTAAATAAAAATACAAACACTCGAGTCAGGACAATATATACTTATATAATGTAAACCAACTCAAATGAACTGTAATAAGGTACAAGTAACTTAAAGGATGCCTGAGACCGCCCATCCTTTAAGGATCCGTTAAACTATTTACTATGTAGTAATATTTCGCTATTATAATAATGTCTACAGTAAAATAAACTTACTTTTAAATAGCGTTCCGGGCTACCCATATCACCCTTCACACATAACAGTCCCAGTAGTCCATCCAATATCATGCCATCTCCACTCCGGGTGACTGTCAGAGGATACCACACGGGCTACGGGAGAAAAACAAACTCGTAGTAAAGGCTCGGTATCGTAGGTGACACGGCACACAAGGCAATGCCAGGGTAGATATACCAATTACGCACACGGGCTGGTGGTAACGCAGCAGCCACATACGCCCACCTCGGAACACACTCCCAATCAAAATCGGAGGATGGCCATCTAATCAATCACAAGTAAGAGTATAGTATCGAAGGAATGTGTCCGATCGGAGGAATGACCTCACTTGGCCCGAGATCGCTCCTGTTTTAGCCACCTTATACCAACTCACGGGAGTTGGGTCCACGTAATATACCTCAAGAACGTCGCCACCATCCTACTTCATTCTGGAATCTCCACCGCGTACACGGTTGTCAAAGTGGTTTTCGGTATCGACAGAGAGTATGCCAGATATCCGATCCCGGTCTCTTTGCCAACCAATCGTTATTATAACCCGTAGTTATAACTTTTAAAATAACGTTTATACTTCAAAATAGGATATCATTTCAAATCCAAATCTTTATCAAAATAATGATTAAATTAATTCCAAACCATTTTAAAACATCATATCTTTCCAGGAATTCTTGTCAAATCATTTTAATATATCAAAATATCATATCTTTTCAAAACCACATTTCAAATCATTTTAATATATCAAAATATCATATCATTTCAAAACCACATTTCAAATCATTTTAATATATCAAAATATCATATCATTTCAAAACCACATTTCAAATCATTTTAATATATCAAAATATCATATCATTTCAAAACCTCATTTCAATCATTTTAATATATCAAAAATATCATATCCATTTCAAGTCATTTTAATCATTTTAATATATCAAAAATATCATATCGTTCCAAAACTTCATTGCAAATCATTTTAATAAACCAAAATATCATATCTTTTCAAAACCACATTCATTTCAAATGCTTATTCATTTTATTCAATTTAAAATACCATTTCAATTTACATCTCCAAACAGTTTATATTTCAAAAATCATTTTAAATCATTAAAATGAAGTTATTATATTTAATAATTAAATTATTAAATTTCCAAAATTTCAACTTCCAAAGTTCATTTATTCACTTAAGTTTATCAAAACAGTGAAAATTCCCTTTTCGCTGCATTTAGAAAACGCTACGGAAAGTTACATTCAAAACAGTTCAATTTAACAAAAGACAGCATTTTTAAAAATGTTGTAATAGGGTTTACTTAATATTTCAAATAAACTTAGTTAAATTCAACAATTATAGCACTTAAAAAGATTGCAATGATAGCCTTTAATTCAATTTAGCTTTTTAGTTCATTATCATCAACTACATCATTTACAAATGCTGTAATATCATTTAAATTGCAATTAATAGCATTTCAAAAATGCAGTTAATTAACTTCAAATATTCAATATAATTTCACAACCAATTATATTTTTATTTAAAACATTTTTAACTTATAAAATCATACATTTTCACATTTATAAACAACATTTAATTTTCCTTAAGTTCATGATTTTATAAAGTTAAATTTCCATTCAAAAATCAAGATTTAATAATAATTCACTTATTAAATTTCAACATCCAAATTTAAATTCATTAAATTAAATTTCAACTTAACACTTAAGTTTAAATTTCAAAATATAACTTAATTTCAATTTTATTCACTTAACTTAAAATTCACTTTTAAGCCAAATTCACAAATTCCCATTTGGTTATATTTCAAAATTTCAACTTAAATAATCATCCCTTTCATTTTTTTAACTTTACTCAAAAATCATTAATATATTATAAAATCATTTTAAATTCATTTTAAATTCAAATTATCATAAATATATCATAATTTCATATTTAATTTAATTTCCAATTATAATTAAATCAAAATTTCCAGAATAACTTACATTTAAATTTTCTAACTTTTCCATAATTTATTTAACCTATAAATTTCCAAAAAAATCAATAATACTTTACAAAAATCATTTTTAATTATGTTTTAAATCAAAATATTATAATATTTACATTTCAAACATATTTTTAAAAATTTTAGAAAAATATATTTTAACTACGGGTCTGTATATAATTTTCTAGCCTAGGTAAAGTGATACGGGTAATGTATCATTTCAACTCGTAATTTACAAAGAAAATCCGGGTTTTATCATTTCAAACCCGCAGTCCCAAGTAAATGAAATAAAATGAAAATCGCTCAGGCCTATCATTTCAGCCCATAATGATTTTCCCCTATTCTAAAGTCCGTTGGGGTATGTATCATTTCAACCCATAGTGATTCTAATCTAAAGGGAACTTGCAGTGTGATAAAATGATAAAAATAACAGAACAACATAATATAACAGTAACAGATGTTATAATAGGCGTTTAAGCATGGGTGAACATCATATAATCATAATATAGCATATGTAAAATGATAATGCATTTTACAGATTCAAAAGGGTCAATTTACTAGTTATATATGTACATATTGTCTGGTGAGGATAACTCACTTGTTTGAGCTGGATACACAACAACGAATGCACGAATGAGATCCCAACAAGAACGATAACACGACACAAAGATGAATGGGAGAGCCAAAGTATCAATTCCCTTAGATACATTCAACAAAACAAGTATAACAACACATAAGTTTCAACACAAAATACCATTAAACAATGATAGAATTGGATGCATAAACAAATCCAAAGTGTTTGCACTTGCTTTCTACCACCTATGCTTCAGCTTCAGATCTGAAATGGCACGGCTAAAGGCATGGTTTGGATCTGGTCTGGGTTCCTAAAGGTCGGCCTAGCATGGGAAAATGATGGAGCAAAGTATGGTAGAGAGATAGGTGCATGGAACTAACACTACAATGCAACTACCATGGATCCTATGCAACGTATGGGTTCGTCCACAAGCTAGCATGGTGCGGCCATCACTGTAGTGGGCTGTAGGATGGTGTGGCAGCGGGTTCCAGGTCATCCATGGATGGTGGAGGTGGAGTAGGTGGCGGCCAACGGGTGGTTGAAAGTGATGAAGGCATAGGTGATTGGCTATGGTGCATATAGGTGAAGTTTGTGTAGATATTATGGGATTTGGTCACATAGGTGCATGGCCAGTGGCTTTGGGCTATAGAGGAGGTGGTGGAGGCTGGCTCAGGTGGTGGGGGTGGCAGCCATGGTGAAGGAGGAGCACGGGGCTGAGCTACAAGGGTGAGAAAGCAAGTGAAAACAATATAAACAAGTAGAAAAGCAATGGAAAAGGAAAAGAATTTTACCAAACTCTTGGAGATGATGGAGGCTAAAATTTTCAGAGACGAGGAGGAAGAAATTTCGTGAAAAATGAAGAAAAAAAAAATACGGCTGAAGATGGTATAAGGAACAGCCCCAATTGAATGCATATGATGAAATTGAAAAGGCAGGGAGGTGAAAAGTCAAAGGTAAATGAAAGGTTTTAAACTCTTCATATTTCTCTAATTCTTTTTGTAATTTTAAATACATTTAAAATACTGATAAATAAAGATAAAATAAACTCATAAATAAATTAAACAAGTGAACAAAATAAATAAATATTAATTACATATAATTTAATTAATAAAACAGCAAAAATTGCAAACTAGTCTTGAAAATATGAAAAATAAATGCAATGAACTTTGGAAAATCTTTATGTACTTGTAAAAATATTTATAACAAAGATAATAACATAAACTAAAATGAATTCACAAATAAATATATAAATTTTAATTTAAATATAATTTAAATGAAGAAAATAGCAAAGAAAATAGAAACTAGGCTTTAAAAATAGAAAATAAATTCAATAAGCTTTGGAAAATTTCAAACATCTCTTTAAAAATATTTAAATCATAAAAATATATGTAACATAACATATAATACAATTTATAATAAGATATGACAAATAAAAATTATCTATATAATTTAAAATAAACAATATTGTTAAATAAAACAATTTACACCCAATTTTGTAAAAGCATAACTTTCACAGTATTATTCGGATTTCAACGAAACGAAAAGCATTGTTCTTGAAATTTTATTTACTTTCATAACAAAAGGTAAAATTAAAATTTTAAAACTTTTAAAATTTAAATTTAAAAGTCAATGTTTGACCAGATTGACCAAAATTCACTTTTCTGGAAATATTCAATTTATGCATGATTGAAATTCAAATCCACATCAAAATCAACATTTGTATTTCAATTAACAAAATATATTCATTTTAATAAATAAAATAAAGTTTTTTTTTTAAATTAGGCATTTAAATTAAAATATACAATTACAATAGTCAGAAAATACAGGGTTGTTACACTCTCCCCCACTCAAAACTTTTCGTCCCCGAAAAGGAATGAGGTAAGGGAAAGCACAGAAAAAGATAGAATGAAATAGTATTAAGACAAGATGACAAGAAGATTAAAATCATACTTGATAACTGTTGCTATAGGTAAGTTTAACAATGTGGAGATGAACTTTCCAAGATCTTCCAGAATTCAAGAACACAAGCATGGAAAAAAATCTTTTAGAATCTGATTCACCCTTCCCGTTTGACCGACGGTCTGTGGATGGCAAGCAGTGCTTAGATTCAAAGATGAGTACCAAAGATTTTTAAAGATTATAGAAAGATTTCTAAACAGACTGGTATATGCAATAGCCTCCCATTCTGTAGCAAGATAAGGGAAATTAGGACAACTAAAAGATAGTTTGAAAAACAAAATAAAATGATAAATTTGAAACCATAAAATTTCAACTTAAACTTAAAATTAATTTTACATAAGTCAAATAAATCTTAAGCATCTCTAATTTCATTATCTTATCATCCAATTATCTTAAATTAACAAATCCCTAAAATCATGTATTTGAAAAATCTTTTATTATACTCAAAATGTACCAAATAAAATTTAATTCTTCTTCACTACTAATTAAAATTAAAATTATTCCTCTCAATATATTTTATCACCTATGTTAAATATATTTACACTCATTGTAACTGCTTTAAATTTATTCTTAGTTCCTTTATCATCATTTTATATTGTAATTATTCCATTACACTTTTTCTTTATTTACCTCTGTTAATCCTTTTATAACAAAAATTTAAGTATATAACATTTATAATAACCACTCAAATTTTATTTAGAAAATCTTTTTTTTTATATTGTATATTATCCAATTACATATTCAACTTCTGAAAATTAAGGTAAGTTATATTGGAATGAAATTGTGTATTATACAAATAAAACTTTCTAATTCAATTATTTCAAGCTTGAATATTTATCCAAATCTCGAAATTATACTTAGAAATTATCCTTGAAGATAAAATTTAGGAATTAAATTTCCGATAAATTCCAAACTATTTAGAGATAAATAAATGCTCATATACACTATATATATATATATCCATTCAAATTCAAATCATATATCATCATATGTTATAAATCCAGTCTTATTTTAGAAATTAAAATCAACAAAATTTTCCCAAATCAAAACTGTAGCAAGACTACAAAATGGTCACTTTACTTCGAAACTCGAAAATGAATGTCGGTGATGCTGCAGTCATCACCGAAGTTATTTTCCAGCGACAAAGAGAAGAGCACTAGTTTTAAACTTTAAAATTCTTTGGAAACAAATTTCTATTCCAAAATACTTTAAATAATATATCCTTTAAAACTTTAAACACCAAGTTTGAAATCAATCGGAAATTAAATTCTCAAATTCTTGTTTTACATTCATTTTAAATTTCCAAATAAATTTATAACCATGTTTTATAGTTCAATTAGATATATGAAACAATAGAAAATGATATATAAATCAAATATTATTTCTTAACAACCAATTCAAATAAAAATCCAGATAAAGATTTATAATATAGTTACAAAATTTATTTCACAAAATTTATTTCATTACTAAATTTTAAAAACATATTGTGTCAGTTTGCTCTGTTCAAGTGTTTTGGAAATCTTATCGATAGCGTTGATCAGACGAATCGATTAGAAACCCAAATCAACATCAACAACTCAAACAACACAATATATAAAACATTTTAAATATTAGTTTACAAATACACTTCAATAATAATTTGAAGATAAGTTGGAAACAAAGATGAGATGATTAAATAACAGAATAGGGAGATGGATGAGTTTATATAAATTGCGGGCAACCTTAACCGGGTCAACCGTGACTTAAAGAATAAGATCGATGTGGATTTCTTGGGTAAATCGACATTCGATCTCAAGATATAGAGTTCGAAATTATAAGAGATACTAGCATCTAAACCGAGGATATAGAATCTCTGGTGAATCGATGTTGTTGTAAAGGGGTTTTCCCCTTTTACAAATAAATTTGAGGTTGGCGAGACCGCCGACTCATTATGAAGATCTTTTGAAGTGGAGTTATGGGATACTCCAGAAACAAAAGAAGATAAATAGCGAGGGACATGAATGGATTTTGGAACCACAGGGAATGTTCCAAAATTCAAAGGAATTGAGTCAAAAAGGAAGAGGTTTAAACTCGAATGAAAGTGATTCTGTAAATACATTTACCCTATATACTGAGTTTTGCCTAGAGCTACCAAAGCTCTGATACCAACTGTAACAACCCGATATTTTCAACCATTCGCATCCGCACATGTCGGACTTGAAATGCTAAAAATACCGCATTGTAAATAAAATTTGGCAAATCTCAGAATATACAGTAAATAAAATCACGGATCACAAACACAGAGTATTTAATAATGCAGCGGAAGTAAAAGAAATAGTAGTTCATGAAGCCACTATATAAATATATCAGAGTTAAATAAAATACAACAGACTAAATAAAGTACAACACAACTCTTAAGATGATAACCAAGTACAAGCTGAATAGAACAACAGAACTGGAATAGATAAAACTAGATAAGCAGATAATCTCCAGCGATTCCAATCTCCAGAAAGTGGAATCCAAATCTGTGAATAACTCAGTCTGACCCGAGCGTAAATAAAAATACAAACACTCGAGTCAGGACAATATATACTTATATAATGTAAACCAACTCAAATGAACTGCAATAAGGTACAAGTAACTTAAAGGATGCCTGAGACCGCCCATCCTTTAAGGATCCGTTAAACTATTTACTATGTAGTAATATTTCGCTATTATAATAATGTCTACAGTAAAATAAACTTACTTTTAAATAGCGTTCCGGGCTACCCATGTCACCCTTCACACATAATAGTCCCAGTAGTCCATCCAATATCATGCCATCTCCACTCCGGGTGACTGTCAGAGGATACCACATGGGCTACGGGAGAAAAACAAACTCGTAGTAAAGGCTCGGTATGGTAGGTGACACGGCACACAAGGCAATGCCAGGGTAGATATACCAATTACGCACACGGGCTGGTGGTAACGCAGCAGCCACATACGCCCACCTCGGAACACACTCCCAATCAAAATCGGAGGATGGCCATCTAATCAATCACAAGTAAGAGTATAGTATCGAAGGAATGTGTCCGATCGGAGGAATGACCTCACTTGGCCCGAGATCGCTCCTGTTTTAGCCACCTTATACCAACTCACGGGAGTTGGGTCCACGTAATATAACTCAAGAACGTCGCCACCATCCTACTTCATTCTGGAATCTCCACCGCGTACACGGTTGTCAAAGTGGTTTTCGGTATCGACAGAGAGTATGCCAGATATCCGATCCCGGTCTCTTTGCCAACCAATCGTTATTATAACCCGTAGATATAACTTTTAAAATAACGTTTATACTTCAAAATACGATATCAT
The DNA here is from genome assembly GCA_030765085.1 of Allium cepa. Taxonomy (NCBI): domain Eukaryota; kingdom Viridiplantae; phylum Streptophyta; class Magnoliopsida; order Asparagales; family Amaryllidaceae; genus Allium; species Allium cepa. The sequence goes on along the minus strand of CM060932.1, from coordinate 577,573,529 downwards.
TTCAAATCCAAATCTTTATCAAAATAATGATTAAATTAATTCCAAACCATTTTAAAACATCATATCTTTCCAGAAATTCTTGTCAAATCATTTTAATATATCAAAATATCATATCTTTTCAAAACCACATTTCAAATCATTTTAATATATCAAAATATCATATCATTTCAAAACCACATTTCAAATCATTTTAATATATCAAAATATCATATCATTTCAAAACCACATTTCAAATCATTTTAATATATCAAAATATCATATCATTTCAAAACCACATTTCAAATCATTTTAATATATCAAAATATCATATCATTTCAAAACCTCATTTCAATCATTTTAATATATCAAAAATATCATATCCATTTCAAGTCATTTCAATCATTTTAATATATCAAAAATATCATATCTTTCCAAAACTTCATTTCAAATCATTTTAATAAACCAAAATATCATATCTTTTCAAAACCACATTCATTTCAAATCATTATTCATTTTATTCAATTTAAAATACCATTTCAATTTACATCTCCAAACAGTTTATATTTCAAAAATCATTTTAAATCATTAAAATGAAGTTATTATATTTAATAATTAAATTATTAAATTTCCAAAAATTTCAACTTTCAAAGTTCATTTATTCACTTAAGTTTATCAAAACAGTGAAAATTCCCTTTTCGCTGCATTTAGAAAACGCTACGGAAAGTTACATTCAAAACAGTTCAATTTAACAAAAGACAGCATTTTAAAAAATGTTGTAATAGGGTTTACTTAATATTTCAAATAAACTTAGTTAAATTCAACAATTATAGCACTTAAAAAGATCGCTATAATAGCCTTTAATTCAATTTAGCTTTTTAGTTCATTATCATCAACTACATCATTTACAAATGTTGTAATATCATTTAAATTGCAATTAATAGCATTTCAAAAATGCAGTTAATTAACTTCAAATATTCAATATAATTTCACAACCAATTATATTTTTATTTAAAACGTTTTTAACTTATAAAATCATACATTTTGACATTTATAAACAACATTTAATTTTCCTTAAGTTCATGATTTTATAAAGTTAAATTTCCATTCAAAAATCAAGATTTAATAATAATTCACTTATTAAATTTCAACATTCAAATTTAAATTCATTAAATTAAATTTCAACTTAACACTTAAGTTTAAATTTCACAATATAACTTAATTTCAATTTTATTCACTTAACTTAAAATTCACTTTTAAGCCAAATTCACAAATTCCCATTTGGTTATATTTCAAAATTTCAACTTAAATAATCATCCCTTTCATTTTTTTAACTTTACTCAAAAATCATTAATATATTATAAAATCATTTTAAATTCATTTTAAATTCAAATTATCATAAATTTATCATAATTTCGTATTTAATTTAATTTCCAATTATAATTAAATCAAAATTTCCAAAATAACTTACATTTAAATTTTCTAACTTTTCCATAATTTATTTAACCTATAAATTTCCAAAAAAATCAATAATACTTTACAAAAATCATTTTTAATTATGTTTTAAATCAAAATATTATAATATTTACATTTCAAACATATTTTTAAAAATTTTAGAAAAATATATTTTAACTACGGGTCTGTATATAATTTTCTAGCCTAGGTAAAGTGATACGGGTAATGTATCATTTCAACCCGTAATTTACAAAGAAAATCCGGGTTTTATCATTTCAAACCCGCAGTCCCAAGTAAATGAAATAAAATGAAAATCGCTCAGGCCTATCATTTCAGCCCATAACGATTTTCCCCTATTCTAAAGTCCGTTGGGGTATGTATCATTTCAACCCATAGTGATTCTAATCTAAAGGGAACTTGCAGTGTGATAAACTGATAAAAATAACAGAACAACATAATATAACAGTAACAGATGTTATAATAGGTGTTTAAGCATGGGTGAACATCATATAATCATAATATAGCATATGTAACATGATAATGCATTTTACAGATTCTAAAGGGGTCAATTTACTAGTTATATATGTACATATTGTCTGGTGAGGATAACTCACTTGTTTGAGCTGGAGACACAACAACGAATGCACGAATGAGATCCCAACAAGAATGATAACACGACACAAAGATGAGTGGGAGAGCCAAAGTATCAATTTCCTTAGATACATTCAACAAAACAAGTATAACAACACATAAGTTTCAACACAAAATACCATTAAACAATGATAGAATTGGATGCATAAACAAATCCAAAGTGTTTGCACTTGCTTTCTACCACCTATGCTTCAGCTCCAGATCTGAAATGGTACGGCTAAAGGCATGGTTTGGATCTGGTCTGGGTTCCTAAAGGTCGGCCTAGCATGGGAAAATGATGGAGCAAAGTATGGTAGAGAGATAGGTGCATGGAACTAACACTACAATGCAACTACCATGGATCCTATGCAACATATGGGTTCGGCCACGAGCTAGCATGGTGCGGCCATCACTGTAGTGGGCTGTAGAATGGTGTGGCAGCGGGTTCCAGGTCATCCATGGATGGTGGAGGTGGAGTAGGTGGCGGCCAACGGGTGGTTGAAAGTGATGAAGGCATAGGTGATTGGCTATGGTGCATATAGGTGAAGTTTGTGTAGATATTATGGGATTTGGTCACATGGGTGCATGGCCAGTGGCTTGGGGCTGTAGAGGAGGTGGTGGAGGCTGGCTCAGGTGGTGGTGGTGGCAGCCATGGTGAAGGAGGAGCAAGGGGCTGAGCTACAAGGGTGAGAAAGCAAGTGAAAACAACATAAACAAGTAGAAAAGCAATGGAAAAGGAAAAGAATTTTACCAAACTCTTGGAGATGATGGAGGCTAAAATTTTCAGAGATGAGGAGGAAGAAATTTCGTGAAAAATGAAGAGAGAAAAAATACGGCTGAAGATGGTATAAGGAACAGCCCCAATTGAATGCATATGATGAAATTGAAAAGGCAGGGAGGTGAAAAGTCAAAGGTAAATGAAAGGTTTTAAACTCTTCATATTTCTCTAATTCTTTTTGTAATTTTAAATACATTTAAAATACTGATAAATAAAGATAAAATAAACTCATAAATAAATTAAACAAGTAAACAAAATAAATAAATATTAATTACATATAATTTAATTAATAAAACAGCAAAAATTGCAAACTAGTCTTGAAAATATGAAAAATAAATGCAATGAACTTTGGAAAATTTTTATGTACTTGTAAAAATATTTATAACAAAGATAATAACATAAAATAAAATGCATTCACAAATAAATATATAAATTTTAATTTAAATATAATTTTAATGAAGAAAATAGCAAAGAAAATAGAAACTAGTCTTTAAAAATAGAAAATAAATTCAATAAGCTTTGGAAAATTTCAAACGTCTCTTTAAAAATATTTAAATGGTAAAAATATATGTAACATAACATATAATACCATTTATAATAAGATATGACAAACAAAAATCATCTATATAATTTAAAATAAACAATATTGTTAAGTAAAACAATTTACACCCAATTTTGTAAAAGCATAACTTTCACAGTATTATTCGGATTTCAACGAAACGAAAAGTATTGTTCTTAAAATTTTATTTACTTTCATAACAAAAGATAAAATTAAAATTTTAAAACTTTTAAAATTTAAATTTAAAAGTCAAAGTTTGACCAGATTGACCAAAATTCACTTTTCTGGAAATATTCAATTTATGCATGATTGAAATTCAAATCCACATCAAAATCAACATTTGTATTTCAATTAACAAAATATATTCATTTTAATAAATAAAATAAATTTTTTTTAAATTAGGAATTTAAATTAAAATAATTAAAATATACAATTACAATAATCAGAAAATACAGGGTTGTTACAGCTTCTCTCTTTAAGAGAGGTAGGAGGGATAAAAATAGTGGAGTGCTTAAGCACTAATCCACTTGTTACTCTCTAACCTCTTCTTAATTCACTTCTTCTTCTTCTCTTCTTAAAAAGGGCCTTAGGCCGTGAGTTTGGGAGTGGATAAGGGGAGGGCGTGAGCAAAGCAAGTAGAGATGGAGATGGTCGAGCACTTGGAAGCGTGGTTATGATTAGGTTTAGAAAGTTTTAGTGAAGCGTTGAATTAAATGAATGTTGGTAGGAAGTTAAACGTTTTGGTTAAAGGTGAGAAATTCTCATTGCTTTTGAATTTATATTTTGATTATGTTATAAATCATATTTACACCCTTATGACATATGAATGTTTACACCAAATTGATTGTTAATATGGATGATTTGATAGTTGGTAAATTAAGTGAATTGTGATAGTATATCCCATTATGATATTAACAGTGAATGTTAGATTTGAAATCATATGCATGTAATTGGTTGAATGGATGTTATGTTAGTGATAAATATGAATATTGGATATGTTCATTTTGATCAAGTAATCCCTTTATCTAAAAAGACCATATTTTAGTAATATGAGATATTGTGGAAAAATAAGTCTCTTTTCATTTAAAAGTGAAATTAAAGTTAAAACGAAAGAGAATTTGAAATTTGAAGTGAATCGGATTTGAAAAGAATAGTTAATTTGAAATTGAAATTAAGATGAACAGTGAAATTGAAATTGAAATCGATTTTGAAAAAGTGAAGTTTAGTTTGATATTGAATTGAAGTTTAAATTGAAATTAGATTTGAAATCTAAGTTTTAAATGCGTTTAATTTGAGATTAGAATTGAAATTGAGTTGAAATTGGAATTTAAAATTTAATATTAAAATAATGTGAATACAATTATAATATGGTAATAGTGAAAATTCATTTTAAATACTTTTAAAAGTGAAAATATTGATTTAATATGGTTTCTAATGATTTTATAAGTGTTGAAATCAAATTTGAATTGATTATTTCAAGTATTGAAAAATAAGTTAAAACTAGATGCGTCGCGCAACGGTAGTTCGCGAGTTCGCGCCGAAAAGTTTAAATGAATGTGTAGAGTGAAATATAGCTCGGAATTCTTCGAGATAAGAAAATTCCGGACTATTATATCCACATATTCTAAACTAAGAAAGAAAATTAAAGTTTTGATAAGTAGATTTTGAATTAAGTCCAAATCAATTTTCTAGAAAAAATTGCGCTAGTGTAGTTTAGTGACCATAACAGGAAATCTGTTTAAATGAATATTTTTAATTATGGAAAAATATGAAATAAATTTGATAAATCTATTTAAATGATTTAAAAGAGATTTGGATTGGAAAATATGAATTTTCGAATGTTTAAAAGTGGTTTAATTCAAATAAGCTTATATAGCACTTTCCGCAGCACTTTTATGTGCGAATTGTATAACTTTTGGAATATGAGTTTAAATTTAACAACGTTTCCCAGAATAAAATATGAATGTTTTAAAAAAATGGTAATTAAGCGTTTTGAAAGATAATTTGGGATATTTATAAGCAATTCCAAAATAAAGTTGAAAATCTGAGTATGCGGAAACGACTTGTATATTTGTCCCGCCTGTGAGATCTGGGAAGATAAAACAAGGTGTTTAACTAAGGTTAGGGATGGAGCAACCAGTGCCCTGAACATACCTGGCGTATGTTTTCTTTTCATAGACGAGGGGTGGAACAGATCGAAAGGAAAGCCCAGATGATCTTAAATAAAAAGATTCTGTATTAAGTTTTTGAATTAAAAGACGATTGGTATTATACCAAAATTTAAGTAATCTCCAAAATGAATGATTTCTGCGATCCTATTTACTTCAAAATGTTTATTAAGATTGATTTAGGGTTTATCATAAACGATGTCTTAAATAACATTGTTTTTGACCCGCTTAAAAGTTAAGAAATTTGGATCAAGAATTAAGTAAGGAAATTTGAGATATTTTCCCAAAGCAAAAGAATGAATTGCTTAGAGTTACTCTAAGTCAAAAGAAAGAGATTTTGAAATCATCCAAAAAGAATTAAAGTGAAAAGAGACTTAATAAATCCTACATACTCGTATTTACCTTTATCGATGATTGGATTTCGAAGGAACCGGAGTCGGATTTGGTTAATTCCTATCCGAAAACCACTTCGAACCAACGTATACGCTCGAACGTGAAGACATATTAACGATGGTGATTGAAGACCGTGGATCTTCCTAGCGTGAAGACTGCTTGTTGAACATACTTTGGATGGCCCCCATTATAGAGTTATATATAGCAGTGGTCTCCTCGTGATGGAGATTTAGCGGATTGCAAGGACTTCTCGCCTAGTAATGGCCGAGGAAAGTGCCTTCGGTTTGTCCTGTTTCTGGACAACTTGTATGGACGTTTGTCTGACGTTGCATTTCTAACGATTACGTACATTAGTTTTTACAAACATACATCAGTGGTGGCGGAGAAGGCAACTTCTCTTAGCTTAACACCCTCCTTGAGACTTACGAGCTCAAGGGTTTTATTTTTGTGAAAGGCAATTAGTAGTTAAATGGAAATGGCAATGTGGCATTCGAAGATACGATATGTGCTATGTGAAAAGATTATCGTGACCTCGAACCTCATCAAACCGAAAATGACCGAAACAGGATTAGATGTAGCAGGGCTAAGTGGGTCATTCCCAAGTAGGGTATGATCATTCCCTTTTAGATATAATTCTTTCCGCTATGACGTTCGGGATGTTAATTAATGTGGTGTATGGAAAGAGAGCTCTCGATTAAAGGTCGGTAACGACCGGGGGATGACATATTCGGTACTATCTAGTTAAAGAGGTAGGCCGGTCTTGTGTTGGTAGAGGGCAGATGTTCTGTGCCTCGGCACATCCATCTAGAGGGGTACCCATTTCGGAAGGTAGATCTTGCGCCTGGTCATTTGTATGGAAATTCATTCTCCAATAAGAACCTACGGTTTTGTTTGTAGAGCCTAGTATGCTGGAATTTAATATTGGTAATAATTTCAGCTAAGATTAATAAGTTTATTTGCAAATGTTATAAAAGAGATGTCATTAGAAATAATATCAATTGTTTTGATATAAAAGTGTTTTAGTTATCATAAGGTAAAAACCCGTTCGTGTTTATGTGTGGGCATGGTCTTATGAGATACTCTTTATTTTCAAAGGATTTTATCCAAAGGCTGATATATGACACTGTCATTTATTATTGAGTTTTTCTCACGCTGGTTTATCAAGCCTGATCCGGGTATTTTCAATACTCGGGTCAGATCCGAGTAGTTTCAGGATAATCGAAGACAGTTGGAGTTTCCAGAGGAGAGCTGGAGATATTCATCGACGTATGGAGATATTCGTTTATCGGCTTTGCTTAGTGTATTTGGTTTGATGTTTGTCAGCAATTGTAAGGGCAGGTTTTATAACTGTCCAAGCTGAATTTAGGTTAGACTCTGATATATGTGTTTAAAAATTTTCCGCTGTAAAAATATTTGTTCAATATTATATGTTATTCCATTCGTGTGAGATTCTGTTCTGTCTACTTTTCTTTATCATCCTTAAAGATCCGTCTTTTCGTGCAATTTGAGTTTGACATGTGTGGTTTATTGTCGATTCAAAGGGTACGGGAAAACGGGTCTTTACATCGTAGGCTCATTCGATACCACGTGTGACGACCCGTCTCCTCGATCCTAAAAAATCGACACTGATCCATCCACGGTATTCACGTGCCGTAAATCCAAGTGCCGGGGAGGCAGATTATCAGGGGTGTAAAAGAAAATAAAGATAGAAGATAACAGAATAATAGAGTCTCACATCGCATTCAACATTTATAATTGATCAGAGTCAAATACATATCTAGCAGGATAGTTATAACCGTCTATCCGTACATATGCTAGAAATACATACTACATAACACAGCAGAAAATGGGTAGATAACTACTTCATCGCTCCAAAAGACTTGTCCAAAATGCTCCCCAACATGCTCCAAAATGCTCTTAAGGTATCCTGACTACACGGCTGCCCGAAAATAGGGTACCCAGAGTTTAAAGGGAAAAACAAACTCCGGGTCAGTCATGGGACTGGTGTGAGAACTCAAAGTACGATGTTTTGAAAACAAAAAGGTATCTCATAAGACCACGCCGCACATAAACACGGAACGGGTTTTTACCGTATGATAACCAAAACTCTTTATTATGCAAAATTTAGGGATATTATTTTTAATGACATTCTTTGAAAACATTTTCAAATAAACTTATTAATCTTTGCCGAAATTGTTACATTGATTAAATTCCAGCATATTAGGTTTACAATCAAGTCCGAAGATTCTTATTGGAGAATGGATTTCCATACAAATGACCAGGTGAAGGGACTACCTTCCGGCAGTACATCTCTAGAAGAATGTACCGAGAAACCATCACAAAGTTTTTCTACCAACACAAGACCGGCCTACCTCTACAACTAGATAGTACTGAATATGTCATCCCCCGGTCATTACCGACCTTTATCCGAGAGCTCTCTTCGCATACATCCACATTAATTTACATCCCGAACGTCATAGCGGGAAGAAATATATCTAGAAGGGGATGATCATACCCTAATTGGGAATGACCCACTTAGCCTTGCCGCATCTAATTCTGTTTCGGTCATTTCCGGTTGATGGGGCTCGAGGATACGATTGCCTTTTCATATAGCACATATTCTTTCATTTTGAATGCCACATTGCCATTCCACATTCACACGACTGATTTCTACAAACATATAACTTCCTGAGCACGTATGTCTCGGGAAAGGGTTTAAGCTAAGAGAAGGTGTCTTCTCTGCCACCGACTGATATACTTTTATAGAAACCGCTCATTATGATTTGGAATGCAAGGTCAGACATTCATCCATACAAGTCGTTCTAGGACCGAACGAAACCGAAGGCACTTTCCTCGGCCATTACTAGGCGAGAAGCCCTTGTGGTTTTGAGGTTTTTCATAACAAAGAGACCGCTGCTACAATATAGTGAATCGAGAGTTTATCCTCAATTAATCAACAAGTTGTCCCTCGTTATTATTCGTCTCAGTATCTCCGTCTTCAAACATCTTCATTCTTCGAACAGGTAAACTGGTTTGAAGTGGTTTTCAGATAGGAATTAAGCAAATCCGACCCCGGTTCCTTCGAAATCCAATCATCGATAAAAATGATGTAATTAGGTGATTGTTTTTCGATTCATTCATTTTCCTTTACCAAAATACCTTCAAGAGATATATATTTTCAAAATATTCTTTTAGTGAATACGGAATCATTTAAATCTCTTTCTGAATATTTCTCAAATCATTTTTAAAGAGTATCTTTTGAGAAAATAGGATTATAGAAATCATTCTACTTTTATCCAAAATCAACATTCATATTCAACGAGTGCTATGGGCGGAATAACGGTGAGATCACCTTTTAAATTCCACGAATAGGACAAGTTCCCTCTTCGGATTTTAATGATGAGTATAAAAAGATTATTTCTATAAAATCCAAGTTGAGCATCCGGGCTTTCCTTTCGATATGTTCTACCCCTCGCCTAAAAGAGAAAACTAAGGCCAGGTAAGTCCAGGGCACTGGTTGCTCCATCCCTAACCTTAGTTACACACCTTATTTCCACTTTTAGATCTCACAGACAGGGCACATGTACTAGTCATTTCCGCATACTCATTTTCCCTTTTAAAATCACTTAACTATTTGTTTAACCATCTTTGAAATAATGTTAAACTGTTCAAATATCTTTTGAAATGTTTTATTATTCACTTAAAAACATTTACTAAGGATTTTAAGAAAGGATTGTTAAGTTTCAAACTTTATTTCAAAAGTTATTGAAAAGCGTTTGTAGAAAGTATTGCAAAAAGTGCTTTAAAAACTATATTTTTCAAAACAACTTTCATATCATTTAGAAAACCATCTTTCTAACTTAAATCACTTTTAAGACATTTTAAAAGATTTTTAGAATTTATTTCATATTTTTAAAACGATTATTTTATCAATTTCCAACTTTGGTCATTTAGTGCAAAAACTGGATTTTTCTTGAAAATTGATTTTGCCATATTTTAAAATATACAAGATGAAATCTTGATTTTCTTTTTTTTATGAAGATATGGATATAAGGATTCGGAAAATTCTTACTTCAAAGAATTCCGAACTATATTCCACTTCGTATGATCATTTGAACTTTTGACGCGAAAACGCGAACTACCGTTACGCGACGCGTCAAATTTTTGACGTATTTTGAGATTCATATCCAAACTTTGTCGAAACAAGTTTAAACACTTAGGAATCATTTCTAATGTATTTTCAAACATTTTTCAAAGGTATAAATGATTCCATATCACATTTCATTTCTTTTGGAAAGTGATTTCCATGTGATTATACGTCATGTAAATCCGTGACTTGTTTCAACATATATATTTAATATACAACTAATAAACATCCAAAACAATACTTATAATTATTTTAACATATTCTAATATGTCATATAAACTTGCATATCAATTTAACAACATTTTCAATACAATGTCACATAATTCTCATTTATGTACATATTTGCTCACTAACTTTTGCAAACGACTTAAAGGAGGTTGCTTTCTTTTTCAAACACTTATCAAACATCATTATTAACATCCAAACAAACATATCACAACATCATAACCAAATAAATACATATAAATTAGGAGTTCTCACTTTGTTTGGTTTTGGTGAATGGAAAATCGGTTATAGCTTCGCTACTCGACTTTTTAAGCTTATGATTCCTTGAATGCTTCGACTTAGATGGCTCGCCTTGGTTTGTAGAAGGCTAAAAGTGCTCGGCCAAATGGAGGAAGAGAGGGCGTGAGCAATGTGAGGAAGGAGGAGGAGTTTGAAGTGGTTCGGACGGTGTTTTGTCGATATTTTCTTTACTCTTTTTTTGAAAATATTTTGGCATAACTTTGTTAAGGTTGGAAGCCATTAAAGGAGGTAAGAAGAAGTTTGAAATTTTGAGAAGAAGAAGTGTGAAAGAAAGTGAGAAAGTGGGTATGTATTTATAGAAAATATTTGAGAATAAAATATAGATTTGTTTTTTTACTTAAATAACCTTCCTTAAGAATTAAGTAAGCTTATTTAATTCAAAACTTACCATCCACATCACATCACACTTTTAAAATTCAAATACTTTAAAGTTAAGTAAAGAATAAGAATGATTACTTTACTTTATGTCACTTTTGATGTCACTTTCTTTACTTTATGTCACTTTCTTGATCAAAACGAAAAGATCAAGCAAAACAGGCCTTTTGATCAAGCAAAACGGGCCTTTACATTTGGTATCAGAGCAACTACTGAAGGAGTTCTTAATCGCTTTGCTTAGTGAAGGAGCAACTACTGAAGGAGTTCTTAATCTTACTTCATTTTGAATTACAAATGTTACCCTAAATGTATCGCTAATTCAATTTTTTTGTAAGAATGATTTTGTTTTAAAGAAATTGGTAAATGAAATAATTTTACCTTGGGTTCATATAATAAATATTAAAGGGGATATTATTATCTTTTGGGTTAGAAATTAAGGATTGATTGTAATTTAGCTTAGTAAAACTAAAATATGAATATCTTGTGATTAGAATTGCACAATTTGACTATAAGATATTCTATATAGAATCTATTAGTTGAAAGATAGAATTTAAAACTTTAATCATATACACTTAGATACTTAGTATAAAAAATAATAATGATTAAGTGATTATCATAATAGATGAGTTTAAAAGCTAAGTACAAATATCTTGTGAAGTAAAATTCACAATATGAATATAAGATATTTGATGATAATACTGAAGCTAGAAGTGTAATTGGAGAAAGTAAAAAAAAAAGCATACTTAGAAGAAAAAAAAATTCTTATCAATAAGATAGAAAAAGATAAACCTAAATTGAGACTTTTTACTAAATATAATATAAAAAGATAAGTTGTATAACTTATAAAGGAGTTAAGTTGATTTGAAATTTAGACACTTTGATTAGGTTAAAAATTAAAGTAAAATTTAGGATTAAGAGAAATAAGAATATCATTCTAATATAAAAAAATTTGAATTAGTGATATATTTAGGGTAACATTTGTAATTCAAAATGAAGTAAGATTAAAAGAAGATAATTTTGAAAAATATGGTTAGTAGTTTGATTTTTGGATGAAAATGTTAAAGTAACAAATACCATGTGAATTAAGTTTCACAATTTGACTATAAAGTATTTGATGGATTTAAGATTAAGAAATTTGATTTAGAAAATGGATAGGTAAATAAGTTAAGTAGTTAATCATAGAATCGGTAAGAAAAAAAGTGTACACTTAGTAAAATTGTCTTATTAATATATGGATTAGATAAATAATTGTTAAATTGAAACCTTAGGTAAAGAAAACTAATGATTGAGTTTTATAACTTATTTATTTGGAATAATAGAACTCCACATTTGTTGAAGACCCTAATTGAAGTAATGATGGTTTGAAGATTAGGGATATGTATATACACTCTTAGGAAGTAAAGGTATATTATACAAGTTTAAGTCATATTTGTATGCTTAAGTAATAATGGATTTAGTAAATAGTAAATGGTTGTGAAATAAAGTTGGATTAAAAGAAGTTTTGAAGGAATGTATTAGGTAAAGATGAATGTGACTATGTACATAAGTTAAACGTAGATCATTTTGGCACATAAATTTTGATCTAAGATTTGAGTACAGAACTTTGAGGTGTTTACACCAATCCGAAAAACGATATCACCCGATTTTTGATGGCGAACATTGATGAGAGTTTATGATTATGTACACAAGTTTTCTATCATAGTTGAGAGCTATGCAAGGAAAGCAAGGGTTTGTGATTAAGAAGTCTGATCAAAGTCCTCACTAGAAAATCGGAGGATCGATACTAGTTCGGAGGTAAAGTTATGGATTTGAATAATAGATCGAATCAAATATCACATATAGTATGATGTTTTGGGTCTGTCTACTTAGTAGTTGGATAGTTATCTCAAATAGTAGGCACTAAGATATAGTGGTTAGACTTATGTTTTGATATATGTATATTTATATAGACCTCAGATATAGTACATGCTCGGGACAAAGGATGAGTTATGTGGATGTATGCATTAGTATCAGTATGGTTGTTTTTGGATGTATAGTATCGTTTGGTTGTTGTATATATTATCTTAAGTGTGCAGTATGCACTAGGATGAGTAATATAGAAGTTTGAGTTGATGTATGTATATATAATCGTAAGTACGTGATAAGTACTCAGGTTAGTGTGGGAATCTCTATATGCATGTTTGGCATCATCTTTTTTAGTGTTGTTATGATATCGGTCTGCTTATTTTCTATCATCAGTAGAAATAAGTCAACTTATTTGAGGAGATGAGTATGGGATAGATTCCTTTGTCTTTGATTCCATTTCGAGGACGAAATGCTTTTAAGTAGGGGAGAATGTAACGACTCGTAATTTCGCTACTTCGAAAATGAGAGATTTCGTTCAATTTAAATTTAAAAGGAGTTTAAATCTTAAATAAATATGTTATATATAATAAAAATTATCTATTCTTATAGTTAATAAATTAAAAAAGTATAAATTTGGATTTTGAAACAAATCGACAAAAGTTAAGTTTTGTTAATAATAAATAAAGGCTTAAATAAAAGGATTTAAATATTTATTTAAAAAGGTAAATCTTATTTAAAAAATCTAATAAAGATAATAAAAGATTTGAAAGTATGTTAATAATCGTTTTACAAAAATAACCAAAATTTGTCGCATTTTGTCAGTTTTACATACACTGTAAAATTAGAGATTTTGATATTATTTAAATATGATTTTAAAATATAAAAAGGATTGTTTTAATCTATTTAAAGAAGTAAAAAGTTCATTTTTAAATTTGGTTTACATAAATAAATAGTTTAACTAAAACGTCAAAATGTGACCGTAAAACATTTTGTCGAAAAATGGCGTTTTGTCGATTAAAAGTTGTCGCAACGTCGTCTCAACTTTAGTTTCTTATACAGGAACATATATTCTAATAGTGTAAGTGTTAACTAATTAACTAATCAAGTTTACTTTTACTAAACAAGGCTAGAAACTTCTAGAAAACAATTAAGAAAAAGTAAGCACAAAAAGACAAAAATGTCATTTCAAAGCAAAAAGTAAAACATCAAATCAAACCAAACATATTTATTACTTTACTTTTATTACTTCTTAAGTGAAAGTGACATAAAACATGATTTGAAATGTGAAGTTAAGTTAAAAAGTATGTAAAGGGCATTTTGGTCATTTTACATAATAATATTTTATTTCAAACTTTTTTCTATAAATAGTCATGCATACCTCTTTCATTTTCACACAAATCTTTCTTTTCTTCTTCTTCCTTTAAGGTATTTTAATGGCTTCTCTCTTTAAGAGAGGTAGGAGGGTTACAAATAGTGGAGTGCTTAAGCATTAATCCACTTGTTACTCTCTAACCTCTTCTTAATTCACTTCTTCTTCTTCTTTTCTTAAAAAGGGCCTTAGGCCGTGAGTTTGGGAGTGGATAAGGGGAGGACGTGAGCAAAGCAAGTAGAGATGGAGAAGGTCGAGCACTTGGAAGCGTGGTTATGATTAGGTTTAGAAAGGTTTAGTGAATCGTTGAATTAAATGAATGTTGGTAGGAAGTTAAACGTTTTGGTTAAAGGTGAGAAATTCTCATTGCTTTTGAATTTATATTTTGATTATGTTATAAATCATATTTACACCCTTATGACATATGAATGTTTATACCAAATTGATTGTTAATATGGATGATTTGATAGTTAGTAAATTAAGTGAATTGTGATAATATATCCCGTTATGATATTAATAGTGAATGTTAGATTTGAAATCATATGCATGTGATTGGTTGAATGGATGTTATGTTAGTGATAAATATGAATATTGGATATGTTCATTTTGATTAAGTAATCCCTTTATCTAAAAAGTCATATTTTAGTAATATGAGATATTGTGGAAAAATAAGTCTCTTTTCATTTAGAAGTGAGATTAATGTTAAAATGAAAGAGAATTTGAAATTTGAAGTGAAACGGATTTAAAAAGGATAGTTAATTAGAAATTGAAATTAATATGAATAGTGAAACTGAAATTGAAATCGATTTTGAAAAAAGTGAAGTTTAGTTTGAAATTGAATTGAAGTTTGAATTGAAATTAGATTTGAAATCTAAGTTTTAAATGTGTTTAATTTGAGATTAGAATTGAAATTAAGTTGAAATTGGAATTTAAAATTTAATATTAAAATAATGGGAAAATAATTATATTATAATATGGTAATAGTGAAAATATATTTTAAATACTTTAAAAAAAGTGAAAATATTGATTTAAAATAGTTTCTAATAATTTTATAAGTGTTGAAATCAAATTTGAATAGATTATTTCAAATATTGAAAAATAAGTTAAAACTTGACGCGTCGCGCAACGGTAGTTCACGATTTCGCGCCGAAAAGTTTAAATGAATGTGTAGAATGAAATATAGCTCGGAATTCTTTGAGATAAGAAAATTCCGGACTATTATATCCATATCTTCTAAAAGAAGTAAGAAAATTAAAGTTTTGATAAGTAGATTTTGAATTAAGTCCAAATCAATTTTCTAGAAAAAAATCGCGCTAGTGCAGTTTAGTGTAACAGGAAATCTGTTTAAATGAATGTTTTTTATTATGGAAAAATATGGAATAAATTTGATAAATCTATTTAAATGATTTAAAGAGATTTGGATTTGAAAATATGAATTATCGAATGTTTAAAAGTGGTTTAATTCAAATAAGCTTATATAGCACTTTCCGCAGCACTTTTATGTGCGAATTGTATAACTTTTGGAATATGAGTTTAAATGTAACGACGTTTCCCAGAACAAAATGCGAATGTTTTAAAAAAGGGTAATTAAGCATTTTTAAAGATAATTTGAGATATTTATAAGCAATTCCAAAATAAAATTGAAAATCTGAGTATGCGAAAACGACTAGTACATTTGTCCCGCCTGTGAGATCTGGGAAGATAAAACAAGGTGTTTAACTAAGATTAGGGATGGAGCAACCAGTGCCCTGAACTTACCTGGCCTATGTTTTCTTTTCTTAGGCGAGGGGTGGAACAGATCGAAATGAAAGCCCGAATGCTCTTAGATAAAAAGATTCTGTTAAGTTTTCCGAAATAAAAGAAGATTGGTATTATCCGAAAGTTAAGCAATCTCCAGAAAGAATGATTTATATGATCCTATTTACTCAAAAATATTTGTTAAGATTGATTTAGGGTTTATCATAAACGATGTCTTAAATAACTTTGTTTTTGACCCGCTTAAAAGTTAAGGAATTTGGATCAAGAATTAAGTAAGGAAATCTGAGATATTTTCCAAAATAAAAGAATGAATTACTTAGAATTATCCTAAGTTAAAAGAAAGAGATTTCGAAATCATCCGAAAAGAATTAAAGTGAAAAGAGACGTAATAAATCCTATATACTCCTATTCACTTTTATCGATGATCGGATTTCGAAGGAACCGGAGTCGGGTTTGGTTAATTCCTATCCGAAAACCACTTCGAACCAATGTATACGTTCGAAAGTGAAGACATGTTGAAAATGATGATTATTGAAGACCGTGGATCTTCATAGCGTGAGGACTGCTTGTTGACTTGCTCTAGGTAGCTCCCGAGTTATAAATAGCAGTGGTCTCCTCGTGATTGGATTTTGCGGATTGCAAGGGCTTCTCGCCTAGTAATGGCCGAGGAAAGTGCCTTCAGTTTGTCCTGTTCCTGGACAACTTGTATGGACGTTTGTCTGACATTGCATTTCTAACGATTACGTACATTGGTTTTTACAAACATACATCAGTGGTGGCGGAGAAGGCAACTTCTCTTAGCTTAACACCCTCCTTGAGACTTACGAGCTCAAGGGTTTTATTTTTTTGGAAGGAAAATAGTAGTTAAATGGAAATGGCAATGTGGCATTCAGAGATATGATATGTGCTATGTGAAAAGATAATCGTGACCTCGAACCTCATCAAACCGGAAATGACCGAAACAGGATTAGATGCAGCAGGGCTAAGTGGGTCATTCCCAAGTAAGGTATGATCATGCCTTTTTAGATATAATTCTTTCCGCTATGACGTTCGGGATGTTAATTAATGTGGTGTATGGAAAGAGAGCTCTCGATTAAAGGTCGGTTACGACCGGGGGATGACATATTCGGTACTATCTAGTTAAAGAGGTAGGCCAGTCTTGTGTTGGTAGAGGGCAGATGTTATGTGCCTCGGGACATCCATCTAGAGGTGTACCCATTTCGGAAGGTAGATCATGCGCCTGGTCATTTGTATGGAAATCTTTTCTCCGGTAAGAACCTACGGTTTTTTTTGTAGAGCCTAGTATGCTGGAATTTAATAATGGTAACAATTTCAGCTAAGATTAATAAGTTTACTTGCAAATGTTTTAAAAGAGATGTCATTAGAAATAATATCAAATGTTTTGATATAAAAGTGTTTTAGTCATCATAAGGTAAAAACCCGTCTGTGTTTATGTGTGGGCGTGGTCTTATGAGATACTCTTTCTTTTCAAAGGGTTTTATCCAAAGGCCATTATATGACACTGTCATTTATTATTGAGTTTTTCTCACGCTGGTTTATCGAGCCTGATGCGGGTATTTTCAATACTCGGGTCAAATCCGAGTAGTTTCAGGATAATCGAAGACAGTTGGAGTTTCCAGTGGAGAGCTGGAGATATTCATCGACGTATGGAGATATTCGTTTATCGGCTTTGCTTAGTGTATTTTGTTTGATGTTTGTCAGCAATTGTAAGGGCAGGTTTTATAACCGTCCAAGCTGAATTTAGGTTAGACTTTGATATATGTATTTAAAAGTTTTCTGCTGTAAAAATATTTGTTCAATATTATATGTTATTCCATTCGTGTGAGATTCTGTTCTGTCTACTTTTCTTTATCACCCTTAAAGATCCATCTTTTCGTGCAATTTGAGTTAGACATGTGTGGTTTATTGTCGATTCAAAGGGTACGGGAAAACGGTCCTTTACATTTGGTATCATTAAGTTTGAAAAGAAATTGAAAAACAAGTTAAAACTATGCGCGTAGCGTAACAGTAGTTCGCGATTTCGCGCCATAAAAGTTAAATGTGTGTACAAAGTGAAATATAGTTCGGAATTCTTTGAGGTAAGAATTTTACGATCTATTATATTCATAGTTTTCCAACGAAGAAAGAAAATCAAGATTTCATTAAGTAGATTTTGAAATATGTCCAAAATAATTTTCTAAAAACATCGCGGTTTTGCAGTTCGGAATCCAAAATGAGATTTCTTTATAAATGATATTTTTAAATGATTAAAATTATGAAATAAATTTGATAAATTATTAAAATGGTTTGAAAGAGATTTGGAATGGAAAATATGAATTTTCAAATATTTAAAAGTTGTTTAAATCAAATAAGCTTATATAGCATTTTCTACAGCACTTTTATGCTGCGAATTCTATAACCTTTTGAATATGAGTTTTAAACTTAACAATTCTTTCCTAAATTCTTTCATGAATGATTTTAAAGGAATAATTAAGTAATGTAATGATGATTTGGAAGTTTTAATTAGAGTTTGAATAAATTGTTAAGATGAATTGTTTGTAACACTTAAACAAAAAGTGAAGAATATTGAATGTAATAGCAAATTGAGTATGCGGAAACGACTAGTACATTTGTCCCACCTGTGAGATCTGAGAAGATAAAACAAGGTGTTTAACTAAGGTTAGCGATGGAGCAACCAGTGTCCTGAACTTACCTGGCCTATGTTTTCTCTTCTTAGGCGATGGGTGGAATCTATCGAAAGGAAAGCCCGGATGCTCTAAATGATCATATTTAAGTTTTTCCAAGATAAAAGAAAAGAAAATCCCTTCAAACTAATTTTGGAAATAAAATATATTGAAGACAATGATCGTTAAAGACAAAGATATTCATGATGTAGGATTACTTGCCGTTAGTCCCTGGAGGTGAAACTTGTCATTAGTCCCTAGAAGTGAAACTTGCCATTAGTCCCTGGAGGTGAAATTTACCATATTTAAAGTGGCAGTAGTACTATGTTATGAAAATCTTCGATTTGCACGAATATGATTTGAAGTTAAGATAGAAATCTTTGATTAAGATTTAATAAATTGATTTGGGAATATATTCCCTAAGTTAAAGTTATAATTTGAATATAAGAAATCTTTTATTAAGATTTAATGAATGATTTGAGAATATTTTTCCTAAGTTAAAATATATAACTTGAATATAAGAAATCTTTGATTTAGATTTAATGAATGATTTGAGAATATTTTCCCTAAGTTAAAAGTTATAACTTGAATATAATAAATTTTTGATTAAGATTAAATGAATGATTTGGAAAGGTTTCCCTAAGTAAAAGAGAAAATGATTAGGATTTAAGAAAGGTTTAAATAAATCAAATGATTGATAATGAAGCTTAATGGTTCAATATATATATATATTTGAAAAGGAAATGGAATAAATTGAAAAGATTTTATCTAAGAAAGATATTTGTGTAAAAGATAAAGTAATTGATTAATGGTTGATATCCATATATGAACTTAACATCTTTTAAATCGATGATTGGCTTCGAAGGAACCGAAGTCGGGTTTGGTTAATTCCTATCCGAAAACCACTTCCAACCAATGTATACGTTCGAAAGTGAAGACCAGTTGAAGATGATGATTATTGAAGACCGTGGATCTTTATAGTGTGAAGACTGCTTGTTGAACATGCTCTGGCTAGCCACCATTATAGAGTTATTTATAGCAGTGGTCTCCTCGTGATGGAGATTTTTCGGATTGCAAGGGCTTCCCGTCTAGTAATGGCCGAGGAAAGTACCTTTGGTTTCGTTCAGTCCTAGAACGAACTTGTATGGATGTTTGTCTGACATTGTATTCTAAATCACATTTGAGTGGTTTCTATAAATGTATATCAGTTGGTGGCGAAGAAGGCCACTTCTCTTAGCTTAACACCCTTTCCCGAGACATACGTGCTCAAGAAGTTATACTTTTCTAGAAATCATTCGTGTGACGTGGAATGACAATGTGACATTCAAAGTGGAACCTGTTATGATCAAAGCGTGGTTTTGTATGAAAAATGTGGCTTTAAAGAAATTGAGCATAGCCTCGTGACACTCACACCCCGGTTATGATGGGATTCTATATGGTCAGATGTATGCTCGCATTTCGGATAGTAGTGATTTGGGTTATCAGATGTTCTGATCCCTCGGTACTAGATATGTCTGGGCCTCAAGGCATTTATTGACTCATGTGGATAAAGTGGTTAGCTTGAGAAAAGCAGAGAACTACTGGTTATCATTTCTAGTGTAGCAAGTATAGTTTCCAAGTGACTAGTTTGAGAAAAGCGATTAAGGCACCGTGGGAACTATGTTTGTTATGCGTGGTTCGGAAAAAAGGTCACTAGTTTCCTATCATGTTGGAAATTCAATCCCTACGAGATTTACGGTTTCGATTGTATTCCAAAAATAGCTGTAATGACTTGCAAACTTTTATGCTGTGAATGAAATGAGTTAAGGATGTAAAAGATGATGTCAAGTATTGAAAAAGTGGAGATTACTTTAGGTTGAAGTAAGATTATTTTGGTAATTTGGTAAGTGGTTATTTTGGTAAATTTACCACTTCTTTCTTTTTCTATAAATATCCACATCCTTCTCTCATTTTATTCACATTTCTTCTTCTTCTTCTTTTCTCAAGCTCCTTCATCTTCTTCCTCTTCTCTTTAATAGCTTCCAAGACATAGAAAAAAGTTATAAGTAAATAATGTCAAAATATTTTCAAAATATTCAAAAGAAATCAATGTCCATTTTCTTCAAATCAAACTACTCTTTTCTCCATATTTTCCTTTTTTCTCTCGGCCATAAATTATTCAAATATAAATCAAATTGTAAATTTTTTTTTAAATCATGTATTTTTCCAGTGGCTACAACTTTCGTATTGACCACTTTGTCCAATTCTTTGCATAAATAGGTCAAAATTCTACTTCTTTCAAGTGCATTTTTTGGCCCAGTTTTTAAGCCAGAAAATAGGCCAACTTGTTTTGATCATAACTTGATAATAACATATCCAAAATAAGAATTTATTTCTTTAAAACCATATAAAATTTCAGTGGCTACAACTTTTATGTTGATAACTTTTTTCAATTTTGATACTTACTATATCTGAAACTCAATTCTTTGAAGTACATTTTCGGGCTTTATTTTTGTGTATCCGAGAATAGCTCTTTTATTTTGAACATATCTCTCTCAAAACAACTTGGATTCAAATGATTCTTTTTATTCAAATTCAATAGAAAATAATTTGCAACAACTTTTCAGTTAATAAGTTTTTCAAATTTTGAGAGTAAAAGAGTCAAAAACAAGAGAGAATATGACCTATTTTTCGGGTCTAATTTTGACAATTCAAGTTCAAAGCTCCACCACTTCTTCTTTATACTTTCGGCCAACTTCCATCTTATGCCTTGGCCAAGCACTAGGAAAGAGGAATTCGAGCTTGCATTTATTTGGTTTCGAAGCATGATAGGAAGTATACGTTAGATCTTAAGTTCCTTGCCTTAAAGTTTGACGGAGTGGAATCCAAAGTAAGTTATTTCTTATTTTATGTTCATTAAAACCATTGCTATGTTGAAAGAACTGTAAGCTTTAAGTTGCTTGAAAACGCTTATTGAATGCTTGTTTACTTTGTTTCCTAGAACAATGGTTTGATTTCCTTGCTTGATATTATGTTTGGATGATTAATTAAGTAATTTAAAATTTAGAAGTTAAATATTGAATGAGGTATGCGGACGACTAGTACATGTGTTTCGTCTGTGAAATCCAAGGAGACTTGGGCGAGGGACGAAACATGTCAAAGGGAAAGCCCGGATGCTCCAAAATAAATATCAAACCGTTAAAGTGTTATAAATATTTGATAGAAAGAAGCATTGTTTATCATTTATTATTGTGTTTATTTCATTGATTGATTGTTTGAATTTGGCTCGACCAGTTTATGAGCACCGATTATTATTATTAATTGTTGACTTTGCTCGACCAGTTTATGAGCAATTATTTATCCATAGGCATGGGCTGGGTAGAAAATAATTGTAGGCTAACACCTTGTGATTTATTTCACAATTTGACTATAAGGTGTTTAGCGATAATGTTTTGTT
The DNA here is from genome assembly GCA_030765085.1 of Allium cepa. NCBI lineage: Eukaryota > Viridiplantae > Streptophyta > Magnoliopsida > Asparagales > Amaryllidaceae > Allium > Allium cepa. Next base: position 577,551,431 of record CM060932.1, on the reverse strand, counting down.
CACTTCAATTTAATGGATTGTTTTGAAAATTGGTTTTCAAGTTTAAATGTTATGAAATGTTGTCCCTTTAAAAGAAATAGAAATGTTTGGCAATGAATGTTTTGAAGTTATATTATATAAAAGTGATTTATATAATGAATGGTTTTATAAAAGTGTTTTATAAATGGAAAGAATTTCGAGGACTAAACCAGATGCTTTTAAGATGATTTTTGAACAGATTTGAGAAATGAAAATTATTATCGATTTGAAAGTACTTGTGAGTATTAGTGTGAAATGATTTATCGCTTCGGGATATAAAATGATTTGTTATGTTACCATCGATTTAGGTAACCCGTAACTAAAAAAGTGGGCATGTGCTTTTGGTATAGTCCGCTCTTAGAATAGAGGGATATAGTTATTTATCGATTGTATTAAGGCTGGGACCCAGTTGCCTTGTTATTGGGAGAAACCTCTCGATCTGGTTGCATATGGTTTGATATGTTTTTATTACATTTTTTGGGATTTCCAAATAAACTTTCCAAAAGTGTTTTGATTTAAGATCCCGAAGTAAAGTATAATTTGAATATAAAGGATATATACATTTCAAAAGTTTTCAAATAAGAATTCGAGAATAAAGTCCAAAGAGATAATTTCCGTAAAGGTAATTAGATTTAAAAATCTAAATTTAAAGATTAAGCTTAAGTGGGTAGTTTTGGGAATTGCATATTGTATGTTGCATCGTAGGCTCCATGAGTCCTATTTGCGATAGGAGAACTACGTTGGCTTGATCCTGTATCTAATTGGGTACCCAATTAGATAGGGGTACGGGAAAACGGGCCTTTACATTTGAGTTAGACATTGCCCCGATTTGATTATGTTCAGCATGATAGGGGGTTCTCGCTTTGTGAACAGTGATGAAGTTTAGACTCTTGCCCATACATGTCCCTAGAGTGAAAGAGTTGGTTGATAGTCGAGAGGCTTACCGTAAAAGCAGATCCGAGGTACCACATGTAGTCACCTCCATGTTGAAAAGCGGGAGTGCCCCCATGTTGAAAAGCAGAAGGGTAGCGGGATGGTTGAAAACCCTACCGGGGCGGGTCCGAAAAAACCCATTCGTTACATTTGGTATCAGAGCTGAAGGTTAAGCGAGAACCTTGGCTCTGTTATGGGTAAAATCTCATCATAGTTAGGATTAATAATATCCTACGATGAGTAACTCATTAGAGATAGGGTTAGCAACACCCTAGAATGAGTTATGAGAGTATTATATATACGAGCACGTATTTGTTAATTTTATAAGAATGATTTTGTTTTAAAGAAATTGGTACATGAAATAATTTTACCTTGGGTTCATATTATAAATATTAAAGGGGATATTATTATCCTTTGGGTTAGAAATTAAGGATTGATTGTAATTTAGCTTAATAAAACTAAAATATGAATATCTTGTGATTAGAATTGCACAATTTTACTATAAGATATTCCAAATAGAATAAATTAGGTGAAAGCTAGAATTTAAAACTTTAATCATATACCCTTAGACATTTAGTCATTAAGGAATAATGATTTAATGATCATCATAATGGATTGATTTAAAAGCTAAGTACAAATATCTTATGAAGTAAAATTCACAATTTGATTATAAGATATTTAATGATAATATTGAAGCTAGAAGTGTAATTAGAGAAAGTGAAGAGAATGCATACTTAGAAAAAATTCTTATCAATAAGACAGAAAAGATAAGCCAAAATTGAAATTTTGGGTTAATATATTATGAAAGGATAAGTCCTATAACTTATAAGGAGATAAGGTAATTTTAGATTTAGACACTTTGACTAGGTTAAAATCAAAGTGAAATTTAGGAATAAGAGATATAAGAAATATCATCCTAATATAAAACTTTGAATTAGTGATACATGTAGGGTAACATTTGTAATTCAAAATGAACTAAGATTAGAAGTGGATATTTTTGAATTATATGGTTAGTAGTTTGATTGTTAGATGAAAAAGGTTAGTACCAAATACCATGTGAATTAAGTTTCACAATTTGACTATAAGGTATTTGATGGATTTAAGATCAAGAAATTGATTTAGAAAATGGATAGGTAAATAAGTTAAGTAAGTTAATCATAGAATCAGTAAGAAAAAAGTGTACACTTAGTAAAGTTGTCTTATTAATATATGGATTAGATAAATAATTTTAGTTGAATTGAAATTTTAGGTAAAGAAAACTAAGGATTGAGTTTTATAACTTATTTATTTGGTATAGTAGAATTCCACATTTATTGAAGACCCTAATTGAAGTAATGATCGTTTGAAGATTAGGGATATATATATATATGTATATATATATATATATACTCTTAGGAAGTAAAGGAATATTATACAAGTTTAAGTCATATTTATGAGCTTAACTAATAATGGATTTAGTAAAAGGTAAATGGTTGTGAAATAAACTTGGATTAATAGAATTTTTGAAAAAATGTTGTAGGTAAAGATGAATGTGAATAAGTATATAAGTTAAACGTAGATCATTTTAGCACATAAATTTTGATCTAAGATTTGAGTACAGAACTTTGAGGTGTTTACACCAATCCGAAAAACGATTTATCACCCGATTTTTAGTGGCGAACATTGATGAGAGTTTATGACTATATACACAAGTTTTCTATCATAGTTGAGAGCTATGCAAGGAAAGTAAGGGTTTGTGATTAAGAAGTCTGATCAAAGTCCTCACTAGAAAATCGAGGGATCGATACTAGTTCGGAAGAAAAGTTATGGATTCAAATAATAGATCGAATCAAATATCACATATAGTATGATGTTTTGGGTCTGTCTACTTAGTAATTGGATAGTTATCTCAAATAGTAGGCACTAAGATATAGTGGTTAGACTTATGTTTTGATATATGTATATTTATATAGACCTCAGATATAGTACATGCTCGGGACAGAGGATGAGTTATGTGGATGTATGCATTAGTATCAGTATGGTTGTTTTGGATGTATAGTATTGTTTGGTTGTTGTATATATTATTTTAAGTGTGCAGTATGCACTAGGATGGGTAAGATAGAAGTTTGAGTTGATGTATGTATATATAATCGTAAGTACGTGATAAGTACTCAGGTTAGTGTAGGAATCTCTATATGCATGTTTGGCATCATCTTTTTTAGTGTTGTTATGATATCGGTCTTCTTCTTTTCTATCATCAATAGAAATAAGTCAAATTATTTGAGATGAGTATGGGATAGATTCCTTTGTCTTTGATTTCATTTCGAGGACGAAATGCTTTTAAGTAGGGGAGAATGTAACGACCCGTAATTTTGCTACTTCGAAAATGAGAGATTTCGTTCAATTTAAATTTAAAAGGAGTTTAAATCTTAAATAAATATGTTATATATAATAACAATTATCTATTCTTATAGTTAATAAATTAAAAAAGTATAAATTTTGATTTTGAAACAAATCGACAAAAGTTAAGCTTTGTTAATAATAAATAAAGGCTTAAATAAAGGGATTCAAATATTTATTTAAAAAGGTAAATCTTATTTAAAACATCTAATAAAGATAATAAAAGTATGTTAAAAGATTTGAAAGTATGTTAATAATCGTTTTACAAAAATAACCAAAATTTGTCGCATTTTGTCAGTTTTACATACACTGTAAAATTAGAGATTTTGATATTAATTAAATATGATTTTAAAATATAAAGAGACTTGTTTTAATTTATTTAAAGAAGTAAAAAGTTCATTTTTAAATTTGGTTTACATAAATAAATAATTTAACTAAAACGTCAAAATGTGACCGTAAAACATTTTGTCGAAAAATGACGTTTGGTCGATTAAAAGTTGTCGCAACGTCGTCGCACATTTATTTTCTTATATAGGAACATATATTCTAATAGTGTAAGTGTTAATTAATTAATTAATCAAGTTTACTTTTACTAAACAAGGTTAGAAACTTCTAGAAAACAATTAAGAAAAAGTAAGCACAAAAAGACAAAAATGTCATTTCAAAGCAAAAAGTAAAACATCAAATCAAACCAAACATAATTATTACTTTACTTTTCTTACTTCTTAAGTGAAAGTGACATAAAGCATGATTTGAAATGTGATGTTAAGTTAAAAAGTAGTAAAGGGCATTTTGGTCATTTTACATAATAATATTTTATTCCAAACTTTTTCCTATAAATAGCCATGCATACCTCTTTCATTTTCACACAAATCTTTCTTTTCTTCTTCTTTCTTTAAGCTATTTTAATGGCTTCTCTCTTAAGAGAGGTAGGAGGGTTAAAAATAGTGGTGTGCTTAAGTACTAATCCACTTGTTACTCTCTAACCTCTTCTTAATTCACTTCTTATTCTCTTCTTAAAAAGGGCCTTAGGCCGTGAGTTTGGGAGTGGATAAGGGGAGGGCGTGATCAAAGCAAGTAGAAATGAGATGGTCGAGCACTTGGAAGCATGATTATGATTAGGTTTAGAAAGTTTTAGTGAAGCGTTGAATTAAATGAATGTTGGTAGGAAGTTAAACGTTTTGGTTAAAGATGAGAAATTCTCATTGCTTTTGAATTAATATTTTGATTATGTTATAAATCATATTTACACCCTTATGACATATGTATGTTTATACCAAATTGATTGTTAATATGGATGATTTGATATTTGGTAAATTAAGTGAATTGTGATAGTATATCCCGTTATGATATTAAAAGTGAATGTTAGATTTGAAATCATATGCATGTGATTGGTTGAATGGATGTTATGTTAGTGATAAATATGAATATTGGATATGTTCATTTTAATCAAGTAATCCCTTTATCTAAAAAGACCATATTTTAGTAATATGAGATATTGTGGAAAAATAAGTCTCTTTTCATTTAAAAGTAAAATTAAAGTTAAAATGAAAGAGAATTTGAATTTTTGAAGTGAATCGGATTTGAAAAGAATAGTTAATTTGAAATTCACTTTTAAGCCAAATTCACAAATTCCCATTTGGTTATATTTCACAAATTTCAACTTAAATAATCATCCCTTTCATTTTTTTAACTTTACTCAAAAATCATTAATATATTATAAAATCATTTTAAATTCATTTTAAATTCAAATTATCATAAATTTATCATAATTTCGTATTTAATTTAATTTCCAATTATAATTAAATCAAAATTTCCAAAATAACTTACATTTAAATTTTCTAACTTTTCCATAATTTATTTAACCTATAAATTTCCAAAAAAATCAATAATACTTTACAAAAATCATTTTTAATTATGTTTTAAATCAAAATATTATAATATTTACATTTCAAACATATTTTTAAAAATTTTAGAAAAATATATTTTAACTACGGGTCTGTATATAATTTTCTAGCCTAGGTAAAGTGATACGGGTAATGTATCATTTCAACCCGTAATTTACAAAGAAAATCCGGGTTTTATCATTTCAAACCCGCAGTCCCAAGTAAATGAAATAAAATGAAAATCGCTCAGGCCTATCATTTCAGCCCATAACGATTTTCCCCTATTCTAAAGTCCGTTGGGGTATGTATCATTTCAACCCATAGTGATTCTAATCTAAAGGGAACTTGCAGTGTGATAAACTGATAAAAATAACAGAACAACATAATATAACAGTAACAGATGTTATAATAGGTGTTTAAGCATGGGTGAACATCATATAATCATAATATAGCATATGTAACATGATAATGCATTTTACAGATTCTAAAGGGGTCAATTTACTAGTTATATATGTACATATTGTCTGGTGAGGATAACTCACTTGTTTGAGCTGGAGACACAACAACGAATGCACGAATGAGATCCCAACAAGAATGATAACACGACACAAAGATGAGTGGGAGAGCCAAAGTATCAATTTCCTTAGATACATTCAACAAAACAAGTATAACAACACATAAGTTTCAACACAAAATACCATTAAACAATGATAGAATTGGATGCATAAACAAATCCAAAGTGTTTGCACTTGCTTTCTACCACCTATGCTTCAGCTCCAGATCTGAAATGGTACGGCTAAAGGCATGGTTTGGATCTGGTCTGGGTTCCTAAAGGTCGGCCTAGCATGGGAAAATGATGGAGCAAAGTATGGTAGAGAGATAGGTGCATGGAACTAACACTACAATGCAACTACCATGGATCCTATGCAACATATGGGTTCGGCCACGAGCTAGCATGGTGCGGCCATCACTGTAGTGGGCTGTAGAATGGTGTGGCAGCGGGTTCCAGGTCATCCATGGATGGTGGAGGTGGAGTAGGTGGCGGCCAACGGGTGGTTGAAAGTGATGAAGGCATAGGTGATTGGCTATGGTGCATATAGGTGAAGTTTGTGTAGATATTATGGGATTTGGTCACATGGGTGCATGGCCAGTGGCTTGGGGCTGTAGAGGAGGTGGTGGAGGCTGGCTCAGGTGGTGGTGGTGGCAGCCATGGTGAAGGAGGAGCAAGGGGCTGAGCTACAAGGGTGAGAAAGCAAGTGAAAACAACATAAACAAGTAGAAAAGCAATGGAAAAGGAAAAGAATTTTACCAAACTCTTGGAGATGATGGAGGCTAAAATTTTCAGAGATGAGGAGGAAGAAATTTCGTGAAAAATGAAGAGAGAAAAAATACGGCTGAAGATGGTATAAGGAACAGCCCCAATTGAATGCATATGATGAAATTGAAAAGGCAGGGAGGTGAAAAGTCAAAGGTAAATGAAAGGTTTTAAACTCTTCATATTTCTCTAATTCTTTTTGTAATTTTAAATACATTTAAAATACTGATAAATAAAGATAAAATAAACTCATAAATAAATTAAACAAGTAAACAAAATAAATAAATATTAATTACATATAATTTAATTAATAAAACAGCAAAAATTGCAAACTAGTCTTGAAAATATGAAAAATAAATGCAATGAACTTTGGAAAATTTTTATGTACTTGTAAAAATATTTATAACAAATATAATAACATAAAATAAAATGCATTCACAAATAAATATATAAATTTTAATTTAAATATAATTTTAATGAAGAAAATAGCAAAGAAAATAGAAACTAGTCTTTAAAAATAGAAAATAAATTCAATAAGCTTTGGAAAATTTCAAACGTCTCTTTAAAAATATTTAAATGGTAAAAATATATGTAACATAACATATAATACCATTTATAATAAGATATGACAAACAAAAATCATCTATATAATTTAAAATAAACAATATTGTTAAGTAAAACAATTTACACCCAATTTTGTAAAAGCATAACTTTCACAGTATTATTCGAATTTCAACGAAACGAAAAGCATTGTTCTTAAAATTTTATTTACTTTCATAACAAAAGGTAAAAGTAAAATTTTAAAACTTTTAAAATTTAAATTTAAAAGTCAAAGTTTGACCAGATTGACCAAAATTCACTTTTCTGGAAATATTCAATTTATGCATGATTGAAATTCAAATCCACATCAAAATCAACATTTGTATTTCAATTAACAAAATATATTCATTTTAATAAATAAAATAATTTTTTTTAAATTAGGAATTTAAATTAAAATAATTAAAATATACAATTACAATAATCAGAAAATACAGGGTTGTTACAGCTTCTCTCTTTAAGAGAGGTAGGAGGGATAAAAATAGTGGAGTGCTTAAGCACTAATCCACTTGTTACTCTCTAACCTCTTCTTAATTCACTTCTTCTTCTTCTCTTCTTAAAAAGGGCCTTAGGCCGTGAGTTTGGGAGTGGATAAGGGGAGGGCGTGAGCAAAGCAAGTAGAGATGGAGATGGTCGAGCACTTGGAAGCGTGGTTATGATTAGGTTTAGAAAGTTTTAGTGAAGCGTTGAATTAAATGAATGTTGGTAGGAAGTTAAACGTTTTGGTTAAAGGTGAGAAATTCTCATTGCTTTTGAATTTATATTTTGATTATGTTATAAATCATATTTACACCCTTATGACATATGAATGTTTACACCAAATTTATTGTTAATATGGATGATTTGATAGTTGGTAAATTAAGTGAATTGTGATAGTATATCCCATTATGATATTAACAGTGAATGTTAGATTTGAAATCATATGCATGTAATTGGTTGAATGGATGTTATGTTAGTGATAAATATGAATATTGGATATGTTCATTTTGATCAAGTAATCCCTTTATCTAAAAAGACCATATTTTAGTAATATGAGATATTGTGGAAAAATAAGTCTCTTTTCATTTAAAAGTGAAATTAAAGTTAAAACGAAAGAGAATTTGAAATTTGAAGTGAATCGGATTTGAAAAGAATAGTTAATTTGAAATTGAAATTAAGATGAACAGTGAAATTGAAATTGAAATCGATTTTGAAAAAGTGAAGTTTAGTTTGATATTGAATTGAACTTTAAATTGAAATTAGATTTGAAATCTAAGTTTTAAATGCGTTTAATTTGAGATTAGAATTGAAATTGAGTTGAAATTGGAATTTAAAATTTAATATTAAAATAATGTGAATATAATTATAATATGATCCGAGTAGTTTCAGGATAATCGAAGACAGTTGGAGTTTCCAGAGGAGAGCTGGAGATATTCATCGACGTATGGAGATATTCGTTTATCGGCTTTGCTTAGTGTATTTTGTTTGATGTTTGTCAGCAATTGTAAGGGCAGGTTTTATAACTGTCCAAGCTGAATTTAGGTTAGACTCTGATATATGTATTTAAAAGTTTTCCGCTTTAAAAATATTTGTTCAATATTATATGTTATTCCATTCGTGTGAGATTCTGTTCTGTCTACTTTTCTTTATCACCCTTAAAGATCCGTCTTTTCGTGCAATTTGAGTTTGACATGTGTGGTTTATTGTCGATTCAAAGGGTACAGGAAAACGGGCCTTTACATAGAATTTTAAACGTTTGAAATTGAAACATTTAATTGATTTTAAATATTTGAAAGTTATTTTAATTTGAATTTCAATTTTTAACTATGAATTTGGCAATTAAATTATTGAATTTAATATATTGAAGTTGGGTAAAAATTTGAAACTTCGGTTTTATGCTTGTTAAAAATATTTTCAAGGCTTCGAAAATTTATATGGATGATACTGAAGATAATAGAAGCTTTAGAATTGAATTTGAAACTATTTTATTCAGTTTTGAATTTATCTCGTTTAAATTGATATTTAAAATAGCCTTCTGAGGCACAGTCTCGGAATTCAGCAAAAACCAGTTCTATTGGATCCGTAATATTGTTTTATTATAGGATTTCAATTTTTTTGGTGTTTGGAGTGATCATTTGGCCGTACGATAAGGAAACGCGTTGAAATAAAATCGAAAATTTAATTTAATAATTGGGTTCAAAAAAACTATCTTCTCCATATGGTCGAATTTGGACTCGGAACCTTTTCCATTGCATTCGGAATAGGGATTTAACATTATAAATGCCTAGGGGCATGCCTCGATTTGAGGTTGAAATTTTAAGTTGCGTAATTCGGGAAGATTTAAATTCAAATTTAAATATAAGGAATATTTTAACTGATCAAAACTTTATTTATTTCTTTATAGCCACTTATCTTCCAGGTTACACCACTTGTCTTACACTCAGAACATTTTGAGCACACGTGTTCTAAAAAATAAAATAAATATATAAAATTATCGTTTGAGAAAAAAAGGTAAACCCGAGCCTTCATTTCGTTTTCTTCTTCTCAAATTCAAATCCATTGCCGAACAAATCATGGCTTCCCTCTTTAAATTTCATCTCACCTTCTTCTTCTATCGCGCATAAATCAATGGCCTCAGATTTACGTCCTTCCAGTTCAAACCATTCCTCCCCAACCATTTTTCCCTCTGATACGAATTCAATTCGAGATCGTACATGTGACGACCCGGAATTTTCGAGCATTTAAAATCAGAATATTTAATTGATTTTAAATATTTAAAAGTTAATTTTTAACTTGAATTCAAATGTCACTATTTAGTCGATAATTAAATTGTTGAATTAAATAATTTGAAATTTAATAAAATATGAAATCTGAGATTTTAAGCCCGTTGAATAAAATTTGAAGGCTTATGAAATTTATATTGATAACATTGAAGAAAATAGAAGTGTTAAAATTGAATCTAACACTGAATTGTTTAGCTTTGGAATTTTATCGTTTTAAATTGAATTTAAAATAGCCTTTCGAGGCAGAGTCTCGGAATTTGACGAAACCAGTTACATTGGATCTGTAATAGTATATTATTATCGGATTTCAATTTTCGTAGCGGTTGGAGTTGTTGTGTGAGCATACGATATATTAACGCGCTGAAATTAATATGGAAAATTCAATATAATAATTGGATCCAAAAAGCTATCTTCTCCATATGATCGAATTAGGACTCGAAACCTTTTCCATTTCGTTCGGAATAGGGGTATAACATTATGAACGCCTGGTGGCATGTCGTAATAGGAGTTCGAGATTTTCCTGTATATTCATAACACGAGATGTTACAATTATATACATGTATCTATGAAATCAAATCAAATAAATGCCAGCCGCCTATTCACATTTGAAATTACGCCTACTTTTTCCTTTCAAATCAGTCCTATTCAAGTCGTTCAAAACACACTATCCCGCATCAATTAAATCGTGCCCCTCTTTTATCGTTCTACTCATTTTATTCATCTCCTCCCCAATGAGAATCGATCTCGTACGATTATAAAAAAAAATCAATATACATAACGAGATCGAAATCTCGTACATAGAGCGGAAGTCGCGACCCCCTCTTTTGGTTTTCAAGCACGGCGAATTGGATGCTCGAACTCGAAGGTTGAATCGCGATTGCGAATGGAAGCATTTAGGGTTTCGCATCGAGACGAGATGGTCAGTGCAACGTAGTCGAGATGGGTAAAATCACGAGATGTAGAAGTTTTGCGTTCACGCGATAGGGTTCGATGGATGCGACTCTGGCTCGGCAGTGGGATTTGCGACACGGTGGAGAGGCTTCGGGGGTGGCGTGTCTTCATTCCCAACTAGGTTTTTCGACTGCGTGCGGCGATGGGTTGCGACTTGGGGAGGGGGTATCATGCTTGTTTCTGGCAGGTTCGGTAGAGGGGTTTGGTGATGTTTTCGCGACCAGGAGCATTAGTGATGGCTATTGTGGTAATTAATTTTTAATCTGATTTTAAATTTTAGATTTACAATTGGTTATTTAAGTTAGAATCTAAATGATGATAGCTAATTTAAATTTAGTATATATGTAGATTTATGTATGTACATAAGGTCAGAAAAGCAGAAGAGAAATTATTGTCAGTAAAGGAAATCTGAAATTTTTATTATACAAAATAAATTTGGTAATTTCTGAAGTTTTAAGAATGAGGTAGGATTTTTAAGCTAGATTTTTGGAAAATGTAGGAATTTTAAATGTTGAGCAGTTGAATTAAATCAGATTGTTTTTGAAAAATTATATAGGAAAAATTTATTGAAATAAAATTAATTTGAAATTTACTTATTAGGTAAAATGAAATTATTAAATAGAAATTAATTTGTTCAAAATTGTTTGAATATTCGTAAATCATCTGATGTTTATACAAGGTCTTAAATTATAGAGAATCAAGCCGGATGAAAATGGATTGCCAAACAAAAATAAAAGGTGGGTTAATCTCACTCAGCTGAATTTAAATTTAAATTTAAATGATTAAATTTAAAATAATTGTTTGAATGGTTGAATTAATTGATGTGCTGTAGTATGGTATATTTTGGAATTGGAGTATTATATTGTGCTAACATCTGTGGATGCAGGGAAAACAGGTTAAAGGGATCCAACTGGACCCCTAAACATTTATTTAAAATTATTTAATACCCTCTGTTGTGATTATTTGATATTCTATGATGAACTTTATTGGAATATTGAATGCTATGGTTCGATTGGATATAATTGGGATGATGAATTACCAAAAATATATAAATTAGATTTTGGAAAGAAAATAAAAGAAGTGAATTTGTAAGTAAAATAATTATAGAAAATTGAATAAATTTAAAAATGAATTGGAAAGGAAATAAAGTGACTTTAAAATTCTAATAAATAAATCTTGAGTATAGAAAGGAAATTTGAATAAACATAAAGTTAATGAATTTTAATCTTTAGTGATATTATTTAAAAGAACAAAACATTTATTTAAAACTTAAGATTTAAATTATTGAAAAGAATAAAGAAGAAACTGGGAAGAAGCTGAAATTGGTATATTTCAGTTAAATGATTTAAAATCAAACGGAAAATAAAAAAAAAAATAAAGTCCATAATTAATGAATTTTGAAATGAATTGAGTAATTTAAGAAACTTATTTCAAATGGAGTAAATTGGAAATCAATCTGGGAAAATTGATTTAAGTGATTGGAATTGGGATTTTTCTCTGGATAACCAAGTACGTTTTCAAAACAAATTTTTAAATATAAATTAAAGGTTTTAAAGTTGTTTTTTAAAAGCAAGTTTTGGAAAATTTACTATTTCTAATATTTAAATTCTTAAGTAAGTATTTTCTTTAATCTATTATAGCAGTAATTATTTAAAGAGTGATTTAGTATCTTGTTTTTAAAGGTGAAAATCAAGTTTTGTATTTTATTAAGTAACCTTATTTTCAAATATTCATATAGTATGTATTTTAACAAACTCTTGTAATAGTTTTAACTTAAATGTTTTAAAGTATATTTCAAAGTAAAGTGTTTTAAATTATTTTTAAAATCAAGTTTTGTGCTTGGCGATTTCAGTGAAGATAGAAAATATTTGAAAAGTTAATTCTGAAAAAGAAAGATAGTTTGAAACTGTTTTCAAAGGGTTGAAAATAGAAATATATCTTGTGAAGATATTTTGAGATAAATAAATAATATGGAAAATTATTTATGGTATGATGGATGTTGTGAATGTTAATTGATAATTAAATCAGCGACTATCAATATTGGACAAATACGCTGATCGTTTCGAAGAGACCGGGATCGAGATTTATTTTCTCGAAAACCACTTCGATTCAGTTTGTATGTTTTCGTGGAAAACGAGTTTGGAGTCGAAGATGGAGCAGTGAAGTGCAAGTGCAAGTCGCTACTAATCCTGAGGATATTTCCAAAATGGATGTAGTAGGAATAGTGCCTTCGGCTTTGTTCGAACCCGGGACGGACTTGTATGGATGAATGCTTTCAAAACATCGTCAGGTGGATGATGGGCATTCTAAGGGATATGTTCTAAAAAGGAAACGCTTAGCCTCAAGCCTCATCAAATGGGAATGACTGAAAATCAGGGGTTATGCAGCAAGGCTAGGTGGGTAGCACCCATGCAGGGTGAGGCCATCCCTGTCTAAATGTCCCTTTTTGTTTCGGCTTAGTGGGCGGTTGCTGATCCCCACTGCGGGGTGATCTCACTCAGGATTATCCCGTAAGGGGTAGTCTCGGTCTTGTGTCGCAGGGGAGCAGGCGTACTCCTCGGTACTGTGATCTAGGCCACGTACTGTGACAGGTGGTACCCCAGTGCCTAGTCATTAGTTGGAAATCCATTCTCCCAACGAGCCTTGTACGAGTTTTGTTTGTATTACCCACTCTGTGGCTAGTAGCTGGAATTTAATAGACGTAACAATTTCGGCTATTTTATAAGTATTTGTAAATAGACCCTATTATAATATCAGAGGATTTCTATAAAAATTGTTTAGCTATCGTAAGGTAAAAACCCGACATGTTTATTTGTGGCGTGGTCTTACGAGATGCTTTTGTTTTCAAAGGATTTTTGAAACTTTAATAATCAATTGGGTGTGATTTTCTCACGCTGGTATTCAAGACTGACTCGGGTGTTATTTAACTGTAATGCTCGGGTCAGGTCGAGTATTATAGGATATATGATTTGATGCTGTGGAGCTCAGGAGACGAGCTGGATGACGATACGTACTCCCGTACTTGTTTATATATGTATTCCGCTGTGTTGTTTAGTTGTGTATCCAGTTGTATGTTATTGATGTTGAGTTGTGATCGATGTACTCTGATAATGTAATACATAAACAGATATATTTGATCTTGTGTAAAGATAAGTTAATATCTATTATATTTTATTCCGCTGCGATGGTTAGATTCTGTTGTTGATTTCTCTTTTCTTCTTCTACTTCTTCTGCTTTAACCTAAATGGTTCGTATTTATGTACCACTTGAGTTGATTTAGGTAGAATAGTGATTACTTAAGGGGTACGGATTTGCGGGCTGTTACACTTGGTATCAGAGCTTAGGTTGGTGATAACCTTGGCTCTGGTGTGAATTACTCTTTTAAATTAGAGTCCATAGTACTCTAGAATGAATTTGAGCGTATTAATAGATACGAGCGCGTATTTGTTAGTGTATATAAATCGTTTTAATATTGTGTTGATTGGTTTATTGAGTGGCATATGAATCTTCGTCGGCACAGTCTGGACAACTGTATCGAAGGGGTTTCTAAACACTTGAATAGAACAATTGACACGGTATTGTTTTAAATGTGGGTGAATGAAATAATTTTACCCAAAATATATTTTGATATAAAGAAAAGTTTTTGTAAACTATTTTAACTAATATATGGTTGCTTGGATGTTAGAAATGATAATATTAAATTATTATCATTGTTGAGTGGAAATTTAACTAGAAATTGAAATATAACCAAAGTTTAAGGGAATAAATTCATTATAAAATGAAATTATAAATATGAATTATAAATGTAAATTATAAGTTGAAATACAGTTAAATGGGAATTTGTATGATCATAAGATGTGCAAATGAATTGTAGTTCAAATTGATTTAAGAAGGATTTGAAAATTTAAAATCCCGAAGATTTTGGAAGTGTTTGTCGCAGTATTTTGAAGATAAATAATAGCATTATTCTTTTGAAGGTATTTCTGAAAGAAAATGTGTTTTGAATGCATTTTGAAAGTGATATAGCATTGAAATCACTGGGATTGTTGGGAAATAATTCAGATGATGACGGCCGCATCATCTGTATTCATTTTCGAATTTCTAAGTGACAGATTGTGTGACGTCCCACCTCTATACCCACTCTAGCCAAGGACACTACGGTGTAATGCCGTCAACTAGCGCGAAGAATAAGGCTGTTGAGGAGCGATCCTCCATGTAATTGCTTTGTGCGAGCACCAATAGGTCAGATGGTACAAGATGCGTAGGAAATCCGATATACCGATACAAACTCAAAGCTACTACACAGTGGCTATATATATTCTTCGGAAACAAATATAGAAATAAACATAACACAAATCAGTCACAGACATCCATATCACAAAGGCGGAAATAGATATGAACATATAACACATGAAAGTGTACATCAGAGTAGTGGTCAAACAAGATCCACAATATCACAAAAGAATTGCTACAAATGCTAGACAAAAGAATAAGGGTACATCTATGAGTCTATATCTCAAATGTATACAACCAAAAACTACTAATCTAAGTAGTTAGCCAAAAGTCAGGGTGATAATCCCAGATGTGAAGTCAAGAAGAAGCACTTGTAACATCTCGGTCTGACCTGAGTATTATTTAATAAGAAAATAATAAACGGATCATTCTAGCTATAATTATCAGATAAAATGATATAGAATAAGAGATATGACATAAATATATGATAACCATAAAGCCATGCTGTAATAAGTATGCAATTGAAAATCAACTAGGGATTAATCAATAACACAAGAATCTTCTCAAACATCAAAAGAATTTCATACTCTTTATTTATATTCACCAAACCATAAATATTGACAATAATATCAATGCCAATCACAAAAGTTAATGACACACAAATTCACCAATGCACAAATATTGATAAAGCATATCAATGTAAATCACGAAAATTGGTGAAACACAAAATTCTAGAAATCATCAATGGAAATCCAGAAATCACAAAAAAGGGGAGGCCTACCACAAAACGGGAGCACAAAAACTCACCAACACGTGTATCACAAAATGGAACACTATTCCATAGTTGCTAACCATTAATTTTGAGCCGAAGCTCCACGAAACAGCCCGAAGACCATGGGTCGCTACCCCACCAATTTGAGCCGAAGCTCCACAGAAACGGGGTTTAGTCTCCCTCGTAGACAAAGAGACATCGCACAATTTCTAGTTTAAATCACAAAAATGATCATCAATGATCATTAAGAAGTGTCAATTACAGTAAGCTAGTAAATATATAAGCTTAGCTTCATGTCCCATAACCACTAGTTTAACTTAAATATTTACGAACAAATTGTAAATTTCCACTAGAAAGTTGTCACAAGAGATTCAATCGAACAAGTCCAAGAATTAACCGATGAAGTAAACGCAAGCGTTTCATGCCATTTGATTTACTAAGTCATTTAATTAGATTTCTCGTACGAGTGAAATAAAGTGACAAATCACAAAAATGATTGTAGAAACCATAAATCACAAAATTTCACATACGAAGTCGTGAATGAAATTCAAAGAATTCGATTCCAAATTCATCAAAGTGGAAATACCCTTGCTACTCGACACGGCGCGACCTAGCAGATGAGCGACCTAAGAGGTAGCGGCATAAGTGCAGGGGCGAGCGACCTAAGGAATGGTGCGACTCAACAGTGCAAACGACCTAAGTGGTAACGACATAAGTGAAGGGCGAGCGACCTAAGTTATTGTGCGACCTAATGGGCCAAGCGACCTAACACAAGCGACCAAGCATGGCACGACCAATCCATGGCGTGACCTAACTGTAGAGTGACTTAAGGCATGGCGCGACTTAAGGCATGGCGCGACCTAAGGAATGGCGTGACCTATGTGCACGCACGACTTAAATAGGTTGAGCGACCTAACACGAGCGAGCTGGCCGAGCGACCTAACACGAGCGAGCTGGCCGAGCGACCTAGGGAGTTACGACCTAAGGCATGGACGATTCAAAAGCAAGGCAAGCGACCTATAGGACCTAACCTGTCGCGACCTAAGGGATTGCGTGATATAGCAGGTGCGACTTACATGGTTGAGCGATCAATGGGGTGGAACGACCTAACACATAGCCGAACGACCTAACTACCTAAACAAGGCCGAACGACCTGGGGGGAAAACGACCTAAATGCAGGCCGACCTAAGGGAGACGAAGCGGAGCAACGACCTAGCACGACGCGACCTACAGGGGAGCGACCTAATGTGCAGGCCGACCTAATGTGCAGGCCGAGAATCCTTCATGTGCAGGCCGAACGACCTAGGGGTTTGAAGTGCAAAAACTCTCCCAATTTGCAACCGATCGAGCACGGACGATAGGGGATTATGCCCATAGGCTACCCGGTCGTATTGGCTCCTCGATGCATTACCAAAAAACGTGTTCAAACATCAAAGTTGGGATTTTTAAAGATTTGAACCCAAAACACTAAAAATTGGGATTTTCACCAATTCCATCCAAATCAATAGCTAATGCTCATGAATAAGTGTTAGGAATTCATACCTAACAATCAAAGATAGTTATAGACAAAGATGTGAGATAAAAATCTCACCTTTACACAAAATCAATGAAGAAGAAGCTTGAAATCAATGGAAGAATCAATGGCTTCTCTTTGAATTTGGAGTTAGATGTTGGATTTGCTAATGAACTTCAGTTTGGAGTTTTAATTTCCCATTCCTTCCTCCATTTTTGATGAAGCTTGAGTGTTAGAAAATGAAAGTAAAGTTATGAAGGGAAGGGAGTTGAGCTAGAGTAAATAGTTTAGGCTAATGGGCTAAACTAAACCCAAAGCCCAAAGTGAAAAAGAAGCAAAATTCCACTAACTCCAAGGATATCAAAGTTTATACTCAAAAAGATTGCAAACGGCGTTTTGAGCCCAATGGAAGTGATTCCGAGTCCTTATTCGACCGTATGCAAAAAGTAACTTTTCGGACTAAAATCCGACTAACGATAAAATATTAAAATAAAATATTTAACTATTCAATCGTAAAATATGCGGGTTGTTACAGATTGCTGCCAAATTGATTTGTTCAGGAAAACCTGTTTGTTTTTGAAATTTCTAAGGAAATTTGTTGGAAATAAAAAACCAGGATTGGTTTAAAATTTTGAGAAGTGTGATTTGATATGTTGAAGATTTCAAAATAATTTGAAACCAAAAGTCGGGTGTTTAAAAATCCTGATGAGATAGGTTGTAAGCTTATAAATTGAGATGATTTTTAAATCAGGAAGGGAATATAAATTTTGAATGTTGGAAATTTAAATTTAAAGTGGAAGGTTATATACGAAATTAACTTGGATGTGGAAATAAAAATTTAACTGGATTGAAATTAATTGAATAAGTTGAAAATAATATCCAGTTGTATTTCAATTAAGTTGAAATACAACTGGATTGAAATAAATCTGAGTTAAAATAAAATTGAATTGGAATAAGAATTCAATTGAGTTATTGAATGGAATGAATTGGAATAACTTATAAAAGAATTAAAATGCATGGAATAATAAAATATGCTTGGGTTATAAATAAGCATAAGGCTTGAGTTAAAAATAAGGATGAATATATTCAAGCCTAGAATGAATGGAAATGTGTAAAATAATAAGTGGTGACTTCTAAAATTTGAAAAGTGGGATAGAAAACCCAAATAAATATTGTTTGATGATTTGGAAAATATTTTTTTTCAAAACTTGAATTATAAAATAAATTTGAACTTAAGCAAATTAAATGAATTAAGAATGAAATTGGATTGTGAGTAATAAATTAGATGGTAAATTAAAAGAGAATGGTAGAATCAGAACTTGAGTTATTAATTAAAATTTGACTTGAAGTGTTAACAAATTAAATATAATTGAAATGTATTGAATATAAAAATGAAATTGGATTAAAATAGTAATGGTTTGTATTGCGAATAAAATCCAAATATGTGGAAATAAACTGGATATGGCCTTGTAATCAATTGAACGAGTTGAATCTGAAAGTTAAATTTTATAATAACTAATCAAAAGAAATTGTAGACTGAAATGAGATTTGATTGTGATAGAGTTAACTTGAATAGAAAAGAGAAAAATTCACTTGTAAAATGAAATGAGCTTAAGTATAAAAAATTGAATAAATTGAAGTAAATCAACTTAAGCTAAAAAGATGGAAAGGAGTTGAATTGAATTCAACTTAAAACTAAGTTTAATGATATTGGATTAGGTTTAAATCAAGTGAAAATAAATTTTAATCAAAATAAAATTCGGTGGGTTACCGATAATATTTAATGGAATGAAATTCTTAATTAAATAATTATAAACCATTTAAATTGTTAAGGAATTGAAATAACTTAGTGACAATGAGAAAATAGAATGTTTTCAAGTTAATAGAATGGATATAAATGAATGCGGATAAGAAATGAATCGCTAATGAGTAGATCGTGAATAAAATTGAAATGGTTATTGAATGAAATAGCCTGGATTGTCTTTGAACTAAATAAAATAGTTTGGAATAAACAAATATGGAATGAAACGTAAATGAATGGATTGTGAATGAAATTTAAACAGAATGTGTCGAGCTAGATCAAATGGTTTTGAATGGAATCTGTTTGAATAATGAAACTAGTTTGGTTAATAAAATGAAATGCAAGTGAATGCATTCAAATTTAAAATGCAATAACAATGAGAATATATGGAACGTGAATAAAAAAAATAAAAAAAATGAAATAGAATTAAATAATAAATTGAGTTGGAATCAATTTAAAATGTCATCGGTTTAAGTGGTTATTTACTTGAATGAATATTACCATTTTGCATGATAAAAATTGGTCGTTGAACGAAAATAGAAGAAAATAAAATTCTACGAGTCATTGCAAGTAAATAAAATTGATTTTTAAATCAATTGGCATAATATTGGTTTGTTAAAGGTTAAAAATAAATTGAATGTAAGCGATTGAGTTTTAAACCATTAAAATTGATGAAGTTGTATAGGAATGGATTGAAAACCATTTAAATTGAATGAAAATGGTTTATAAATTAATTGAAACAGTTGAATTAGTATGAAAACTATTTAAATTGCTTATAAAAAGTGTTTAATGTGCATTGCTGTTAGAATTCATGTGTTTAACTATTGCAAATAAGTGAAATATTATTAAACTTCATATATTTGGCACTTACATGCTTAAATTGAGTAAGTACAGGTACCGGAAAGCCGTGTGGCTGGATTTTGGGCACATTAACTGCTAATTAAATAAGTTGTTTGCTTAAAAATGCTAAATAAGGTACGCCTATGCAATAAAAATAGGAAATATGAACTGTTTTTGGTTTTTCCGACCGGGTGGGTCGATGTATATATATTTATATCTTTTGTCAAATTGCAAAAGCTCCTCCGTACAAGGAGACTCTGCCAAAAAATTTCGAAAATTTCGAAATTTTTTGAAAATTTTGGAAAATTTTGTTAACGACAAAACGATTTCAAAATTGGAAATTGAAATAAATTAAGGAATGAGACTAATTCAAAATAATGGTATGAATCAGTATAAATGGAAGACGAAATTTAAATATTCAGAGTTGAAGATAAATTAAATTCATATGGAAATGAAAGAATCGATTTGAATAGAAGTAGGTATAAACTAAAGTGGTAAGGTGAAAATAAATAAAGAAACATATAAAATGCTTATACGAACCTAAGAAAGGAATGGTGAATTCTTGATTGGAAATTGATATTACAAGTATAATCGAAGTTAATATTAAAATGAATAAATATTGACATTTTGTAAGGAAGTTGATATAATGTTTTTGGAATGTTGTGATTGAATATTATTGCTAAATAAGATATACAGGTATTATGAAGGAAAAGAAAAATGGGTTTTTATTCCAGAAGATAAATTTGAAATGCTTGACAAAAAAGGTATGTGTTAAAATTTCTATATGAAATTTGATTGGGATTTTGATCAAGCCACTTGGCTTTTTGTTTTCTTTTGGAATTTGGGAGCCCGTAGAGGCCTTTTGTAGTTGTACCGAGCTAGCCGCGCAAAGGAGACGCTGGCGAAATTTTTCGGGAATTTAGGGAGTCAGAAAAATTTTGAGAAAATTTTGATAATTCAAAATTTGGTTTTAAATTGAAACTTGAATGGTTAAAAATGTAGTATTGATTGAAACTAAGGAAAAGTTTAGGAAGTTAGTAAGAAAGATAATAGGTCTTTTATAAGAAGGTCGTTAGTAAGATGTTGAATTGTTTGGTTTTGAGGAAAAGTAAACGGGTATTATACCATTCTTCCTAATTAGTAATTTCGGGGACGAAATTCTTTTAAGGGGGGAGGAATGTGATGACCCGGAATTTTCGAGCATTTAAAATCGGAATATTAAATTGATTTTAAATATTTAAAAGTTAATTTTTAACTTGAATTCAAATATCACTAATTATTCGATAATTAAATTATTGAATTAAATAATTTGAAATTTGATAAAATATGAAATCTGAGATTTTAAGCCTGTTGCATATAGTTTGAAGGCTTATGAAATTTATATTGATAACATTGAAGATAATAGAAGTGTTAAAATTGAATCTAACACTGAATTGTTCTGTTTTGGAATTTTATCGTTTTAAATTGAATTTAAAATAGACTTCCGAGGCACAGTCTCGGAATTTGACGAAACCAGTTACATTGGATGTGTAATAGTGTATTATTATCGGATTTCAATTTTCATAGCGGTTGGAGTTGTTGTGTGAGCATACGATATATTAACGCGCTGAAATTAATATGGAAAATTCAATATAATAATTGGATCCAAAAAGCTAGCTTCTCCATATGATCGAATTAGGACTCGAAACCTTTTCCATTTCATTCGGAATAAGGGTATAACATTATGAATTCCTGGTGGCATGTCGTAATAGGAGTTCGAGATTTTCCTGTATATTCATAACACGAGATGTTACAATTATATACATGTATCTATGAAATCAAATCAAATAAATGCCAGCCGCCTATTCACGTTTGAAATTACGCCTACTTTTTCCCTTCAAATCAGTCCTATTCAAGTCGTTCAAAACACGCCATCCCGCATCAATTAAATCATGCCCCTCTTTTATCGTTCTACTCATTTTATTCATCTCCTCCCCAATGTGAATCGATCTCGTTCGATTATAAAAAAATCTATATACAGAACGAGATGAAATCTCATACATAGAGCGGAGGTCGCGACCCCCTCTTTTGGTTTTCAAGCACGACGAATTGGATGCTCGAACTTGAAGGTTGAATCGCAATCGCGAATGGAAGCAGTTAGGGTTTCGCATCGAGACGAGATGGTCAGGGCAGCATAGTCGAGATGGGTAAAATCTTGAGATCTGGAAGTTGTGCGTTCACGCGATAGGGTTCGATGGATGCGACTCTGGCTCGGCAGTAGGATTTGCGGCACGGTGGAGAGGCTTCGTGGGTGGCGTGTCTTCGTTCGCAACTAGGTTTTTCGACTGCGTGCGGCGATGGGTTGCAATTTGGAGAGGGGGGTTTCATGCTTGTTTCTGGCAGGTTCAGTTGAGGGGTTTGGTGATGTTTTCGCGACCAGGAGCGTTAGTGGTGGCTATTGTGGTAATTAATTTTTAATCTGATTTTAAATTTTAGATTTACAATTGGTTATTTAAGTTAGAATCTAAATGATGATAGCTAATTTAAATTTAGTATATATGTAGATTTATGTATGTACATAAGGTCAGAAAAGCAGAAGAGAAATTATTGTCAGTAAAGGAAATCTGAAATTTTTATTATACAAAATAAATTTGGTAATTTCTGAAGTTTTAAGAACGAGGTAGGATTTTTAACCTAGATTTTTGGAAAATATAGGAATTTTAAATGTTGAGCAGTTGTATTAAATCAGATTGTTTTTGAAAAATTATATAGGAAAAATTTATTGAAATAAAATTAATATGAAATTTACTTATTAGGTAAAATGAAATTATTAAATAGAAATTTATTTGTTCAAAATTGTTCGAATATTCATAAAATCATATGATGTTTATACAAGGTCTTAAATTATGGAGAATCAAGCCGGATGAAAATGGATTGCCAAACAAAAATAAAAGGTGAGTTAATCTCACTCAGCTGAATTTAAATTTAAATGATTAAATTTAAAATAATTGTTTGAATGGTTGAATTGATTGATGTGCTGTAGTATGGTATATTTTAGAATTGGAGTATTATATTGTACTAACATCTGTGGATGCAGGGAAAACAGGTTGGAGGGATCCAACTGGACCCCTCAATATTTATTTGAAATTATTTAATACCCTCTGTTGTGATTATTTGATATTCTATGATGAACTTTATTGGAATATTGAATGCTATGGTTCGATAGGATATAATTGGGTATGATGAATTACCAAAAATATATAAATTAGATTTTGGAAAGAAAATAAAAGAAGTGAATTTGTAAGTAAAATAATTATAGAAAATTGAATAAATTTAAAAATGAATTGGAAAGGAAATAAAGTGACTTTAAAATTCTAATAAATAAATCTTGAGTATAGAAAGGAAATTTGAATAAACAGAAAGTCAATGAATTTTAATCTTCAGTGATATTATTTAAAAGAACAAAACATTTATTTAAAACTTAAGATTTAAATTATTGAAAAGAATAAAGAAGAAATTGGGAAGAAGCTGAAATTGGTATATTTCAGTTAAATGATTTAAAATCAAACTGAAAATAATAATAATAAAAATAAAGTCCATAATTAATGAATTTTGAAATGAATTGAGTAACTTAAGAAACTTATTTCAAATGGAGTAAATTGGAAATCAATTTGGGAAAATTGATTTAAGTGATTGGAATTGGGATTTTTCTCTAGATAACCAAGTACGTTTTCAAAATAGATTTTTAAATATAAATTAAAGGTTTTAAAGTTGTTTTTAAAAAGCAAGTTTTGGAAAATTTATTATTTCTAATATTTAAATTCTTAAGTAAGTATTCTCTTTAATCTATTATAGCAGTAATTATTTAAAGAGTGATTTATTATCTTGTTTTTAAAGGTGAAAAACAAGTTTTGTATTTTATTAAGTAACCTTATTTTCAAATATTCATATAGTTTGTATTTTTAACAAACTCTTGTAGTAGTTTTAACTTAAATGTTTTAAAGTATATTTCAAAGTAAAGTGTTTTAAATTATTTTAAAAATCAAGTTTTGTGCTTGGCGATTTCAGTGAAGATAGAAAATATTTGGGAAGTTTATTCGGAAAAAGAAAGATAGTTTGGAACTGTTTTCAAAAGGGTTGAAAATAGAAATGTATCTCGTGAAGATATTTTGAGATAAATAAATAATTTAGGAAATTATTTATGGTATGATGGATGTTGTGAATGTTAATTGATAGTTAAATCACCGACTATCAATATTGGACAAATAGTTGATCGTTTCGAAGAGACCGGGATCATGATTTATTTTCTCGAAAACCATTTCGATCCGGTTTGTACGTTTTCGTGGAATACGAGTTTGGAGTCGAAGATGGAGCAGTGAAGTGCAAGGGCTAGTCGCTACTAATCCCGAGGATATTTCCAAAATGGATGTAGTAGGAATAGTGCCTTCGGTTCCGTTCGAACCCGGGACGGACTTGTATGGATGAATGCTTTCGAAACATCGTCAGTTGGACGATGGGCATTCTAAGGGATATGTTCTAAAAAGGTAACGCTTAGCCTCAAGCCTCATCAAATGGGAATGACTGAAAATCAGGGGTTATGCAGTAAGGCTGGGTGGCTAGCACCCAAGCAGGGTGAGGTCATCCCTGTCTAGATGTCCCTTTTTATTTCGGCTTAGTGGGCAGTTGCTGATCCCAACCGCGGGGTGATCTCACTCGGGATTATCCAGTAAGGGGTAGTCCCGGTCTAGTGTTGTAGGGGAGCAGGCGTACTCCTCGGTATTATGATCTAGGCCACGTACTGTGACAGGTGGTACCCTAGTGCCTAGTCATTAGTTGGAAATCTATTCTCCCTATAAGCCTTGTACGAGTTTTGTTTGTATTACCCACTTTGTAGCTAGTAGCTGGAATTTAATTGATGTAACAATTTCGGCTATTTTATAAGTATTTGTATATAGAACCTATTATAATATCAGAGGATTTCTATAAAAATTGTTTAGCTATCGTAAGGTAAAAACCCGACATGTTTATTTATGGCGTGGTCTTACGAGATGCTTTTGTTTTCAAAGGATTTTTGAAACTTTAATAATCAATTGGGTGTGATTTTCTCACGCTGGTATTCTAGACTGACTCGGGTGTTATTTAACTGTAATGCTCGGGTCAGACCGAGTATTATAGGATACATGATTTGTTGTTGTGGAGCTCGGGAGACGAGCTGGATAATGATACGTACTCCCGTACTTGTTTATATATATATTCCGCTGTGTTGTTTAGTTGTGTATCCAGTTGTATGTTATTGATGTTGAGTTGTGATCGATGTACTCTGAAAATGTAATATATAAACAGATATATTTGATCTTGTGTAAAGATATGTTAATATCTATTATATTTTATTCCGCTGCGATGGTTAGATTCTGTTGTTGATTTCTATTTTCTTCTTCTACCTCTTCTTCTTTAACCCAAATGGTTCGTATTTCTGTACAACTTAAGTTGATTTTGGTAGAATAGTGATTACTCAAGGGGTACGGATTTGCGGGTTGTTACAGTACAAAAGAAAAAAGTAAACTATATTATGGAAATCGTATCGCGTGCATTACTGTAACGACCCAGAATTTCTAGTCGCTAATTTTGAACATTTAATTCATTTTAAATGTTAAATGTGAATTTTGAATCGATTCTGAAGTAAAAAGATTTTGGTTAAATTAATAGAATTAGTTAAATTTCAAACACGGGAATTTAATTGAAATACGAAATATAATAATTTAATATTGGAATTAGGATAATTTGTGATTTTGGGTGTAAATAGGTATAAAAATAGATTCTAAAATTTATTTTAAGTCTATTTGGGTTTGAATTATAATATTGGACTGTTGAATGGAATTAAAAGCCGATAGGTTGAATTTGGAATTTTATATTAATTTAATAATGGAATTTAATAATATAATATTGCAAATAATCAGATTTTGATTTAAACTGAATCAGAATGATTTCTAATGTGAATATAAATTTTATACGAGTTATAATAGAGTTAATAAAATTTTAAAGGTGAAATTTTAAGTGATTTCGATGATTTTGAAAATAGTCCAAATTTATCGACGAGCTAAAATAGCCTTCCAGGGCATAGTCTCGGAATTCGATGAAACCTGTTCCATTGGATCTGTAATAGTTAGTTATTATCGTATTTCAATTTTTGTAGCAATCGGAGTTGTCGTTTGACCTTGGCAGCTCAAAACGCATAGAAATTACTTTAATCGATTTAATTTAAAATTGACCGTTTATTTCCGTAACTCGCGTATATGATCGAATTAGCCACCGAAACACGTTCCATTGTGTTTGGAACGTGGGTATAACATTATAAACACCTGTCGGCACGCGTTGTTTGGAGATCGTTATGAAATGTTGAGTTAATGTGAATTTAATATTAAAATAATAATTATAAACGTACATATATTCACGTTTTCAGCTTAACCCTAACCCTAATCCTTCCCGCCGCCGCTTATTTTCATCAGTGGCCGAAACTAATTGTTTCTTTCCTCCAAAATCTCCTTATCTATGCATCTATGCGGGAAAGCTCCAACACGAAGATTGTAGAGAGCGGAGAGAGGCTCAGATCCAACGGTCAAGATCGTGTTTGGTGGAGTGAATCGACGAATTTTCGTCCTTGAAGACCGGCCGTTCGCGTGCGTTGTTCGATGAGATGGTGGCGTCGAGTTCACCGAGGTTGCGGTCGTAGGTGCGTGCTGTGATGAGGTTCGACGTGGCGGTAGCTGATCGTCCTCTAGATGATCGTGTAGATGGTGACTGGCAAGGGATGCGGCAACGTTATGGGTTCGAATAGCCTGTAGAAACGCGATAGAGGAAGAAACAGTAGCGGCCTGGATGCATCTTTTTGGATGTGCGGCTCGATGGTAGTTTGTTGAAAATAATAATTAAAAGAGGAAATGTAATTTGTTTTAAATTATAATTCAAAATTTAAAATTCCACATCTTGTGCATGCTTGTTCATATTTCGACGAAACAGGAAGCGCCGGAATCACAGCGATGTGATCTATGCTGCAGTACTGATTTGGAGATTGTTGGAGCTAGCGGAATTTTTGGTTAAATCGATCACGGTTGATTTAATTCGGAAACTTAAACGCTCGTTGAATTCAAGGTGAGTTAATCTCACTCACATCTGGATAGCAGTTAATTTAAATAGCTAATATTTAAATGTTTGATTCGTTATTTAGCTGAATATGATAATTATTATCAAATTGAATCGATGTTTATTGGTTGTGCTAATATTTGTGGATATAGGGAAACAGATTGGAGGGATCCAACTGGATTCCTCACAAATAGAAATTTATTTATATTCTGTGATATATCTCATTTATATCCTATGATAAATTGATTTAGATCTTGTTATGTTGTGTTCTATTTATATACCGTGATAGATTAAATTGAAAATTAAATTGTGTTGTGCTATGATTGGGTGAAGAGAACATGGGAATTTAAATATAAATTAATAATTGGGTTTAAAGGAAATTAAAGAAATTCTTAAGTAAAGAATTTAAAAGGAATTAAATTCAAGAAATTGGTTGAAAATTTGAAGTGTTTTAAATTGTGGTTTAAAAAGGGAAATGTGAATTGTTTAAAATAATAGCGAGATTTATTTTTAAAGAATGGGAAGTGAGCTTTCTCCTGGAAACCTTAGTATGTTTTTAAGAAAAGATTTCAAAATATAAATTTACAATTTAACTATGTTTAGAATATTTTAGAAAGAAATATTATTTTTAATCGTTTTAAGTGTAAGTAAATATTTATTTAAGTAATTATGGTATTTAATTATTTTAAAGGTAAAGTAGTATTAAGTGTTCAAAAGGAAATTATAACACAAATATTTGATTTAATAACTTTATTTTAAAAGTCAAATTTTACTTACATTACTTAGAAAACCTCTATATATTTCCTTAAGTGTTATTTTCAATGAAAGATATTCTAGAAGCTTTATTTTAAATATTTTAAACATATGTTTTGAAAATGATTTGCAGGAAAGAGCAACGTGTTTAAAAATAAAAGGAGTTTATTTTTAAAATATGGAAAGGAATTTATGGGATGAACGTAAAATTGAATTGGGGTAAATCGTGTTGGATTGATAAAAGAATACTTTGGGGTTATCCTAAAATGGGAGTGTATTTCCCTGGAAAGCCAAATACGTTTCAAAGTAGATTTTTGAATGGTTAGAAGTTTTGGAGTTGTATTAAAGAATGGTTTCAAGAAAATCATTTAAGTGGTAAGAATTCTAAAAGTGAAATTCTATCAAATTAGTTATAGAAGTAATTATTTTAATGGTAAGTAGTATTATGTTTAAAAGAATATTATTAATATTTATACTTTATAAAATGGTATGGTTTAAAGATAATTAATTAAAGTTTTATTGAAACTTGTATAGGATTTCATAGCTTTATTTTAAAATTTAGTATGACTTGACTTTATTTAAAGAAAATAGTTTATATTTTATAAAGAAGTTTTATTCGAAATATTTTTAAAAGTATATATATTTTAATTTAAGTATGTAAGTAGTTTTAATATAAATGTTTTAATGTATTTTCAAGAATGAAGAATTTAGATTATTTTAAATCTTAAATATTTGTGCTTGGATGTTTTCAAGGGAAGTAAAGATTTGGGGAATGTATTCCATGAGAAGAGTTGAGTTTGAAAACTATTTCAAAAGGATTTGAAAAGGGAATTATATCTTGCAAAGATATTTTTGAGGAAAATAAATAATGTGGGAAATTATTTATTGTTGATGGATGCTTATGGATGTTAATTGATAGTTAAATCACCGACTATCAATATTGGACAAATGCGTTGATCGTTTCGAAGAGACCGGGATCGGGATTAATTTGTCGAAAACCACTTCGATTCGGTTTGTACATTTTCGTGGGAAAAACGAGTTCGGAGTCGAAGATGGAGTAGTGCAGTGGCTAGTCGCTACTAATCCTGAGGATATTTCCAAAACGGATGTAGTAGGAGTAGTGCCTTCGGTTCCGTTCGAACTCGAGACGGACTTGTATGGATGAATGCTTTCGGAACATCGTCAGGTGGACGATGGGCATTCGAAGTGAAATTTTCTAAAGGTAACGCTTAGCTCAAGCCTCATCAACCAGGGATGACTAAAAATCAGGGGTTATGCAGCAAGACTAGGTGGGTAGCACCCATTTCAGGGTGAGGTCATCCCTGTCTAGATGTCCCTTTTATTTCGGCTTAGTGGTGTGGTTGCTAATCCCAACCGTGTGGTGATCTTACTCGGGATTATCCAGTAAGGGGTAGGCCTGGCCTTGTGTTGCAGGGGATCGGGAGTCGTTCTTGGTACACTGATCTAGACCAGGTACTGTGACAGGTGGTACCCCAGTGCCTAGTCATTAGTTGGAAATCCATTCTCCCTACGAGCCTTTTACGAGTTTTGTTTGTATTACCCGCGATTGTGGCTAACAACAGGAATTTAATCATGTAATAATTTCGGCTATTTTATAAGTATTTGTATATAGACCTATTATAATATCAGAGGATTTTTATAAAAAGTGTTTTAGCTATCGTAAGATAAAAACCCGACATGCTTATTTGTGGCGTGGTTTTACGAGATTCTTTTGTTTTCAAAAGGATTTTTGAAACTCTAATAATCAATTTGGATGAATTTTTATCAGTTGGTATTCCAGACTGACTCGGGTGTTATTTCACTATAATGCTTGGGTCAGACCGAGTATTATATGTTTAGGATAGGATGCATGGAGCAGGAGAGGAGCTGGTGTCCGAGACGTATTATCCGTACTTGTATATATCAGCTGCTGTGATTGTTTGAGATTGTCAAACTGGTAATTGTAGTTTGTTTAAGATACTCTGATGATATATTGTATAAAACAGATATAGTTTTCATTTTGTGTAAGGAGCTGATATTATATATTATATTGTGTTCCGCTGCGATTGTGAGATTTTGATATTGTTTAGTTCCTTCTTCCTTCTATCTCCTTTCTTTCCCTTAACAATCTGTCTTTTCCGACACTTGAATTATCAGCATATTATACTGTGGAGTATTTTGTATCGCTTTTCGAGGGTCGAGAAAGGTGGGTCGTCACACTTGGTATCAGAGCTTAGGTTGGCGACAACCTAGGCTTTGGTGTGGAAATTACTCATTAGATATAGAGTCAATAGTACTCTATAATGAGTTGAGTGTAATAATTGATATGAGAGCGTACTTGTTAGTGAATATAAAATTGTTTTTATACCGTGTTGACTTATCGGTTGAGTGTTTATGAATTCTGGTCGGTACGGGAAGTACAACTGTATCGATAGGGGTTTCTAAACTCTTAAACAAGATAAACCGACATAGTATTGTCTTTAAAGTGGGTAAAAGAAATAATTTTACCCAAAATTATATTTTGATATAAAAGACATAATTTCTTGAAATTATAATATATATTTGATTGTTTGGATGTGGATATCTTAATCAAATAAAAATTTAAAATTTGATCTTAAATTTGAAATGGTTATAACGAAATAAAATTTTATGAGTATAAATTATAAAAAAAGAGAAGAATAACTAAATTTGAATTGAACCAGAATTTAAATCCTGAAAATTTTGAAAAGTTTTTTAAATGTATTGAAAACAAAAGTTTGGAAATTTAAAATCTTGGGAAAGTTTGAAATGTTTTCCAAAGTGTTTGAAGGCAATGATGGAGTATTATTTTGGGAAGTATTTTTGAATGAGAATTGTTTGAAAACGAATTAGGCAAGTAAGGAAGCACTGAACTCAATTCAGTCGCTGGAAAATAACCCTGATGATGATTTGCCACATCATTAGAATTCATTTTCGAGTTTCTTAAGTGAGGAATTGCTTCCGTGGTGATTGGTTATGATATTTGTTTGGACTTGCTGGGTGTAAAAGTGGTTTTAGAAATTTCAAAAGGGGGAAATTATTTTGGTACAAACAAGTTATTTGGAATCTGGAGATTTGATTTGATATACCAAGTAGGTATGAGTTGATTATTATTTCAAAATAGTTTTGGAATAAAACCGGGTAACAAAATTCTAGAAAATTCTACTTAAATAATGTGTAAAATTAAAATGAATCAACTATTGAACTTATTAAGTGAAGCTGATATTAATAAAAGAAAAAAATGAAGATGAATGAAAATTTTAATCCTGTAATTAAAATTTAACTTGAGTATATGTAAGTGAATAGAAAATTTGAATTTAACTTAGGATAAGTTAAATAAATTGGACTTAGAATTAAATTGATTTGGATTAAATTGAAATGTAAAATGGCTTTATAATTGTGGGTCATTATGTAATGAATTGTACCCATAAGCTATTACATGTTATACTTATAATCTGAAATGGTGGATTTGAATTTGTGCAAAGAATTAAATTGAAAGAAAATTTGTATCCTTAAGAATTCAGTGATATATATATATATATATAAAATTTGGAGTTGTGATTATAAGATGTAAATGGATTAAAATGAGCAATATAAGCTTTTAAATAAATAAGTTGGTGAACTTAAGAATAGAAAATCAGATTGTAAACCCAAGTAAAATGGAATTATAAAAACAAATGGGAAACAGTTAAATGGCATGGTGAATTCAAACTTAAATCCTAAATGAAATGTAAATTGAAATAAGGTGAATGGACTTAAGTTTGAAAACAAGGCTTGAACTTATATAAAAGGAGGAATAAAATCTGATTGAATTTAACTTAGACTAAGAGAAATTGAGTTAAATTTGGATTGAATTAAAATTCAAAATTCAGTTGTATTATAAATAACATTAAATGGAATTAAGTTCTTATTTAAGTTGTAAAGGAAGGGGAATGAATTTAAGTTGGCAAAATAAAATTTAGTTAAACTTGAATTAAATTTGGGAAAAGAATTGAATTAAATGGAATTTAAATTAAGTAAGAATAAATGAATTAAATTCTCATTCAACTAAATACAAAAGGGATTGTTTAGAAATGAATTTAATGTAAGCTAAATTAAATGGAAATTGTATTGGATTGAATAAAAAAAATCAATTTAAAATGGATATGGTTCAAAATGCAAGTAAAATTCAGTTTGGGTATAAGATAATTGAAAATGGTCATATTTTTAATAAAATTTAGAATGAATCGAGGAGATAAATTAGAATTTAAAATGGATTGAATAAATAAACAAATTGAGTTGAAATTTGTAAATGAATTGGAATTTGATTGGATGAAAATCAAATTAAAATAAAATAAAATTGATATAAGAAGAAATGGAAATATTGTGAAATTGAAAGAACTTAAGCAAATTGGAAAATAATTGCGGTCGAGCTTTATAAGGGGTCTTGAATGAAATTTGTTTAGATAATAAAAATTGAAATGCAAGTGAAAAGATTTTAATTAATTATTGTGATGAAATAAAAATGTATGAGTTGTAAATAATACAAAATGGAATGATATTAATATAAACTTAAGTTAGATGATGAACTTGAAGGGAGAATAAGGATTTGATTTAAAAATTTCAAGGAAATAAGAATATTTGGGATTGTGAAAAATTCCAAGTGGAATAAAATTAATATAAATTTAAATCGGTATTAATTTTAAATGGTTATAAGCTTAAGAAATGGTTACTTGCATGAATAACATTAGAATTTGCATAGAAATTGGTCGTTTTGTTGTAAATAGAAATTGAATTGGTTTAAAGAAGTAAATGAAATGGGTTTTTAAATCAATTTAAAATGGATTGAAATCTCATTAAGTGGACTTGTATATAAATGAAAATGAATCATAAGAGATGCGAATGAATCAAATTGAAAATAAAATTGATTGCCCATCAATTGGAAATTGAATAGGGGTAAATTTATGTAAATAAGTCTTATAAACCAATTTGATGTGAATATGAGCTAAATTGGTACAAAGATGAATTGGTCGTGTTAAATATGACTTTTATGTAGTAAACTTATATGTAAATTATTAGTGTGAAACAAAGTGAAGTTTGGATTTGTAAAGAGGATTAAAATGGTGTTGAACTTGTGAATTGCTTATAAAGAAAGTTAACATGCAGGATTATGAAATTTGGTTGTTTGGGTATGTAATTGATATGTTTGGCTAAGATAAATGAATGGAATGTTGTTAAATTCTCATATTATTGAAAACTGATATGTTTGTTTAAGTAAGTACAGGTACGGGAGGCGGTAGATAGAGTTGGAGCGCGTATATGCAATATTATTTAGCTGCTTGCTTTTAAAATGCTAATAAAAAGCACGCCTACGCAATAAAAATAGGAAATATGAACCGGTTTTTGTTTTCCGACCGTGTGGGTCGATGTATATGTATTTATATCTATTGTGATATTGCAAAAGCTCCTCCGTACAAGGGAGACTCTGCCAAACTTTTTCGGAAATTTTGGGAGTTAGAAAAAAATTTGAAATTTTTTGAAATGTTTCGTTAACGACAAATTGATTTCAAATAAAAATTAAAATAAAAGGATTTTGGAATAGGAAGTCGAAACTAGCGGTTTCGATTTGAAATTAAAGAATATAGGCAAAGTGAATTTGAAATTTTCACTAAGTAAGTTTTGCTAGTGGGTTTGGAGCATTCTTTCTACCTTAGCAAATTTCGGGGACCAAATTTTTAAGGAGGGAGGAATGTAACGACCCAGAATTTCTAGTCGTTAATTTGAACATTTGATTCATTTTAAATGTTAAATGTGAATTTTGAATTGATTCTGAAGTAAAAAGATTTTGGTTAAATTAATATAATTAGTTAAATTTCAAACACGGGAATTTAATTGAAATTTGAATAATAATAATTTAATATTAGAATTGGGATAATTGGTGATTTTGGGTGTAAATAGGTATAAAATATATTTTAAAATTTATTTTAAGTCTATTTGGGTTTGAATTATAATATTGGACTGTTGGATGGAATTAAAAGTCGATAGGTTGAATTTGGAATTTTATATTAATTAAATAATGGAATTTAATAATATAATAATGCAAATAATCAAATTTTGATTTAAACTGAACCAGAATGATTTCTAATGTGAATATAAATCTTATACGAGTTATAATAGAATTAATAAAATTTTAAAGGTGAAATTTAACTGATTTCGACGATTTTGAAAATGCTCGAATTTATCAACGAGTTAAAATAGAATGCCGAGGCACAGTCTCAGAATTTGACGAAACCAGTTCCATTGGATTCGTAATAGTTAGTTATTATCGAATTTCAATTTTTGTAGCAATCAGAGTTGTCGTTTGATCCTGGTAGCTCAAATCGCATAGAAACTACTTTAATCGATTCAATTTAAAATTGACCGTTTATTTCCATAACTCGCGCATATGATCGAATTAGCCTCTGAAACACGTTCCACTGTGTTCGAAACGTGGATAAAACATAATAGACGCCTGTCGGCACGCGTTGTTTGGAGATCGTTTGGAAATGTTGAATTAACGTGAATTTAATATTAAAATAATAATTATAAACGTACATATATTCACGTTTTCAGCTTAACCCTAACCATATTCCTTCCAGCCGCCGCTTATTTTCATCAATGGCCGAAACTAATTGTTTCTTTCCTCCAAAATCTCCTTATCTATGCATCTATGCAGGAAAGCTCCAACATGAAGATTGTAGAAAGCGGAGAGATGCTCAGATCCAACGGTCAAGATCGTGCTTGATGGAGTGAATCGATGAATTTTCGTCCTTGAAGACCGGCCGTTCACGCGCATTGTTCAATGAGATGGTGGCGTCGAGTTCACCGAGGTTGCGGCCGTAGGTGCGTGCTGTGATGAGGTTCGACGTGGCGGTAGCTGATCGTCCTCTAGATGATCGTGTAGATGGCGACTAGCAAGGGATGCGGCAACGTTATGGGTTCGAATAGCAGGTAGAAATGCGATAGAGGAAGAAACAGTAGCGGCCTGGATGCATCTTCTTGGATGTGCGGCTCGATGGTAGTTTGTTGAAAATAATAATTAAAAGAGGAAATGTAATTTGTTTTAAATTATAATTCAAACTTTAAAAATCCACATCTTGTGCATGCTTGTTCAGATTTCGACGAAACAGGAAGCGCCAGAATCGCAGTGTCGCAATCTACGCTGCAGTACTGATTTGGAGATTGTCGGAGCTAGCGGATTTTTTGGGTTAAATCGATCACAGTCGATTTAATTCGGAAATTTAAACGCTCGTTGAATTCAAGGTGAGTTAATCTCACTCACATCTGGATACCAGTTAATTTAAATAGCTAATATTTAAATGTTTAATTGGTTGTTTAGCTGAATATGATAATTATTATCAAATTGAATCGATGTTTATTGGTTGTGCTAATATTTGTAGATGCAGGGGAACAGGTTGGAGGGATCCAACTAGATTCCTCACAAGTAGAAATTTATTCATATTCTTTGATATATCTCATTTATATCCTGTGACAAATTGATTTAGATCTTATTATGCTGTGTTCTATTTATATACTGTGATAGATTAAATTGAAAATAAAATTGTGTTGTGCTATGATTGGGTGAATACAACTTGGGAATTTAAATATAAATAAATAAATTGGGTTTAAAGGAAATTAAAGAAATTCTGAAGTAAAGAATTTAAAAGGAATTAAATTCAAGAAATTGGATGAAAATTTGAAGTGTTTGAAATTGTGGTTTAAAAAGGGGAATGTGAATTGTTTAAAATAATAGCGAGATTTATTTTTAAAGAATGGGAAGTGAGCTTTCTCCTGGAAACTTTAGTATGTTTTTAAGAAAAGCTTTCAAAATATAAATTTACAGTTTAAGTATGTTTAGAATATTTTAGAAAGAACTATTATTTTTAATCGTTTTAAGTGTAAGTAAATATTTATTTAAGTAATTATGGCATTTAATTATTTTAAAGGTAAAGTAGTATTAAGTGTTCAAAAGGAAATTATAACATAAATATTTGATTTAATAACTTTATTTTAAAAGTCAAATTTTACTTAAATTACTTAGAAAACCTCTATATATTTCCTTGAGTGTTATTTTTAATAAAGAAATTTCTAGAAGCTTTATTTTAAATATTTTAAACAAATGTTTTGAAAATGATTTCCAGGAAATAACAATGTGTTTAAAAATAACAGGAGTTTATTTTTAAAATATGGAAAGGAATTTACGGGATGAACGTAAAATTGAATTGGGGTAAATCATGTTGGATTGATAAAAGAATTCTTTGGGGTTATCCTAAAATGGAAGCGCGTTTCCTTGGAAAGCCAAGTACGTTTCAAAGTAGATTTTTGAATGGTTAGAAGTTTTGGAGTTGTATCAAAGAATTGTCTTAAGAAAATCATTTAAGTGGTAAGAATTCTAAAAGTGAATATCTATCAAATTAGTTATAGAAGTAATTATTTTAATGGTAAGTAGTATTATGTTTAAAAGAATATTATTAATATTTATACTTTTTAAAATGGTTTTGTTCAAAGATAATTAATTAAAATTTTATTGAAACTTGTATAGGATTTCATAGCTTTATTTTAAAATTTAGTATGACTTAACTTTATTTAAAGAAAATAGTTTATATTTTATAAAGCAGTTTTATTCGAAATATTTTTAAAAGTATATACATTTTAATTTAAGTATGTAAGTAGTTTTAATATAAATGTTTTAATGTATTTTCAAGAATAAAGAATTTAGATTATTTTAAATCTTAAATATTTGTGCTTGGATGTTTTCAAGGGAAGTAAAGATTTGGGGAATGTATTCCATGAGAAGAGCTGAGTTTGAAAACTGTTTCAAAAGGATTTGAAAAGGGAATTATATCTTGCAAAGATATTTTTGAGTAAAATAAATAATGTGGGAAATTGTTTATTGTTGATGGATGCTTATGGATGTTGATTGATAGTTAAATCACCGACTATCAATATTGGACAAATGCGTTGATCGTTTCGAAGAGACCGGGATCAGGATTAATTTCGCAAAAACCACTTCGATCCGGTTCGTACGTTTTCATGGGAAATACGAGTTCGGAGTTGAAGATGGAGCAGTGAAGTGCAAGGGCTGGTCGCTACTAATCCTGAGGATATTTCCAAAACGGATGTAGTAGGAGTAGTACCTTCGGTTCCGTTCGAACCCGGAACGGACTTGTATGGATGAATGCTTTCGGAACATCGTTAAGTGGACGATGGGCTATCTAAGTGAAATGTTCTAAAGGTAATGCTTAGCCTCAAGCCTCATCAACCAGGTATGACTGAAAATCAGGAGTTATGCAGCAAGGCTAGGTGGGAAGCACCCATTTCAGGGTGAGGTCATCCCTGTCTAGATGTCCCTTTTATTTCGGCTTAGTGGTGCGGTTGCTGATCCCAACCGTGGGGCGATCTTACTCGGAATTATCCAGTAAGAGGTGGTCCCAGCCTTGTGTTGCAGGGGGTCGGGAGTGGTCCTCAGTATACTGATTTAGACCAGGTACTGTGACAGGTGGTACCCTAGTGCCTAATCATTAGTTGGAAATCCATTCTCCCTACGAGTCTTTTACGAGTTTTGTTTGTATCACCCACGATTGTGGCTAGTAGCTGGAATTTAATCAAGTAACAATTTCGGCTATTTTATAAGTATTTGTATATAGACCCTATTATAATATCAGAGGGTTTTTATAAAAAGTGTTTTAGCTATCGTAAGGTAAAAACCCGACATGTTTATTTGTGGCGTAGTCTTAAGATGCTTTTGTTTTCAAAAGGATTTTTGAAACTTTAATAATCAATTGGGGTGAATTTTTATCAGCTGGTATTCCAAACCGACTCGGGTGTTATTTCATTATAATGCTCGGGTCAGACTGAGTATTATACGTTAAGGATAGGATGCTATGGAGCAGGAGAGGAGCTGGTGTCCAAGACGCATTATCCGTACTTGTATATATCCACTATTGTGATTGTTTCAGGGTTGTCAGACTGGTAATTGTTGTTTGTTTGAGATACTCTGATGATATATTATACAAAACAGATATAGTTTTCATTTTGTATAGAGAGCTGATATTATATATTATGTTTTGTTCCGCTGCGATTGTGAGATTCTGATATTGTCTAGTTCCTTCTTCCTTCTATCTCCTTTCTTTCCCTTAACAATCTGTTTTTTCCGGTACTTGAATTGTCGACATATTATACTATAGAGTATTATGTGTCGCTTTTCGAGGGTCGAGAAGGACGGGTCGTCACAATTGTAGGATCGATTTCACCCTAGAGGGGGGTGAATAGGGTGATAGTGTTAATTATTAAAAATTAATCGCGGAAGCTTATAAATTAATTTCAATTCAGATCACAGAATAGCAGCACAGATATCGCAGAATATAAATAACAGAACAACACAGAATTTACCCAGCATCGGCAAAACCCTGCCTACGTGCCGCCCCCAAGGTTTCTACTAGAAATTAAATAGTCCCTCGCTTACACACGTAAACTCGCTATACCCGCTATTGACTAATCTAACTCTACGCTCAAAACCCTGCCACAACTCAACTACCGAGTTACGAATTCTCAAGCTGCGCCACGTAGCTTGTCCCCTAGTCACACGACTAGAAATTAAAACGGTTTAATATAAAAACAAATTTAAACAGTAAATTAAAAACCCTAAAACTTAAACCCTAAAATAAGAAGCCCTTTTATAAACAAGGCCGGTCCATTTTTTTTTCTTTAGCCCGTTTGATTTTTAGTTGCTCCATTCCT
This sequence comes from Allium cepa, assembly GCA_030765085.1. Lineage (NCBI taxonomy): Eukaryota > Viridiplantae > Streptophyta > Magnoliopsida > Asparagales > Amaryllidaceae > Allium > Allium cepa. The sequence goes on along the minus strand of CM060932.1, from coordinate 577,512,783 downwards.
TTTTCCTGTTGCTTGTGAAATTATGGCCGATCCTCTTTCGTTCCTCTTTGCGAATTAGGGCTTCTGCAAATTTTCTTTTTCTCCTTGCGATTCAAACTAGGGTTGTGCAAATTGAAGTCGCCACTTGATATGATTCGATAGTAGGCTTTGATGCTCTTTGATTTGTTCACGGCTCTTCAATTTGGATCGAGTTTGTTCTGTGTTTTCGGTATGTACTTTTCCCTTTTTCTTTGCTGGTTTTTCCTTGCTCGAACTTGATACTCTTGCCGATGATGTGAATTTGATTTATATAGGGTTTGTAAATCCTATTCTTGCGTTCGTATAAAATCATTTGAATTTGTCAAATTCTTTTGATCGGCCGTTTGATTATGCTTGAACGATTGATGATCGAACTGACTTTTTCATATCGTATCTTTTGCGTTCCTTGGTTGACATGGTTTTGAATTTATTTTCGTGATAACCACGGCTTTGATTTCTGGCATTTTTACATTGTTGACTTGTTCAGCATTGAATTTATCTCGAACTTGCATTCTTCTTGCGTCTTGAATTTGTTTCTGATTTCGTGTATACCACTGCTTCATCATGTTGTATACACTCCATAATATCGTTGAATTCATTTGAGTAGTTGATATTCTCTGGTCAGTTACATGTTCATGATGCATTATGCTTTTGTCTCTATTTGCTTGATGTCTACATGCATGTGGTCTTGCTGCAGTTTGGTCTCATATTCATTCTTTGATCATGTTGGCTATTTGGTCGAGTTCATTTGAATCAGTGGAGTTGTTTCATTGTGGCATTGTATTTAGTCGAGTCTTGTTCTAGCCATTGTTTTGTTTTGAACCTGATGTTGAGGCTGATGCATCCTGGCTTGTTTCAGTTGTATCTTGTTTATTGCATATTGCTGAGGCTTGTGGTATTTTTTGCTGTTAGATGATAATGCTGTGATGTTTTTGCTTCGACTGTACTTGACCTTGCCACTTGACCATTTGTATTCATGTATGTGTATACATATATATATGTATGTTGCTTCATTTGCTTAGTGCATTGCTCACTTTTCTGGTCTTTGCATTTGTGAAACTGTTCATTCCTAGTTGCCTTGAGTAGCAGTGCTTCATGTTGTATTTTAGTCATTGAAGTATGTTGTTGAACTTGGTGACATGCATTTCTTTGTTGAACTTGTCATCTTGAGTTTGTACAGTGTTGTACTTGCTGCCTTGTATCACTGTGTACTGGTGGCATTTCTTTGATTTCGAACTTGGACTTATAGTTGAATCTGGACATGTTATGGGCTGGACATTTGATGATGTGGTATGTACTTGTGTACTTCTGGTATGCTGCAGCTTGCATCTTTGTTGCATTAGAACTGGCTGTTGTCTTTGTTGTTGGGTTGCTGCACATATGAACTTGCATTCATTCGAGTTCAGTTTGCACTTGTTCATCATGTAGCTTGTTGTCTTCATGTATAGTTGCTGTCTACATTCATGTTTGGTTGCCACTGAATTTTGATGTTTTTGCCATTCACTTGTGCTGTGCAGTTTTGTGCTTTGAGTCAGTTTCATTGTTGCTTCTGAACTTGGTTCACATCATGTTGATTTTTGAAATTTCACTTGAGTTGAATCCAGTTTCAAAACTCGGGTTTGACCTTGTGCTCGTGTCGTGATTTTCAATGTTATTGCACGTGAGTTGAACCCGGTTTATCATTTGGGTTTGACCTGTGCTCGCCTGTCCCTGTAAATCAATCCAGTGTATATATATCGGCGTACACGGCCTTGTGGCATATACAGTAATACGCTGTGTATGTCACAAGTTGTTTGTGTATGATGAATTTAAATTTAAATTATGACGAACAACCCAAATAACTGAGGCAAATCATATTTTCAAAATTATCTTTTATTTTTGAATTGCAAAAATATATCTTTTTCAATTTTACTGCATTAGTTTATATTTTTGTAGATTTCTCAAATGCTGGATTCAAACTGGAATGCAGTTGAAGATAAAAATACGAGTGTGAGTGATATGTAGTGAGGTGCTGATGTAAATGTGAAAAATGTGATGTAATCAAAGTTGTATAGTTATAGTGAGAGCTTGAAGTTGTACTATTCAAATTTGTAATAAATATTTGTTTGAATAAAATATTTGTTTGAATTCAAATCCCGTGTTTTATTTTATTCATCAAATATTTATTTAATCTGTGAAAAATAGAATAGTATATTATCAAATACATTTAAATGAATGTATATATGTTTATTATCATCAAACAAAAATCATATAAGCGCATATTCAACAATCTCCCCCGTTTGATGATAACAAACATATATTTAAGATTTTGAATATGTTAATTGTATTTGATCATAGATATATCCTAATTGCTCCCCCTATTTAAATGATTTCTCTCTACACAAAGCTCCCCCTACATATATGCATACAAATAGAAATATATAAATGAGCCTATATGCAAATGGAAAATTATTTGACCTTTGCTTGATTCTATTTGACAAAATCTTAACTTTTCTCTCCCCCTTTTGTTATCAGCAAAAGAATAATAGTGTTAGAGAAAAACAGAGATAAAGTTATCGATATTAACCAACATTAAAACTCAATTGAATATAAATATTAAATTTCGATAAAAAGTCAAACAAAAATCATAAATGTTTTGTTAGGCGCATATTCCACTTTTAGAATGATGGAAATGATGTCATCATATAAAACCATGCAGTTGTGTCTATTTGTGGTATATTTATATCAGGAATTAGAATATCTACTAACCATGCATAACCGTTAGGACTTTTAAATGAGATTAGTAGTATTCCAATTTTATTTAAAAAAAAATGAATTCAAGTATCTTCTAACCACGCATAACCGTGAGGACTTTTAAATGGGATTAGAATCAACTTGTTTATTTTGCAAATCAACTTTTGATATGCGTTCCATACATGCATAACCGCGAGGACTTTTAAATGAGCATGGAAGCACATAACAAATTCCAAGTAATTCACCCATGCATAACCGTGAGGACTTTTAAATGAGAGTGAATACTTTGGTATTTATTATTATTATTATTATTATTACCCCTTTTTTTAAAAAAAAATGTGAAAAATGAAAAACGAACGATTCCTGTTTAAAGTACCACATATCGACAAACTATATAGAATTTTGATGAGTGATGGTCATTAGAAATATGATAGATATAGAGATGGTCATGGAATTTTTACCAACAAACAGTTTTATAACTCTTGTTTAAATTTCTAAAGAAATTTATTAATTATACCGTCTCGAGTCATAATATTTGATCAATATTAAAACTCATCACTTTTTCAATCACTATTTTTCTTTTCGATAAACATTAGGGAGTCAGATTAGTCAATATAGTCATTTAAGATCAAATTCAAAAATAATTATGAAATTAATTTTTCAAAATGACTAATCTGAAAATATGGTCAAAAATGATTTTCTCGAGGGGGATTTAAAAGAAAATTTTCTGCTATTTGAAAATTATTTGAAATGAAGAATATGCAGATATTTTCTTTGAAAAACGATGCAGTTACTAAATGTCCAAAAAAAATCACGTTCCACTAGTAATTTTCCTATCAACTAGATTACCAGTGTAATCTGCATCTGAATTTCTTTTTCACTCAAAATTATCATTAATTGAATTCGATTGACCAAACCATGAAGTGTGCACCAAAAAATTTCAAACTCAATTTTACAGCAATTTAAATGACATTCTTTTGAAATTGAATTGAAGCCGTGTAAATAATCAGAAAACCGTGAATATAGAGTCAGCCATATTATAACCAATTGTAATATCCAACAAAACACTATTTTTAATCCAAACTGATATATATGAAGTAATTCAAAGAGTCTAGAGATTTTTATAGTGTTTTTGGCATAAGAATATAATTGGCCAACTATGTTGAATAAGTCAAAGTCAAAATCACCATCTTTTCATCATCTCAATACTGGCTGATTTTAATTCAGAATACGGTGCAGATTATCACATTTAATATATCGTTTAAAACATACCATTACCTGTTTTACCTTTACGATATTTTTCGCTGTTGTCCATTGTGATTCTGTCACCTTTATACTAGGCTAAGGAACTTTGTTTTGTCGCCCGTTGTGTTTCTGGAAAAGCCAAAAATCCAGAGAACACAATTGTTGTTCCTTAGCCTGCCACCACACCTACACGTTGAAAGATTTATGTGACCTATTTGTTTTTATAGGTCCATGGTTGTTAGTGGCAGAATAATTATAATAATAATTTTGTGAAGACCCAAAACTATTAATAATTGTTCCCTTCAGCACCCAAATTTGTTTAACTTTGAGAGGTTTTATATTTGTGCCTTTTGGAACCCAAATCGGTATAGTTTTCACATGTTTGGGTTTATACCAACAATTATTGTGACTGTGTCCATATTTTCTACAAATCGTGCACATGGAATTAACTTGACTAATATTGCTTTCAACAATTTTCGAACTATTATATCCAAGTCCTTGTCTAACCGAATTAACAGTTTGCTTTCCTAATAGCATATTCAACGATTTTTCACTTTTTGAAAATTTATCCAAAGTCGTTGACAATTGTTGGACTTGTGTTTTGAGAGATTCATTTTCGTTTAACAATTGTGTGCACCTTTTAATAGAATTCTCTCTCCTAGTATTTTCATTCTCTTTTAAAATCAGAATTTCATTTTCAAGTGATTTTATATTGATTTCTGATTTTTTAATTTCTTCTTCGAATGTTGGACACTTATCACACTTAGGGATTCTACGTTGATAGTTCTTAACTAATTGATCAAGTTGTTCATTGCATTCTATCAAAGTATCCTTTTGAGATTCAAGTTTGGCATATTTTTCCCTAAGTCGTTCATAACAGCCATTTATTTCATGAAAATAAATAAGTAATTCAGAGTGGGTAAGTTTTGATACCTCGCTTGGCTCGTCATCGTCGCTATCGGTTATATTCCCATGAAGGCACATATCTGCTTTCTCACTCTCACTGCTATCGCTTTTATTCCACGTGGCTGTAAAACACCGTTTTGATTTCTTTTCAAAATCGCGTTGAAATCGGGGATAATTGGGCTTGATATCACCGGGTTTGTTGCAAATGATCCCGTGTTGTTTCGAGTTATCCAGTGCTTTGATTATTCTGCTTTTTAATTTTTTATTTAGAGCTGGATTTCCGTATTTGTGATTCCACCTTTTGAATTTCTTCATTATTAATGCCAGCTCGGCTGCTCCATCTTCATCATCCTCATCACAACTGCTATTTACCAATCCTGATAAGCACATCTCTTTAACCGAGTCGGTTGTGGAGGACTTCTCATTGCTGTTGACTGTTGCACCATATATTGCAATCAAAGTATTCCAAATTTCCTGTGCATTTTCACAATGAGAGATGAAATAAAAATTATCTTGATTAATATAAGAATATAATATATGCATAGCAAGAGCATTAATCGAGATAATTTTCTTATCTGTTATATCACACCCATTTTCAATAATATCCCAACATTTAATATTAACAGATTTTAAATAAAATTCCATTTTCAATTTCCAATTCAAAAAATATGTTCCATCAAAAATAGAAGGAATAATATTGGAACAACCCTCAAAATTATTAAAAGAAGCCATTTTAAAACTTCAAATTTTTAAAACAAAAATCGATTTTTTGAAACACGAATTTTTAAAAACAAAAATTGGTTTTTGTAAAATCAAAATTCTAAAACAAAAACGGCTTTTGTTCCTAGCTCCGATACCACTTGTAGGATCGATTTCACCCTAGAGGGGAGGTGAATAGGGTGATAGTGTTAATTATTAAAAATTAATCGCAGAAGCTTATAAATTAATTTCAATTCAGATCATAGAATAGCAGCACAGATATCGCAGAATATAAATAACAGAACAACACAGAATTTACCCAGCTTCGGCAAAACCCTGCCTACGTGCTGCCGCCAAGGTTTCTACTAGAAATTAGAAAGTCCCTCGCTTACACACGTAAACTCGCTATACCCGCTATTGACTAATCTAACTCTACGCTCAAAACCCTGCCATAACTCAACTACCGAGTTGCGAATTCTCAAGCTACGCCACGTAGCTTGTCCCCTAGTCACACGACTAGAAATTAAAACGGTTTAATATAAAAACAAATTTAAACAGTAAATTAAAAACCCTAAAACTTAAACCCTAAAATAAGAAGCCCTTTTATAAACAAGGCCGGTCCATTTTTTTTTCTTTAGCCCGTTTGACTTTTAGTTGCTCCGTTCCTTTTTCCTGTTGCTTGTGAAATTATGGCCGATCCTCTTTCGTTCCTCTTTGCGAATTAGGGCTTCTGTAAATTTGCTTTTCCTCCTTGTGATTCAAACTAGGGTTGTGCAAATTGAAGTCGCCACTTGATATGATTCGATAGTAGGCTTTGATGCTCTTCGATTTGTTCACGGCTCTTCAATTTGGATCGAGTTTGTTCTGTGTTTTCGGTATGTACTTTTCCGTTTTTCTTTGCTGGTTTTTCCTTGCTCGAACTCGATACTCTTGCCGATGATGTGAATTTGATTTATATAGGGTTTGTAAATCCTATTCTTGCGTTCGTATAAAATCATTTGAATTTGTCAAATTCTTTTGATCGGCCGTTTGATTATGCTTGAACGATTGATGATCGAACTGACTTTGTCAAATTCGTATCTTTTGCGTTCCTTAGTTGACACGGTTTTGAATTTATTTTCGTGATAACCACGGCTTTGATTTCTGGCATTTTTACATTGTTGACTTGTTCAGCATTGAATTTATCTCGAACTTGCATTCTTCTTGCGTCTTGAATTTGTTTCTGATTTCGTGTATACCACTGCTTCATCATGTTGTATACACTCTATAATATTGTTGAATTCATTTGAGTAGTTGATATTCTCTGGTCAGTTACATGTTCATGATGCATTATGCTTTTGTCTCTATTTGCTTGATGTCTACATGCATGTGGTCTTGCTGCAATTTGGTCTCATATTCATTCTTTGATCATGTTGGCTATTTGGTCGAGTTCATTTGAATCAGTGGAGTTGTTTCATTGTGGCATTGTATTTAGTCGAGTCTTGTTCTAGCCATTGTTTTGTTTTGAACCTGATGTTGAGGCTGATGCATCCTGGCTTGTTTCAGTTGTATCTTGTTTATGTGCATATTGCTGAGGCTTGTGGTATTTTTTGCTGTTAGATGGTAATGCTGTGATGTTTTTGCTTCGACTGTACTTGACCTTGCCACTTGACCATTTGTATTCATGTATGTGTGTATATATATATATATGTATGTTGCTTCATTTGCTTAGTGCTTGCTCACTTTTTTGGTCTTTGCATTTGTGAAACTGTTCATTCCTAGTTGCCTTGAGTAGCAGTGCTTCATGTTGTATTTTAGTCATTGAAGTATGTTGTTGAACTTGGTGACATGCATTTCTTTGTTGAACTTGTCATCTTGAGTTTGTACAGTGTTGTACTTGCTGCCTTGTATCACTGTGTACTGGTGGCATTTCTTTGATTTCGAACTTGGACTTATAGTTGAATCTGGACATGTTATGGGCTGGACATTTGATGATGTGGTCTGTACTTGTGTACTTCTGGTATGCTGCAGCTTGCATCTTTGTTGCATTAGAACTGGCTGTTGTCTTTGTTGTTGGGTTGCTGCACATATGAACCTGCATTCATTCGAGTTCAGTTTGCACTTGTTCATCATGTAGCTTGTTGTCTTCATGTATAGTTGCTGTCTACATTCATGTTTGGTTGCCACTGAATTTTGATGTTTTTGCCATTCACTTGTGTTGTGCAGTTTTGTGCTTTGAGTCAGTTTCATTGTTGCTTCTGAACTTGGTTCACATCATGTTGATTTTTGAAATTTCACTTGAGTTGAATCCAGTTTCAAAACTCGAATTTGACCTTGTGCTCGTGTCGTGATTTTCAATGTTATTGCACGTGAGTTGAACCCAGTTTATCATTTGGGTTTGACCTGTGCTCGCCTGTCCCTGTAAATCAATCCAGTGTATATATATCGGCGTGCACGGCCTTGTGGCATATAAAGTAATACACTGTGTATGTCACAAGTTGTTTGTGTATGATGAATTTAAATTTAAATTATGATGAACAACCCAAATAACTGAGGCAAATCATATTTTCAAAATTATCTTTTATTTTTGAATTGCAAAAAATTTCTTTTTCAATTTTACTGCGTTAGTTTATATTTTTGCAGATTTCTCAGATGCTGGATTCAAACTGGAATGCAGTTGAAGATAAAAATACGAGTGTGAGTGATATGTAGTGAGGTGCTGATGTAAATGTGAAAAATGTGATGTAATCAAAGTTGTATAGTTATAGTGAGAGCTTGAAGTTGTACTATTCAAAGTTGTAATAAATATTTGTTTGAATAAAATATTTGTTTGAATTCAAATTCCGTGTTTTATTTTATTCAGCAAATATTTATTTAATCTGTGAAAAATAGAATAGTATATTATCAAATACATTTAAATGAATGTATATATGTTTATTATCATCAAACAAAAATCATATAAGCGCATATTCAACAACAATTACGGTGGGGATCTCGATTCAATAGGTGGGCGCGAAAGCTTTGTCACGGTACTGGCGGCACTCGCGTGGGCCAGAGCTAATCGATGGGGTGTCGATCGGAAGCGGCGGCTTCAAGGTCGAAGGGGGTTTTGGGAATGTCGAACTCGAGTTCGATCGAGGTGGCAGTTGAAGATGGGTTGCCGCGATTCGCTGCTAGGGTTTAGGGTATTGGAATTGGCAGTAAAGGCATCGTGTTTATTTTAAATTTAATTTTAACCAAAAGATGAAATTTTAGCGAATTACAGTGAAGCCAAGTTTATTTATATATGTATATGTGTGTGTGTATATATATAAAGAGTAAAATATTTATATGCACTGTAAAAGAAAAAAACATGTAAAGGTTAGTTTTTTAAATGTATATAGGTTAATATTTTTAGTGCATGTAATTTCAAAAGAGAATAAATATACATATTTAACTTTTTACTTTAAACTAAAAGGTTTTAGAAAGGGAAACTAGTTTTTAATAAAATTGTTAGTTAATTAAAATTATTTAAATGGAAATTAATTATTCGATTATTTTGAATATTAATCAACTGTAAAAAATTGTTTATACAAGGTCAAAATTTATGGAGGAAACAGTCTGAATGGAAAATGGATTGCATGCATAATTTAAGGTGAGATCTTCTCACTCAATCAGATTTTTCTGATTTAGTTTTAAATAGTTAGATTCAAAATTATTGATTGTATTGATTGTGTGCTTGGATGATAATTTATTATTAGTTGTATTGATTTAGACCCTATGCGCTGTATAATAATGGATGATACTATGTTAAGCTCATATACCGCGATATTCCACCTCGAAATGGAATTGGTATTATATATGTATTTGGAGTGATTGATTTCCCATATTATATAGTGGATGAGACCCTATGCAACATATAATAGCGGATGATATAATATAAATCTCATATACCACAACATTCCACCTTGAAGTGGAATTGGTATTTAATTGTTGTGCTAACGTCTGTGGATGCTGGGAAACAGGTTGGAGGGATCCAACTAGATTCCTCAAATATTGAATTTGTTTCATATTTTGTGTGATTGATTATTTATAGTCTCTGTGTGATTATATTTGTGATTAAAATCATTGAAGGCTATAGTTTAGCTGAATATATTTTTGGTATCGTAGGATACCAGAAATAAATAAAATTAGATTTTTAAAATTCAAGTTGAAAGTTATAGTAAAATTTATTTTTGAGAATTAGATAAATTTAAAAGAAGGAATTTTAAAAGGATAAAGCTTTATTTTTGTAATCCTATTGAATAAATTTGAAAATATGGGAAAAAGGTTTAATGAATGGATTTTGGGTAATATTATTCAAAAGTTGAAGAATTTATTTAAAATATGGATTTTAAATAGTTTGGAAGAGATAAAGAGGTAAAATTTGGAATTTAATTTGATGTTTAGAAATCAATTTGAAAATTAATTTGGTGTTTAAAAATAAACCTTTGGGAAATCGATATGAAAATTTATTTGTTGATTGAAATAAATTTAGAAATCAAATTTGGAATTTGAATTAGTGATTGAAATAAATTTAAAATCAATTTAAAAATTGATTTGGTGTTGAAAGTGAACATTTGAGAATCGATATGAAAATCGTATATCAATGCAAATTTGAAAATTTAAAATTCACAATGGAAAGTTTATAAAAGAAAGGGAAATTTTGTTTTAAAAATAAACACTGGTTTATTTTTAAAATTGATTTAAATTAATGGAAGTTGTATATTCCTTGGAAAGCCGAGTATGTTTTAAAGTAGCTTTCAAAATTAAAGGTTTTGAAGTTGGTTTTAAAAAGGATGTTTGTAGAGAAATTATTTTCTTAAGCTGGTTTCAAATCTTTAAAGTAAAGATTTATTTAATCAATTATAGAAGGGATTATTTTAAAGATTAAAATTGATATTTGATTTATAAAATGGATATTTAAGTAATTATACCCTATCTATTAATTTTATTAAAAATTAGTTTGGATTTGAAGTTTTATATGAGATATTGGTATAAAGTTTTCATAGCTAATATTTAAAATAAGCATTTTAAAATATTTGAACTCGGTAGATTTTCAGTGGAATTAAATAAATATTTGGAAATTTATTCCACGTGAGGAAAGTGATTTGAAATTTGTTTTCAAAAGTTTGAAAAGTGAAAAGTGATTTGAAATTTGTTTTCAAAGAATTGAAATGTGGAAATTGATTTGGAATTTGTTTTCAAATGGTTGAAGTGTTAAAATTATATCTTGCGAAGATATTTTAAAAATAAATAATTGGGGGAAAATTATTTAAATCTGGTGGCTGTTGTGAATATTGATTGATAGTTAAACAACCGATTATCAATATTGGCCTTCAAATGGCATTTGAATTTCGATGCGATCGAGGGTCGGATTCCAAATGGATATTTGAAACCCGCATCGAACCTTTGTGATTGTGATGGATCTTTTATTTAAAAGATTAAAGTGAAAATTTGTTGTGATTTGTTTGAAATATGATTGAAACACTTATATTTAAAAATAAGCGCCCATTATTTGGATTAGCCAGGAGAGGACTTTGTGTCTTAAAACCCATTTCGAATAATGATATGACGAAATGGGATTGCATTTGAAGGTGGTGTTGAAGACCGGGTATTTTCGAAAGCGAAACAATTACCTCGAATGTCTCTGCACCGGATTGCTCCGGTATAGAGATTTTATCACCCTTTGTGATGGGGATCCCGGACGTGATTAGTGAATATCCGAATTGCAAGGGATTCTTTGGAAGTGCCCTCGGTTCCGTTCGATCCCAGAACAGACTTGTATAAATGTGTGTCTGACATTACACTTTGAGATATAAAGCTGATTTCTATCAAATACATTTTTGTTGGTGGCGGAGAATTTATTCTCTTAGCTTAACACCCTTCTTTGAGACGTACGGTCTCAGAGGTTGTGTAGTTGATGGTTATTAGTGATATACTCCCAATTTGGTAGTGTAGCATACGAAGTGTTGCTGGTCATTTGTTGATCAAAGCATGGCTTTGTGAAAAGTATAGATTTATGGACGAGACCTCGTCAGACCTCACAACCCGAAAATGGTAGAAATAGGAAGGATGCGGCAAGGTTATTTGGGGGTAGCACCCCCTGAGGGTATGTCATTTCCTTCTGGAAAAGGGTAGTATCATGGTATGAAGCCCAAATATTTTACCTATATGGTTGCTGCAAATTTATTATACTTTGGGGTTGTTGCTTTGTAGTTGAGGATCCTCGGATAAAGGTCGCAAACGACCGGGGGATGGCATACTCGTGTAGTAGTTACGTAGTTACAGAGGTAACCCGGCCTTGTGTTGGCAGACAGCTGGTTAAGTTCTCGGGACGTCCCTCGAGAGGTGTACCCATGTGGCATAGGAAGTTCCTTAGCCAGGCCATTTGTTGGAAATCCAAAGAAATAATACGAGCCTTTTACGATTGCAATTGTATAACATGCCTCCTCAGAAGGTAGCTATAGCAGGCATAATATAATGGTACCTATGCTGGCTAAGATTAATATTATACTTTCGAAAGGTTTTCTGCACTATGCACTAATAATAATATCATCAAAACGGAATTTGCATATCAAGCATGTTTGACTATCATAAGGAGAAATCTCCTCCAATTGTGCGCTTGCATTGTGAGTGTGCGGGGAGGCCTTATGGTAGTTTCATTTTCCAAAAAGCATAGCGGATTTCTTTTTATTTTCTTTGTGAAATAAATGTTTTTTAAGAGCTCACACCAGTCCCATGACTGAACAGGAGTTTATTGTTCCCTTTTTAAACTCTGGGTGCCCATAATTTTCCATACAAGCAGCCTAGAGTCAGGTTATCATTATTCTGGAGCGAAGTCAAAAAAGAGTTGTTGTGGAGACCTGAAGGCAAGTTGGATGGCGAGACGTATCATTATACTATGTATTATCCACTGCGTTGGGATTGCTGTAAGTCCAGTTTTAATATGGATTAGATGTTGTAAATGCCTAGTGTTAAATAATGTCGTTGTAAACTCTAGTGTTGTATTGTAATGATAGATATGATTCCTTGTTTTAAAGATTATTCATTTATCTATTATATTTGTTCCGCTGCTATATGCGAGATTCTGTTATTGTTTTTGTTTCTTCTTCTATCTTCTTTTTCTTAAACCCTAACTGTTTGGTTTTCTGGCATTCGACTGTGTGGCATTTGATACAGTGGGCGTATTAATGTCGACTTTCGAAAGTCGTAAAATTGGGTCGTTATATTGGGGTATCGGAGCATTTGGTTAAGCGACAACCTTGGCTCTGGTGGGGATTACTCATTAGAGATAGAGTCAGTAGTACTCTAGAATGAGTTTGAGTGTAATAATAGATATGAGCGCGTATTTCTAAGTGAAAAATAAAATTGTTTTGTATTGTGTTGACTTATCGGTTGATTGTTTATAAATTATGGTCGGTGCAGTTTGGCAAACCGTATCGATAGGGGTTTCTAAACTCTTAAACAAGATAAAACGACACAGTATTGTTGTAAAATCAAGTAAATGAAATAATTTTACCCAAATTATTTTTGTATATAAAAGGAAAGATTTTCCATAAAATTATCATAGTATATAGTTGCTTGATTGTTAGGAAGTGATAATATTAAATTATTATCATTGATTATTGGATAAGATGTTGAAATCATAATCAAAAGATGAGAAGATAAATCCATATACAAATGGGATTTGTAAATATAAATTGTAAATCTGATTTATAATTTGAAATAGAATTCCAGAGAAATATTTGAAAGAATTTGAAAAGATTTGAAGTATTGGAGATTTGAAAAAGTTTAAATTCCCTTGAGTTTGAAAATGAGTTTTCAAAGGTTTTGGAAAAGTGTTTTGGAGGGATAAAAGCACTAAACTCTTTTCGGTCGCTGGAAAATAACTTCGGTGATGACTGTAGCATGATTGATGTTCATCTTCGAGTTTCCAAGGGAGAAATTGCTGCCAAATGAATTTAAATGGAAGTTTTTTGGAAAACTGGGATTGGTTTCGGAAATTCAAAAGATAAATTGAATTGATTTCAAAAACAATTTTGAAAAGATGGAAAAAACTCTGGAATCCTATATAATATATTTACAGAATATAATTGAGTTTGACAATTTATAAATTTAAAGTTAGAATAACATTTAACTTGAAGAAAAGTTAAAGTTAAAATAGTTTGATTTATGGAATAATTGATTTCAAAGTTAATTTTGAAATTTTAAGAAATTGTTTTAGAACTCTGAAAGATTTATTAAAAGTGTTTATGAGTGATAATTTATGTAATCTGAATTTTGATAGAATGAATTTAACTTAAAAAAATCGAGTTAAATTAAAGTGAGTATGAAAACAAAACAAGTTGGGGAAGTAAATTTATTAAATGGAAAATAAGTAAGAAAACTTATAGATGTTTAAAATTGAATTTGAATTGTGTTAAATAAGGTGATGGAGAAAATAAATTTGGGAATGAACAAAAAAATAAAACTGGAATTGAAACTAATTTAAAATAGTGATATGAATCGGTTGTGAATGAAAGATAATTGATAAAATTCAATATTCAGAAGGTAAATTGAATCCAAATTAAATTGAAAGTGTAAATTGAATTCAAATGAAATTGAAAAATGTAAGATCGAATGAAAATGGATATATAACTTCAATAGTGAAGTAAAAAAATGGTATAAGAAGTAAGTATTCGAACTTTTGTAAAGAAAAATGCAAAATGGTTTTGAATGTTGTAATTGGATACTACTGCTAGTAGGATATACAGGTGATTTAAATGCGAAGGGAATTGGATTTGATTTTGCAGATTATTTAAATTGCTCGAAAAAGGTATGTATTTGAATTTCTATATGAAATTTGATGATTTTATTGTCTATCCACTTGGCTTTTCGTTTTCTTTTTGAAATATGGGGGCCGTTGTGGCATTTTGTAGTCGTACCGAGCTAGCCACGCAAAGGAGATGCTGGCGAAATATTTCAAAAATTTAGGAAGTTAGAAAAATTTTGAAAGTTTAAAATTTAAATTTAAATTTGAATTGTTAAGGAAAAAATGTTATTTGGAAACTATGGAAGATTTTGGAAAGCTAGTTTAAGTGGTAATGAGTCTTTAATAAAAAGATTTGTTTTGGCAAGTTGATAGAAAATGTTTTGGTTTTGTGAAAATAATAAATGGGTTAAGGATCATTCTTCTTAACTAGTAATTTCAGGACGAAATTCTTTTAAGGGAGGAAGGATTTGACAACCCAGAATTTCGAACATTTGAAATTGAAATATTTAATTGATTTTAAATATTTGGAAGTTATTTTAACTTGAATTTCAATTTTTAACAATAAATTTGGCAATTAAATTATTGAATTTAATATATTGAAGTTGGGTAAAAATTTGAAACTTCGGTTTTATGCTTGTTAAAAATATTTTCAAGGCTTCGAAAATTTATATTGATGATACTGAAGATAATAGAAGCTTCAGAATTGAATTTGAAACTGTTTTGTTCAGTTTTGAATTTATCTTGTTTAAATCAATATTCAAAAAATAGCCTTCCGAAGCACAGTCTCGGAATTCAACGAAACCAGTTCCATTAGATCTGTAATAGTGTATAATTATCGGATTTCAATTTTTGTAGTGTTTGGACAGATCGTTTGGTCGTACGATAAGCAAACGCGCTGAAATAAAATCGAAAATTTAATTTAATAACTGGGTTCATAAAAGCTATCTTCTCCATACGATCGAATTTGGACTCGAAACTTTTTCCATTTCGTTCGGAATAGAGGTCTAACATTATAAATGCTTAGCGGCATGCCTCGATTTGAGGTTGAGATTTTAAGTTGCGTAATTCGAGACGATTTAAATTCAAATTTAAATATAAGGAATATTTTAACTGATCAAAACTTTATTTATTTCTTTTCAGCCACTTGTCTTCCAGGTTACATCACTTGTCTTGCAATCAGAACATTTTGAGCACGCGTGTTCTAAAAAATAAAATAAATATATAAAATTATCGTTTGAGAAAAAAAGGGAAACCCGAGCCTTCATTTCATTTTCTTCTTCTCAAATTCAAATCCATGGCCGAACAAATCCAGACTTCCCTCTTTAAATTTCATCTTGCCTTCTTCTTCTATTACGCATAAATCAATGGCCTTAGATTTGCATCCTTCCAGATTAAACCATTTCTCCCCAACCCTTTTTCCCACTGATACGAATTCAATTCAAGATCGTACAAAAGAAAAAAATTAAACAATATTATGGAAGTCGAATTGCATGCATTATGGTGGGGATCTCGATTCAATGCGGGAGCACGAAAACTAGGTCGTGATACTGGCGGCACTCGCGTGGGCTAGAGCTGAATAATGGGGTGTCGATTGGAAGCGGCGACTTCAAGGTCGAAGGGTTTTTTGGGAATGTCGAACTCGACTTCGATTGAGGTGGCAGTCGAAGATGGGTTGCCGCGATTCGCTGCTTGGGTTTAGGGTATCGGAATTGGCAGTGAAGGTATCATGTTTATTTTAAATTTAATTTTAACCAAAAGATGAAATTTAAGCAAATTATTGTAAAGCCAAGTTTATTTATATATGTGTGTGTATATATACATATATATAAACAGTAAAATATGTATATGCATAGTAAAAGAAAAATATATATAAAGGTTAGATTTTTAAATGTATATAGGTTAATATTTTTAGTGCATGTAATTTCAAAAGAGAATAAATATACATATTTAACTTTTTAGTTTAAACTAAAAGGTTTTAGAAAAGGAAATTAGTTTTTAATCAAATTGTTAGTTAATTAAAATTATTTAAATGGAAATTTATTATTCGATTATTTAGAATATTAATCAACTGTATAAAATTGTTTGTACAAGGTCAAAATTTGTGGAGGAAACAGTCTGGAATGGAAAATGGATTGCATGCATAATTTAAGGTGAGATCTTCTCACTCAATCGATTTTTCTGATTTAATTTTAAATAGATAGATTTAAAATTGTTGATTGTATTGATTGTGTGCTTGGATGAAAATTTATTATTAGTTGTATTGATTTAGACCCTATGCACCGCATAATAGCGGATGATATAGTATTAAACCCGTATACCGCGATATTCCACCCTGAAGTGGAATTGGTATTATATATGTATTTGGAATGATTGATTTCCCGCATTATATAGCAGATGAGACCCTATGCGACGCATAATAGCGGATGATATTACATAAAACCAATATACCGCAATATTCCACATTGAAGTGGAATTGATATTTAATTATTGTGCTAACGTCTGTGGATGCAGGGAAACAGGTTGGAGGGATCCAACTGGATTCCTCAAATATTGAATTTGTTTTATATGTTGTATGATTGATTATTTATAATCTCTGTGTGATTATATTTGTGATTAAATTGTTGAAGGCTATAGTTTAGCCGAATATATTTTTGGTATCGTAGGATACCAGAAATAAATAAAATTGGATTTTTAAAATTCAAGTTGAAAGTTATAGTAAAATTTATTTTTGAGAATCAGATAAATTTAAAGAAGGAATTTTAAAAGGATAAAGTTTTATTTTTTTAATCCTATTGAATAAATTTGAAAATATGGGAAAAAGGTTTAATAAATGGATTTCGAGTAATATTATTCAAAAGTTGAAGAATTTATTTAAAATAAGGATTTTAAATAGCTTGGAAGAGATAAAGAGGTTAAATTTGAAATTTAATTTGATGTTTAGAAATCAATTTGAAAATTAGTTTGGTGTTTAAAAATAAACTTTTGGGAAATCGATATGAAAATTTATTTGTTGACTGAAATATATTTAGAAATCAAATTTGGAATTTGAATTGGTGATTGAAATAAATTTGGAAATCAATTTAAAAATTGATTTGGTGTTGAAAGTAAACATTTGGGAATCGATTTGAAAATTGTATATTGGTGGAAATTTGAAAATTTAGAATTCACAATGGGAATTTTATTAAAGAAAGGGAAATTTTGTTTTAAAAATAAATACCGGTTTATTTTTAGAATTGATTTAAATGGTCCATTTTGAAATGGAAGTTGTATATTCCCTGGAAAGCCGAGTATGTTTTAAAGTAGATTTCAAAATTAAAAGTTTTGACGTTGATTTTAAAAAGGATGTTTGTGGAGAAAATATTTTCTTAAGCTGGTTTCAAATCTTTAAAGTAAAGATTTATCTAATCAATTATAAAAGGGATTATTTTAAAGATTAAAATTGATATTTGATTTAGAAAATGGATATTTAAGTAATTATACCCTATCTATTAATTTTATTTAAAATTAGTTTGGATTTGAAGTTTTATATAAGATATTGGTATAAAGTTTTCATAGCTAATATTTAAAATAAGTATTTTAAAATATTTGAACTCGACAAATTTTCAGTGGAATTAAATAAATATTTGAAAATTTATTCCAGGTGAGGAAAGTGATTTGAAATTTGTTTTCAAAAGTTTGAAAAGTGAAAAGCTATTTGAAATTTGCTTTCAAAGAATTGAAATGTGGAAATTGATTTGGAATTTGTTTTCAAATGGTTGAAGTGTCAAAATTATATCTTGCGAAGATATTTTAAAAATAAATAAGTGGGGGAAAAATTATTTAAATCTGGTGACTGGTGTGAATATTGATTGATAGATAAGCAACCGGATATCAATATTGGCCTTCAAATGGCATTAAAATTTCGATGCGACCGAGGGTCGGATTCCAAATGGATATTTGAAACCCATATCGAACCTTTGTGATTGTGATGGATCTTTTATTTAAAAGATCAAAGTGAAAATTTGTTGTGATCTGTTTGAAATCTGATTGAAACAATTATTTTTAAAAATAAGCGCTCATTATTTGGATTAGCCGGGAGAGGACATTGTGTCATGAAACCCATTCCGAATAATGATACGACGAAATGGTATTGCATTTGAAGGTGGTGTTGAAGACCGGGTATTTTCGAAAGCGAAAGGATTACCGTCAAATGTCTCTGCACCGGGTTGCTCCGGTATAGAGATTTTATCACCCTTTGTGATGGGGATTCCGGATGTGATTAGTGAATATCCGGATTGCAAGGGCTTCTTTGAAAGTGCCTTCGGTTCCGTTCGATCCCGGAACAGGCTTGTATGGATGTGTGTCTGACATTACACTTTGAGATATAAATCTGATTTCTATCAAATGCATTTCTGTTGGTGGTGGAGAATTTATTCTCTTAGCTTAACACCCTTCTCTGAGACGTACAGGCTCAGAGGTTATGTAGTTGATGGTTATTAGTGATATACTCCCAATTTGGTAGTGTGGCATACGAAGTGCTGCTGATCATTTATTGATCAAAGCATGGCTTTGTGAAAAGTGTAGCTTTGTGGATGAGACCTCGTCGGACCTCACAATTCGAAAATGGTCGAAACAGGAAGGATGCGGCAAAGTTATTTGGGAGTAGCGCCCCCTGAGGGTATATCATTTTCTTCTGGAAAAGGGTAGTATCATGGTATGGAGCCTAGATATTTTACCTATGTGGTTGCTGCAAATTTATTATACTTTGTGGTTGTTGCTTTGTGGTTGAGGATCCTCGGATAAAGGTCGCAAACGACCAGCGGATGGCATACTCGTGTAGTAGTTACCTAGTTACAGAGGTAACCCGGCCTGGTGTTGGCAGAGAGCTGGTTAATTTCTCGGGGAGTCCCTCCAGAGGCATACCCATGTGGCATAAGGAGTTCCTTAGCCTGACCATTTGTTGGAAATCCAAAGAAAAAATACGAGCCCTTTACGATTGCAATTGTATAATCTGCCTCCTCAGGAGGTAGCTATAGCAGGCATAATCTAATGGTACCTATGCTGGCTATGATTAATATTATACTTTCGAAAGGTTTTCTGCACTATGCACTAATAGGATTTTGCGTATCAAGCATGTTTGACTATCAAAAGGAGAAATCTCCTCTAATTGTGCGCTTGCATTGTATGTGTGCGGGGAGGCCTTATGGTATTTTCATTTTCCAAGAAGCATAGTGGATTTCTTTTTATATTCTTTGTGAAAATAACTGTTTTTTTTAAGATCTCACACTAGTCCCATGACTGACCTGGAGTTTATTATTCTCTTTTTAAACTCTGGGTACACATAATATTCCACATGGGTAGCTTAGAGTCAGGTTATCATTATTCTGGAGCAAAGTCGAAAAAGAGTTGCTGTGGAGACCTGAAGGCAAGTTGGATGGTGAGACGTATCATTATACTATGTATTATCTGCTGCGTTGGGATTGATGTAAGTCCAGTTTTAATATGGGTTAGATGTTATAAATGCCTAGTGTTAAATGGTGTCGTTGTAAACTCTAGTGGTGTATTGTAATAACAGATATGATTCCTTGTTTTAAAGATTATTCATTTATCTATTATATTTATTCCGCTGCGATATGTGAGATTTTGTTATTGTTTTTGTTTCTTCTTCTATCTTCTTCTTCTTAAAACCTAACGGTTCATTTTTTCAGCATTCGATTGTGCGGCATTTAATACAGTGGACGTATTAATGTCGACTTTCGAAAGTCGTAAAATTGGGTCGTTAGATTAACATTCATCACTCAATAGGTAATTAGTGTATTATGATTAACAATCATGTTAAGTGAAACTCATGGATACTCATTCGATGAATGGTAGAACCATACAAATGCAATTAAACATCTTTCGATATAACATTATCACCGCATAGCAATTTCGGCCAAAATTTCCTAAAATGGATTCAAGAAGATAATTTCATCTAAATATTCCTCAATAGCATCTTCGAAAACTAAACAATTGAAAGCTATAAAAACTAAAAAATTGAAAAAATCTATAAATTATTTGAATTTCATATAATTATAAAGAACTTTTTTTCATTTCTTTCAAAACTATAACGTTGATCCGAATATTCTTTGAAGCACCTTCTTATGATTCCATCTCGTTGACGATTCTCATAGTAACCGAATGTACTGATTGAATTTTTAGCGCGTCGGGCATTATTTTGAAATTAGAATGGAAAATAAATTTAGTCATTCAAGAGCTTCTTGGAGAATGCTTATAAAATTTAAGCAATAAATATGTATATTGGCAAGCTAAAACATGTGTTATAAAGTATGATATACAATTTTATAGGTAATGATATGGTATTAGTATGAGTAAACCCAGACATTTTTAGTTCCACACAAAAGTAATACCCTGTTGAAAAGTGTGTTTCTTGGGGAATCCGGTTTTTTACATTCTCATACCATAATTAGACAACATCGCAATTAAATTGTATTTTCTCATGCCAATACAACAAACATATAACATGGACGAACACATATCTTATTAATCTCCACTATATTAGATTACTTCTTAAAAGCGGAAAGTTTAATTATCTAGAGAAACCCTAAATTTAATGATGAAAAATTAATTATGTCAAAAAAGCAAGAAAACCTCACTGCGGCCATCACAAGCTCCATCGAGTTGTGCCACTTGACTATTAAGCTTTTACGTCAAAATTTCTTCTATATTTGTCTAAATTTGAAGTTTTGGAATTTTGTAGATTTCGAATTTAGATTAAATAGTTGCGGATCGACATAGTTAATAGTGGAAAATTTCAAAATTTTATAATCTTGTCGTTAATATTAGTTTTGGTGTTAATATCAAGTACTTGTTGATGTGGTCGGTGAAGATAAACCTTATGGAAGAATATATATATACAAATAGAAGTAGGGATAACTAGAGTTTGTTTGGTAGCAACTTATTTTGAACTTCCTTAAAAGGATTTTAAACAGTAATTTCAAAGTAATTTTATGTAGTAACTTATAAATTGAAGTGCTTAAATGTAATTTAACCCCAAGTAGAAATATTTGATCAAAATTGTTTATTGTTTCTCCATTCTCTACCTATTAGCTTACAAAGCTACTTCTCGAAGCTACTTGTATGTTTTCAATGGTTAAATTGAAATACATTATCGGTGAGTAGTTTTAACTAATTATAGGAAGTCAAACATGCTCGTAGAATGAATCGAGGAAAAGGTCTGATTTATAAGAAGATATGGTTATTAATTAAAATAGATTATTTTATATATGGTATAAACTTATCAGAACGCTAAATAAGTGATTCAACCATTTTATGGTCTTAAAAGCAGAGGACAGAGGAAAAAATAAAAAAATGAACATGGGTACTGATCATAAGAAAGTTCATAAACTTATTCATATTTCGTGGACAAAATAATGAATCCAAATAACTAGTTTCCTTTCCCTCAATTTTTTTTTTAAATAAACAGTAGCGGAAATCTGTTGTACATGGACATTTGCATGTTAAATGGATTTCAATAATGAGGTCAATAAACTCTAGCTATATTTATAGATCAAGTAAATCTTCAATAATGAATGCGGATGATAAAACATAGTAAAATTAGCTTAAATTGGGTCCTCTGGATGATGTTGATTCATAAGGCTGACAAGCAGCAGGAACCAATATGACATGTTGCAATAAAGGTGTTGCAGTGCTTTTTTATTTTTTTCCTATATAACCAAACATTCGTCTTCATGCTTGCATGGTTTGTACAATGAAAATGCTAACTTCCAATTGCAACTTCTTTTATCCAGATATTAGAGACATTAAAAATCAAAAAAACTGAGTAGCACAAAAGAATATTGTAACCAAGAAAGTGTCAAGATGCTATGACATTCTTACCAAAAGGAATTAGTGTATTACATGATCAAAAATATAAATGATAAGCAGTTAAGAGTGTATAAGTGGATGTGTCCAATTTATTTTGATATTTCATACCGCTAAATATAATTATTCTGAATCGGTAAATGTAATAGCTTTTGACAAATATGATATTTACAAACGCTTAAATTGACCATTTTATCAAAAATTTCTTGTAACCAAACTTTTAGGTGAAAGTCCTTGTAGATATTTTTGAGTGTTGTGACGTTCATGTTAGTTGAATCATTAAAAACATCCATCCAAATTTCTTGTCAACCCTAAACCATAATTTCATATGCTTGATCGAAATTTCATCATTTTTTCATTAACGACGAAATATTAAAATATAAAACACCATTATAAATATTGGCAATTTACATATTAAATAAATATCCACACTTATCTGAATATGAAATATTAAATTAAGCCTTTGTTTGCACCATTGATTTATAGATTTATAGTTTTCCTAGTAATATTTGTATGTCACACTACGAGAAAGAAAAAAATTCTGATGGCAATTTAGCTTAGAAAGACATCGGAAAATTTTGAAACCACATTTCTAATGGTTAGCACGACGATACATATATACATATGGAAATCTTTTTCCTTAATTCCACTGCAATGACATGCGTAGACATGATTTTCAACATCATTACGGTACCATACAAATGACATATTTTTCCGACGTCATATTAGCGTCTTTCCAAAGTCTGTAATACTGTAAAAAACAGATCTTCCACTACATGCCGACAACATGCCTATCTTTTCTGTATATTAATGCTGCATTTATTTCATTTAACCATATATCAACACTATATCGCAATTTCGTCATTTTGATAATGCCAAACTTGCAATAATAAAATTGTATCACATATAAATACAAGATAATTTGAACAATAAACACATAATCAAACCTATTATCAACTTCAAACACGTTTGAATAACGCACCATCTACAATAAACACATTATCCAATCAAAACACTATACTTCTAGGTTTCAACATGTCCAAAAAGTGTTGCTAAAGCCTCGACAGTTAAAGCACTTGGCGATTCTATAGCGATGAAGGTGCAAAAAGTTACAGCAAGGATATAATATAAAATAGCACAGGTGCACAAAGCTACACTAAATAGAAAATCATATATTTAAAATTAATTTATTCTCATTCTCACTTCATTTGTGTAAAAAAAAATATCGTTAATCGCATATAACAAAACCGAAGAATATCATGATTTATGTAGACTAGATTTGGTGACTATAATAAATTTTCGACTTATATTGAGCACTTATACCTTAAAATTAACCTTAATTTTTTGATTTGGTCAAAAGGAGATATAGTCAAATCAACTTTTATATATTAATGTTGGTAAAACGAGTGCTAAAAAGCCTTTATTTAATGCATGTAGTGGAAATTGCGAGACATAAAGTGGATTTACCGTTTGATAGCGCTAATTAAAATATTATAGCAGTCGAAGAGCGCTATATGCTATAGCAGGTGTTTGGATAGAAAATTGACAAACGCCTCTAACTGATTTTAGTAGTAGAGAAACAATGAAGCAATAAAGTAAAATGCACATAGATTTATAGTGGTTCCACCCGAAAATGCCTACAGTCAGTGTTCATTTTTATTATCTTTCTTATAGATCAGTTTTATAATGATTTAAATGCAAAATAAAATGATTTGGAATAAAATATAACTCCTCGATAATCTAGTTGTCAATTCCTGTTCAGTAATAGCTGGTAGTTCTAAACGTTGTCCCATATTGTTGTTGGAAACATGGGTATTTATAGGAGTGAAGGTATAGGGAGGTTGGACGGATATAATAGGCAATTTCCTTGTATAACATGCTCGTTTGATTATTTCATATATTAAAGATATGATCCAGAACTTCCATATATTCAAGATTGTGTTTCCTCATATGTTCCTGTTTCGTTCGGTAGGAGGTTGGTTCGGAAGGTGGACCTACCGAAATCATGGCGTTATTCAGTTAACCCTTTGGCTCAACAACGCCTCAAGCACTGAACCAATATTCTTGTCTAGTAATTTTACTACCAAGTAAGAAATATTGTTCGGTACTCGGCTACCGAATAAGATTTGATGTTCGATAGTAGCACCACTGGATAGGATTTTCTGCCCTTTAGTCTAACTACCGAGCAAAGAAGTAGAGGCCCTCTTCTATGTATTTCCTCCTTACTTGTACCTTACTTCTTGGCTAAGGGAGCTTAGACTGCAGAAGCTCCTTAGGGAACTTAGACTACAGATGCTCCTCATAACTCCAATATGAATGCCATCACTCCTTGGCCCAAAACACCAATAACACTTAACCCCTCCCTTCCCCAATGCATACTTTGTAACATACGGAGTGTGCTATATTCGTCATACTTCCTTAAGTACTATTTTTCCTTTGCATATTATCTCTCACAGCTTTCATTATTTCATTGCTCCTAACTCAAAATTGACGTACATCAACCCCTTGCTCGGGAATTTGTCTATGTCTAGCATATTTCTGCCTTGTGAAGTTTTCCCAAAAAAAACGTTGTTGTCCGGTCTTGTCTATTTGTAACACCCCTATTTTTAGTTTAACATTATTCAAGAAATTTAATTGGATAGATTAAATAGAATAATGTAGTGGAATATGGGGATAAGATTTGATAATTTAATTAGGTCATGCCTTAATAAATCGAGTAATAAGAATCTTTTGAAAACTTAACATATAAGAGAATTTATGAAAGAGGCAAAATGGGAATAGATCTACCTTTTATTCGTTAATCCCTCACCCACACATTCATTCTCATTTTACATCCAAAAACAATCTCAAAGAAGAAATAGGGCGAGCCATTAATCAAGGTATAAGAAAGAGGAAGTCAAAAGGGATTCATAAGATAAAGCTCAGGGAAGCTAAACGCCATCAAATCTCAACTCCAACATCTAAATTTAGGTGAATATTAAGTGAACCATCTTCTTTATTTTTGGATAGAATTCTACTATAGGAAATACCTGAATTTATCTTGATTATTTTTCCTTTTTATGGATGTATGATCATTGTTTGGATAGAATAATGATTTATGAAAATTTTTGTGAAATTATTTGAATAGGTTTTAAAGGTAAAACCTAGGTTTTTATTCTCTAATCAATTTTATTTTCTAATATATTGAGTAAAACATTATTTCCAAGATAGATTTTTAGTATCATAATTTTTCTAGTTAAAATGAATTTTATGAAATTCCTAAGTAAAAATAGGGTATATTTTGAGTTATGGTATTTTTTAAAAAAAAATTGTTTTTTGGTCTAGAAATTTTTATATGGTAAAGAATATGATAGTTCTGAATTTCTATGAACTTTGGAGATTTTTCCCAAGTGTTTATGAATTATTATGAATTTATTATGCTAGAAAAATATTTAAATCAATAATTAATCAAAGATGTTAATTGATTAAATGAATAAATAATTTTGGGAAGATAAACACGATTTCATTAAATTCTAAAAAAATTATAAATTTTTAGTCCCAACCAATAATAATTTGACAAACAAATTGTAGCAGGTAAAAAAAATTAATTTAAATTGGAAAAAAAACATTTTTTGATAATTACCACTATGCCACTGATATGCGGCATCCAATATCATTCTTCATCGATAATAGGCAGTATTATAACGAAGGGCGATATCATTATGAACGGTGCATGAGATACTTATGCCGTAAGTATGAGATGCACTGAATCATGCATGCGGCATCGTCATTATGGGAATACTGCATCTCATGGTAACGAGAATCATTGATGGCGCAAGTTATCAATGTTAATATTGTATGTCTTGCGGCATACAAGCCGATGTACAATGCTTTCACCATTATCTTATCAATGTCGCAAATTTTCTCAATTTTTAAAATAATGCCGAATGTTATCTATATCGACGTCATAGCTTAAGGCAATGATGTCGCAAGCCTTATTTTTGACAATAACTATTTTATGGCGATTGTAATGACCCGCAAATCCGTACCCCTTGAGTCAGAACTATTCGACAACAATCAATTCAAGTGGTACAGAAACACGAACCACTTGGGTTGAAGAAGAAGAGGTAGAAGAAGAAAATAGAAAACAATCAGAATCTAACCATCGCAGCGGAATAAAATATAATAGATAATAAATGATCTTTACACAAAAAAAAATATCTGTTCATATATTACATCATCATAGTACATCAATCACACTCAACATCAATAACATACAACTGGACACACAGCTACTCAACACAGTGGAATATATACATAACAAGTATGAAAGTGCGTATCGTCATCCAGCTCGTCTCCTGAGCTCCACAGCATCATATCCTGAATCCTATAATACTCGGTCTGACCCGGGCATTATAGTTAAATAACACCTGAGTCAGTCTGGAATACCAGCGTGAGAAAATCACACTCAATTTATCATTAAAGTTTCAAAAATCCTTTTGAAAACAAAAGCATCTCGTAAGATCATGCCACAAATAAACATGTCGGATTTTTACCTTACGATAGCTAAAACAATTTTTATAGAAATCCTCTGATATTATAATAGGGTCTATATACAAATACTTATAAAATAGCCGAAATTGTTACATTATTAAATTCCAGCTACTAGCCATGGAGTGGGTAATACAAACAAAACTCGTACAAGGCTCGTAGGGAGAATGGATTTCCAACTAATGACAAGGCAGTGGGGGTACCACGTATCACAGTACGTAGCCTAAATCACAGTACCGAGGAGTACGCCCGCTCCCCTGCAACACAAGACCGGGAATACCCCGTACTGGATAATCCCGAGTGAGATCACCCCGCGGTTGGGATCAACAACCGCCTACTAAGCCGAAATAAAAGGGACATCTAGACAGGAATGACCTCACCCTGCTTGGGTGCTACCCACCTAGCCTTGCTGCATAACCGCTGATTTCAGTCATTCTCATTTGATGAGGCTTGAGGCTAAGCGTTGCATTTTCAGAACATATCCCTTAGAATACCCATCGTCCACCTGACGATGTTCCCGAAAGCATTCATCCATACAAGTCTGTCCCGGGTTCGAACGGAACCGAAGGCACTATTCCTACTACATCCATTTTGGAAATATCCTCAGGATTAGTAGCGACTAGCCCTTGCATTTCACTGCTCCATCTTCGAATCCAACTCGTTTTCATGAAACGTACAAACCGGATCGAAGTGGTTTTCGAGAAATAAATCTCGATTCCGGTCTCTCGAAACGATTAACGCATTTGTCCAATAATTGATAGTCGGTTATTTAACTATCAATTAACATTCACAACCAACCATCAAACAATAAATTATTTCCCAAATTATTTATTGATCTCAAAATATCTTCACAAGATATATTTCTATTTTCAACCCTTTGAAAATAGTTTCAAACCATCTTTCTTTTCAAAACAAACTTTCCCAAATATTTTTCCGTCTCCTCTGGGATCACCAAGCATAAAATTAGATTTTTAAAATAATTTAAAACACTTTACTTTGAAATATACTTTAAAATATTTAAGGTAAAACTACTTCAAAATTTTTGTTAAAAATGCATATTATATGAATATTTGAAAATAAGGTTACTTAATAGAATATAAAACTAGATTTTCACTTTTAAAAACAAAATACTAAGTCACACTTTAAATAATTACGCTATAATAGATTAAGGAAATTCTTACTTTTAGAATTTAAATATTTAGAAATAATAAATTTTTCAAAACATACTTTTTAAAACAACTTTAAAACTTTTAATTTATATTTAAAAATTTACTTTGAAAATGTACTTGGTTATCCAGGGAGAATTTCCAATCTCAATCACTTAAATCAATTTTCCAAATTGATTCCCAATTTATTCCATTTGAAATAAATTTCTTTACTTACTCAGTTCATTTCAAAATTCATTAATTATGGACTTTATTATTCTTATTATTATTATTTTCTATTTGATTTTAAATCTCTTAACTGAAATATACAAATTTTATATTTTCCCAATTTCTTCTTATTCTTGTCGAAATTTAAATATTAAATTTAATATGAATGCTATGTTCTTTTAATTAATAACACTGGAGTTTAAAGTTTGTTAACTTTTAGTTTACTCAAAATTTCCTTTCCATACTCAAGATTCATTTATTAGAATTTTAAAGTCACTTTATCTCTTTTCCAATTCATTCTTAAATTTATTCAAATTTCTATAATTATTTTACTCACAATTTCTCTTCTTTTATTATCTTTTCACAAATCCAATTTACATATTTTTGGAAATTCATCATACCCAATTATATCCAATTGAACCATAGCATTCAACATTCCAATATATTTCATCATAGAATATCAAATAATTACAACAGAGGGTATTAAATAATTTAAATAAATGTGAGGGGTCCAGTTGGATCCCTCCAACCTGTTTTCCCTTCATCCACAAATTTTAGCACAATATAATATGCCAATTCCAAAATATACCATACTATAGCACATCAATCAATCGAATCATTCAAACAATTATTTAAATGTAATCATTTAAATTTAAATTTAAATTCAGCTGAGTGAGATTAACTCACCTTTGATTTTTGTTTGTTAATTTATTCCATCCGGCTTGTTTCTTCACAATTCTTCACAATTTAATTCTTGTATAAACATTTTCATTTTATTAATATTTGAACTAATCGAAATATAAATTACCATCTATTAATTTAATTTTAACTAATTTCCTTTTATAAATTTTCTTTAAGTGACTAAGAACAAATTAATTTCCAAAATTCATTATTTAAAAATTTCACTAGTAAATGGAAATAGGTATATATGTGTATTTATTAATATTTAAACTTATCAACAATTTATTACCATTAAATAAATAAATCAACTAATAATTAAATTTTACAAATTTCTTTAATTCCCTTTTCAAATTACAAAAATACTGATAACATAACCCATACAGATTTTAAATCTATTTTTTTTATAAAATTCTACAACATTTTAAAATCATATATATAATTTTACTGTTTATATCATACCTTCCTTTACCGTTCCTAAATTCACATTTTAAATTAGCTACTTTATAACATATAAACTGATACGCTAAACAAATAAAGATATCCTTACCCAACAGCACGCCTTGACCGAGCTTTGCGAACACAGCTTCCCAAAATCGAACCCAAGCCCTAGCCTTTACTCGAGAGCACGCCTTTGCCGCCGATCAACCCGGATCATGTCGCGTCTCACCATTGTTCTCGCCGCTTCCCACCGCTGCGTAGGCCAGAGAAGACGTACACCACGTCGCTGCCTCGATCTAGATGCCGCGATTGTTCGTTAACCTTAGTTACACCTTCGAGCTGCCGAGAGGATTTAATCGCGACTCGATACCTTGTATCCATGCACCCTCTCTGAACTTCGTCGATCTCAAGATGATCGTGTCTTCACCTCGAACGCGATTTATTTTATTGAGGAACGATTCAATTTGGGAAAAGAAAATGGAGAAAGACGTTCGGCCATGATTTTTAAAGAGGAGAAAGAGATAATCTTTCGGCCATTAATTTAATTTTCTTCGAAAAGCTTTGAATGAGATATTATTGAACGAGCCTGCATTTTAAAGAAAGAACAAAGGGAACAGGAAAAGATGTTTCGCATGAAAAATTGTTTCTGCGTGCCAGCTACAACAGAGATAGGTTGGCTAAAGGAAATACAGGGTGACTGCTGATTTGATTTCTTTCAGAAAAGGATATTTAAATTAGATCGATAATTATCGTCTAAGCGTTTATACCTTGTACGATTACACGTTAATTCCGAAAGCTACGAAATTTGAAATCCGGTAATAGTAAAATATTACGGATCCAATGGAACTGGTTTCGTCAAATTCCGAGACCGTGTCTCGGAAGGCTATTTTTAAATTCAATTTAAACTATAAAATTTTAAAACTGAACAAACCACTGTTAATTTCAATTTTACAACTTCTATTATTTTCAGTGTTATCAATATAAATTTTACAAGCCTTCAAATTATTTTCAACCGGCTTAAAAATGAAGATTCAATAATTTATCCAATTCAAATTATTAAATTCAATAATTAAATTAACAATTAATTAGTGATATTTGAATTTAAGTTAAAAATTTACTTTTAAATATTTCAAATCAATTAAATATTCCAATTTAAATTGCATAAAAATTCCGGGTCGTCATAGCGATGTTGTTGCGATTACTTGATTTCAATATAAAGAAAATTTATATCGTGGTTTTCCAGTGCTGACACCCTCTATTTTACGGCATAGAGCCGAAGTATATAGCTTCCAGTTTATAGCAGTAGTGTCGCAAGTAATTGATTTTAGAGATAATTCTAAGTGCAATGATGCCATATATCTTTATTTCAGTGCCGGTGAGGCTACAAACTAAAAGTATGCTTTGAAGAGGTGATACCAATGTACTTTAGTTTATAATTTTGACTTAGATTATTGGGTATACCAATGAATATAATTTTGAGATGTTATAAGTTTGAGGGGTATACAACCTAATTGGGGACACCGATAGACATAGGTTGAACATTTAGGTTAAGTATGAATTAGATCGTTGAGTGGTGGGTTTATAGTTATCCTAAGAAAACTATGGAATGTGTGATGGATAGTCCACATCATGCCGGAGATGGATAGTCTCTAGATGGTTAATGAAGGTTTCATAGTCATCGTAGGAAAATTATGGGATGTGTGATAAATAGTCCACATAATTTTAAATAAATGAAATATGTAAGATGGATAGTCCACATAACTTTGATAATAAAACCATGCAAGATAGGTAGTCCACATGGGAGAGGATAGATAATCCATAAAAATGTTTATATATGAGATAGGTAGTCCACACACGTATTAGATGGGTAGTTAATGAGAATTAAGACAGATAGTCAGATGAAATTAAGATGGATAGTCTAATAAATTGAGATGGGTTTTCTAGCATATATTGCATGACTACAAATGTTTATTTTTATGTTCTAATCATTATGGATGTAGGAGCTCATCATATAGTTAATGTGTTTTAGTTAAGGTACTAGTGAGGGTAAAACCCATTCAGCTTAGCGACATGGTTTAACTAGATATATATTTTTGGTTCGAGATGGTAGGCTATTATTCACACTAGAATATTCGTTTGACCCGTAGTTTTTATCTTTCCTCTTAAACTCTCGGGGTACTCATTTGAGTAGGCCGAGAGTAAGGGAACTAAAGTTTATTTGAGTAGGCTGGAAGTAAGGGAATTAAAGTTTATTTGAGTAGGCCGGGAGTAAGGGAATTAAAGTTTCTAGTTAGATGAATAAGCTTCCGTAAACGTGTTGGAGGCAATCTTCTAGGAGTTTCTATTTGTCCGCTATGTACTTTCCTTTTGTCCGAATGGATGTAATGACAAGCTGTATAATTATCAAGTATTAGACTATGATCAAACAAAGAGGCATCTTCACATGTCGCTATTGGAGTATTTCATAACAATTTTATTTCTCTAAACATGGGATTGCGAATGACATTATGTAATGAACATGAAATGTTATTTATGAAATGAAATGCGAAAAAATTTCTATTGAATTATGTTTAAAATTTTCATATTCACGTACTTTTGATATAACTAATATGATTAACATAGCCATATATTGTCATCAAAAATTAATATTATGGATGACTGCAGCATCCGTAGAGCTTAGTTTCAGGCCTCAAGATGGAGGATATTACAAGTTGGTATCATAGCATAGGTTTTGTGTAAAAAGATTAAAAAGTTTTGAAAAAATAATCCAAATGAACTAGAGAATAAGATTAGGGGATAGGATAACGTTATGGTAACATACTTGTATTTGCTTATGTATTCTCCCATCTCTCTTAGAACATGATTTATTTTATTTTATTAAGGCTCGTATGCAGATTATGAGAAAGCAAGATATGAAAGCGGGGAATGGAAGAGTGAATCTAGGTGGAGGAAACACCACGACCAATGGAAATTCTAGAATAGTACTAGAAAGAATCATGGTCGACCGACAAATGCTAACTAAAATCAAATGCCAATGTGAGTGCTGGAACCCCCACTAGTAGATATGTGGACAATTTATTAGTTCTTTGTCAACATGATGCAGGCTGAAGCAGCTGCTGGTTTGGTTGGAGGAAATGTAGCTAGTATGTGAGGAGTTAATCCCGTGCCGTCGGAGTTGAACCGAAATTAAACTAGCCTTGGTGAGAAACCTTTTCTTGGAACCGATGATTTTGTTGAATTGGAAAACTAGTTGTTGCATTATGAGAGGATTTTTGCTGACTTGGGTTTAAATGACGAGCAGAAGAGGAGATTGGCTTCAAAGCACTTACAAGGTATTGCACTATACGTGTGGAATGGGGTAACAATTGGTGTGCCAGAAGATGAACTGACTTGGGCTGAATTTTGAAGTAGATTGGAGGAGAGGTTTTTATTTGAAGTAGCCAAGTCCGCCCTACTTAGAAAGTTTATGGAATTAGAGCAAGGGTAAATGTCCAAATTTGAGTATGCTACGAAGTTTGATAAGCTATCTAGGTACAAATATGCTACTATTGAAACTGTTATCAAGAGGAATGAGAAGTTTATCTAGGGATTAAGCCTGGAGGTTGCAATAATGCTACATCTCCAAGGTCCGAGTAATGTAGTGCTGGAAATGGCTATAAGGAATGAGGAGATTCTTACAACTTTTGGAAAAGGAAAGTCAGTGGAAATTTGGAATTCTCATAATATGAAGAGGAAGTTCTTCAAGAAATAGGAAGCTAAAAATTGTGGAATCACCAAGAAAGGAAAAGCAGATATCGTTTACGGTAAACGTGAGCAGAAGGGGCACTATGCTAATGAATATTATCGGGTAATGGAAAGATGGTTGTGGGAAGGAAGAATGTGAAGTGCTTTAACTACGACCAAGTGGGTCATTGCAAGAATAAATGTTTAGTAGTGGCCTGAGTTAAAAAGGGAAAGGTCTTTATTTTGGAACCGTCATCAATCTAGGCCAATAGTGGGGGAGAAGGGAAAGGTTGTGATAGGAGGTACGCTTTAGATTCACAGCAAACTTGTTAAAATATTATTTGATACTGATGCATCGCATTCTTTTATCACTTAGTGCTTAGTAGATAAGTTAGAATTAGAGCCGTCATAACTTGTTACTTCCTTAAGGGTTGTGAATCCAGTAGAAGGACATGCAACTCTAGGATATGATGTGACTATCTAGAATTTGAGTTGTCAGGTTATCTTTTTACCTATAGTTTGTTTGTGTTTGATTTGCGGTTTCAGAATTATTTTAGGTATGGATTGGTTAAGTAAATATGATGCTAGGATATTTTGCCAAGATAGGAAAATATTATTGAGACACCTTGATAATAGTGACTGAATTATATACTTAGTTGAGGATTCGAGCCTAGATGTTTGTGCTTTATTGGGAGCAATAGAACTGGGAGATGAGATAAATCGGGTTTTAGTTGTAAGAGAATTTGCTGATGTTTTGAGTCAGAGATAGGATTACCATTGGAATGAGCTATTGAGTTTCTAATAGATCTTATGCCTGGAGCTGAATCCGTGAGTACATCATCTAATAGAATGCCACCTATTGAGATGGAGTTAAAGATGCAGCTGGCAGGCTTAGAAAGATTTCTCTCAAATAGAAGTACCCCTGACTAAGCTAACCAAGAAGGACGTAAAGTTTTTTGGTATATTATATGTGAGGAAGCATTCCTTAAGTTAAAGCATCTTTTGGCCAATGCGTCCAGTTAGTTGTTTCGGATGGGAATCAAAACTTAATGGTGTATACATATGCATGTGGAATAGGATTATGAGCTGTGTTAATGCAAAGAGGTACGTTAATTACTTTTGTTTCTTGACAAATCAGACCACATGAAGTTATATATCTGACTCATGATTAGGGGTTGGCAGCCGTGATCTTTGCCTTGAAGGTGTGGTGATACTACTCTTAGGAGAAAGATTCGATTTGTATATGGATCATAAGCCTTTAAGGTATTTATTCACTCAAAAAGAGTTGAATATGAGACAACAGAGGTGGCTGGAGTTTTTGGCGGTTTATGATTTCAAAATCAAGTGTACATCAGGGAAAGGGAATAAAGTTGTGAATGCACTTAGTAGAAAATATCAGAAGGTGGTGTTAGTTATGTTGGCTGAATGGAAGGATTTAAAGGCGTTGACCACTTGTAGTGTGTAGTTAAGATCGATTACTAGTTCTAGTCAAAATACTGTCATGTTATCTTGCTTGGAAGTTCGACCGGTATTGATCGAAAGGATTTCTTCTAGGTAAAGAGATGATTGACGGTTAGCTAAACGGATTAGAAGGTTGGAGGTCGAACTGGGATTGATGATTTGAAAGATTTTAGTCTCGACAAGAGAGGATGGCTAAAGAAGAAAAGTTGATTGTGTGTTCCAGATGTTGGCAATGTAAGGAAGGAAGTTCTTAGGGAATGTCATCGATTGAAGTTTACAATACATCCTGAAGGAACTATGATGTATCAGGATATGAAGAGAAGTTTCTTTTAGGAAGGTATGAAAAGGGATGTAGGATTACGGGTGAAGTAATGTGTGAATTGCGAGCAAGTAAAAGATGAACATCAAAAGCTAAGCGGATTACTTCAACCCTTAGATATACTAGTTTAGAAGTGGGATTCGATATCTATGGATTTTGTTGATGGGTTGTCAAAATTGAATAAGAGAAATGAAAGAATTTGGATCATAGTGGATAGACTGACCAAGAGTGCACATTTCATTCCTGTTAAGTCAACTAGGATGTCAACTGTATTTGCTAAGTTGTTTATGAAGAATATTATTAGACTGCATGGGATTCCAATAGCATAGTCAGTGACAGTGATACTTTGTACACTAGTGAATTCTAGAAGACTCTAAAGGAAGTTTTAGGTACCAAGCTTTAGATGAGTACCGCTTATCACCGCCAAATGGATAGGTAGATGGAAAGAGTCAATAAGGTGCTCGAAGATTTGTTGAGGGCTTATGTACTAGATTTTAGTGGGTCATAGGAAGAGCATTTGCACTTAGTTGAGTTTTCCTATAATAATAGTTATCAGACTAGTATAGGAGTGGCACCATTCAAAATATTGTATGGAAGAACATGCAAATCACCAGCATGTTGGTTAGAGACTAGAGATAGATCGGTCCTTGATCCAGATATGGTAAGAGAGGTCATAGAGATTTAATCCGAGTTAGGATGAGGAAAGCTCAGTCTAGGAAGAAAAGTTACATAGATAAGAGGCATAAGGATCTATAGTTCTTCGTTGGAGTTTTAATTAAAGTATCACCGACGAAGGGTGTGGTATGATTTGGAAAGTAAAGAAAACCGCACCTAGATATGTTGGACCATTCCCAATTTTATAGAGGATCGAGAAACTCGCGTACCGAGTAGTTTTGTGAGTGTCCAAATTTTTTTTCATGTTTTTCATCTTAGAAAGTACGTACATGATCTAGAGACTATTTCTCCAACTACATTGTCAGATTCAGTAGTAGAACTGAATCTGACTTTTGTTAGGTAACCAGTTTGCATTGTAGTAAGGATTGAGAAGAAGCTAAGGAACAAGACAGTAAGATTGGTGAAAGTCCAGTAAAGTGACAATAAGAAAGACTATACTTTGGAGACAAAGGACAGATTATGAATACGTATCCTAAGTTTTTATAATGGTATGTTCTATAATTGTTATATATAGACTTGTAGCTGGTAGGATATACTAGCATTATTTACAAGTTTAATATGCTTGTTATATACTCCTTACTAAATATCAAGGATAAAATTCTTCAAGAAGAGGAGCAGGTAACACCCCAAATTTTAGTTCAATATTATTCAGGAAATTTAATTGGATAGATTAATTGGAGTAATGTTGTAGGACACGGGCATGAGATTTGATAATTTAATTAGGTCGTCCCTTAATAAATCAAGTAATAAGATTGTTTTGAAAACTTAACATATAAGAGAATACACATGAGAGGCAAACTAGGAATAGATCTATCTTTTATCCTTAAACCCATACCCTCTCATTCATTCACATTTTACATCCAAAAAAAAAAAAGAAATAGGGCTGTCCATTCATCAAGGTAAAAGGAAGAGGAAATTAAAGGGATTTAAAAGATAAAGCTTAGGGAAGCTAAATACCACCAAATCTAAACTCCAACATCTAAATCAAACTGAATAATAAGTGAACCATCTCTTATCTTTCGATTGAGTTCGACTATAGGAAATACCCGAATTTATCTTTATTTTTTGCCTTGTTATCGATATATGATCATTGTTTGGATAGAATAATGATTTATGGAAATTTGTATAAAATTATTTAAATGGGTTTGAAGGGTAAAAGCTAAGTTTATAATCTTCAATCGATTTGATCTTATGATATATTGAGTAAAATGTTATTTTGAAAATGAGTTTTTAATTTCATAATTTTTCAAGTTAAAATAAATATTTTATGAATTTCCTAGTGTAGAAATAGGGTATATTTGATTTTTAATTATTAAAAATAATTATATATAATTTTTGGCCTGAAAATTTTTAAACGGTAAATAAAATAATAATTATGAATTTCTATGACTTTTAGGGACTTTTCCCAAGTGTTTATGAATTATTATGAATTTGTCATGCTAGAGAAGCATTTAAATCGATAATTGATTAAGGATATTAATTAATTAAATGAGCAAATGATTTTGGAAAGGTAAACAGGATTTCGGTAAATTCCAAAAAAAATTGTAAAGTTTTAGTACCAACCAATCATAGTTTGACAAATAAATTGTATTAGGTAAAAAAAAATTACTTT
Organism: Allium cepa; assembly: GCA_030765085.1. Classification (NCBI taxonomy): domain Eukaryota; kingdom Viridiplantae; phylum Streptophyta; class Magnoliopsida; order Asparagales; family Amaryllidaceae; genus Allium; species Allium cepa. The sequence continues at coordinate 577,475,755 of CM060932.1, read as the reverse complement.
AAAATGGAAGAAAGCAGTTTTTCAATAATTACCGCTATGCCATCGATATGCGGCATCCCTATACCATCCACCATCGATAATAGGCAACATTATAACGAAGGGTGGCATAATTATGAACAATGCATGATATATTTACAGCATAAATATGAGATGCATTAGATCACACATGCGGCATCATCATTATAGGAATAACACATCTCATAGCAATGGGAATCATTGATGACGCAAGTGATCAATATGGAAATTATATGTTTTGCGGCATAATAGCCGATGTACAATACTTGCACCATTACTTTTTTAATGCTGCAAGTTTTAAGCACTATTTTAAATAATGTCGCATGTTTTCTATATCGACGTCATAGCTTAAGACAGTGATGTCATAAGCATTATTTTAAATATTAACTATTTTGTGGTGATTATGCCGCTATTACTCGATTTCGATTTAAGCAATGTTATATCATGGATTTTCAATGCCGACACCCTTTGTGTTACGGCATAGAGCCGAAGTGCTATAGTTTCGACATTATAGCATTAGTGCCACAAGTAAATGATTTTAACGATAATGTCAAGAGGCACTGATGTCGCATCTCTTTATTTCATTGCCAATGAGGCCTTGTTTTATGAGAATAAAAGTATGCTTTAAAGATGTGAGACAGCCTATGTTTAAGAAGGTCGAGAATTTGATGATTTCGATAGTTAGCCATATGACATGAAATTACAATTTTTATTTTCCAACTTTGGATAGAGGTTCGATATCGTTATTATGGAATGAATGTCGTATGTTCTTTATATTAATATATAAATGGTGGGGAGCCATATGTAATATGATTTCGATATTATTCATTGGGGATAACAATGTATTTTATTTTATAATTTGTCGTTAATCATTGGGGATACCAATGTATTTTATTTTATAATTTAATTCTAACCATTGGGGATATCAATGTATCTAATTTTATAATTTTGACATAGATCAATAGGGATACCAATGCATATAATTTTATAATTTTGACATAGGTCAATAGGGATACCAATGCATATAATTTTGAGATGCTATAAGTTTTAGGGGTATACAATCTAATTATGGACACCAATAGACATAGGTTGAACATGTATTAAATTAATAAATAATGGGTTCATAGTTATCCTAGAAAAACTATGGGATGTGTGATGGATTGTCCACATCATGTAGAAGATGGATGGTCTCTATATGGTTAATGAATGGTTCATAGTCATCCTAGAAAAACTATGGGTTGTGTGAAGGATAATACACATCATTATAAATAAATGGAATATGGAAGATGGATAGTCCACATAACTTTGATATTGAAACCATACGTGATGGATAGTCCACATGGGAGGAGATAGATAATCCATAAAAATGTTTATATGGGAGATGCATAGTCCACGTAAGTATCCGATGGGTAGTCAATGAGAATTAAAATAGATAGTCGGATGAAATCAAGATAGATAGTCAAATAAATTAGGATGGGTAGTCCAGTATATGTTGCATGACTGCAAATGCTTATTTTCTGTGCTTTAACTATTGTGGATGCAGGAGCATAGTATATGGTTAATGTGTTTTAGCTAGATACTAATGAAGGGGGAACCCGTTCCGCTTGGCAGCAAAGTCCCACTAGATATATATTTTTGTTTTGGGATGTTAGGTTATTATTCACACCAGACTATTTGTCTGATCCGAAGTTTTTGTTTTTTCCCTTAAACTCTCGAATACTCATTTGAGTAGATCAGGAGTAAGGGATTTCAGGTTATCAATTAGACGAATAAGTTTATGTAAACGTGTAAGAGGCAATCTAGCTGTATTAGGAGTTTCTATTCATTTGTTGTTTACTTTTCTTTTTCCTGAATAGATGTAATGGCCAGCTGTATAATTGCCGAATATTAGACTGTGATCAGCCAAAGGGGCATCTTCATATGTCTCTTTTGGAGTATTTTGTAAGGATTATATTTCTATGAACATGGGATCGCAAATGCGATTATGCAAATGTTATTTATTAAATGAAATGTGAAATTTTTTCCATTGAATTATTTTAAAAAAAATTCATATTTATATGCTTCTGATGTTACTAATATCATTAACATAGCCACATCTTATCATCGAAAATTAATGCTATAGATGACTGCAACATCTATAGCGCTTAGTTTTGGTCCTTGAGATGAGGGATGTTACGCTATCCAGCACTAAATAGGGCAAGCAACATGTACTTATAAAGGCGTGCTACAATGGCCGAACATGCTATTTTACTTTTTTGAAGAGCCCGGCTTTTGCATCTGTTCGCCTTACACTTGCGCCATCTATCTCCAAACCACTTCCAATCCTGATTTTACTCAGTTTCTCTGCAGTTCTACTAAGGTATGATTCTTCCCTTGTGATTTCAATGTTTGAAACACCAACTACACTATTGATTTTTCCCATATTCCAATATTTTTTGGTTTTCCAAATTGTTAATTGGAGGTTTTGACTACCATAAATTCATGAGTGAGGTTTAGGCCATTTCATTGGAACATGGTTCGATTCTGGGCTAAGTTGTTGTATTTGATTTTTGGAGTGCTTGATGTGAAGGTGGGTCTTAGTCTTTTTATAATTCAATTAAGGAGTTTGGCTGCCGAATAAAGAATTTGGCATAACATTGGGATTCACTAAGCTATGCTAGTGGGGCTAATAGCTTCAGTTGTTAATTTTTGACTTAGGTGTTTGGGGATATTTTTAATGCTTGGGTTAGGTGGTTCAGTTTGGGATGGTTTAGGCTATGGGGATTGTAGAACAGGAGTGATAATTGCATGACGTTCAATGGTTGAGATTGCTTATGTGGCTATACATGGTCAGTAGTTTGACGACCATAACTTTATAGTTTACATTTACATCCAAATTTATCATTAAATATTGGATAACCTTTTATTAGATATTGGATAATCTTGAATTTGGAAAAGGGTGAAATTAATCCCTAAATTTATAGTATTGTATAATGATTCCACATTTGTTGGTTGAACGATATTTGTTAGTTAACGTGAATTGAAAGTTATTATAACGAGGATTGGGATGTAAGTAATATTTTAAGTCGTTGGAATGAAGTACGTTGCAATGTAAATTTCTATAAATTATCTAGTTTTATAATTATTAATTAAAGTGTATCATTTGAAATAACAAGAAATATGCCTAAAGAAAAAGATGTCCAAAATATGGATATTTGTCGTATTTTGTATTATTGGCATCAAAAATGGCTGCCAACACCCAAATAAAGTGAAAGCACCACAAAATCAATAACCAATTCCAAAGAGTGACATAAAGAATAAAATATGAAGAACAGAAATACAAGCAGTAAGAAATGAACACAAGAGGTTTTATAGTGGTTCGGTTAACTCTGGCCTATATCCACTCCAAAGATTTTCCTTTTATTTATACTACTAATTATGGTTACAATGATTTGAATCCGAGTAGAAATTGAAATGTGTAGCCAAAAGAGAGGAAGCTTCCTAAATGACTGCCATGCTCATTGTATTTATAGGGAAGACTTGCAAATATCCAGCTGAAAATCCACATGCAGAAATTCTAGAGTAGGTCGACGCCACTCCCCGAAGGTGCGCCGCATTGGGCCCACTTTGGTGGAACGGTGTCGATCCCCTTATATGGGGGAGTGGGGCCTAATAATCGATCATGGGAGTCCTCTATGACATCCTCTTCCTGTTTCCTGAGTTGTTTACGTAGTTCCCTAAGTGTTTTCTAGAGTAATCGATCGATCTTTAATAAGTTGATATGTTGAGTTGAGTGTCCATATCCATAGTGATCTGATCCATTCCCCTTTCTAAGGGAAGTAATCTGATCTGATCTCCTGCCTAGGGGAAGTGTCAATCCAAATTTAACCAAGTATCAAATGTCATTCATCTGAATCCACTTGATTATCGCCTATAACCTTGCTTATAACTGATCTTCGATCCTTATGATCATCTTCTTAGGCTTCATGTCTTGATGATCATGAAATCTGCTTTACCAAATCCATGTTATCACGACCTTGCTAAAAGGCAAGATAACATCTATCGTCTATTTCAATAACAACAGAAAAGAAGATTCCTTGTAATTCCAAACATAGCACAAGTCCTCTTTTAGATGATTTATGGAAAATCATAATGTTAATGTTACCTTTTGGGAAGACGTAATTCTAATGCACTAGAAAGTAGAAATCCCTAAGCATAAACCAAAGTATGGTGAGTAAGGGTAGTAACAATAGTTTAACTGTAAATCTAAAGTATGTAGTTAAAGATAAATTAGAAAATAAACAATAACCAATGAAGCATAAGTAAAGCAACAAAATGAGTGATTAAGAAGTTATAGTAATCAAAGAAAGACGATAATGGTTAAAAAGGAAAAAATAGAACATACTTAATAGAAGTAAGTGGAAGTCAAACAGTAAGGGATATTTAATATATTAAATCAAAAATTGGAGGTAAATGGCGTTAATGAAATAAGAAGTAATTTATGTAGAAATTACCGAATATTAGAAGTTGAACATAGGAGGAGTAGTAATTAAATAAAATTCATATTGATTTAAGTGTGCGTTTATGACAGGTGTGATTATTGAATCTAGCCGATAACTTACATTAATTAAAAATGGCTTAGTCATTAGTATGGATTGAAATGCGAGGTCTATAGTATTTCATAATAGATGTTTGTCCTTCGAGAGGGACTACCAGCAGTTGTATATATATTGTGCTGATGCTAGACATATCCAACTATAGGATATACGTTCATGTATAGGTGAAGGGAATATACCAAAGAAGGGTTCGTCTCGGTTTGAAATGTAAAATGGCCAAGTAGGGTCTGCTTAAATCCTTTTAGGGGGTGAATGTTAAGTAACCAATTCGGCATTTTCTTGATTGCATTAAGCAATCTACATGGGAAAGTGAGCGTAGGCTTGATGCTATATCAATAAGGTTATTGCCATATATATGACGAGTATGGCTGTGCACATAGGTCAAGAGCGTCATCGGTCCTGTAAATGGTTGGTAGAAAGACTAGGGTTACGAAAAAATGGGTTACACCTCATATTAGTGTAGATCACGTATGGGATATGCATCACCTCATAGTTTTTTGTTTGTTATTAGGAGGCAATGCTAGATTAACCTTAGTTGAGGTTTTTCAAGCGAATTACATAGTCTGGGGAGCTGAGTCTTTAATAGTCCATGGAACTGAGTCCATGATTACTTCTAGGAACAACGTCCTCGGTATAAAGCAGTTAGGTGAGTTTTTAAAGACAAGTAGAATACATTTAAATAGTTGTAAAGCCTTTATTAGGAATTAACAGGAAGATCCTCGGTGTATGTTGACAATTTGGTCTAGATACAGATAGTGGATACATGGTGTAGGTACAGAGTTGCGAATAGTAGCAGGGAATGTATCCTAGTCCAAAAGGGAACCAAGGTAAGTATATTATAAACACACACACACACGCGCGCACACACACACACATATGTATATACACGTAGTTATTGTATACTTCTAGGGAATATCGCATTCGTACATAATGTCAAGGCAACAAAGTGTAAAAAGTAGACATAACATGTAATGGAAGCAATCGACATAAACTAGTGTTATGTATAAAGTATATAATTTACTAGTCACAAGAATGTTATTCTAATCTCCTCATCATTACAACCCACAAAATCGACTTAGAGGTACAAGTACTGGTACAAAGCGGGAATGGTGGAAGGACAAATTTTCTTATGCATGCTTAGCACTAACAAGGGTATTACATATCCAAGATATTAGCCTTGTTAGTAATTATATGTTTTATTATACTTTACTATTCAGTTGTAAGTTTATATCGATAGTGCTTTGATATTCTTCTATTATTTACATGATACCAATGCCAACAATCTATACCCTAGTGGACTTGGGTTTGCGATTTAGCGAAATTCAAGCCCATTAAGGTGCTGGTTGTCATAGATACGAGATGAGACTACTATCATCCTAGAAAGATTCAGGGTCGCAACCTTAATCGTGACGAACTGATCCTATATCACTTTTTTCCAAATGATCTGTTGCACATACATAACCACAGAGACATGCATAGGAATGAGAAATAAGGTAAATTATTGTAATCACATTAATGGATATGTGATAAGGTAAGATGATGATTACCACAAAATAAGGGGAGTTCTAATGAGAATAAGAGGAGATTGTGCAACAAAAAGATTGTGTGGAAGCACCCACAATGTCAAATCGTGGGATATATGGATGTAAAAGGCTGTGATTTCTTGGTGTTGGTATAGAGTCTAGTAAGGGTGAAAATAATTAATATTTGCTAGTGATTCAAATGCATTATATTACTGTTTAGTATATGCGACGGTTTATGTGTTAACATATAGGGAAAATGCAAATATGAAAATTTTCTTACATATAAATGCATATGATAATATATGTATATATTATAAGTTCGTACAAATATTAAAATGTTCTCACATATGAATAGCTAATAATTCACTCAAATTCAAATGTTGAGTATTTGAAGTGAATTATAATCTAATACATCAATTACAAAAGATGTCAATATATATATATATATATATATATATATATATATATATATATATTAATCGGCCTTTTGACCTGGTTATATTCAGACTGACTGGACAGGTTAGACTCAATGATTATCATGGCAAGCAGCCCAAAGAGATTAAGATACAGAAACCAGATACAGACAAGACCATGAGACGATGGTCGAACGAACTAAGGAAAACGGCATGCTAGAATTCACTAAGTGTTTTCACCCTACATAGGGGAACGGTACCTCTCCCTAAGGGTACATCGAGTGTAGTCCATACTCCTATTACACTCTTCTCTAGCTACATAGAGCCTGATTTAAGTGTGGTTTCATAGTTCCTATGCATTGTATCGACAATCCACATGTACGATCTAAAGTGGCAATTCAACATTCTGTAGATCTGATGCTTGGACCAAAAAATATTTAGGCAATTATGCAAAACAACCCTGAAAACATGAAGCGAACATAAAGACGAGTCAACATAAAAAGTTATGAGACACCCACCTATATATAGAAATCGGTATCGATCCCCGCTATAGGGATCGGTACCAATCCCCATCCCTAGCTGATATGCAGTTGAGATTTTTCGGGTGACTTTGTCTTGGCGGAAAGGTTCTGTAAGTGAAATATCAGCAAGGTATTTAGTCATTTACCCCTATAAATACCTGAGAAACGCTTCATTCTAAGGATCTTCGGATGTTGCCAGTACACTCTTACTCCCTTGTTCTTGGAGATCCCTACCGATCCCTCCAACTTGTTATCACAAAAAACTAGTATAAAAGCAATAAAATCATTTAAGTGGACGTAGGTCAAGACTGTCGAATCACTATAAATTTGTGCATATTTGTTTCTTACTCGGTGTTCATTTACTTATTCATTTAATCTTTAGTCTCTTACTCCTTTGAGTGTTTATGCCATTTTTGGTTCAAATATTCTGGTGCTTTCATTAAGATTGAGATTATCAGGCTGCTTGGATCCATTATCTATTATTGGATTTCTTATATCCAAGAGGTAGATCCAATTTCTCAACCTTTTAATTCTATAAATCGGATTTTCAAAGTTCTACTAGAAGCTTTTAACCATGGCCCCACCAAGCAAAGAGATCCGGTTTCTTCTCAACTAGTTTCTGTGCTACTAAGATTTAAGCAAAGTCTACAGGAAGCTATCACTAATGCGTCCTAGGAAAAATAGCGTCCTCGCTACCTCAAGATCTTCCAATAAGGCAAACAATTCCAACCTAAACATTTTGGATGATGGCATGTAGCAAGGACCCATAGGTGTCCAGAGTTCCTCTAACATAATCATCAGGATCGACCTAGAGAGAATGATGAAAGAACTGTAAAATAGTCGTGCAGAGCTAAAGTGACAAGTTCGGAAAAAACGGAAACCTGATGAGCCAGTCGGATTTCCACTGTAGGAGGACTATGAGGGAGCAGACTCCTCCATATTCAGACTTTGGAAGTTTCTCATCATTTGGCCACTATCACGGGAGTTTATTTATGTCTATATCATCTGATCTAGATCTAGACCTTCTTATCATGAAGTTATATATGTCTATATCATCTGATCTTATTGTTGCTATTAAAAAAACAAAATTAAATTTTGGAATAATTTTGTTAATAAGTCAGTATTCATATTAGAAGATTTAGATTTGAATGTACACATATAAGTTACTATATGAATAAAACTTTGAAATAATTAAATTAAATAATCATGGACTTTATTGTCTTATGTTTAAATTATTCTAAAACAAAATTTTGTAAATGAAACAAAATAGAAAGTATTAATTTGGTGATTTATTTCTTGTTTTACAATTGCATCTAAACTATTAAATATCTGTTTAAAAGGTAAACATTCTATCTCACAAACTAATTGGATATTATTCTTATTTTGTTGTGATTCAATTTTTTTTTCGTTTATGTTCTATATATTTATGTAATAATATTTACGTGTATGTGTAACTTTATGTTTACTCAAAGTTTCAGAAGGGGTTCTATATAAGTTATAGTAGTAAACTTTTGAACTATTTTAATTAGACATTATATTCATTGATCTATTGCATGTAATATAAATATAGTCTATTTCAATGTAAACTACTATGTAAGATATTTATATTTGTGTGTGTGTGTGTGTATACATGCATATATATGTAAACATATACATACATATATGCATACATATACATATATATATATACACATATACATATACAAATACACACACACGCGCGCGCGCACACACACACACACACACACATATATATATATATATATATATATATTTACATGATACTTTTTTTAGACGTCAAAGGCATATCTAAAGAGAAAATATGCATCATCTCGGAATTTTATAATTTTAATTTTGAATATTTAATTAATTTTAAATAGTTAAATAATTGGTTTTTAAAAATAAAAAATAACCTGTGTTCAAATATAAGGATTATTTACATATTTGAATTATGAATTAAATATTAATTAAACGGATTTAATAGTCTTATTTAACTCCTTTTGATTTATAAATAATAATGGTGAACTCATTTTGTAAATTTATTTACAATAATAAATAGTTAGAAAGAATGACATGAAAATAAATTGTTAATAAAACGACTTGGTTTTTATCGACGTAATTTTAAATGAATTTATATGATTTATCTATAATTTTTAATTTGAAAATTATTTAAATTTTCATTTGACATATTTTTTGGCAAATGATGATAGCTCTGAAATTTAACAAATAAAATAATGAGTGTATTTTCTTATTATTTGGGGTCGTGTCGCATTTTTTTACGTGGTCGTATTTTTATATTGTCTTTCGCAGTTCATGCGTGAACGAAATGTTGTGTAACGACGTGCGAGGAATTGCAATATAAATAAACTACTACATTTGGACAATTTAATTCTTTTGACTTTTCTTTTTCCCTCTCTCTTACATTTTCATTTTCCTGTAAACAAAAGAAATAAAATCAACTATATTCAAAAAACAAAATCAAATAATCTAGGCCATGAAAAAAAATAGTTGGATTCTTCGAATTAGTGAAGCTAAGAGCTTCGAATCTAGGTGAGTTTGGTTGTGCGCGGTGATGATTTGGAGTGATCGATATTTTGGCCATTGATGGTTCGAAGGGGAGTCGTTCGCTGCTAGTCAGAGAGGCTACGATCATCCACGTCGAAAAACTTTTTCAGGATTTCACGTAAAGACCTTCAGGTCAGTTTTGGATAGGTCATGTCGAGCTTCATGGGATGGTGGCGGTGGAAGGAAAAGGTGAAGAGGAGTTTAATGTACGAATCAGTGGCGGATTTTATCGAGTGGATGAGGAAAATTCAGCGGTTGAAGTCACAGCCTTGGGTTGCTAAGTATGTACATGTATAAGTCCACATTATGGAATAAGGAAGAAGATGGATTAAGGTTAATTATTAATTCAATTAAGGTTAAGTCGATTAATTTGAATTAATTGATGTATGTTTGGTAGTTTACTCATATCTCAGTCATACGAGGTCAGATTTGGACATGGTCTTTTGTATTGGAATCGTATCAATGTTATCTATGCATTGGAGTTAGATTAGTTGAATTTAGAGCTAGTAGAATTTTGACCTAGATCTAACAAGAGCGTGAAAGCTTCAATTGGAATTTTGCTGAGTTTACTCATTTCTAAATAAACTATATTATATCTGTGTTGCTATAGATTATTATGGAATGCTCGGATGATAGTTTATATATTGTTATTGGATTGTTTGTTTTGATTTGATTCCCACTTGGGATCGGATGACATGAATAACCATTGTGTTGTAGGGAATATAAACAAAATGAAATCAAAGTGTATACGTAGCAAATAAGTCCCTATGGAACACTTCAAAATACACATACAAACTTGTGATTTACATGGGACTATTGTAGAGATACACTAAGAGGTTTCTTGCCAATATTAATTTACTTATATTCTTATGTTTCTTACATTGATGTTTGATTGAAATATTTGTGACATACTGTTCGATTTCTTTGCAGCATTTACAATTGTCACTATAACATCACTTATGAAATATCATATCCATAAATCTTTGTGTATATGGACTTGTGCTTGTATCTTTACAAAATATTATTTGGTCAGGTTTTTGCGTATTGAAAGTTGACTTATTATATATTTTCAAGTATTTTTTATAATTTTAAAATAAAGAATAATTATTGTTTAAATTTATAATAGGGGTTATAAAATAAGTTAATTAGTTTTTGGGATAAATATGTTGTTTAAATTTATAAAAAGATTACAAATTTGATTAATTATCTTTCGAGATAATAAATGTTGTTTTAAATTTATAAAAAGATTTAAATTTATAAAAATATTATGAATTTGATTAATTATCATTAGGGATAATTAATGTTGTCTAAAATTTACAAAAAGATTATAAATTTGATTAGTTATCCTTCGGGATAACTATTTTTGTTTTAAATTAATAAAAAGATTATAAATTTGATTAATCTTCTTTCGTGGTAATTAATATGGTTTTAAACTTGATTTTTCTTCTTTAATCCTTTCAGTGAACTTTTCTAACATATATACAAGTGCTTCAAAAGTGCTTTGAAATTTATATAAATTTTAAATAATTTAATACAAATTATTAAAGAAGAAGGTTTATTTTGAAATAAGGAAAGGAAATGGTTTTAAGATTTTAGTATATTTTAGACTTGATATTTTCCAAATAATTTTTGAAATGTATGATTTAAATTATATTTCAAGTATTTGGAGTATATCGAAAAGTGAAATAAAAGCATCAATTACAATATCAATGTTGTAATAAATGTTTACTGGGAATTGAGAAAAGAATTCATGGATTATAACACATCTGTTATAATAAATGATTTCGTAAAGTTATTAAGAAAACAAATACTTGATTTAATAAATGTTGATATTCTTAAATCTTTGGATGAGTTTTGTTTTAATGGTAATAATAAGTTGATTTATAATTATATTTTATAATTGAAAAGGTCTTTGAAAAGGAAGGTTTTAAAGAAAAAGCTAAGTGTGATTGGTTTTGGGTTATAGTTAACAATGTTTTAATGATACTTGTGAAAGGGAGTGCAGATTAAGGATCTTAAGGCTAATTTAACACTAGAAGGAGGGGGTGAATAGTGTTTAATGGATTCTAAGACTTATATGAACTAACATAAAATTATGACACAAACAAATGTAAAACTTAATCACAGAACAATTACAGAATCAAACACAGATGCAGAAAGTAAATAAAAAACAGTAAAGGGACAGAACACACTAGATTTTATACTGGTTCGGAGTTACCCTACATCCAGTCCTATACCAAGGCAAACCACCTCAAGATTTTTTTATACCAATGTCGAGAATACATTCCTCAATTTCTAAAGGCCTTGAGGTACCCTTCTGTCTCACGAGTCTGGGGCAAACTCTCTTGATTTATGGGCCACAAGATTACCCAATTGATTTCCAAGCGGAACCACACCTTATAGAGAGACTCGATAAACTTTTGATTACAAATCGATCCTATAACTCTAAATAGCACTTTGATCATCGAGAGAGGGCAGAGAATCAAACAAGAATGAGATTCTAATTTGATTTACTTAAGAATTCGGCAGAATTTCAACACGATCTTAAAAATATGAAAATTATAGAATATGGATTTGTGGAGAACAAGAAGTGAAGAAAATATGAAAATAGATGATTAAAAAATTCGTTTGTGAAGCCTATTTATAAAGAACCAACGGTCATAACCATTCATGAAGAGATTCAAATGAATAGACACTTCTTTTGAACATTGAAACTTTTGAATTCAACGGCCACCATGTCGACATGGGTATCCCATGATGTCGACATCTCTATGTAATAAACAATGTACTTTTTTTTTTGAAAATGAAGTTTAAAACAAGAGTTTATTTTAAAACAAAAACAAATAATATTTTAAGGCTAAAACATATTTTTGAAAAAACATTTGAAAAGATAATTTTAAGGCTTAAATATTTTGAAAAGCAGTTTTGAAAATCATTTTTGAAAACCCATTTTGAAGTAGTTTTGCAAGCTTCTTCCTGCTGAATATCTCATCACATCAGGACTCGACAACTTGTACAAAACCAGGATGTTCGTGGGTTTGCAAGCCACTTGTCGTAGGTTTGTAATCTACATGTCGTGGGTTTGTAAGGCACTAAGAAGGTAGAAATGGGTTCCATCCCAAGTGAAATTCAGAATGAAGATTTCCATGCTTTATGAAGTTTTAACAAAAACTAGACACGTATATCGAAATCTTGATCTCGATACTCTAGAGTCTTCAATCTTGAGTCTTGAGTCTTTATACTGATCATTCTTCGGTAATCAATACCTGCATATATATATATATATATATATATCCTTCATATACATATCTATCTAGACAATAGTGTTAGCATAAATTTTATAATAAGATAAGTTAAAAAGGTTTTTATCATCAACATCTCTGTTCCTAACAATCTCCCCCTTTTTGATGGTGATAGCCTGTATTCATAAAATATACTGTTCATACCATAACTTCTATCATAACTCCCCCTTACTCCAAGCCAACTATTATTTATTAACTTCTCCCCCGTTGTCATCAAAAAAAACTTCTTAAAAATCCCTAAACATTTTATAAGATAATCAACCATAATAAAATAGGGTAAACCATATATAAGTGTAATATGTGCTAAGTGATCGTAAGTGTAATCCAAAAAAGTAAATCAATCATCAACCAACCATATTTACAGTAATTATAAATCAATCCAAACATATATACAAACCATACCAAATAAGTTAAGTCAATCAAGTTTAAAACACACCAATCAAATCAAACAAATAACATACAGAATGACAAGACAATCTTTGGTACTTCCACCCATCCATCTTCTCCACAAACAAGGTCTGCTTCGATGGCATCCCATTCTTCTTTATCTTTGTCGAGAATGACTGGTGGATTTCCTTCGAGATCATTGTTAAGGGGTGTGATCATCCAACGAAGGGCGTCAAAATGTCTCTCTTACTCCTTGATCATCTATATTTGACTCAATTCTAAGTGAGCTGATTACGAAGTATGAACATAAGAATATTCTTAAAGGAAGTGAGAGTTTCTTCAAGATTATCACTTAGATTCTTAACTGGAGAAGCCATAATTCAAGAAATAGGAAAAATTATGAAAGAGAGTGATTAGAGATGAAGTTTTACAATTTACTCTGGAAGAAACATATATAAATAAGGATAGAAAGTCGTTTGAAATGAATAGACACAAGTTAGTTACATGAAAATGAAATTTGAAAGTGTAACTAATTTCTGCCCGTTGGATGTCGACATGAGGGATGTAAATGTCGACATGCCTCTGCTTAGAATGACATTTTGCTTTGTTTTAAATATTATGAACAAATCTATGAAACTAAATTTTCTATCATATAAATCAAGCAATTTACAGAGACAAGTGAAGTTGAATAACAGGAAATGAAAGATTCCATTAATAATTCTAGTCAACATTACATAAGATAATATAATATTAACTAAAATAAAGGAAATACAAAGATAGAACTTAAGATAACATTAACTAAAACTAGTTAGATGAAGATGAAGAAGATGATAGTCTAAGCTTTCTACTAATTTTCCCAAAGAACATGTCGATTTTAGTGGAAATCTTATCCATTTTCTTACTCATTGATCTTTTAAGTGTCTTTTGATTTTCCACTATAATTCTTTGATTATTGAGAATGGACTTATTAGATGGATTACTGGGATTAGTATGATATTCACTACTTTCTAAGGAGGTTTCTTGATCTTCCTCTTCCTCCTCTTCAATTTCCATTCCTTCCTCTTCCCCTTCTTCTTCTTCTTCTTCTTCCTCCTCCATTTCTTCCATTTCTTCATGAGCAAGTATTTATTCCTTTTCCGTAAGTGTTTCATATGGTTGAAACACTAAGGCAATTTTCATAAGGGAAATATTTCCACGGTTGAACACTTTTCTAGTTATAAATTCTTCCCTTTTGAAATTAACTCCAAAGCAATTAAAAATCCGGGTGAGTTAAATTACATGATATAATGTGTTTTCACCCATAGTAAAATTCCTAGGCCTTAGCTCATCCAAAATAACTTGAGCCTAATTAATATCATAATTTCCAAAAATTGCAAAAAGGGCTTTGCAAACTTTTAAAGTCGGGTTGTTGTAGTTTCCCGATCTTCGCATAAGAGTGTGTTGGATAACAAGATTAACAATTCTTGCTTTTGGATTAACGATTTTTGAATTCGAAATTGTCATCCCCTTCAAAGATGTGATAAAATGTCTCTCGTTCATTTTCATTGATTTGAAATTCTGAGAGATTCATTCCGGTATACTTACATCCCAAAATATTTCTCAAAATTTCACAATCCAAAACAATTTTTGTTCCTTTAACATTACTCCAAATCTTTCCTTCTTCCCCATCATAAAAACCACGATTCAAATTCGCATAAAACATCTTAACAAGATTTGGATAACATACAAAATCATTTTGTTTGTTATCAACTAAACTAAGAATATAATATTGTTGAAAAAGTTTTTCAATTTCATAAGAAGGAAAATATTCAAAAATAGAAAATTTTCCCGTATGAATTTTACCAAAGTTCACATAGTTGATGTAAACTTTGATAGCTTCTGGGTCATTAAAAAGAAGGTTTTTGACAGATTTTGGAAGCCTAATGGTGTTAGGAGTGCTTGAGGAGGCCATTGAAGAAGTTTGAGAGGAGTTGAAGATAATGAAGATAAGTATGAAATTTGAAATAAAAGCGAAAAGTGATGATAAAGAGAGTGAGATAAATAGAGATTCTATAGACATGTTCACTGTTCAAGAGACATCTTTCCAGAGTATTGAAGTTGGTGAAAAGGTGGAGGGAAATTCAAAAGTTTGAATTCAAATTTTGAAATCAAATTCTAAGGGGCATGTCGTTATGGGGTATCCGGGTATGTCGACATGTGCCTATTGAATCAAAGGACAATTTTCTATTTCTAATTCCTAATAAATATATATATATATTATATCCTATATTATAATTATATAATTCCTATGATAACATTAAATATGATAATACTAAAATATTAATAATTTAATATTTAAAATATTAATAAAATAATATTATTTTTGAATTTAAAATTCAAATTTCAAGGGATGAATTTGAATTTAAAAATTCAAGGAATTTTAAAACAATTAACCAAACAAAAAAGCATCCATTCAAATAAGAAAAATAAAAAATAATGTAAATGCGTACCTATTTTTAGATCCATACTCCTATCGCCATCTGATTCATGAATAGCAGTGAAACATAGATTTGAATTATCCGTCTTCTTTTCATCATCACTGGATGTGAGTCGAAGTCATCAAGAGTTGATGCGAATGTTTTCTTTCTTTTCCTTGACGGGTCATTGCTTGGAGGGAATAACTGTTTATTTGGACGTGGACAATCTTTTCTATAATACCCGACCTTATTGCAATTGTAGCATGTATCATTGTTGACGTTCTCCGTATTATTTCTAGAATTCCTTTGATCATTTCTTTTGTAATTATTCGTTTTTCTATATTCTAGGAATTTTCGGAAGTTTCTTGTCATGAAGGAAATCTCCTCATCACCGTTTGGTTCCGAATCTTCAGTTGTTGCGTTGAATGCTAAGGACTTTTTTCTATAGCCTTGTTTTCTCTTCTTCCTTGCAGTTGAACTTCATAAGACATCAGATTCCCAATCAATTATTCTATTTTCATGAGACTGATATCATTTGCTTCTTCGATTGCAAGTGTCTTTTGATTCAATTCTGGAGTGAGTAAATTTAGAATTTTTCGGACTTGATCTTCCTCCGAAAAGCTTTTTCCCAATGCAATTAGTGAATGAATAATATCTTGAAATCGAAAAAACATGTCAGAAATGGACTCATTTCGATGCATTTTAAACAATTGAAACTAATTAGTTAATATGAAAATTTTAGTCTCTTTAACTTTTCTTGTTCCTTCATGAGTAACTTGCAAAGTTTTCCAGATTTTAAATGCAGACTGAAAAATAGACACTCTATTAAACTCATTCGTATCCAGTGAACAAAATAATATATTCATGAGTTATTTTGTGACACCCCACCTCTATACCCACGCTAGCCAAGGACACTACGGTGTAATGTCGTCAACTAGCACGGAGAATAATGCTGTTGAGGATCGACAATCTGTATAATTGCTTTGTGCGAGTACCGATATGCTAGATAAAATATAACTTGCATTCTGAGGAAATCCGACATACCGACACAAACTCAAAGCTACTACACAGTGGCTGTGATGTCTTCGGAAACAAATATAGAAATAAACATAACACAAATCAGTCACAGATAATTCATATCACAAAGGTGGAAATAGACATGAATATATATATATATATAACACATAAAAGTGTTCATCAGAGTAGTGGTCTAAAAGATCCACAATGACACAAAAGAATAGCAACATGTGCTATACAAAAGAGTAATTACACAACTATGAGTCTATATCTCAAATGTATACAACCAAAAACTACTAATCTAAGTAGTTAACCCAAAAGTCAGGATGATAATCCTAGGAGTGAAGTCAAGCAGAAGCACCTGTAACATCTCGGTCTGATCCGAGTATTATTTAATAAAAAAATAATAAACGGATTAGTCTAGCTATAAATATCAGATGAAATGATATAGAATAAGAGGTATGACTAAACGTATAATAATCATAATGCCAAGCTGTGATAAATTAGTAATTGAAAATCAACAAGAGATTAATCAATATCACAAATATCTTCTCAAAGATCAGAAGGAATGTCATACTCCTTATTTCATTCACCAAGCCACAAATATTGACAACATATAATGCCAATTGAAAAAGGTGGTGAAACATAAATTCCAGAAATCATCATATAGAAATCCAGAAATCACAAGAAAAGGTTGGCCAAGACATTGATGTAGTGCAAACAGTACATCACATGAATCAAAAAGCAAAGACATTGATGTAGTGCAAACGGTACACCCAACGAATCAAAAAGCAAAGACATTGATGTAGT
Source organism: Allium cepa (assembly GCA_030765085.1). NCBI lineage: Eukaryota > Viridiplantae > Streptophyta > Magnoliopsida > Asparagales > Amaryllidaceae > Allium > Allium cepa. Next base: position 577,458,151 of record CM060932.1, on the reverse strand, counting down.
GCAAACGGTACATCCAATGAATCCAAAAGCCAAGACATTGATGTAGTGCAAACGATACATCCAATGAATCAAAAAGCCAAGACATTGATGTAGTGCAAACGGTACATCCAATGAATCAAAAAGCAAAGACATTGATGTAGTGCAAACGGTACATCCAATGAATCAAAAAGCCAAGACATTGATGTAGTGCAAATGGTACATCCAATGAATCAAAAAGCAAAGACATTGATGTAGTGCAAACGGTACATCCAATGAATCAAAAAGCAAAGACATTGATGTAGTGCAAACGGTACATCCAATGAATCCAAAAGCCAAGACATTGATGTAGTGCAAATGGTACATCCAATGAATCAAAAAGCAAAGACATTGATGTAGTGCAAACGGTACATCCAATGAATCCAAAAGCCAAGACATTGGTGTAGTGCAAACGGTACATCCAATGAATCAAAAAAGCAAAGACATTGATGTAGTGCAAACGATACATCCAATCAATCAAAACGCATTAGAAGTACATGGATCGCTAGTCCACAAAGAAATGAGACGAAACTCAATGAATTGTGGTACGGACCTTCACATGGACAAAGAGACATCGCACATTGCTAGTCTAAACCATAAAATGATCATCATCGATCATCTAGAATTGTCAATTACAATAAGCTAGTAAATATATGAGTTTAGCATCATGTCCCATAATCACTAGCTTAACTTAAATATTTGTGAACAAATTATAGATCTCCACTAGAAAATTGTCACAAGAGTTTCAATCGAACAAGTCCAAGAATTAACCAACGAAATAAATGCAAGCGTTTCATACCACTTGTTTTACCAAATCGTTTAATGGGATTTCTCATATGAGTGAGGTAAAGGTTTGTATATACTAACAGGTTGGAAATCGGTTTGAGAAAACGAGCTTTGTAATAAAATAGTGTTGAAATCATTTGAAGAAAGAGTTTTGATATTTACTACTAGTATAGAAAACCTTTATATTTTAAATTGACAAATCATAGAAGTGATTGTAGAAACAATCAATCATAAAATTCACATTCGAAGACGTGAATAAAATCCAAAGAAATCGATAAAGAATCCATCGAAATGAATATTCAAAAATCCCTAAAAAGGAGTCATCAAAGTCATAATAAATGATAAAAACAAATAGGAAACAACACGAATTGATTAAAGTTGGAAATTCAATCAAATAGGCAATATAGGCAAAACTGGCAAATAGGAGCAGGTCGGTCAACCGGACTCCCTGAGTCGGTTGACCAAACCAGAGGCAGGAAGTGCACGGGTAGCAGGTCGGTCGACCGGACCCTGAGCTCGGTCGACCGGAGCCTGTAACCTGCACTTCCAAAATAGAGGCAGGAAGTGCTCGGGTAGCAGGTCGGTCGACCGGCCACTGAGTTCGGTCGGCCGAACCTGTATTCTTGCACTTCCTATCCTATTTCAAAAGAGATGCAAACTCCCTCAATTTGAAAACGGTCGAGCAAAGGCACTAAGGGTTTACGCCAATCAACTACCGGACCATAGAAGCTCCTCGGTTCATCACTAAAACATGATCAAAACATCAAAGCTATGATTTTTAAAGAATTGAACCCAAATCACCAAAAATTGGAATATTCACCAAATCAATCCAAACCAAATACAATTGCATAAGAATAAGTGTTAGGAATTCATACCTAACAATCGAAGATAAATATAAGCATAGATGTGAGATAAAAATCTCACCTTTAAACCCAAAAGCACAAGATTGAGAAGCTTGAAAACAAAGGAGGATCAACCACTCTTCAATCCCAACTCAAGAAGCTTGATTATAAGCTTAAAAGAGAAATATTTCTCAAATTATGTTTAGGAATTTTCTGAAATCAAAGAGAGAATGAGTTGGGGAAGATGAAAAGAAGGCTTACCAATGGGTTCTCTTGAATTTGGAGCTAGAAGTTGGATTTGCAAAGAATGCTAGGGCTTAGGAATTTCCATTTCCAATCTCTTCCACCATTTTTACTTTAGAACTAAAAAGAGGAGGAAGTGAGAGTGAATGGGGAGGGATGATTCAGTTTGGGGTATTATTATGGCTAGTGGGCTGAACCCAAACCCAAAGTGAAAAGGTCAAATTTTTAGCTAGCTCTAAACATATCGAAGTTTATACTCAAAAAGGTTGCAAATGGCATTTTGAACTCAATGGAAGGGGTCTCGAGTCCCAATTCGACTGTTTGCAAAAAGTAGCTTTTCGGACAAAAATCCGACTAACGATGAAATATTTAAATAAAATATTTAAATATACAATTGATAAATATGCGGGTTGTTACATATTTTGTGCAACACCCTTTTGCTCAGCAGTCCACTAGGCAAAATTGGTAGTTGCTTCAATATACCCAGTTTGTGAGATATTCCAAGTGTCTAATCCTACAGATTGTAAATAAATTTTCATTCTACAAGCCTAATATGCATAATTACTGCCATTGAAAAATGATGGTCTGACATTAGACTGATCTTCTACAAATGAACTAGTGTTAGTCATAACAGAACTAGTGCCAGAGTTGACATTACCAGTGTTGGTAGTCGTTAAAACAATTTTCAAGTTTCATAGTATGAAAACCTATGCTCTGATACCAATCGAAATGGAGTGCAGATTAAGGATCTTAAGGCTAATTTAGCACTAGAGGGGGGTGAATAGTGTTTAATGGATTCTAAGACTTATATGACCTAACTTAAAATTATGACATAAACAAATGCAAAAACTTAATCATATAACAATTACAGAATTAAACACAAATGCAGAAAGTAAATAAAAAACAGTATAGCGAAAGAACACACGGATATTATACTAGTTCGGAGTTACCCAACATCTAGTCCTATACCAAGGCAAACCACCTCATATAGATTTTTATTACCAATGTCTATATTACATTCCTCAATTTCTAAAGGCCTTGTGTACCCTCCTATCTCACGAGTCCAGGCAAACTCTCTTGATTTACGGACCACAAGATTACCCAATTGATTTTCAGGCACAACGACACCTTATAGAAAGAGTCGATAAACTTTTAATTATAAATTGATCATATAACTCTAAATAGCACTTTGATCTTCGAGAGAGGGCGTAGAATAAAACAAGAATGAGTTCTAATTTGGTTCACTTAAAAATTTGGCAGAATTTTGGTACAATCTTAAAAATATGAAAATTATAGAATATGGATTTGCGGAGAAGAAGAAGCGAAGAAAATATGAAAATAGATTATTAAAAAATTCGTTTATGAAGCCTATTTATAAAGCACCAACGGTCATAACCATTTGTGAAGATATTTAAACGAATATAAACTTCTTTTGGAAATTGAAACTTTTTAATTCAATGGCCACCATGTCGACGTGGGGTATCCCATGATGTCAACATTCCTATATAAAATACAATGTAAAATTTGTTTTTGAAAATAAAATTTAAACAAGAGTTTATTTCAAAATAAAAACAAATAATATTTTAAGGCTAAAACATCTTTTTGAAAAATCATTTGAAAATATAATTTTAAGGCTAAAATATTTTGAAAAGCATATTTGAAAATCATTTTTGAAAAAACATTTTGAAGTAGTTTTGCAAGCTTCTTCCTGCAGAATATCTCATCACATCAGGACTCGAGAACTTGTACAAAACCAGGATGTTCGTGGGTTTGTAAGCCACTTGTCGTAGGTTTGTAAGCTACTTGTCGTGGGCTTGTAAGCCACTAAGAAGGTAGAAAAGGGTTCCATCTCATATGAAATTAGGAATGAAGATTTCCATGCTATTATGAAGTTTTAACAAAAACTAGACACATATCTTGAAATCTTGATCTCGATACTCTAGAGTCTTCAATCTTGAGTCTTGAGTCTTTATACTGATCACTCTTTAGTAATCAATACTGTATATATATATATATATATATATCATGCATATATATATAGACAACAATGTTAGTATATATTTTATAACAAGATAGGTTAAAAAGGTTGTTGTCATCAAAACAAACATCTCAGTTCCTAACAATTTGTTCTTGATCTTTCGTTTTAGTATACTTAGAAATATAATTTACTCTCTATAGAGAATATTTTAAAGTGTTTTTAAAGAATTTATAAATATTTCTGATGTGACAAATCAAGCACACGTGTGAGTCAAATGTTTTAAGATATCTAATTTCATATATGATCATTTTGATCATTCTCGATGTTGATTTATTGACTATCGATTCTGCTAACTTTTTTGTTTTATAAATCTAAGACAATTTACTTCTCATTTGAAGCGTTGATATCATTGTCGGAAATGACTAAAACAAAAGAGCGGGTGTGAACCAAGCTATGTGAGATTGCTCCAATTAGGGTATTATCACACTTATGCTCTAGATTAGTTTCGATGGTATGCACATGGAGATGTAAAATACTCAGATTCATGGAAAGGTTGGTGAGGTCCGGCTTGGAGGTTTCTGAGAGAGTCACAGATTATATGAGCCTCTCAAGCATGATTTCCAGAGGTATATTTTCAGTAAGGAGGGTGCACCCTCCTAGGTTTTGTTGGAAAACAAATTCACTTTCCATGTTTTTCTTTCTAATCTTTGAATTGTTTTCTTAATTACATCAAAAAGTGCCTGGAGCTCTTCTTGATGTTTAATTATTTATGTCCATTCTTTAAGTTTTGATTTGGATCCTAAGATTAGGTTCTGTTCAAATTTGTTTCCATTCTTTTATGTTTGGATGTTGTTTTTTGAGATAAAATCCTTTCTGTGTTTAGTAGCATGGTCCCATAGATTATTGCATGTTTACCATTTTTTAAGTACTCTTACATTGATTTTCTAGACTGATTTGGATGTTATTTATTATAATGCTCGGATCAAGCTGAGTATTTTTCCAGGTTGTCGTTGGTGGGACATGGAGCGCATGAATTAGAGCTTGATGTTCTCCTACCGTAATATTTTTTCTTTCTGTTGTATTATTATATATACCCATTAGCAATTGTAAGGTCAAGAAGTTATAACTGTCCAGGACGATGGGGTCTTTTTAACTTTGATATACCATGTACCTTAGAGTGACAGCTTTTACTATCATTGTTATATTATATGTGATCGTTCCGCTATGAGTTTCGGTTTCTTCCTGTTCCTTATCTTTTTCCTTTTACCTTAATAATCTGCCTCTTCGACACTTGGATGCTCGGCATTTGAATACCGTGAATGTATGAAATGCCGACTTTCGAGGGTCAAAAAGGAAGGTCGTTACAAAACGTATCCACTTTCAGTATTTAAACAACGTTCACATTAACTATTTACACATTTCATATGTTGCACTTGCACTTTACACATGTATGCATTTGATGCACACATCATAATGTAAAATCAATTAAATCAAATTAAACTAATTTTTAAACAATTATAATAAAACGAAAATTTTTTAAAGAAGGAAAATTTAGAAAATTCCTTAATGAATTTAGACTACATATGCCCAATAAAGATCCAATAGGATTTTTTTTGAAATTTACCTAATTAACTAACTTCAAATTAGCCGGGTTCCTATACATACATGCATACATACATACATATATATAATAAGTTAATATTCTATGGTATAGTTTTTCTTGTAAAATTATTTCAGTACATATAGAATTTCAAAGAAAAATCCAATGACACAAGTTATGCGTAAAACTTAATTTGTATGTGAAATTTACTAGTGTTTATATATTTCGGTTCTAAAGGGAAATTACATAACTTAAAGGGGGTCTAAAATAAATTTATCTTCTTCATCATTTCAACCCTTACTATCACTTGCTCCTCTTTTTCAAATTAAATCTCCAACCATAGACCACCAAAGTTAAGATGGACCACCTTCATGAGATCCTCTGGTCGAGCTAAATACGATGGTCTCTTTATTACAATGTCTAGCTACCCTTTGCCCAAAACCTATTTTTGAATTTACTATCGATGAAACTACTGTTATTATCAATCATCATGCCATTGTCACTGGTTAAGCTTTTGTCGAAGCCAGTCTGCAATTTGACCCATCATCAGATCCCTACCATCTTCAACGTCGTTTGTTTACAGAGCAAAATCGTGCACGATGGAGATTGGTGTGCATAACCTATGCATGTACACGAGGGAGAAGAAAGAATAAAAAAATTTGAAAAAAAAATCAAGTTTAAAACAATTATTTATAACTGAATTAATTTAAATTAAAATAACTTTAAATTTTCTTCAACTATCCTGCTGACCAATACACCTTGAACCATCAATTTAATTCGCCTTGGAGAAAATATTTCTCCAACTCAATGATAAAGTTGTAAAGTCCACCTTCAAAATTTAATTTATTTTCTAGAGATTAGAATGAGGCATCTAACTAGGTATATTTATAGTATTAATTGTCGATGTAAAATATTTCACACGAATCCACCGTTTAAAGTTTGACCCAAATTTATAAGTGAGATGTTATCTCACATAATTAATTAAACTCGTTAAGTTAGTTCATACTTGTAACAACCCTAGATTTTGAATATAATTTTAATTTGACTTTATTTTATTTTGAAATTATTTTAAATTTTTTTTTATTGTAAGACTTCATTTATAAATATTTTTAAAGTGATAATATAATTTTTTCAAAATTTATTGCATTTATTTTCAATTTTTAAAGCCTAGATTCCATTTTTCTCCTATTTTCTTCATTTAATTATATTTAATTAAAATTTATTTATTTATTTTTATGCATGCATTTTATTTTTGTGTTTTTATATTTATTTACAAGTATTTTTCAGGTACATAAATATTTTCATTCAAATTTTTAAGCCTAGTTTCCAATTTTTGCTATTTTTCCTAATTTAATTATATTTAATTAATATTTATTTACTTATTTTTGTTTATTTCCTATATTTTGTGGTTTTATCTGTATTTATACATATTTTACATGTATTTAAAAATTTCAAAAAGAAATTATAGAAATATGAAGAGTTTGTGACTTTTGTTATTCCTATTCTTTTTGTATTCTTGCCTTTTCATTATCAACCAACATCACTTCATTTTTGCTGCCATAACTCCCATGCTTCAGCCAATCTCTCTATTCATTTCTCACGTGAAACTTTTTTTCTCAAACCTAAGAAAATTTCGGCCATCCTCCTTGAGAAAATTTTGGTAAAAAGTTCTTCTTTCTTTTCACTTTTTATTGTTTTTGTTGTGATTTTGCACTTGCCTTCATCCTACTTATGTTCGGCCTGCCATCTCCATCACCTTGGCCGCCTCCACCACCACCTATTCCAGTCACCATACCCTCCACTCCTCTGATCATCCCATGGCCGAAGGTCCCTATGAGGTAGATCCACCTAAAAATGCACAAACTGCACTTGAAACTCCATAGCCGATCACTACTTGTTGCCACCACTCCACAATCATGCTTGGCCGACCCAAACGCCACCCACTCTAGCCAAAAACCTGAGTTTCAGTCCATGCCACATTTGTAGTTGACCTTCCAAGATCTGGTCGTTCCCAATCCATGCTTGGCCGAAGACATCCATGCCTTGAAACCACTTATGTTTGCCTTGTTTTTTGAATTCAAGCACATATGTCTTCATCTCCTTTGTAATTGCTTTGGCCGACCCCAACATGACCATAACCTGATCCAACCTGATCCAAAACCATCTCTTTGCTATGCCTATCCAACCCATAGCTGAAGCACAAGTGGTTGAATGCAAGTGAAATTACTTAGGCATTGTGTTGTGCATTCATTTATAACATTGTTTAATTATATGTTGGTTTGAAACTTATGTTGTTTATATTGTTTTGTTTGAATGTGTTCAAGGCAATTAGCTTTGTCTCTCTCACACTCAAATCATTGTTGTGCTTCTCTAAAGATCTTTGTTTGCGTACTTGAGTTGTTGTCTTCAGCTTATACCAGTGAGTTATTCTTACCAGATAGTTTTATACTTATATGACTAGTAAACCGATCACATTTGAATCTGTAAAATGCATCACCATGTTACACCTGCTATGTTATGATCATACGATGTTCACCTATGCTTAAACACCTGTTATATCATCTGTTACTGTTATATAATGCTATTTTGTTATTTATATCAGTTTATCACACTGCAAGTTTCCTTTAGAATAGAATCACTATGGTTGAAATGATACATAGCCGAATGGACTTTAGAATATGGAAAAATCGTTATGGGCTGCAAAGATAGGCCTGAACGATTTTCAATTATTTTATTTTACTTGGAACTGCGGGTTTGAAATGATAAAACCTAGGTTTTCTTTATAAATTACGGATTGAAATGATATATTATCTGTATTCACTTTACCTAGGCTAGAAAAAGATATACAGACCCGTGGTTAAAATATATTTTTCTAAATTTTTTAAAATATGTTTGAAATGTAAATATTATAATATTTGGATTTAAAACTTAAATTAAAATGATTTTGTAAAGTATTATTAATTTTCTAAGAATTTATAAGTGAAATAAATAAATGGCAAAGTTAGAAATTTGAAATATAAGTTTTTTAAGAAATTTTGATTTGATTATAAATGGAATCGAAATTAAGTAGGAAAATATGATAATTAGATATAAAATTTGATTTAAAATGAATTTAAATGATTTTTATAAAGTATTAATGATTTTTGAATAAGTTAAAAAGTTAAATAAATGAATATTTAAGTTGAAATTTAAATGTAACTTAAATTGAAAATTTGTGAATTTTGTTTAAAAATGAATTTTATGTTAAGTAAATAAGATGAAAAATAAGTTATATTTGGAAATTTAAACTTAAATGTTAAGTTAAAAATTAAATTTAATGAACTGAAATTGAGTGTTTGAATTTAATATGTGAATTATTATTAAATTTTGATTTTTGAATGAATATTTAACTTTATAAAATCATGAATATAAGGGTCTTTTAAATGATTATTTTAAAAGTGAAAATATATGATTTTATAAGTTTAAAGTGATTTAAATAAAAATTTAGTTGTTTGTGATGCTATATTGAATATTTGAAATTTAATTAACAACATTTTTGAAATGCTATTATTTTCTAATGTAAAGGATATTACAGCATTTGTAAATGCTGTAGTTGATAGAAATGAACTAAATGGATAAATTTAATTAAGGGCTATTATAGCACTTTGTAAGTGCTATAATGGATGAATTTAACTAAGTTTTATTTGAACTTAAGTGACTATTACAGCATTTTTAAATGCTGTCTTTTGTTAAATTGAACTGTTTTGAAAGTAACTTTCTGTAGCATTTTCCAAATGCTGCGAAAGGTGAATTTTCACTGTTTTGATAAATTTAAGTGAATAAATGAACTTTGAAAGATTAAAATTTTCAAAATTTAATAATTTAATTATTAAATGTAATAATTTCATTTTAATGATTTAAATGAAGTAATTCAATTTGAAATATAAACTATTTTGAAATGTGAATTGAAATGGTATTTTAAATTTGAATAAAATGAATGTGGTTTTGAAATGATATAATAAGTTGGTATTTTGAAATGGATTTGAAATGATATTGAATTGTTTAATGATATTTGATTTCTGGAATATAAATACCATTTTTAAATTATAACCACAGGTTATAATAACGATTGGTTGTTAAAGAGACCAGGATCGGATATGGACATACTCTCTGTCGATACCGAAAACCACTTTAACAATTGTGTACGCGGTGGAGATTCTAGAATGAAGTAGGATGGTGGCGACGTTCCTGAGGTACGTTATGTGGACCCGACTCCCGTAGGTTGGCTTAAGGTGGATAAAACAGGAGTGATCTCGGGCCAGAAGAGGTAGCACCTTTGGCCGGACACACTTCTTCGATACCATTCTATTATTGTTGTGATTGATTGGGTGCACTCCTCGATTTTGGAGTGTTGTTCGGGGTGGGCATAGTGGCTGCTATGTTATCGCCAGCCCTTGTGCGTAATTGGTATATCTACCCTGGCATTGTCTTGTCTGCCGTGTCACCTACCATACCGAGTCTTTACTATGAGTTAATTTTCTCTCGTAGCCCGTGTGGTATCCTATGATAGTCTCCCGATCTGGAGATATCATGATATTAGGTGGACTGCTAGGACTATTATGTGTGAAGGGTGATATGGGTAAGCCCCGAATGCTATTTTAAAGTAAGTTTATTTTACTGTACACATTATTATAATAGCGCAATATTACTACATAGTAAATAGTTTAACGGATTCTTAGAGGATGGGTGGTCTCAGACATCCTTTAAGTTACTTGTACCTTATTACAGTTCACTTGAGTTGGTTTATATTATATAAGTATATATTGTCCTGACTCTAATGTTTTGTGTTTTTTCTTTACGCTCGGGTCAGCCTGAGTATTCACAGCTTTGGATTCTCTTTCTGGAGCTGGTCTTCGCTGGATATTCTACTTATCTACTTATATATTTGTTCCTGTTTCAGCTGTTCTAGTTTATCTCATGTATTAGTGAACTTCTATGTATTTGGGATTTCTATTATGTTGTTTCAGACTGTTATTATGTATTTGTTTTGATAATTTGTTACAGTAGCTTCATGAACTACTATGTTATTTTATATTCCGCTGCAAGTTATTCTGATTGTTCTATGTCTGTGATTTTGTGTATTTGATTTCATTTGCTCCAAAAAATTTTACAATCTGTTATTTTGCATCATTCAAGTCCGACATGTGTGTCTGCCATTGCACTTGGAGTGTGCACATGATAGGGGGTTCCCGCTTCCTGGTTTGGTAGCGAACGGTTGACTCTTACTCCTACATGTCCCCGCAGGGGTTGGTGGTGAAGTCGAGAGGCTGGCCGTAAAGGCAGAACACAGGTACCAATGCATGCTACGATGGGCGTTACCCCACTAGCGCGGCCCGTCACATTTGGTATCAGAGTGTGACGCCCCACCTCTATACTCACGCTAGCCAAGGACACTACGGAGTAATGCCGTCAACTAGCATGAAGAATAAGGCTGTTGAGGAGTGATCATCCGTATAGTTACTTTATGCGAGCACCGATATGTCAGATAGTATAACATGCATTTCAACTTAAGAGGAAATCTGACATATCGATACAAACTCAAAGCTACTACACAGTGGCTATTTGATATTCGTAAACAAATAGAGAAATATCATAACACAAATAAGTCACAGAAGTTTATATCTCAAAGGCGGAAAAAGATATGAATATAGCACATAGTAGTGTATATCAGAGTAGTGGTCAAACAAGATCCACAATATCACAAAAGATTAGTTACAAGTGCTACACAAAAGAATAAGTATACATCAATGAGTTTATATCTCAAATGTATACAACCAAAAACTACTAATCTAAGTAGTTAGCCAAAAGTCAGGATAATAATCCCAGATGAGGAGTCAAGTAGAAGCACCTGTAACATCTCGGTCTGACCCGAGTATTATTTAATAAGAAAATAATAAACGGATCAATCTAGCTATAAATATCAAATAAAATGATATAGAATAAGAGATATGAAAAAAAAATATGATAACCATAAAGCCATACTGTAATAAGTATGTAATTGAAAATCAACCTGAGAATAATCAATATCACAAGAATCTTCTCAAAGATCAAAAGAATGTCATACTCTTTATTTTTGTTCACCAAGTCACAAATATCGACATCATATTGATGCCAATCATAAAAATTGGTGAAACACAAATTCTAGAAATTATCAATAGAAATCCGAAAATCACAAAAAAAAAGGGAGGCCTATCACAAAACAGGAGCATGAAAACTCACCAACACGTGTATCACAAAAGGGACGCTATCCCATGGTCGCTAACCATAGAGCTGGTGCAACGACATAGTACAATATCGGTACGCCCGAGGAACCTGAAACTCGAATAATTCGAAACAACGACATAGTACAACGGTACGCCCGATGATCCTGATAAGCTGGTGCAACAACGTAGTACAAAGGTACGTCAAATGGACCGAACTCCATAAAAGAACATGGGTCGCTAGCCCACAAAAATTGAGTCGAAACTCCAAATAATACATAGGTCATTAGCCTATAAAAGAAATGAGACGAAACTCAATAAAACAAGGTACCGTCCCCTACGTGGACAAAGAAACTTAGCATGTCGCTAGTCTAAATCGCATAAATGATCATCAATGATCATCAAGAAGTGTCAGCTACAACAAGCTAGTAAATAAATGAGTTTAGCTTTATGTCCCATAACCACTTGCTTTACTTAAGTATTTACGAACAAATTGTAGATCTCCACTCGAAAATTGTCAGAAGAGGTTCAGTCGAACAAGTCCAAGAATTAACCGAGGAGGTGAACGCAAGCGTTTCATACCACTTGTTTTACTAAGCCGTTTAATTAGATTTCTCATACGAGTGAGGTAAAGGTTTGCATGTGCCAGTAGATTGGAAAACGGTTTAAGAAACGAGCTTTATAGTAAAATAGTGTTGAAATCGTTTTGATAAAAGAGTTTTGATATTTACTAGTAGTATAGAAAACCTTTATGTTTTTAAAGTGATAAATCACAAAAATGATTGTAGAAACAATCAATCACCAAAATTCACATTCGAAGCCATGAATCAAATCCATGTAAATTGATATCGAATCCATCAAATGGATACTCTTTAATATCCCAAAAAAGAAAAAGTTATCAAAGTCAATAATAAATGATAATCATAAGTCGGATAAACACGAATCGATTTAAAACGGGAAACCCAAACTCATAGGGCAAATTGGGCAAAGACAACAGATTCAGACGTCTTAAATAAATGGTTCAGACGTCTGAATCTGGAAAATGAATATTTTCCAGAGCCCTATTCAGACGTCTGGGTCACTGAATTCAGACGTCAGAAAATGGCTAATTTTAGCCTATTTGCTCTCGGGGTTGGATTTGAGCAAATTCAGACGTCTGAAATTAAAATTCAGATGTCTGATCTGGGGAATGAAATTTTTCCCAGACCAGATTCAGACATCTAAATCAATAATTTTAGACGTCTGAAATTGTAGCTTTTGGCACTTTGTTGCCTTGGCCAATGATGGCTAAAACGATTATCGGAAGCGATCGGACGAGCAAATAAGGATTTATGCCAAGCGACAACCCAACCTTAAGGCTCTTCGATACGCCCCGAATATCAATGTCCAAATATCCATAAAAGGATTTCATAAATTTTGCTTTCAAAACACCAAAAATTGGAATGTACACCAAAGCAATCCAAATCAGAAGCAATTGCACTTGAATAAGTGTTAGGAATTCATACCTAACAACACGGATAGATATAGACATAGATGTGAGATAAAAATCTCACCTTTAAACCCAAAACAAATGAAGAAGAAGCTATAGAGCAATGGCAATGACAGTCACTCTTCAATTCCAACCCAACAAGCTTGAATCTAAGCTTAAAAGAGAAACATTTCCTAAATTAGGTTTAGGAATTTTTGAGATTGAAAAGAGAAAGAGTTGGAGAAGATGAAGGGAAGGCTTACCAAAGCTTCTTCTTTGAATTTGGAGTTAAAGCTTGGATTTTGCAAATGGAACTAGGTTTAGGATTTCCTAATTCTTTTTCTCCTCCACCATTTTTATCTAGAGCTTGAGAGTGTTAGGAAAATGAAGTGAATGAAGATAAATGGGGGTGGAGCAAGGGCTTGTGTTAGGATATAGAGCTGAAACCCAAAGCAAAGCCCAAAGTGATAAAGTAGCAAAATTCTACTAACTCCAAACATATCGATATTTATACTCAAAAAGGTCGCAGACGTCATTATGAACTCAATGGGGTGGTCTCGAGTCCTAATTCGACCGTTTGCAAAAAGTAGCTATTCGGACAATAATCCGACTATTGATGAAATATTTGAATAAAATATTTAAATATTCAATCGTAAAATATGCGGATTGTTACAGGCTTCCCTCCTTAAAGAAATTGCGTCCTCACAATATTTAAGAAGAAAAATAAAAAGTAACAACGATAAAAGCCTATTCAACACAAAAGAAATTTGAAATAAAAAGTTCACCTCAAAGAGCACTAAAAAGTAAGTCCGAATGTGTTCGCTCAATGAATTCTCTAGATTTCCAAGATAAATCCTTAGGATTTAAGGACCATTGAACTTTCACAAGAGGAATATCTTTATTTCGAAGGCGTTTTACATCTGTGGCAATAATACGAATAGGATTTTGCTCATAAGTCAAATTAGGTGAAACTTCAATTTCTTCCACAATACCAGGCTCAAGAATAGAACCGGAATCTCGAATTCATTTCCGTAGTTGAGAAACATGAAACACGTCATGAATAGCAGAAAACTGAGCCGGTAATAAGAGGTGATAAGCCACGGAACCAATACGTTCGGTGATGGGAATTGGACCAATATATCGAGGTGCTAATTTTCCCGATCGACTGAAACGTACAACACCCATCATAGATGAAACACGAATAAACACAAAATCTCCCACAAAAAATTCCAATTTCCTTCTTCGGTTATCGGCATAGGATTTTTTCCTACTTTGGGCTTCTTTCATCCTATGACGAATAAGGGCAATCTTTTCTGTGGAAACACGAATAAAATCTGGACCTAAAGCCAGCTTCTCACTGGCCTCAAGCCAACAAGAAGGAGATCGGCATGGCCTTCCATAGAGTGCCTCAAAAGGTGCCATACCAATAGAAGATTGGAAGCTATTATTATAGGAAAACTCAACCAGAGAAATATGATCTTCCCAACTTCCACCAAAATAAAGAACACACACACGAAGAAGATCTTCAAGAGCTTGATTCACATGCTCGGCTTGTCCATCGGACTGTGGATGATAAGCGGTGCTAAAATTAAGCTTCGTTCCCAAAGCTTTTTGAAGACTCTTGCAAAATCCACTAGTAAACAATGGATCACGATCGCTAACAATAGAAGTAGGAACTCCATGCAATTTAACAATCTCTTTAATAAAAAGTTTGGCCAAAAGATGTACGGTCTGATTGGACCGAATGGGAATAAAATGGACGGATTTAGTAAGTCTATCAACTATCACCCATAGGATATCATGACCCGAACGAGAACGGGGAAGGCCGTCAATAAAGTCCATGGAAATTTGATCCCACTTCCAAATTGGAATTTCTAAAGGTTGCAATAACCCACCGGGCCTTTGATGCTCAACCTTGACAAATTGGCAAGTCATGCAACGCTTAACAAAGTTAGCAATATCGGATTTCATTCCATCCCAATAATAAAGTCGCTTCATATCCGCGTACATTTTGCTACTACCAGGATGAATGGTAAATTCTAAAATATCTTTACGAAGATCACTAATATTTGGCACAATAAATCTACCAAATTTTCAATACCGACACGAGAATCAATATCAAAGTCTTTCAAACCTTCAATATCAATTTTATCTCTACAACTTTGGCTAAAAAGAGCCAATTCGAGATCTAGCTTTTGAGCTTCAAGAATGCTGTCTAAAAGAGAAGGATGAGCCTCAAGGCTACATAAAACAAGAGATGAACATAAATCGGATACACGATCTCTAATCTCACAAGTGGATAAAGTCTCGAGATTGTTCCATTCGGATATCATCATGGAAACAACCGCTTATTGCTTTAGGCTAAGGGCATCGGCAACACGATTTCCCTTTCCGGGAGTATAAAGAATATCAAGATCATAAGATGCAAGGAACTCGAGCCAGCGTTGTTGACGCAAATTAAGTTCCTTTTGAGAAAATAAATACTTCAAAAATTTATGATCGGTGTAAAGAATAAATCTTTCTCCCAAAAGATAATGACGCCAAATTTTAAAGGCGAAAACAATAGCCACGAGCTCTAAATCATGAGTGGCATATCTAGTCTCGGCTGGCTTCAATTGCCTAGAAGCATAAGCAATAACATGTTCTCTTTGCATGAGAACGGCTCCCAAACCAACACGACTAGCATCAGTATAAACAATAAAATCTTGATTCCCTTCGAGAATAACAAGAATAGGAGCATCGGAAAGGAGTTCTTTTAATTTCTGAAAAGAAGCTTCACATTTGTCCGACCAAATGTATTTAACTCCCTTCTTTGTCAAACTAGTAAGAGGTATAGAAATTTTAGAAAAGTCTTTTATGTAACAGCGGTAATAGCCTTCCAATCCAAGAAAACTATGGATCTCTGTCACACTATTTGGTCTCTTCCAATTTTGAATCGCTTCAACCTTTGAAGGATCCTTGGAAATTCCAGATTCGGAAATGATATGACCGAGAAACTTCACACGAAATTGCCAAAAATGGCATTTAGAAAATTTTGCTTTCAATTGATTGCTCCTAAGAGTTTCCAACACAATTTGAAGATGCATTTCATGCTCTTCCTCGGTTTTAGAATACATAAGAATATCATCTATAAAGATGAGAACAAATCGATCGAGAAAGTCTTTGAAAACTATAAGGTCTACGAAATAAGCCGGAGCATTCGTTAAACCAAATGGCATAACAAGACATTCATAAGATCCATAACGAGTACAGAACGATGTCAAAGGAATGCTATCCTCTGCAATACGAAGCTGATGAAAACCGGTTGCTAAGTCTAACTGTGAAAAGACTCTAGCACCACTAAGCTGATCAAATAAATTATCAATCTGAGGTAAAAGATATTTATTCTTGATAGTGAGATCATTAAGCTTGCGGTAGTCAACGCAAAGCCTAAGTGTACCATCGGATTTCTTCACAAAAATAGCAGAAGCTCCCTAAGGAGAGGAACTAGAACGAATAAATTGCTTCGTCTCCAATTCGGATAACTGTTTTCGCATCTCCTCGTTTTCTTTATTGGACATACGATAAGGAGGACGAGTAATGGGTAAAGCTCCAGGAATTAGATTAATTCTGAACTCAATTGCTCGCTTAGGTGGTAATCCTAAAACGGGCTCAAATATGTCGGAAAATTCACGAACAACATGAATAAGAGAAATGACATCTTCCTCATCATCATTATCGTCATCATGATGATTTAAAGAATATAAAGATGCAGCCAAGTTGGAATCCGAATCTTTAAGATTAATAGAAATCTGATTAATATATCGAGGATGTCGAAGATAAATAGTCCGCTCAGGACATAGGATATGAGCTTCATAACAGTTAAGCCAATCCATTCCCAAAATCATTCCAAAGCCTAAGTAGCACATGACATGCAAATCGGCTCAGAAAGAAAAATCACACAAAATAATCTCGACATCTTTACAAAGCAAACTAATTATTGCGGATCCACCAACCGGATTCGCAATTCTCAAAGAAGTCATTAAAGCAACAACACTTAAAGAAAAAGTATCAACAAGTTCTTTTGATATAAAAGAATGGGACACACCCGTTTCAAAAAGAACTCGAATAGGTTGATCACAAAATAAAATAATGCCATCAAGGATAGAATGAGAAATACCTTGACCACGAGAAGTGTTACTAGGAGTCTGCACCACATTTAGCTTTCCCTCCTTCCTGCCTTGAAGTTTGGGACATTAAGATACAAGATAACTCGAACTTTTGCAATAACGACAAAAGAGAGGTTTCAGACATCTATTGGCATAATGGTCCTTAGAATCGCAATTGTAGCATTGCCCACTACTAAGGGTTGGAGTCCTTGCTACCGAAGCTACTTGCTCCCCTTTCTTATTGGGATTTGGGCCTTTGAATTTAATAGGCCTTTTCTTCTTGTTGTTGAAGTTTGGTTTGGCATTAACAACTTCAACATCACTCTCTCTATCTGCCTCTTCAAGTCGAAGAGCGATATCAATAAGTTGAACGAAAGCAACTTCCAATTTCAGAAGTAATGGCTTTTTGAGATTTTTATTCAAGCCATAAATAATGGGGTATTAATGTACTCAACCCCGTATTTAGAAAAGATTCGAAAGTTGCGACATACTCTGCCACGGATGATTCACCTTGAACAAGGTCAATAAAACGACGGGCCAAAGGAACCTTTTCAGCTTTCGGCACAAACTTTGATTCGAATCTTCCCCGGAATTGGTCCCAAGTAAGATCCACTTCAATAATTTCAGAAATAAAAAGCTCATACCAATCTAATTCTCTTTCATGGAGCATGCTAGAAGCCACTTGGACTCGATGAAGATCAATAAGATTCATGCGCGAAAAGATGCGATCGTATATTCTAAGCCAAGCTTGGACCTGAATGACGCTTTCGGAACCCCTGAATGGCTTCCCACCCAAGTTGGTATAGTCACTGCACAAGTGTGCAAACCCGGATTTAGGGTGAGTAGGCTCTGGAATGGGTCCGGCAGCTTGAGCATTCTTCACCAGATCTAAAAGCTGCTGGGCAGACATAAATACACCATCCTGAGGAGTAGCACTAGATTGACTGGCGCTAGGATGGTCTGGTCTAACCATTTCTCTTCTTTAAGAAGGAAAGAAAGAAGAAGAAAAAGTTATTCTCAGAATGAATATCAAACAATAATGATTGATAAAACAAGGCACCACAAAGAAAATAGGATAAGACGGTACGAAGACCCGAATTAAATCCTAAGGCACGACTCCTAAGATGGACTTACGACGATGATCCTTGTTAAATTATTCTACATCGTTTCGAAGTTTGGCTCTGATACCAAGTTGTGACGCCCCACCTCTATACCCACGCTAGCCAAGGACACTATGGAGTAATGCCATCAACTAGCACGAAGAATAAGGCTGTTGAGGAGCGACCATCCGTGTAGTTGCTTTATGCGAGCACCGATATGTCAGATAGTATAACATGCATTTCAACTTAAGAGGAAATCCGACATATCGATACAAACTCAAAGCTACTACACAGTGGCTATTTGATCTTCGTAAACAAATATAGAAATATCATAACACAAATCAGTCACAGAAGTTCATATCTCAAAGGCGGAAAAAGATATGAATATAACACATAGTAGTGTATATCGGAGTAGTGCTCAAACAAGATCCACAATATCACAAAAGATTAGTTACAAGTGCTACGCAAAAGAATAAGTATACATCAATGAGTTTATATCTCAAATGTATACAACCAAAAACTACTAATCTAAGTAGTTAGCCAAAAGTCAGGATAATAATCCCAAATGAGGAGTCAAGTAGAAGCACCTGTAACATCTCGGTCTGACCCGAGTATTATTTAATAAGAAAATAATAAACGGATCAGTCTAGCTATAAATATCAGATAAGATGATATCGAATAAGAGATATGACAAAAAAATGTATGATAACCATAAGGCCATACTGTAATAAGTATGCAATTGAAAATCAACCCGAGATTAATCAGTATCACAAGAATCTTCTCAAAGATCAAAAGAATGTCATACTCTTTATTTTTATTCACCAAGTCACAAATATCGACATCATATCGATGCCAATCATAAAAACGGATGAAACACAAATTCTAGAAATCATCAATAGGAATCCAGAAATCACAAAAAAGGGGGAGGCCTATCACAAAACGAGAGCATGAAAACTCACCAACACGTGTATCACAAACGGGGCGCTATCCCATGGTCACTAACCATAGAGCCGGTGCAACGACGTAGTACAATATCGGTACGCCCGATAAACCTGAAACTCTAATAATTCGGAACAACGACGTAGCACAATGGTACGCCCGATGATCCTGATAAGCTGGCGCAACAACGTAGTACAAAGGTACGTCCGATGGACCGAACTCCACAAAAGAACATGGGTCGCTAGCCCACAAAAATTGAGTCGAAACTCCAAATAATACATAGGTCGTTAGCCTATAAAAGAAATGAGACGAAACTCAATAAATGAGGTACCGTCCCCTATGTGGACAAAGAAACATAACATATCGCTAGTCTAAATCGCATAAATGATCATTAAGAAGTGTCAACTACACCAAGCTAGTAAATAAATGAGTTTACCTTCATGTCCCATAACCACTTGCTTAACTTAAGTATTTATGAACAAATTGTAGATCTCCACTCGAAAATTGTCACAAGAGGTTCAGTCGAACAAGTCTAAGAATTAACCGACTAGGTAAACGCAAGCATTTCATACCACTTGTTTTACTAAGCCGTTTAATTAGATTTCTCATACGAGTGAGGTAAAGGTTTGTATATGCCAGTAGATTGGAAAACGGTTTAAGAAACGAGCTTCATAGTAAAATAGTGTTGAAATCGTTTTGATAAAAGAGTTTTGATATTTACTACTAGTATAGAAAACCTTTATGTTTTTAAAGTGACAAATCACGAAAACGATTGTAGAAACAATCAATCACCAAAATTCACACTCGAAACCATGAATCGAATCCAAATAAATCGATATCGAATCCATCAAATGGGTACTCTCTAATATCCCTAAAAAAAAGGAAAAGTTATCAAAGTCAATAATAAATGATAACCATAAGTCGGATAAACATGAATCGATTTAAAACAGGAAACCCAAACACATAGTGTAAATTGGGCAAAGACAACAGATTCAGACGTCTGAAATAAATGGTTCAGACGTCTTAATGTGGAAAATGAATATTTTCCAAAGCGCAGTTCAGACGTCTGGGTCACTGAATTCAGATGTCTGAAAATGGCTAATTTTAGCCTATTTGCTCTCGGGTTGGATTTGAGCAAATTTAGACGTATGAAATTAAAATTCAGACGTCTGACCTGGGGAATGAAATTTTGCCCAGACCAAATTCAGACGTCTGAATCAATAATTTCAGACGTTTGCAACTGAAGCTTTTGGCTCTTTGTTGCCTTGGCCAATGATGGCCAAAACGATTATCGGAAGCGATCGGACGAGCAACTACGACTAAGGATTTATGCCAAGCGACAACCCAGCCTTAAAGGCTCTTTGATACGCCCCGAACATCAATGTCCAAATATCCATAAAAGGATTTCATAAATTTTGCTTTCAAAACACTATAAATTGGAATATGCACCAAAGCAATCCAAATCAAAAGCAATTGCGCTTGAATAAGTGTTAGGAATTCATACCTAACAACACGAATAGATATAGACATAGATGTGA
The DNA here is from genome assembly GCA_030765085.1 of Allium cepa. NCBI lineage: Eukaryota > Viridiplantae > Streptophyta > Magnoliopsida > Asparagales > Amaryllidaceae > Allium > Allium cepa. The sequence goes on along the minus strand of CM060932.1, from coordinate 577,437,255 downwards.
GATAAAAATCTCACCTTTAAACCCAAAACAAATGAAGAAGAAGATATAGAGCAATGACAAGGACAATCACTCTTCAATTCCAACCCAACGAGCTTGAATCTAAGCTTAAAAGAGAAACATTTCCTAAATTAGGTTTAGGAATTTCGGAGATTGAAAAGAGAAAGAGTTGGAGAAGATGAAGAGAAGGCTTACCAAAGCTTCTTCTTTGAATTTGGAGTTAAAGCTTGGAATTTGCAAATGGAACTAGGTTTAGGATTTCCTAATTCTGTTTCTCCTTCACCATTTTTATCTAGAGCTTGAGAGTGTTAGGAAAATGAAGTGAATGAAGATAAGTGGGGGTGGAGCAAGGGCTTGTGTTAGGATATAGGGCTGAAACCCAAACCAAAGCCCAAAGTGATAAAGTAGCAAAATTCTACTAACTCCAAACATATCGATGTTTATACTCAAAAAGGTCGCAAACATCATTATGAACTCAATGGGGGTGGTCTCGAGTCCTAATTCGATCGTTTGCAAAAAGTAGCTTTTCAGACAACAATCCGACTAACGATGAAATATTTAAATAAAATATTTAAATATTCAATCGTAAAATATGCGGGTTGTTACATAGAGCGTTGGTTTTTTGGGCAAACCATTGCCTCTGCGGAGCAAAACTCATTAGAGATAGGGTATTTCTACCCTCGAATGTGTGAAATCAATCTCAGAATCATACCTTTGTGAGAGACGTATTTTCAAAGTATAAACTGATTTTTAAAAATGTTTTCAAAAAGATTTTCAAAGATTATTTTGATATATAAAAAAAATTCTTGTTTTAAAGGATTTTCAAATCTTTTTAACTAACTTCCTTTCTTTCGTATCTACCTTGTTAGATTTTTTCTTTCTTTAGGATATTCATCCTAATGAATTCTCTTGTCTTATCTTAGTTTATCTTTGGCTTGTCCTTATCTTGTTCTAAACTCATTCTTGATTTTTCAAGATGAATCGAGGAAAAGCCAGAGGTAGGGGTCGTGGTATTGCCTCAGCTCCTCAGTCAGTTGCTCCTGTTCGATTCACTGTTCTCTATAAGGAATTCACTCAACTTGGTGGAACCCCATTCACCGGTTCAGAGAGCATCATTGAGGCTCAACAGTGGTTGCGGAGTCTTGAGAGGATATTTATTGGTCTTGATATTACTGATGCCTAGAAGAGTCAGTTAGCAGCTTGGCAGTTGCATGATTCTGCTTTAGATTGGTGGGAGTCCGTTACAGCTAACACCGTCGAGGCCGATATTACTTGGGAGCAGTTTAGGTATCCTTTGTGTTATCTTGAATGTTGTTCCTATTTTTCCTTTTCTTTTGAATATATCTTAAGCTTGTTCTGTATCTCTTTCCTGGGAGGCTTTTGTGACAAAATGGATGCCAGAAGCCGGGAAATCTCAGCTTTATCGTGAGTTTATGGATCTTAAGTAGGGTAGCATGTCTTTTGCTGAGTATGAGAGGAAGTTCAATGAACTTTTCAAGTTCGGTCCTAGCCTGATTGATACTCCTCTCAAGAAGAATGAGAAATTCATTGCTGGTGCTCGTCCAGAGTATTATAGTCGCCTCATTTCTCATGTTCATGGCACCTTCACCCAGCTTATGGATATGACTCTTCGCTATGAGAACCCCACATCTAAAGGTCCTGGTGCTCCTTCATCTTAGTCTCCTCTGCTAATTCCAAGAAGCATAAGCCTAATTTCCATCAGCAGAAGAAGAATTAGCAAAAGCGTCCTGGTTTGGGATCTTCATCATCTACTCCTGCTCAAAGGCAACCGGTTGATCTTTCCTCTATCACTTGCTTTAGGTGTGATCAGAAGGGACACTATGCCAATAGCTGTCCTACATTAGCTAGTGCTGCTGTTCCTCCACCTGCTCAGTTGGCTACGCGTGATCTCTGCCAAATCTGCCTCCAGCCTGGTCATTTTAAGAAGGATTGCCCTACTAAGTAGAGGGGTACGCCTTTTGGTATATTTGTTGTCACTTCTTCCTCATCTCCAGTTCCTCCACCTGCTTCTGCTCCTAGTGATGACCAAGGTACTCTCCGGGGTTCATTTACTTTATTTCATCATCCTGTTCGTGTGTTGTTTGATACTGGAGCTTCCCATAGTTTTATTTCTGTTGACTTGTGTGATAAGTTTGAGCATCTCTTATCTCCTGAGTATGCTTCTGTTCCATTATGTGTTTCAAATCCTACTGGGGGGTCCTACTAACATTAATCAGATTTGTAAGCAAGTGAAACTTCTCCATTTTGATCATCGCTTTTGTGGTGATTTTTATGTTCTGGGCTTCGATGCTTTTGATTTATTGCCTGGTCAGGATTGGTTAGGGAATCATGATGCTCATATCTCTTGTAAAGCCCGGACTGTTCACCTTGTAGATGACCAAGGGAATTCCTTGATTATTCAGTGCCGCATGCCTCTCGATTTTGCTGGCAACTTTATTTATTCTCTGGATTCTTCTCCTAGTGATCTTGATTCGACTCCTGTGGTTAGATTATATCCCGATGTATTTGGTGAAGTCGCTTCTTTGCCTCCGAAGCGGGAAATTGATTTTCGGATTGATCTTATTCCTGGTGCTCAACCTGTTGTTCTTCCTCCTAGAAGAATGGCACCCCGTGAGAAGGTTGAGATGGGAAAGCAAGTTGAGGACTTGTCTTCCAAAGGTCTGATTAGGCCTAGTTTTTCTGTATGGGGAGAAGCGGTGGTTTTTGTCACCAAGTCTGATGGTTCTCTTCGGATGTGTGTTGATTATAGGGAGCTGAACAAGCTCACTATGAAAAAAAGATATCCAATGCCTCGTATCAATGATATGTTTGATCAACTTTATGGTGTCATTATTTTCTCTCAGCTTGATCTTGCCACAGATTTTCATCAGCTCAGGTTTGCTGAGGATAGCATTTCTAAGACTGCTTTCCGCACTGAGAATGGTTTTTATAAATGGTTATTCATGCCTTTCGGTTTGAGTACTCCTGCTTTCTTTGTTGATTTGATGAATCGTGTTTTTCGTGATGTGCTTAATAAATTTGTTCTAGTCTTTGTTTATGATATCCTTGTCTTCTCTAAGACTAAGAATGAGCATAAGTCGCATTTGAAATATGTTCTAGAAAATCTCAGAAATCATCAACTGAAGGCTAAATTTTCTAAATGCCATTTCTAAAAGGATAAAGTTCGATATCTCGGGCATATTGTTTCTAGTAATGGAGTTTCTATGGATCCAGTCAAGATCGCTGCGATCAACATAAGTCTTTCTTTCTTCTCTTTTCTTTATCATTTAATAATTCTATCTTTTCAGTTGTCCTTATTTTCTCCCTATTCTGTTCAGGATTGGGAAACTCCAAAGACTCCATCTGATATTCTTAGTTTTCTAGGCCTTGCCAGTTACTACTGGAGATTCATTGAGAATTTTGCTCGGATTGCTGCACCTCTCACTTCTTTGACTCGTAAGAATGCCAAGTTTGTCTGGAGTGATCAGTGCAAAGCTGCATTCAATGAGTTAAACAACAAGCTAACTTCCGCACCAGTTCTTACCGTTCCGAACGGAAGTGATGGATTGATGGTATACACCGATGCTAGTCGTGAGGGTTTGAGTGCTGTTCTCATGAAGGATGGTAGGGTCATTACCTATGCCAGCCATCAGTTGAAAACCCACGAGGCAAATTATGATGCTCATGATTTAGATTTACTTGCTGTCGTCTTTGCTTTAAAGCTTTAGAGGCATCATCTTGGAACCAAGTTTGAGCTTTTCACCGATCATCAGTCTCTGAGATATATCTTCACCCAAAAGGATTTGAATCATAGGCAAGTTCATTGGCTTGAGTTTCTGGCTTCTTACGACCTTGATATTAGCTATACTCTAGGTAAAGCTAATGTTGTGGTCGATGCTTTGAGTCAGAAGAAGACTTTGTTGTGGCAGCTTGTTGTTTCTTCTTCTCCTCTTCTGGATCGTATTATAGCTAAGCAGGATGGGGATGAGATGCTTAGATTGATGAAGGAGAATGTTCGTTGTAGGGTTGGTGGTAGTGGTAGTGGAATTCAAATTGATGATAGAGGGATTTTGAGGATTAATGGCAGGATTTGTGTCTCGAATGTTGATGGTTTGAGGCAGGAGTAGCTTCAGGAGAATCACCGATCTAGACTTTCTATTCATCTCGGTGTGTCGAAGATGTATCAGGATATGAAGAAGCTTTATTGGTGGAAAGGGATGAAGAGGGATATCTCTATCTTTGTTAGTCGGTGTGCGACTTGTCAGCAAGTCAAAGCCGATCACCAGAAGACCCCTGGTTTGTTGCAGCCCCTTGAGATTCCCAATTGGAAGTGGGAATAGGTTTCCATGGATTTCATTAATGGTTTACCGAGGACTCGGAGGGATAATGAGAGTATCTGAAAGAGACGTTGCAGCAGGATCGTATGGAATAGAAATGTGTAGATAGCAGAATATCAATAATAAATAAAAGTGACAACAGAGATTTATACTGGTTTGAACCACTCTCCTACGTCCAGTTCCTACACTCCTCTTAGGAATTTCACTAACAAAAAACAACCCTCACTTTACCCAGAGGAATAGGTTTAAACTACCCGAAAAGCCGAACGGGATTTCTTACCTCGACTGTTGAAGAGGACTTTCATAATACAAAGAGTTTGTTGACTAATTGTGTTCTTAATAATACGGATATGTCAAATCAATGTACACCCTTCCTATAATCTTTTCTTGATGATAATAGTGTAGTTCGTGAAAGAATTTGGAAGATTTGTAATCTTTTAAATATGGAAATAGAGTGCTTTTGTGAATCTGAATGCTATAGATAAGATAGAAAGAATTAGAGTAAGTTAAGATGAAAAACATATATGATTAAGCCTCTATTTATAGTATACAAATAGTTGCAATTATTCATGAAGAGATTCGATGATTAGATGTGAATCAAAAGTCGTGTTTCTTCTCTTTGCTGAATAGTTGCATCTATTCGTTTTTAGAAGTATGAAATAAAATTTCAGAAGTCTGTTTATAGTTAAATATATATACAGCAAGGAAATAGGCAAATTCGACATATATTCAGACGTCTGAATATTTCAGAACAGACGTCTGAATATTATGCTGAATCATTTTTTTTCAGAAGATAGACGTTTGAATTTGAAATTTCAAATGTCTCTTTGCCGTGTCTTGTGCATATCTTAAAGACCATTCATGTGTGTGTATCACCAAGGAAGATTTTAACAAATACTAATCCACATAGACTCTATTATAATCTTCAACTAAGCCTTTGAAATTTTTCTGTTGTAGAGTTTCTTCCTGCAAAAACAAAGTTAATCGATACTAATATATATGTATAGTTGTCATAATCAAAACGCTATAAAGCAAGATCCAATAGTATCTGGGTTATTGTGGATAGACTGACCAAGTCCGCTCATTTTATTCCGGTCAAGTCTACTCGTTCTACTTCTAGCTTATCTGAGATCTACATGAGAGATATTGTTCGTCTCCGCGGTGTTCCTCTAAGTATTGTTTGTGATCGTGACCCTATCTTTACCAGTCAGTTTTGGAAAGCTTTTCAGGAATCTTTGGGTACTCGTCTGAATCTGAGCACTGCTTACCATCCACAGACCGACAGTCAAACGGAAAGAGTGAATCAGATTCTCGAGGATCTTCTTCGTGCTTGTGTGCTTGAATATGGAGGATCTTGGGAAGATCATCTCCATCTTGCCGAATTCACCTACAATAATAGCTATCAGGTACAATCTTATCTTCTGTTTTTCAGTCTATTCTTAATCTTTTTATCTATCTCATTCCATCTTTGCATTCAGGCCATTCTCAAAATGTCTCCGTTTGCTGCTTTATACGGACGACCTTGTAGTTCCCCATCTTACTGGATTGAATCCGGTAATCGTCTGGTTCTTGGTCCTGATGTGATTTTGGAAGCTTCTGAGAGAATTGAGGAGATGAAGAAGCGGTTGAGAGCTGCTCAGGATAGGCAGAAGAAGTATGTTGATAGGCGTAGGCGGAATTTGGAATTTGCTGTTGGTGATCAGGTGTTCCTTAAGGTTTCTCCCTTAAGGAATGTCATTCACTTTGGTTGTAGATGGAAGCTTTCTCCCAGGTTTATTGGTCCTTTCCGCATTGTGGAAAGAGTTGGTTCTTTGGCCTATCGTCTGGATTTGGCCGAGAAGCTTTCTGGAGTGCATAACGTATTCCATGTCTCGCATCTTTGCCGGCATCTTCATGATCCATCTCTTATTGTCTAGCCTTCTGCTCTTGATAGTTTGGATATTGAGCCTAATATGACTGTTGAGAGGAAGCCACTTCGTATTGTCGACAGAGGTACGAAGCAGCTTAAAAGGAAATCTGTTAACATAGTCAAAGTACAGTGGAGTACTAACGATCGAGATTGTACCTGGGAAACGGAGGAGAGCATTCGTGCTTTGAATACAGAATTGTTTGTTTCAGGTACTATTTTTTTTGCTATCTTGTTTCTCTTTATTTTCCTTGCCCGTTCTTTTCGAGGACGAAAAGATTTGAGTGGGGGAGAGTGCAGCAACCCTAGATTTTTGAATATAATTTTAAATTTGATTTTATTTTATTTTGAAATTATTTTAATTTTTTTTTATTGTAATATTTCATTTATAAATATTTTTAGAGTGATAATAAAAAATTTCCAGAATTTATTGCATTTATTTTCTATTTTTAAAGCCCAGTTTCCATTTTTCTGCTATTTTCTTCATTTAATTATATTTAATTAAAATTTATTTATTTATTTTTATGCATGCATTTTATTTTTGTGTTTTTATATTTATTTATAAGTATTTTTCAGGTACATAAAATTTTTCCAAAATTTATTGCATTTATTTTCAAATTTTTAAGCCTAGTTTCCCATTTTTGCAATTTTTCCTTATTTAATTATATTTAATTAATATTTATTTACTTATTTTTTTTTATTTACTATATTTTCGTGTTTTTATCTGTATTTATACATATTTTAAATGTATTTAAAAATTTCGAAAAGAAATTATAGAAATATTAAGAGTTTGTGACATTTGTTATTTCTAGTCTTTTTGTATTCTTGCCTTTTCATTATCAACCAACATCTTTTCATTTTTACTGCCATAACTCCCATGCTTCATCTGACCTCTCCATTCATTTCTCATGTGAAAATTTTCTTCTCAAACCTAAAAAAATATTCGGCCATCCTCCTTGAGAAAATTTTGGTAAAAAGTTCTTCTTTCTTTTCACTTTTTATTGTTTTTGTTGTGATTTTGCACTTGCCTTCATCCTACTTATGTTCGGCCTGCTATCTCCATCACCTTGGCCTCCTCCACCACCACCTATTCCAGTCACCATACCCTCCACTCCTCTGATCATCCCATGGACGAAGGTCCCTATGAGGTAGATCCACCTACAAATGCACAAACTCCACTTGAAACTCCATAGCCGATCACTACTTGTTGCCACCACTCCACCATCATGCTTGGCCGATACAAATACCACCTACTCCAGCCACAAACCTGAGTTTCATACCATGCCACACCTGTAGTCGACCATCCAAGATCTGGCCGTGCCCAATCCATGCTTGGCCGAAGACATCCATGCCTTGAAACCACTTGTATTTGCCTTGTTTTGTGAATTCAAGCACATATGTCTTCATCTCCTTTGTAATTGCTTTGGCCGACCCCAACATGACCATAACCTGATCCAACCTAATCCAAAACCATCTCTTTGATGTGCCTTTCCAGCCCATAGCTGAAGCACAAGTGGTTGAATGCAAGTGAAATTACTTTGGCATTGTGTTGTGCATTCATTTATAACATTGTTTAATTATATGTTGGTTTGAAACTTATGTTGTTTATATTGTTTTGTTTGAATGTGTTCAAGGAAATTAGCTTTGTCTCTCTCACACTCAAATCATTGTCGTGCTTTCGTGCCTCTGAAGATCTTTGTTTGTGTACTTGGGTTGTTGTCTTCAGCTTATACCAGTGAGTTATTCTCACCAGACAGTTTTATACTTATATGACTAGTAAACCGATCACATTTGAATCTGTAAAATGCATCACCATGTTACACCTGCTATGTTATGATCTTATGATGTTCACCCATGCTTAAACACCTGTTATATCATTTGTTACTGTTATATAATGCTATTCTGTTATTTATATCAGTTTATCACACTGCAAGTTCCCTTTAGATTAGAACCACTATGGGTTGAAATGATACATACCCGAACGGACTTTAGAATAGGGGGAAATCGTTATGGGCTGAAATGATAGGCCTGAACGATTTTCAATTATTTCATTTTACTTGGGACTGTGGGTTTTAAATGATAAAACGCGGGGTTTCTTTGTAAATTACGGATTGAAATGATATATTATCCGTATTCACTTTACCTAGGCTAGAAAATAATATACAGACCCGTGGTTAAAATATATTTTTCTAAAAATTTTAAAATATGTTTGAAATGTAAATATATAATATTTTGATTTAAAACTTAATTAAAAATGATTTGTAAAGTATTGTTGAATTTCTAAGAATTTATAAGCAAAATAAATAAATGGTAAAGTTAGGAATTTGAAATATAAGTTTTTTTAGAAATTTTGATTTGATTATAAATGGAATTGAAATTAATTAGGAAAATATGATAAATAGATATAAAATTTGATTTAAAATGAATTTAAATGATTTTTATAAAGTATTAATGATTTTTGAATAAGTTAAAAAGTTAAATAAATGAATATTTAAGTTGAAATTTGAAATGTAACTTAAATTGAAAATTTGTGAATTTCGTTTAAAAATGAATTTTAAGTTAAATAAATAAGATGAAAAATAAGTTATATTTGGAAATTTAAACTTAAGTGTTAAGTTAAAATTTTAATTTAATGAATTGAAATTGAATGTTTGAATTTAATATGTGAATTATTATTAAATTTTGATTTTTGAATGAATATTAACTTTATAAAATCATGAATAAGGGTATTTTAAATGATTGTGTTAAAAGTGAAAACATATGATTTTGTAAGTTTAAAATGATTTAAATAAACATTTAATTGTTTGTGAAACTATATTGAATATTTGAAATTTAATTAACAGCATTTTTGAAATGCTATTATTTTCTAATGTAAAGGATATTACAGCATTTGTAAATGCTATAGTTGATAGAAATGAACTAAATGGCTAAATTTAATTAAGGGCTATTATAGCACTTTGTAAGTGTTATAATTATTGAATTTAACTAAGTTTTATTTGAACTTAAGTAACTCTATTATAGCATTTTTAAATGCTGTCTTTTGTTAAATTGAACTGTTTTGAAAGTAACATTCCGTAGCATTTTCCAAATGCTGCGAAAGGTGACTTTTCACTGTTTTGATAAATTTAAGTGAATAAATGAACTTTGAAAGATTAAAATTTTGGAAATTTAATAATTTAATTATTAAATGTAATAACTTCATTTTAATGATTTAAATGAAGTATTTCGATTTGAAATATAAACTATTTTGAAATGTGAATTGAAATGGTATTTTAAATTTGAATAAAATGAATGTGGTTTTGAAATGATATGATAAGTTGATATTTTGAAATGGATTTGAAATGATATTGAATTGTTAAATGATATTTGATTTTCGGAATATAAACACCATTTTTAAATTATAACCACGGGTTATAATAATGATTGGTTGTTAAAGAGACCGGGATCAGATATGGGCATACTCTCTGTCGATACCGAAAACCACTTTAACAACTGTGTACGCGGTGGAGATTCTAGAATGAAGTAGGATGGTGGCGACGTTCCTGGGGTACATTACATGGACCCGACTCCCGTGGGTTGGCTTAAGGTGACTAAAACTGGAGGGATCTTGGACCAAAAGAGGTAGCACCTTTGGCCGGACACATTTCTTCGATACCATTCTATTATTGTTGTGATTGATTGGGTGCACCCCTTGATTTTGGAGTGTTGTTCGGGTGGGCATAGTGGCTGCTACGTTACCGCCAGCCCGTGTGCGTAATTGGTATATCTACCATGTCATTGCCTTGTGTGCCGTGTCACCTACCATACCGAGCCTTTACTACGAGTTTGTTTTCTTCCGTAGCCCGTGTGGTATCCTCTGATAGTCTCCCGATCTGGAGATATCATGATATTGGATGGACTACTGGGATTATTATGTGTGAAGGGTGATATGGGTAAGCCCGAAACGCTATTTTAAAGTAAGTTTATTTTACTGTAGACATTATTATAATAGCACAATATTACTACATAGTAAATAGTTTAACGGATCCTTAGAGGATGAGCAGTCCCAGGCATCCTTTAAGTTACTTGTACCTTATTACAGTTCACTTGAGTTGGTTTACATTATATAAGTATATATTGTCTTGATTTGAGTGTTTTGTGTTTTTGCTTTACGCTCGGGTCAACCTGAGTATTCACGGCTTTGGATTCTCTTTCTGGAGCTGGTCTTCGCTGGAGATTCTACTTATCTACTTATATATATGTTCCTGTTTCAGTTGTTCTAGTTTATCTCATGTATTAGTGAACTTCTATGTATTTGGGATTTCTATTATGTTGTTTCGGACTGTTATTATGTATTTGTTTTGAGACTTTGTTACAGTAGCTTCATGAACTATTATGTTATTTTATATTCCGCTGCGAGTTATTCTGATTGTTCTATGTCTGTGATTTTGTGTGTTTGATTTCATTTGCTCCAAATTTATTTACAATATGTTATTTTGCATCATTCAAGTCCGACATGTGTGGACTATTTTCGATTTGAATGGTACGAAATGGCGGGTTGTCACAATACCCACAAATACTTTGGCTCGCCTTATTTTAAACAATTTCGAAAATTGCTTCTACCATATATATGTGCGTGCGCACACATGTGTGTGTATGTGTGTGGCGTGTGCATATGTGTATATATATGTGTGCGTGTGTATGAGTTATGATCCTTAGTCCCCTTTATTTAGCACCGTCATGTAGGCTTCTATTTTCAACCACATGTTCTTATCTAAATAATAATACTATGATGTGAGAAGAGAGAGAATGCATTATTATTTAAATAGAAACGTATGGCTGAAAATAATGGGCTACATGATGGTGCTAAATAAAGGGGCTGCGGATCCTCTACATACACACCTGTGTAGTTAATGTCCCGCTATTACTCCGCTATGACTCTGCTATATCTCAAAGCGGATTTCCACCATTACGATTTTTCCATATAACCTTAGATATAGCCTTTACACTTTAAGCCCCGCAATTTCGCTATATCTTGGTATCCCCGCGACATTCCACTATTTCAGCTATATCTTCTTCAAAAGAAATGAATTTAAAAATGACATTTATACATTATAAAATTATGAAATTAATTTATTTAATTGAATTTTTAATACATTTTCAGAGATGAAAATGCTCTAATCTTCTACTAAATTCAATTATGTTATATCACAGTTTTACGTTTATTTACAGTATACTTGCACATGGTTTTATTTAAAATTAATTCAATTGAATGTTAATTTTTCATTTAATTACTATTTATATATTTGTAAAAACATTAAGTACGAGTTTTATATGTTATTTTAGAGTCGTCCGTTATATCCCGCTATATCCTCGTTGTATCCCTTCTATGACTTTTTGCACCTCCATCACGTTGAATCTACCAAGCGCTTTAAGTGCACACATACACACACGTACAGACACAAACGTATATAATTTATTATATCTAATATTGTATTGACCCAAAAAAATGTAAATAACATATGCAAGTATATATTTTATTAATTAATTTTAGCCCCTTTATAACAATTAAAAATAACAATAAATTAATTAATATAACCATTATATTAATTTCTCGATAATAATAATTTATAACTTTTTTGAATTGTTGCATTAATTATTTTCAGTCAAAAGCTAAGATTTCCGGTTGTGCGACTCTTAGGTGAGAAGTCAATTACCGGTAATATTTGAATAATTTAAATTGCTTATACGGACTTTGCTTACGTATAGTAGTAGGAATGATTTCGATTGCTTACAGATTATCTTGGTAAAATTCAATTTATTATCTTTTAAATGATACCTTTAAACAACCCTATATTATATTTTTCGTCGTTACCGTTAGGGTATCTCAAATTGTGTGTGAATAATGGACGCATATTGAAAAGAAGAATAGTTCCACATCATGAAAAAGTAAGGAAGACGATGTTGTATATATATGACTTCAGTTGTATGTAACAACAATGAATTCCTTTTGTTAAAAGGTGTGCCGAACTCATATATTTCCCGTCAATATCCATAGTTAATTTTGTTGCTAAGTCCAAAACAAAAGTCAAAATCATAAAAATAAATATATTTTTCTACATTAGCATCAATACATCAAACTGTATATTTTCTCTACTTCGTACACGTCAAACTCTATTTCAATTTTTTCCAATCTTTGGTTCATATGTACTACAGATTTAACACTTAAAAAGAAATATTAACCCGCAAAACTATATATACGCTACAGACAGAGATAAAGCTTGGAACATTTTGTTACTTTATAACTTGCAACTCTCTGTGTTTAACCATGTAGATTCCACAATAAAACACAGGTTACACAGTTAGAAATGGCACAGACTCTTTCGTTGATATTCAAGTGTACTTGGAAGCAATGCTCCTGGATATTCTAGTCTACTATATACAAAGATCATGAATTGCGTTGGCATTTTGGTCAAAAAAATAAGTGGCATGTTTTATTTCAGTATTTTCTTAATATTTGATATTCAATATATACGTGTGTGTGTAATTAATGATTTTAGGTTCAGACCATGAGGCAATGATGATGACAAAATGTTCAAACATATCTTCTGTTTCTTTAGTTCAGTAGTCTCCTACCTTGTAATTACCGCCTTCCTGTATGCATTTATTTTCGATCATTTTCTTTGATTTCGCTTTAAAAGAGTCTAAATTTATTATAAGTGGGTTGTAGGGATAAAGTTAGCAATTGGGTACTTGTGTTTAGGGATCCATAGAGAATCGAAGTCAGCTTAATTTATCATGCATTGACAATTTCATATGGAGAGTGGATCGAAATATTAGATCCAGATCCAGATCCCAGCTGAAGCTATTTTAATGAGCTTGGATCATTCATTGGTCAGATCATATTTATTTTTCTGGTTGAGTTATAATAGTAACTATAGTTGGGATCATGCCATATTTATATTATATTTAATAATGATAATATATGAAACTATAGTCGTGATGGATATAGGTGGGAGTCCATGGGGCGATGGATGAATTCGTGGCCACATGCATTGATGGAATATGTGAACTTGTCTTGTGTATTCTACTTAGATGAGATCTCCTCTGCCTGGAATAATACAAAAAACGCTAAACTTGCCAAGATGCTCTTTTCTAAGAGTTTAGAAAGAAAAGAAAAAAAAAACATTCACAATGGTGAAATAAAATATACATCATGTCTCTCTTCATATCCACCATCTATCTTATTAGTCGAACCACACAATGTTAAAAGAATCCACCGTCCCATTGTATAACTTCGAAAGAAGAAAAAATTATTGCTGTAATTTCAGTTAAATGCATAGTGTTATAGATACAACAGTTTTGGTCAACGGAACACACAAGCCAAAGGCTTTCCACCTACAATGTCAGTCTAATAATGTCTCCTCCTCGAATTTATCTATGCTATTATAACTGCTTAATTTCATTTTGAGCAAACTCTATATATATTTTGTGTACGTCAAAAAATAAATAGTCGCAAGATTCATTTCCTGCTTCACATAACACACATTTCAGCGAATCATCGATGCCCATTTAACTGGCTGCCCCTATTAGGTAATCACTGTAGATATGCCTTGTCTGTTGTAAAAGGCATTTTAATGGGAATCTACTCTTCTCCGAGAGCAGTGCTAATATAATAATAATAAAAAAAAATTTATTATTATTATTATTATTATTATTATTATTATTATTATTTTTAGGTAAAATAAGGTATATATTAAGGTGCATTTAGCACTGCTGCTCCTCCAAAACTAAATAACCTTCTAGAGTAAATTTTGTTGGTTTCTATTGTTCTCATGTTGTTTTAGTTATGATGTAAAATCCCTACACGCTACCGTCCTTGTCCGTATATCAGCCTTCCGCCTGTAGTAAGGAATGCATTCAATGTCATTGTACTTGAATTGTTGTTTGTAAATTACTGCATTTCCATTGGTCATATTTAATAATCCATCACAAACATTGCCCACAGAAGCAAAAAAATTATCTCATCCCACCCTCTCTGTCATACTTTTCCCCATTAACCGGGGTCAAACCAAAACCTAGTGCTCTTACCATTAGCTATATGTATTTTTATTAAACGACCATCTCTTCTTTTCTACCACCACTCTTCCGGTGGTTAAACGCATTGTCGATCCATGAGTTCACAAACTCGAATTCTGCGTAACGCATGATTTGAATAACTGAACATATATTGACTTGTAAAATACTATATACTGTCTAAGACTTCTAGTACGAGTATGTACTACCACCTAAGTACCCAATTAAAAAGTAAAAATATGGGACACATGCCTAGAATCAAACTTAATACACAAAGCATCATCCTCTAAAAATAAATATAAATTAATACTACAATTTTGTTCCCTGCAATATCCCTCTCCTCCATTGCAGAAATATTTATTTTTCATGTGTGGATGTTATTCTCACATTCATAATTAAGACATCATTAATTATCAATCATTAAAACGCAATAACTTGTATAAACGATGGATCGACAAACCGTTTTTACCATTAAATTATAAATTTTATTATCTTTCTAATAAGTGGCATTGTGCACATGTAAAATTAACGGCAGGACAAGCTATTCGTGGATCCAACTATATGGTATTATCGGCGATTTGTATTTTTAACTGTTTTAAATTATAGGATTTGATACAATTATTGAATACAAATGGTTAAAAATATAATTTAATGGATTATTAGTATTGTTGTATCAGGAAATTAAATTGTTTAAATTTATGTTGCAATCATTTAAATTTATACAATTTTGGATTTAATGTGAATGAAAATGGCAGCGAAAATTGATTCAAATTTTATATGAATATGATGAAGATCGTTTACTTTCAAAATTTGATTTAAATACTAGTAATTAGAATTTGGAAATTTTATATATTAATTGACCAGTAAAATTAGCCATTTTGTCCACTGTCTTCGATTTGAACGAAACATGTTTCATCGGATTCATAATAGTGAATTATTGTGGGATTTTAAGTTTCATAGCGATCAGACTTGTCGTTTGGCTGTGCGAGCTTGAACACATAGAAATTAATTTAAGGAATTCGATTTAATTAATTGATTTTGAAAAGATATCTTCTGCATACGATCGAATTAAGCCTTGGAACTAGTTTCATTTTGTTTGGAACGAGGTAAACCATTATAAATGTCAGGGGACACACCTCAATTGAAGTTCGGATGGTTTTCGACCTAACTACGTAAATACGGCACATTTATCGAGATTAATTATCATTTTTATTCCTAAAAGGGTTACTAAAACGGAGCCGCCTTTCCTCTTCGTTCAAAACCAATGGCCATAATTTCACTCGTCGATCGGAGCGAAGTCAACAAAAACGTTCAACATGAAAGATGCCGCTCTCTCCACCACGGCCTCATCCATACCACTCGTTTGTCAATTGGAGCATCAACGAGGCTCAGATCTGGGTTTTAGCAGAGATCCTTTCGCGATGATTCAAAGGTGATTGACGGCACGGCAGTCGATGGGGCCATCGGCGGTAGGTCGAGCTTGGTCGGGGTATTCAATGATGTGGGTGCGCCATGGTCCGGTTGTCCATAGGCAGAGGCGGCGTTCGATTTTTGGTCAGTGGAGATGGGTTCGATCGTGTTTTTTTTTTGGGTGGGGGGTGGAATACGTGTTTGATTTGTGTTTTTTAATTATTATTATATATTTGAACTCAAATGTTTTAACGCGTATAACTTTCTCATACGAGGTCGCATTGATGCGCGGTTTTCTCCATTGCGTTTGTATTGGAATTATAGACATTTTGGTACTAGTTTGCTGCATTCTGAGGCTGCTCAATGTTGGGGCATAAATTGGATTTTTAATCGATTGAAAATCAAAGGTGAGTGTTTATACGCTCACAATTGACTGAAATATTTTTATGTTAGTTAAATTTATACCGTAAAGTGATTGAATATTTGTTGATTGTTGTTTGACAAGTTTAATTGAAATTTAAATTGACATCTGAACTAATATAAAATTTTCAATTTAACAGTTAATTGAATTAGAATTTAGCTGCTAGTAAAATTCCCGATTTATCGATAATTGGTTGATTATGGTAACTATTGATGTTTGGATGATAGGTTGTGATGGATGTTATTGGTTGATATTAGGATGTTTATTTATTTGATATATCATGTCATCATCCTGTATATTATATACAGTATATAAAAATGTAAATTGAGTTATTTCGAATATTAAGAAATATGTTGAAATGATATCTATAACTATGACATTTATTTTGGATTGAAATGATATATATCCATCCTTGGATTTAAATTGAAATAGTTGATTCACTTAGCCATAGGATAGAAAATTATATACGAACACCGGATTGGTTAAATTAAAATTTTTTAAATTTTGTTTTGAAATTATTTAAATGATTTGGTTTGAGTAATAAATGTCGAATTTATGGAAATCTAATAATGTTTGAATTGGAACTTGGAATGTTTAAATTTAAATTTGAAACAAGAATTTTTAATTAATCGAAGTTGAGATTTTTATGTTATAATCGGAATATGATGTGAATTTCAGAAATTGATTTGTTTTAAAAGATTGAACTTTTATTCGAATTTTGAATATTGCTAAGTAAAAGTGATATAAAACGATATTTCGAAATTTAACTCAGAATTGAATTTTATTCGAAGATTTGGTTTTTAAATTGGATATTGAAGGAAAATTTAATTTAAGTGTTTGAATCGATATTTTGAAAATCGAACTCGGAATTGATATAAATCAAAAGGGTTTAAATTGGGAATTTGAGATAAAATTAATTTGGAACTGGAATTTAAATTGATTTGGAATTGGAGATGAAATAAATTTGGAATTGGAATTAAATTAATTTAGAATTGGAATGAAATAAATTTGGAATCGATGTAAAATTCGACTTGAAATCGGAATTGAATCGATTAAATCGAAATGGAAATTGGAACTGATTTGAAGTGGAAAATTTGGAAAGTGAACCGGTTTGACTTCGAAACTATTTTTAACGAATTATTTTTTAACAAACGGTTTAAAGTCTATATTCTTTAAATTATTCAAATTGTTTTGATTTTTCAAACTATTTTACTATATAAACCATTTTTATTACTCAAACTATTTTCTATTAAATCATTTTAATTTTAATTTTAAAACTATTTAAGCTATTTTCTAAAAATTCAAATTTGTCAAAGGGTGGAAAGCTTATATTTAAATCTTGGATTTAAATGCGAATTGGGTTAAAGTGAATTGTAACCAAAATTGTAATTGAATCAAGTTTTGAATTGAAATCGATATATCGAATTGAATTAAATTTTTAAAGTAAAATATGTTTTTTGAAGCGAATATGGTAATTTCAAAATGAATTTAGTTTTGAAGCGAATATGATATTTTGATATCAAGTATGAACAGTTTTCGAAATGTAAAAAGAACCAACCAGTTACGTTTGGTTGTTAAAATGACCGGGGCCTCTTATTAGCATACTCTCTGTCAATATTGGAACCACTTTAACAACTGTGTACGCAGTGGATGATATCCAAAATGTAGTGATTGAATCGGTGACGTTTACTGGAATGAAGTAAGAGAACGATGATAGATAGCTTTGACACTCGTGTCATAATTAAAATGACTAAAATAGGAGCCTACTTCTGACCAATGAGGTTAGCTACCTCTAGCAACGTTGATCCCTTGTATTACTGTTGTGATTTCGTATTCGATGGGTGCACCATTTATGTCTGGATTGACTGTTGCAGTCGGCCACGAATAGGTTACGATCAGCTAGAAAGGGTAAACTGGTAGAATCCTACCTTGAATATTGCCTCATGTGCCTTATCATATTTATCCCTATATGAGCCCATTATGATTTTTGTTTAGAACTGTACGAATGTGTTAAGGTAGATTAATGTAAAGCCTTAACGCTATTTGGTATTTTTTTTACAGACAGAAATTATCTATTATAGCGTATACTATTATATATACATAGTTTGACGGATCCTTAGGAGATGGAAAATCCATAACATCTCTTAAGTTATTGCATTTATTTTTCGTGATATTGATTTAACTTGCATAAGGGTATTTTAGTCATGACTTGATTGTTTTGTCTTTTCATTATGCTTGGGTTAGTCCTGAGTTTTTTTTCAACACATTAAAGATTATTCTCTAGAGGATGAAGGCGAAGATTTGGTATATTATTATTATACCCTACATCATGCCATTCTGTTGTATTGATTATTTATCCCTGATGTGTGTGTGTGTGTGTATAACTCTGATAAATGTGTATAGATTGTAATCAAATGTATGATATAAATAGCTTCATGAACTTTTATTTGATTATTATATTTTATCGTTTTCGCTGTGTGATTCTGTATTTATTTTCTTGTTCTTTTCTTATTTTTCTTATTTAACCCCATTGATTATCTACATTTCGGATTATTTAAGTTGGACATGTGTGGATTATTGTCGATTTAAACCTTATGAAATGTGAGTCGTCATTATTATATATTATGATTGCAGAGAATTTAACAACTATATGCAATAATTGCAGAAATGTCTGCAAATATATGCAATAGTTGCAGACAATTCAGCATCTATTTGCAATAATTGCAGAATTGTCTGAAATTATACATAATAGTTGTAATTATATGCAATAGTTGCAGACAATTCAGCAACTATATGCAACAATTGCAGAATTGTATGCAATTATATGCAATAGTTGTAGAAATATCTACAATTATATAGTATAGTTGCACATTTGAAGAAAAATCGGTGATGTTCAAAATTTGTAAAATTCTCTGCTAATATATGGAATAATTGCACTCTTACTACAAATTTGATTTTTTTTTTTTTGGCATCAGTAGTGGATCTCATTTTAAAAATCATAATTTTTTCGATTGTCTGGTGAAAACGGTATGTTGATCCGATGTTTCTACAAAAAGTTATATGGGTTTGGAATGTAAAAAAACGTATGATAAAAACGTAAAGGGTATTTGGGTCCTTTTACGCATGTGAATTTGAAAACAGAGACTGGAAATGTAAGTTTAGTTTGGAAAGGATGTTTTCTCTATTTTGAAACTTATCAGGGATGTGAGCTAAACTGACCCTTAAAAAAATCATCTTCTTTCTTTGAATATCTTTCGTGTACTTAAAACATTATTATTTCCCCATTGTCCCAAAAATACACTTTATGTTCCTCTTTCTCATCTACTCAACCACAAGCCATTTGCAATAAGGATCTCTCATTCTATTTTCAGTGTAAAATTGTTTCTAGATCTTTTAAATTTCTAAGTCCAACACCACATTCTTTCTTTGGCCGACATGGCAAATCATATTTCACCATATGCAAACCTCCTTTTCAAAATGAAATTGGCATAAATATAATTAACTATATCCGTATACGAGGTTAGAAAGTTTGTTGCAAAAACATACCCTTGAATGTGTTACGCTATGGAGTTTTTCTAGCAAAAGACAACAACTTAGAACTTCAACCATACAGTTTGCCTCTAATATTTTTGATCATTTCTCCACATTCTTTATTTGTTACAAGAATGGATAAGAGGGTTACACAAACATAATTATCTGGAAATACTCCTTTAAAGACTCCTAAAGTTTGTAAACATATCTTCCTTGCATTTATATTATCTGTTAAAAGTAACATGTATCTTCATTTCATCAACCTTTAATTACTACTATCTCCAGATTTTTAAAATTATCTTTCATTCCCTTAACCACCTATATATTAAATTTAACATAAGGAAATTTTTGACATACATTTTTATGATTAAAAAATTAGTATTAGGTCCATTCTAATTTTCTTTTATAAATTATTGTAGGATCAAATTAACCCTAGAGTGAGATGAATAGGTTTAAAATAAATTCACAAAATAATCAAAATTACGGTACATATAATAGCTGAGTAAATGAAGAAATTATAAGCAACATACAATTTTACCCAGCTTCAGAAATATTTGCTTACTGTTACACCAAAAATCTACCTTCCGACTAAGTCGAAATCTTTAAACAAAGACATAAGAAAAGAAGCACAACCCAAACCTTTAGATAGCACAACCTAAACCTTTAGATGGAGTCGAAGGATTTAGTCATCAGAGTTTAACATTGCCAAACCTTTCGAGGGAGTCGAAAGATTCCATCTCTCAGTATCCAAGGACTCTACCTTTCGAAGAGGATGAAGAAGTCAAAGCAAGTGTTAGCAACCCCATGGTGACCTTTCCAAAAGGATAACAAGCCTTTCAAATTGGTTAAAGTTTATCCATGATACCTTTCGATAATGTCGAAAGGTTTTATGAATAAAGCAACACTCGTAAGTCAGCAAAGAATGAAAAACAACCTTTCGACGACATTGAAGGGAAGCACACCTCTCGACAACAATAAAGTGAAGAGCAACGTTCTGACAAGATCGAAGGGTTCACAACAATAAAGTGAAGAACACCCTTCTGACTAGGTGGAAGGGTTCACAAAATCAAGTGAAAAGCAACTTTTTACAAGGTCGAAGGGTTCACAACAGTATATAAGATGAAAATCCTCTGACAAAGTCGAAAGGTTCATGAAGTCGTAAAGAAAAGTAGAACTTTCGACAATGTTGAAAGCTCCTTAATGGCATATGAAGGGCAAAACTTTGACAAAGTCGAAAGGTTCACAGCTGCATATAAAAGGGAGACCTTCCGACCCGGTCAAGAGCATGGAGTCAGAAAGGGGTCCGTGTCTATAAATAAGATCCAAGGAGTCATGTTTTGGGGATCCTTTTCCTCTCATTCTAAGTTTGTACTCTTCTTAAACAAAGCATTGTAACCCTAATTGGGTGTCGATTTGGGAATTTAATATAATAAAGATTTTCTTGCATATAACGGGAAGTCTTGAGCTATGTTGATATCTTTACTGTTTGATAAACTTTTGTATGCTTAATTCATGTTCTCAGGGTTTAAACTCATCGAAGGGTTCTTTCCGATGAGGTCAACAACTCAACTGGCTTAACATTCATTGTAACCTTTCGAAACCAATCACCTTAGTGGTTAGCCTTACGATAAGGTTGAAACCTAATTCATATAAGTGATCTAACCTTTCGACAAGATTGAAATTTACTTTATATCCCCCCAAATATATCATTCCCTGCATGAACCCAAGGAAGGCTATCACTTTAACCTTTAAACAAGATTGGAACCAATCTTTAAAGGATTAACTCGGGGAATTTCAACATAACCATAAAGAAAACTTCTATTTGAGACCTCATAATAGTTCAGCTGAGATGAAGGTTACTTAATTCAAGGACTAAACCTTTCGATGACATTGAATGGTATGATTTAAGAATCCTACATAAGTAAGATAAAGTTGAAAGGCAATTCCTATTAGAATTTCACTTGCTACTCTTGAAAAGGATAATCATCTTCCTTAGCATTACTTTGAGGTATTGATAAAAATCTTATTAACATTTCTAGCGCTGGAAGGAGGACATGAACCTCCACCCAGGTTGACCACCTAACACTACTATTCTCTAACACCCATTGGATCAATCCTACATCAAGTCTATTCACTTTGGTTCCATCATGGCCAAAAGATTTAAAAGACCTGAACAAATTTCTTCTGAACCACATTTGGCAAGAATCTCCTAAATAAACATCAAAATCTCCAATCAAGAAGAAGAACAAAGACTAAGGCTCGAAGTCTTAAGAATTATAAACAAGAAGAAAGGAAAATCTTATGACCTTGAAAAATGAAGTTTATACCTCTTTCATGTAGGTCCTACCCCAGTCTTTGCAATTAGAAAGAGAACAAATGGAAGTGACGATATCTTTAATCAAATGAGAAGAATAATTCAACATTATTCCAAGGGCACAATCTTTGAGAGATAAATAATGAATGATTATAACGCTTTTGCACACAAATGGCAAACAACTGCAACAAGAGCACTTCCAACCCAAGAAATTCAAAGGGTAGAAAAATAAAGATAATTGGAGAAAATGTAACGATAAGGCCGAAAAATAATAAGTCAAAGTACCACTTTCAAGTGCCAAGTTTCAAGCCTAGACTTCCATAAGAATGTAATTTAATAACATCAACGAAAAATGTCTACTTGCTTATAAAGGATGAACTTAACTATTGGCCATTACAAAAGAAAAAACCAAAACATGAAAGGAACTTGGGAGGATCCTTTTGCAACTATCATATGATGGATGGTCATGAAACCAACCATTGCAAGGCCCTGGAGGGGATGATCATCAATTTCTTTAGGCAAAGAAAGATCGGTGAATTTGTGAAAAGGACTTGAAAATAAAAGATTAATATAGATCAACTTTCTGTAAAGAGAAAGTCTACATGGGTGGGAGTGAAATGCTTCTCATATTTGGATACTACCAAAGATGTTAGTCTACCTAAGATGGTGGAAAAACCTCTGCCCGCGCTGAGATGGCCAAGGCAGAGCACCTTTTGAAGGGAGGACGGAGTAAACCTTTATCCATGCCATAAGATGGCCAGGTTAAAGCACCGAACAAGCCCTTATCCATGCCACATTATGGTCGGGTTAAGGCACTTCTCGAGGAAGGACGAGGTTAGCCTCTATCCACGCCATAAGATAGCCTGGTAGAGCACCGAATAAGCTCCTATCCACACAGCAAAAGGGCCAAGGCAGGGTGCCTCTTGGAAGGAGGTCGGGTAAGCCCTTGGTTCCAATCTCTAAGATGAGCTAACCAAGAGCACCGAACAATAATGCACTAAGATGTACAAGCCCAAGTGAGGTTCATTTAACAATAGACTAAGACTTACAGGCCTAAGAAAAGGCCCAATCAAAAAAGGACTAAGATGTTCGAGCCTAAGTGAGGCTTATTCAATACTGGATTAAGATGTGCAGGCCCAAGAAGAGTCCCAATAAATAAAGGACTAAGATGTCCAAGCCCGAGACGAGGCTTATCAAATCATGAACTAAGATGTTCAAGCTCGAGAAAAAGCATATCCTATCATGGACTAAAACGTCCTAGCTCAAGAGGCAGTCAATCAAATTATTTCTATTCAAACGCTGGAGGGTACATACATGTCAAAGAAGACAAAGGAAAAGGAGTAGAAAGGAACTCCACTTTCTATTACCTGAATCGGTGTCTCGGGATTTTCATTTCTAAACATCAATTTTCAAAATATGAACCTGGGTTTCATGTCTTTCATATAAAGATGTCATCATCTAACAATCGAATCTGGGTTTCAGGTCATTATCAATCACTAACTTACTATACCCAAATCTGAGTATCAAGACTGCTATTTATCTATACCCTTATCTGGGGACAAGATCTTTTGATTTCTATTCCTCTCAAAATGCCAGAATCTAGGCCAAAGAATATTGTCAAAAAGATACAGTTAAGAGCCTCCGAATGGAAACTTTAGGCTTTTGACTTTCCAAATCCCATAAATGCTAAGGAATATATGAGGAGGTTACTATTTCAAAATTTCAAACATAGACTCCTGATTCAGGTTTTTTATTACATAAAAGTTATATTTTGATATTCATATCCCTATGATAGGGTGAAATTTACTATCGACTAGTTTTGGGTATTCCAGATAAGTGGAAGAAATTAAGTCCTTAATCGTTACTTATCATGGTTAAAGATGAGATTTTAACATTTTTATAAATTAATTTGCAAACAATTATCAAGATGATTTGCTAATCTAAACAAATGACATACATCGACGAATATGACGATTTCAAGCTAACAATTAAAAATGTTGTTTACCACATGTTTCTCAGGAAAATCAGAAAGGCAAGGAATAACAAAAGATTCAGCAAGTACAAAAGTCGTTGAATGAGCGATTCAAAGGCATATCAAAAGTTACACTGTAGGAAAGGATAACGAATCAGGTGATATTTACCAAGTCTATGTGATTTACATAAATTAAGAAATTATTTACAAACAACAAAACCATATACAAGACAGATTTACATAGCTCAAACACATAAATTAATTACAAATCTTGAGCTGCTTTATTAAGAGTCTCCGCCGTCGAAGGATCTACAACATGTTGGATTGCAGCTCGGAGAGCTTCTTTTCTTTTCTCCTCATTCTGTTCTCATCATCAATTGCATCGATATTTGTCTTCAAGGCACGATTGAAGGGCATATTTGCTGCTCTAACTATCTTATTTTTCCTCTCTAACTCTGCAACTCGCTTATCAAGCAAATAATTAATATGCTCCGGCTTTTGGTTCTTGGCATCATATTTATTGATGGTCTAAGAATACTTCAATTTTTGTTGCTCATCAAAATATTTCACGATTTCGAATTTTACCCTCCGACACCAGTTCCCCACAACGTTATCGTCCAAACTCTGGAGGAGGGTTGAGCATGGTGGGAAATTTTCGAGCAGCAAGGAGTTTTGACCTAGTTGGCTTGGCAACTAAAGGAAATACTTATGGGACTGGAAGCTCAATCGTTGACGTCTTGTCTCCCAAAATGAATTCTAAAGAGGCACACTGCGCCTGGCTATCTTTTAACTTTATGTAACGTCCTGCCTTTTCGGACGTTTTAAATCCACGATAAACCACACACATCAGACTTAAACTGTACAGAAGGGCGAACTGTTATGGGGTAAATAAGAAAAGGCAGAGAAAGAAGAAAAAACAAAATAGAATCTTGCAGCGGAACGATAAAATATAATAATCAAATAAACAGTTCATGAAGCTGTTTTACAAAACGTTTGATTATACTTATATAATACATATCAGAGTTACACATACCAGAGAATAATAAACAACAATGCAGCGGAACAGTGAGAATATAGTGGAATACTATAATAACTAATAATAAGAAATCTTCATCTTCGTCCTCCAGAATATGGTCTTCAAATCCTGAAATGCTCAGGCTGACCCGAGCGAATTGAAAAGACAAAACACTCGAGTCAGAATTAAAAGATCTTATGTAAGTTAAATCAACAAAAATAAATATGAGTGAAACGGTGTCAGAGATGTTTACGGGATTTGACATCTCCTATTCAGCGTCTAACGTGAGTGCAGTAACTCAAGAGATGCTCGGGATTCACATCTCCTGAGGATCCGTTAAACTATTTATTATGTAGTAATATTTCGCTATTATAATAATGTCTATTAATAAAATAAACTTATTTTTTTCCATAGCATTAAGGGGTTACCCATATAGCCCTTAACACGTAATAGTCCCCGTAGTCCATCCAATATCATAGCCCATCCTGATCGGGAAGCCACCAGAGGAAACCACACGGGCTACGGGAGAAAACCAAACTCGTATAAGGCGTGATAGGGTAGGTGACACGGCATAACTAGGCAATGCCAGGGTAGATATATTAATTACGCTTCCGGGTCGGTGGTAACACGTAGCGCGCAGCTACCGCCCACCTCGAGCCAACCCCCAAATAAAAAAAATCAAAAGTGGCCCCCGAATCAATCCAAAAGTCAAAGAATAATATCGAAGGGATGTGTTCGATCAAAGGTGCTACCTCATTAACCCGTCAATCGCTCCTTTTTTAGCTACCTTATGCCAACTCACGGGAGTTGGGTCCACTTATTTACCTCAAAGGAAACGCCGCCGCCATCCTACTTCATTCTGGGATCTCCACCGCATACACGGTTGTTAAAGTGATTTTCGGAGTTGGCAGAGAGTATGAAAACTTCCGATCCCGGTCTCTTCAACAACCAATCGTTATTATGACACCGCGGCCTTTTCAAAATAGTTTATACCTTTAAAACCAGAATATAATATCCATTTCAAAACCATATAAATTCGATATCAAAAAAATTTATACTTTTAAAACCAGGAATAAATATTCATTTCAAAACCATATAAATTCGATATCATTTCCGTTTTAAAAACCCAAATCAATATGATATTTTTTATTTCAAACATATCCTTTTCAAAAAAAATCATAACGTTTAAAGTTATAATGTTTCTGAACCAAACACTTGAAATATAGCCTTTCAAAACATAAAACTTTGGATTTCATAAATTTGAAATATAACTACACCACTTAAATGGTTGAAATATAAATTATTTTATAAAATAAAATAGTTTCTTCACCTTCACAAATCAATTCCAATATAGATTTAAATCCCCAATAAACCATTTCAATTTCCATATATTTCAAAGCTTAAATATTCAATATTTCAAAACTAATTTTTTTAATTCCATATATATCAAATTCAATTACTACTATTTAGGTTTGAAATGTTTACTAAATAAATCAAATATCATTTTAGTAAAATCTTTAGACTTCAAATAGTTGGATATTCCTTTAATTTAGTTAACTTGATAATATTCATTTAAATCAATTTGATATTTATTTAAATCCTCTAAACAAAATCAAGTTATAAAATCATACCCTTTAAATCTTAATTTATTTACATTTCAAATCAAAACTTTTAAGGATAATTCTTTAATACTTTAATTCAAATCAAATTCACATTTATCTTCCAACCTTAATTTTATTTGAGTCATTATAAACTCTATATACAATAGAATTTAAATAGATACTTAACCATTTTATATAAAAGAAATCAAACTTTATGATTAAACTCATTTTTATTAATCAATTTTATACATAGCTTAAATTCAAGAATTTAGCTATATATATAAAATAATATTTATATATAATCAAAAATTAATATTTATTAAACCGTATATTTCTTTCCAAAACCATAGAAAATCATTTCAAAATAATTATATATATATATATATATATATATATATACCGCGGTGCCTGTATATAATTTTCCATTCTATGGTCATGTGATACGGATATTTATCATTTCAATCCGCAATTTAAAATAAAAATACGATTGTATATCATTCCAAACCGCAATCCCGAATCAAAATAAATGCATAACAACTTGCAAATTATGATGATAAAAATAAAACATCCATTCATCCATCATAAAATCATACATCCATCACAATCATCATACAACAATCAATCAATATCAATATATAACTGATAATATATAACAGGTAATTAACTGGCAGTTATATTCCATAATAAATTAAATAACGATTTAATTTCAATAAATGAAATTAACTGAGATGATGATTAAAAATATACGAAACAGACATAAATAAATGCATAATCACAACATAAATTAATTTACCAAACATAAGAAATTTTAGAAGTTATGAGTGGGTTAAAACACTCACCTTTTGAATTTAAATTCAATTTAAACCCAAAAATTGAACAGTCTCCAAATTCGTCCAAACCAGCATCAAGTGTCCGAAATTCCAATATGAACCTAGTGGAGAAAACCGCGCGTGAATTGGATATCGTAAGTGAGAGATATTCGAATTAAAACATTTGAAATCAAAAATTAAATAAATAAACAAAACAAAAGGCACGGCCAATACCAGAGCGCCAAGTTGTTCACCCTAAACATGCGAAACCCTGTACCTCTCGTTCAAGCACGATTCAACAACCGCCACCAAACGAAACCTAACCCCCAAAACGCCGCCACTCCGATCGACTTCGACTAGATCAGGATCCACCACCAAGTCCCTCACCCACGGCCGACCCTATAGACCCCACGCGCACGACCCCCGAGTTCCCCACCATCCTCCGCCGTCACCTCATATCGTGCCAAATTCTGGAAAATCCGGAGCACATGACGACGAACGAAGGCCAGATCTAGGGCCTGCTCGACGTTCTCTCCCAAACCCCACTTTCCGATCGCAATATCGAAGCGAATCCGCCGCTGGATCAAAACCCCAACCTATGGACGGCTGTGGTTAAACTTGAATTTCTGGATAAACGATACATCGAATCGAATCGCAGCTATGAGATGCATTCATCGAGAGCTTCGATATGTAAATTTTTCTAAAATTTTTAGAGGAGTTTGAATTTTCAATTGATTTTTGAATTGAAATTTGAATTGGATAAATTAGGGTTTATAGCCATTGAGGAAGAGGAGCACAGAAGTTTCTGTACGTATAGAAATGAGGAATAGAGGCTGCTAGGATTTGTAACAGGGTATTTATAGACAAAGCTGAAATATAATAGATGGATCAGATTATAAACGTGCTGAACGATCTATGGCCCGAAAAGCCCGTTCTGACTCCGGAACGAAATTGGTTCAACCCATGTATCAAAATAGATGTTTTAAAATATTTTAAACGCAATGGAAAAGGTTTCAAGTCCAAATTCCATCGTATGAAGAAGTTATGCAAAAATCAATATTTTCCAAATTGATTTCACTTGATTTCAATTAAATCGATTTCAAGGCGTTTCGCGTTCGTACGATCAAACGACAAGTCCGATCGCTACGAAACTTGAAATCCTACAATAATTCACCATTACAGATCCGATGAAACTGGTTTCGTCGAAATCCGAGTCAGTGGCCAAAATGGTTATTTTTACATTAATTAAATGAATTAATATTAAATAAATTAAAACACTATTTAAATTCAAATTCTATAATTCATAAATTTTATCATCTTGTATTACTTTAGTGATTTATAATTCTTTAAAACCAATTCCCATGTCAATTTGAAGTAAATTAATTCGCCAATTATAGTATTTATTTCAATTACTTAAAATAATCCTTTTATTATAAATTGAATCCAATTTATTTTAATAAGTTTCCAATTAAACTGATTAGATTCAATTCCAAACCTTTAATTGAGTCTATTATTACTCTATAACACAGTTAACACTTGTCTCACATTTAGTTCCATTGATATATTCAAATTTCATCTT
Organism: Allium cepa; assembly: GCA_030765085.1. NCBI lineage: Eukaryota > Viridiplantae > Streptophyta > Magnoliopsida > Asparagales > Amaryllidaceae > Allium > Allium cepa. The sequence continues at coordinate 577,408,308 of CM060932.1, read as the reverse complement.
CATTTCAATTAGTGTAATAAATTAAATTTCATTTATAATAAATTCATTTACCAATTAATTAGGTAATTTTTAATAATTGTTATATTATGAATGGAATTAACGTTAATTTCAAATATTATCTCAATTTACATTAAGATAATATTTAATTACCTTTAAATTTATTTCCTTCAACTTAGTATTATAATTACTTACAGAACCTTGATTTTATTCGATGACCATTTACTATAATTTAAATTCCTTAATTTAATTCACTGCTTACATTTTGCTTTCATATATTCAATTTGTAACTAAGTATACATCTACATTATTTCCATTGATTTGACTTGCATTCAATTTATTAATAATTACCTTAGTTATATTAACGTAATATTAGATTATAAATTCTTGTAACTGATTTCCAATTTAAAATCAACCAGCTACAAAATAGGTAACATCCAAAATCGTTATCGTTAATACTTTAGTCGCATTAATAAGCTTTTATTATTCACAAATCATTGTTTCCATGTATTAAATCAACCAATTCATATTATGAATAAAATTAACATTATTTAAATTTACATTAACAAAACGTTAAATTTGGATTTATTGTAATTGATTACCAAAGTTTATTTACACATTAAATAAATAAACCTATATTAATTTTCACCTATTTGCTTTCCATTGCCTTTATAAATTCGTTACTTATCAACCCAGATTATTATTCCATATATACACTAATTTATTCCATTCTATTTATGATATCTATTGCATTACATACTTCAATATTTCATACCTTTATTACATCAATTACTACCTTATAAATAAATCTATGTTCCTATTTAATTTACATTTATTAAAAATTTATTTCAAATTTTAATTAACAATAGGTAACCTACAATAAACATTACCGTTACCCTTTAATTACATAAATAAGCTTTTATTACTTACACATCAATGTTGCCATTTATTTTCATACTACTAATTACGTTCACTTATTATTCACTCTTTCCGTTATTTCATAAATCATCATAAAGTAACTGCTAATTACTTTTCTTTAAATTGGAAATTCATTCAAATTCATAAATTATTAACTTTAAATAACCCCGTTACGTTTCCTCTTAGTTATTTTCATTTTTGCATCACAGCTTTTATTAAAAATTCATAAATTTTTCTCTTCAATTTTAAATTATCAAAATCTCATTAAATTAACAATTTCAATTATTGAAAATCTACGGGTCGTTACACTCTCCCCCACTCAAAACTTATGGTCTCCGAAAAGGAAAAGAAGGGAAAAGATGAACTTATAAATCACTATAAATATTCATAACAATAAGTTTATAGAATTTGATAATTTAAATAAAATATTTAGATTTATAAACATTTAAAACTTTTATATTCAAATTAATAAGGTTTGGAAACATTTTCAAAATATTTTCTAAGTCCAAAGTTTACGGAAAATTTCGGCAGAGTCTCCTTTGTACGGAGAGGCTCCGGAGAAAATATAATATCAAATATAATAATATCCAACATATACCTCAAAATTATATATCCCAACACGGGAAAACAATAATAGCGCTATAAAACAGTAATCTGAAAACGTACCTATTTGTCGGGCAAACAACGCTTAATTATGAAACCAAAAGCAGTAGCAATTGCTTCCATAACCTGTATTTCACTTGTATAATCCAAAAGAATTAATAATTATATAAAATGAAATATTTAATGTTGTTTCAATCAATAACAAACAAATCAATACAAACAACAATCACTTGCAACCAGGCATACAACCATCACATAGAATCCTCACAAATCAATTATCTATTCATACCAACCAAAATAAATAGTTTGTTCGGGTTCAAAAACTTAAAATTGTATGGAATGAAAAATAAACTACTAATTGTACCTTCACTCAACAGTCTTAGGTAAAACTAAATAGATTATTCATACATCCAACAAATCTAAAGTGTCCTTGCCCAAACAACCATAAACCAACTAACAGCAATTCCAACAACAAATCAATTTTACTTATCATTAATTTCATTTCATACAATTGTTGTTTGATTTCCTTTTCATTCATATAATGACTTATCCTTTTAAATTTCATTTATTTCTTGAAAAATTTATTTAGAAATAACTTCAACTTATTTACTTAAGTTTAAAATTTATTACTTACAATACATGCCTTCTATTATATTTAATTAGTATTATTTCAATTATACTTAAGTTTATAACAACTACAACTTCCAACTCTTATTTATTAAAGAATTTCATTGAATACCTTCATTATTTCAAATTTTTACTTGTATAATATTCTATTACAATTTCTTATTAACATTGTAACTTTTTATTATTTGGTAAGTTATACCTATATGCTTTTAAGAATGCAATTGAAAATCACACAAGTTTTTCTCCATTCTTTTAATTAATTAAATGTTCAATAATAATATACTTTGTTTTATATGTTACAAATTTAATTTTCTTTTCATTTAATTTACAACTTAGCATCAATTCTCTTATTTCCTTTAGATGTTTCAATTATTAAGTACCTACGTTCAAATTTACTATAATAATTGGAACTATTAATAAATGGAAACTTAAGAATTAAATACCGGGTTTTATTCAAATTATTTAAAATAATAGATAAATGTATATACTGGCAACATATATATCTAATTATATTTAAAATAATTTAAAATTTATATTTGATTATCAATACAACTCTGCAGTAAAACTACTACAGTGGTCTTCCCACTTCAAAGCTCGAAAATGAATGTCGATTGTAACGACCCGCCTTTCCGCACGCTTTAAGTCGACACACATGCCGATTCAAACCATACGAAAGGATGGATTGTTATGGGGTAAATAAGAAAAACAAGAAAGAAATAAAAACAAAACAGAATCTCACAGTGGAAGGATAAAATATAATAATCAAATATACAGTTCATGCAGCTGTTTACAAAATATTTAATTTTACTTATACAATATATATCGGAGTTGCACATACCAACGAATAATAACCAATGCAGCGGAATACAGTGTAGTGGAACAATATAATATATGTAATAATAATAATAAATCTTCGTCTTCTTCCTCCAGAAATAAAGTCTTCGATTCCTGAAATGCTCGGGCTGACCCGAGCGAATTGAAAAGACAAAACACTCGAGTCAGTTCTAAAAGATCTTATGTAAGTAAAATTAACTGAAATAAGTATGAGTGTAACGGCGTCGGAGATGTTTACAGGATTTGATATCTCCTATCCAGCGTCTAACGTGAGTGCAGTAACTTAGGAGATGCTCGGGATTCACATCTCCTAAGGATCCGTTAAACTATTTACTATGTAGTAATATACGCTATTATAATAGTGTCTAAAGTAAAGTATAATATACTGAAAATAGTGTTAAGGGGTTACCCATATAGCCCTTAACACACTTTTATATTCCCATAGTCTATACAGTACCGTAATCTCCCCTGTATTGGGCATCGTCAGAGGGTACTCCATAGGTATGGTACAAAAAAAATAGTATAAGGCGTGCTAACGTAGGTGACACAGCACAACTAGGCAATGCCAGGGTAGATATACCAATTACGCATCCGGGCTAGTGGTAACGCATAGTTGCAGCTGCCGCCCACCTCGAACAAACACCCCCAAAATCAAAAAAATAAAGGTGGCCACTGAATCAATCCAAAGTCAGAGTATAGTATCGAAGAGATGTGTCCGATAAAGGGTGCTACCCCTTTGGCCTGAGAATCGCTCCTGTTTTAGCCACCTTATGCCAACTCACGGGAGTCGGGTCCACGTTTTTACCTCAAAGGAAACGTCGCCACCATCCTACTTCATTCTGGAATCTCCACCGCGTACACGGTTGTTAAAGTGGTTTTCGGAGTTGGTAGAGAGTATGACAACTTTCGATCCTGGTCTCTTTAACAACCAACCGTTATTATAACACCGCGGCCTTTTCAAAATAGTTTATACTTTTAAAACCAGAATATAATATCGCTTTTCAAAACCATATAAATACGATATTATTTTCCTCTTTTAAAACCAAAACAATATGATATCATTTCAAATATATCCTTTCTAAAACCATAACATTTTCAAAGTTATAATATTTCGAAACCAAAACTTGAAATAAAGCCTTTCAAAACATAGAACTTCGAATTTCATAACTTTGAAATATAACCACTCCCCTTAAATGGTTTAAATATTAAATTACTTAATTATATAATAAAATAGAATCTTCACCTTCACAAATCAATTTCAAATATAAATTTAAATCCCCAAATAAACCAATAAAATTTTCATATATTTCAAAGCTTTAATTATTCCACCATTTCAAACTTATTCTTTGATAATTTCATATATATCAAATTCAATTGCTATTATTTAGATTTGAAACGTATACTTAATAAATCCAATATAGTTTAAGTAAAACTTTTAACTTCAAACAACTAGATATTTTTTTTAATTTATTTAACTTGATAAATTCATTTAAATTCTTTAAAACTAAATCAAGTTATAAGAATCATACCCTTTACAATCTCCATTTTTATTTAAACTTCAAATCAAATTTATTCAAGTCCAATTCTTAATTAATTCAATTTAAACCAATTCCATATTTATCTTTCAACTTAATTTCATTTAAGTCATTTAAAACTCTATATATGCAATATGTTAAATATGTACTTAACCATATAATATAAAACAATCAAACTTCATTATTAAACTCATTTTTATTAACCAATTTTATACATAGCTTAAATTCAAGAATTCAATTCTATATATATATAATAGTATTTATATAGCATCAAAATTAATATTTATTAAACCGTATTTTCTTTCCAAAACCATAGAAATCATTTTCAAAATGTTTATATATATATACCGCGGTGCCTGTATAAAAATTTCTATCCTATGGTCAAGTGATACAGATATTTATCAGTTCAATCCGTAATTTAAAATAAAAAAATTACGGTTATATATCATTTCAAACCGCAATCCCGAATGAAATGAAAATACCCAATAACTTGCAGTTTATACAATATAAAATATAGCATTCATTCATCCAATATCAATCATCAACCATTTATAACAATCATCATCCAATATAAACAATAACATCACTATAGAACGAATAATAAACAACAAGTATTAACTAGCAGTTTATATTCAATAATAAATTAAAATGGTTTAACTGACAGTTTATATGCAATAACAAATAAGTGCAATGATAAATAAGTAAAAATTTAACTGGCAGTTTATATGCAAAAATAAATTAAATAACAATTTAATTTAAATAAATGCAATCTAACTGAGATGATGATTTAATATATGCCTAAACAATCATAGATAAATTTTAAATCACATCAAAATTTAATTTAACAAACATAAGAAATCTTAGGAGTTGTTAGTGGGTAAAAACACTCACCTTCTGAATTTAAATTGAATTTAAATTCAATTTAAACCCAAAAATTTGACAGTCTCAGAATCCGTCCAAACCAGCGCCAAAATTTCCAGAATTTTATTACGATCCTAACAAAAAAATCGCGTGTGAAACGAAGTTCGTATGTAAGAGTTATAGCGATTTAATTGTTTGAAAACAAAATTAAATTTTAAAATAAAATAAATAACTTGCCTCAACTATATTTGCCACGTCACGCTTATTTCTCACGCGCAACCCACTATAGCCAAAACTACCAATCGAACACCCAGTTCCCCATCGCTCCCTTCACCGCTGAAACGCACGCCCCTCACCTACGACCCTCGCCATCACCAACCAACGTCAGGCCGACCGACACCACTGAGAATCGCAGCCCTCTCTCCCCAGCCCCGCGCGCCCACGCGACACTCGGTTCGAACAAAATGACAGCAGCCACCGCCCAATTCGAACCCTAGTTTGAATTTTACTCCACATCCAACCGTCAAATCGACAAGCGAACACCGCCGATGAACTCCCCTCCGTCCCCTCTTCAAAACCCAGAAACGGTTCGATGATCCGACTAGTTTAATTTCAACGTGATGAACGGTTGAAAATTGTTCTTCGATTTCTGAACAAACAATGCATCGAATCGAAAAACTAGTTGCAGATCTAAGTCGTGCTCTATGAGAGCTTCGAATCCATATATAATTTGCTATATTTTGTGGAGTTTGAAATTTCAGCTTTGGATTTGATTTGGGATTGCAATTTGGGATTTGGGTTTGTCTGCCGTTGGAGTGAGGAGGTGAATAGAACGTATAGAAATAAGGAACAGAAGCTGCTAGGGTTTGTAGCAGAATATATATAGGCAGGGTTGATATTTGAATGGATGGATAAGATAGATTTACACGCTAACGACAAAATGGCCCAAACAGCCCGTTTCGACTCCGGAATGAAATTGGGTCAACCCATATATCAAAATAGATGTTTTTAAATATTTTAAACGCGATGGAATAAGTTTCAAGTTCAAATTCCATCGTATGAAGAAGTTATGCTCAAATCAATATTTTTTCAAATTGATTTCAATTGATTTTAATTTCATTAATTTCAAGGCGTTTCGAGTCCATACGATCAAAGGACAAGTCCGATCGATACGAAACTTGAAATCCTACAATAATTCACCGTTACGGATCCGATGAAACTTGTTACGTCGAAATCCGAGCCAGTGGCCAAAATAGCTATTTTTATATTAATTAAATAAATTAAAAATTCATTAATTAAATCACCTTTTCAATTTCACTTCCAAAATTTACAAATCTTATCAGTTTTGTTTTCTTAAACAATCTTAGTGATTTAAACCAATTTTGGATGTCAATTAAATTTTGATTCAATCATAAATTTCAGCGTAAATTCAAATTTCATTATATTCATCAATTATAAATTCACTTTTCAAAATTCTATTGAATTTCCATTGAATTCACTATTCATTCTTATTATTCAATCCATTATAGACAAATGGATGAAATTAACATTGGGTTCAAAGCTATTACATAAATATTTTCCAATTTCAACTTAATTTTCAATTAACGTAATAATAAATGTTTAATTCTACTTAACTGCAGTAAACTCAATTACCTTAATTCTTTACATTCAAATAAATTAACTAATCTTGATTTACGATCTTTACATTAATCAACAGTCATATTATAAATGGAATTTACATTATCTCCAATTATTAATGACCATCAGTTAAGATCTTAACATTTGTTCCATAAATTTATTTGCACTAAATTAGTTACTGCATTAATTCTTATTTATATAACATTAAGGTTCATTTAACTCTGATTTCCAATTTTATTAAAATTTGATTTCTCATTTCAATTAATAGACTAAATAAGCGGGCAACACATTATTATCATCATCGTTTACTTTTAACTGCATTTATAAGTTATTGTTTACAGACACAAGTTACTCATTTACATAATTTCAATTTCGTAATCACATTCAATCTATTATTGACTTTAATTAGCATTGCTTGCCTTGCAATAACATTATTACTTTAAGTCTACATATAATTTATTTACACCAATATACTCTTTATAATACTTGTGTAGTTATTCTCCACAAATAATTACCATCCATCTTATTATTTCACCCATTATTTATAATTAAAATCTCAATTAAATTTATTTATCTTGATTTCATTCTTTGATTACACCATTTATTACTTTACAAAATAAAATAACATTTAAACTCATTAATGTAATACCAAATTTCATTTTAAATCCAATTAATTTCCAAATCAAAGTTTATATGTATTTCAAACAACTATTATAATTACTCCCAGAATATAGGTTTTATTAAATGACCATTTATTAATGTTTAATTTCCTTAATTTAATCCAATTCTTACAATTTGTTTTCATATGTTCAATTTGTAGCTACGTATACGTCTTCATTAATTCCATTGATTTGCATTAACTCCATTCCATAAATCTACATCCAATTACTACCTTAAAATAAGTCTACGTTTCTATTAATTTCCATTTACACTTCCGTTATTTTATATTACAATCATTAAAGTAACGTTTATCATCAACACAAACATTATGAATACTTATCAATCTGCATCATCCTTATTACATTAATTTACATTTTATCCCATTATAAATTAATGCGTACATTAATTAATTCATATTTACATCCACTTACGTATATAAATTTTGTAACCAAGTTATAACATTTACATTTATATTTCTTATTTTGATTAAGTACCAAATATTCCTATTTACACTCAATTATAACTTTGCAATTTTAACAAATCCATAAATTGTCAATTCCCTAATATATACATTAATTACTATTAAATGTTCTCCATAAATTTATTTACATGGTTTCAAATTTTTTATTCATTAATTACTGCCCTATAAATAAACTTATGTTTCTACTCAATTCACATTATTTCCAATTAATTACAATATAAATTTTAAATTGTTAATTTTAATTTCAATTGCTACATCTAATTTCATACATTCATTCCAATATAAATTATAAGATTTTTATTTCTTTCTAAATTTAATTAAAAATCTTATAAATTTAATTCATTTTAACATCGAATTTTACGGGTCGTTACATCGATGATGCGTGCACTTATCACCGAAATTATTTTCCAGCGGCAGAGAGGGGAGTACAGAGCTTATTTCTTTCCAAAATTTCTTTAAATCAATTCTTTCAAATCATATTGAAATATTTATATCAGAAAATACTTCTAATAATATTATTACTATATTCCAAAATTATTCGAAAGAAAGTTTCAAAACCCCGGAACTAAAGTTCTAAATTCCCAATTCCCAATTTCCATTTATTTTTATATTTTTATTTTCATTTCAACTATTATTTATAAATTTCATGACCTAACAACCAATATATTGCAACCAAATATATATCATTTATAAAATTTTATTTTTTATATATAGAAAATATAACAGGCAAAAATTTTTCATTCGCCTATTTAAAAAACAAATATTATGTCGGTCTGTTCGATTAAGTGTTTAGAAATCCCTATTGATGTCATAGCGTTCATGCACCGACCAGAATTTATAAATACAAAACAGAACAAATTAACACAATATTAAAACCCTTTTATAACACTAACAAATACGCTCTCTCATATATATACGCTCAACGACTCATCATAGGGTATTTCTACCGTATTAATAAAGAGTCAGACCCCACAAAGCTAAGGTTTATCGCTAAACCAAAGCTCTGGTACCAAATGTAACATCCCGCCTTTTCGCATGCTTTAAATCGACGATAAACCACACACGTCGGACTTAAACCATACAGAAGGGCGAATTGTTATGGGGTAAATAAGAAAAGGCAGAGAAAGAAGAAAAACAAAATAGAATCTTGCAGCGGAACGATAAAATACAATAATCAAATAAGCAGTTCATGAAGCAGTTTTACAAAACTTTTGATTATACTTATATAATACATATCAGAGTTACACATACCAGAGAATAATAAACAACAATACAGCGGAACAGTGAGAATATAGTGGAATGCTATAATAACTAATAATAAGAAATCTTCGTCTTCGTCCTCCGGAATATGGTCTTCAAATCCTGAAATGCTCAGGGTGACCTGAGCGAATTGAAAAGATAAAACACTCGCGTCAAAACAAAAAGATCTTATGTAAGTTAAATCAACAGAAATAAATATGAGTGAAATGGCGTCAGAGATGTTTACGAGATTTGACATCTCCTATTCAGCGTCTAACGTGAGTGCAGTAACTCAAGAGATGCTCGGGATTCACATCTCCTAAGGATCCGTTAAACTATTTACTATGTAGTAATATTTCGCTATTATAATAATGTCTATTAATAAAATAAACTTACTTTTTTCATAGCATTAAGGGGTTACCCATATAGCCCTTAACACGTAATAGTCCCAGTAGTTCATCCAATATCATAGTCCCTCCTAATCGGGAAGCCACCAGAGGATACCACACGGGCTACGGGAGAACACTAAACTCGTACAAGGCATGATAGGGTAGGTGACACGGCACAACTAGGCAATGCCATGGTAGATATACCAATTATGCTTCCGGGTCGGTGGTAACGCGTAGCGTGCAGCTACCGCCCACCTCGAGCCACACCCACGAATAAAAAACCAAAAATGGCCACCGAATCAATCCAAAAGTCAAAGAATAATATAGAAGGGATGTGTCCGATCAAAGGTGCTACCTCATTAACTCGTCAATCGCTCCTGTTTTAGCCACCTTATGCCAACTCACGGGAGTTGGGTCCACGTATTCACCTTAAAGGAAACACTGTCACCATCCTACTTCATTCTGGGATCTCCAACGCGTACACGGTTGTTAAAGTGGTTTTCGGAGTTGGCAGAGAGTATGACAACTTCCGATCCCGGTCTCTTCAACAACCAATCGTTATTATAACACCACGGCCTTTTCAAAATAGTTTATACCTTTAAAACCAGAATATAATATCCATTTCAAAGCCATATAAATTCGATATCCAAATAGTTTATACTTTTAAAACCAGGAATAAATATTCATTTCAATACCATATAAATTCAATATCATTTCCGTTTTAAAAACCCAAATCAATATGATATTTTTTATTTCAAACATATCTTTTACAAAAAAAATCATAATGTTTAGATTTAAATCCCTAAATAAACCATTTCAATTTCCATATATTTCAAAGCTCAAATATTCAATATTTCAAAACTAAAATTTTTAGTTCCATATATATCAAATTCAATTACTATTATTTAGATTTGAAATGTTTACTAAATAAATCAAATATCATTTTAGTAAAATATTTAGACTTCAAATAACTAGATATTCCTTTAATTAAGTTAACTTGATAATATTCATTTAAATCAATTTGATATTCATTTAAATCCTCTAAACGAAATTAAGTTATAAAATCCTTCCCTTTAAATCTCAATTTATTTACATTTCAAATCAAAATTTTCGAGTATAATTCTTAAATACTTTAATTCAAATCAAATTCACATTTATCTTCCAACCTTAATTTTATTGAGTCATTATAAACTCTATATACAATAGAATTTAAATAGATACTTAACCATTTTGTATAAAAGAAATCAAACTTTATGATTAAACTCATTTTTATTAATCAATTTTATACATAGCTTAAATTCAAGAATTTAACTATATATATAAAATAATATTTATATAACATCAAAAATTAATATTTATTAAACCGTATATTTCTTTCCAAAACCATAGAAAATCATTTCAAAATAATTTTATATATATATATATATACCGCGATGCTTGTATATATTGTTTTCTATCCTATGGTCAAGTGATACGGATATTTATCGTTTCAATCCACAATTTAAAATAAAAATGCGGTTGTATATCATTTCAAACCGCAACCCCGAATCAAAATAAATGCATAACAACTTGCAGATTATGATGATAAAAATAAAACATCCATTCATCCATCGTAAAATCAAACATCCGTCACAATCATCATACAACAATCAATCAATATCAATATATAACTGATAATATATAACAGGTAATTAACTGGCAGTTATATTCCATAATAAATTAAATAACGTTTTAATTTCAATAAATGCAATTAACTGAGATGATGATTAAAAATTTACGAAACAGCCATAAATAAATGCATAATCACAACATAAATTAATTTACCAAAAAATAAGAAATTTTAGAAGTTGTGAGTGGGTTAAAACACTCACCTTTTGAATTTAAATTGAATTTAAATTCAATTTAAACCCAAAAATTGAACAGTCTCCAAATTCGTCCAAACTAGCGTCAAAGTGTCTGAAATTCCAATACGAACCTAGCGGAGAAAAACGCGCGTGAATTGGATATCGTAAGTGAGAGATATTCGAATTAAAAGAATTGAAATAAAAAATTAAATAAATAAACAAAACAAAAGGCATGGCCAATACCAGAGCGCCACGTCGTTCACCCCAAACACGCGAAACCTTGTACCTCTTGTTCGAGCACGATTCAACAGGCGCCACCCAACGAAACCTAACCCCGATAACGCCGCCACTCCGATCGACTTCGACTAGATCTGGATCCACCACCAAGTCCCTCACCCATGGCCGACCCTATGGACCCCACGCACACGCCCCCCAAGTCCTCATGCATCCTCCGCCGCCACCTCATATCGTGCCAAATTCTGGCAAATCCGGAGCACTTGACGGCGAAGGAAGGCCAGATCTAGGGCCTGCTCGACCTTCTCTCCCAAACGCCACTTCTCGATCACCATATCGACGCGAATCCGCCGCTGGATCAAAACCTCAGCCTATGGACGGCTGTGGTTAAACTTGAATTTCTGGATAAACGATACATCGAATCGGAAAACGAATCGCAGCTATGAGATGCGTTCATCGAAAGCTTCGATATATAATTTTTCTGAAATTTTTAGAGGAGTTTGCATTTTCAATTGATTTTTGAATTGAAATTTGAAATGGATAAATTAGGGTTTACAGCCATTGAGGAAGAGGAGCACAGATGTTTATATACGTATAGAAATGAGGAATAGAGGCTGCTAGGGTTTATAACAGGGTATTTATTGACAAAGCTTAAATAGAATAGATGGATCATATTATAAACGTGCTGAACTATGGCCTGAAAAACCCGTTCTGACTCCGGAACGAAATTGGTTCAACCCATATATCAAAATAGATGTTTTAAAATATTTTAAACGCAATGGAAAAGGTTTAAAGTCCAAATTCCATCGTATGAAGAAGTTATGCTAAAATTAATATTTTCCAAATTGATTTCAATTGATTTCAATTAAATCGATTTCAAGGCGTTTCGCGTTCGTACGATCAAACGACAAGTCCAACCGCTACGAAACTTGAAATCTACAATAATTCACCGTTGCGGATCCGATGAAACTAGTTTCGTCGAAATCCGAGTCAGTGGCCAAAATGGCTATTTTTACATTAATTAAATAAATTAAATCACTATTTAATTCAAATTCTATAATTCATAAATTTTATCATCTTGTATTACTTTAGTGATTTATAATTCTTTAAAACCAATTCCCATATCAATTTGAAGTAAATAATTCGCCAATTATAGTATTTATTTCAATTACTTAAACTAATCCTTTTATTATAAATTGAATCCAATTTATTTTGATAAGTTTCCAATTAAACCGATTAGATTCAATTCCAACCCTTTAATTGTGTCTATTATTACTTCATAACACAATTAACACTTGTCTCGCATTTCGTTCCATTGATATATTCAAATTTCATCTTCATTTCAATTAGTGTAATAAATTAAATTTCATTTATAATAAATTCATTTACTAATCAATTGGGTAATTTTTAATAATTGTTATATTATGAATGGAATTAACGTTAATTTCAAATATTATCTCAATTTACATTAAGATAATATTTAATTACCTTTAAATTTATTTCCTTCAACCTAATATTATAATTACTTACAGAACCTTGATTTTATTCAATGACCATTTATTATAATTTAAATTCCTTAATTTATTTCACTGCTTACATTTTGCTTTCATATATTCAGTTTGTAACTAAGTATACATCTGCATTATTTCCATTGATTTGACTTGCATTTAATTTATTAATAATTACCTTAGTTATATTAACGTAATATTATATTATAATTTTTTGTAACTGATTTCCAATTTAAAATCAACCAGCTATAAAATAGGTAACATCCAAAATCATTACCGTTAATACTTTGGTTGCATTAATAAGCTTTTATTATTCACAAATCAAAGTTTCCATTTATTAAATCAACCAATTCATATTATAAATAAAATTAACATTACTTAAATTTACATTAACAAAACGTTAAATTTGGATTTGTTGTAATTGATTACCAAAGTTTATTTAAACATTAAATAAATAAACCTATATTAATTTTCACCTATTTGCTTTCCATTTCCTTTATAAATTTGTTACTTATCAACCCAAATTATTATTCCATATATACACTAAATTATTCCATTCTATTTATGATATCCATTGCATTACATACTTCAATATTTCATACCTTTATTACATCAATTACTACCTTATAAATAAATCTATGTTCCTATTTAATTTACATTTATTAAAAATTTATTTCAAATTTCAATTAACAATAGGTAACATACAATAAACATTACTGTTACCCTTTAATCACATAAATAAGCCTTTATTACTTACACATCAATGTTGCCATTTATTTTCATACTACTAATTACGTTCACTTATTATTCACTCTTTCCGTTATTTCATAAATCATCATAAAGTAACAGTTAATTACTTTTCTTTAAATTGGAAATTCATTCAAATTCATAAGCTTTAAATAACCCTGTTACGTTTCCTCTTAGTTATTTTCATTATTGCATCACAGCTTTTGTTAAAAATTCACAAATTTTCTTTTCTTCAATTTTAAATTTTCAAAATCTTATTAAATTAACAGTTTCAATTATTGAAAATCTATGGGTCGTTACACTTTAACTCCAAGTCACTTTTTTGCTGAAAAAGTTCAGACATCCTTTGGTTGAAATCAGCTGTGGGAATAGGCTTCACTTGTCTTTTAAGTGTAGTAATCATCAAATCAATTTTCTTGATATCAGCATTGAGATAGGCAATATGGTCTTTGTAGCCACCGGCGGTGGTAATTTGAATAAGATATCTTTTATGCCACTTCATGGCTTCGGTATTGCCACCAAAATGCTCAAGAAGGATTTGTCATAGACCAGGATCTCGCCGCTCCTTGTTAGTCTGATAGCATCGACGTAAGAAAGTAAATTTAGAGAAAGATGAGTCGAAGATGACAGTAGCTCCTATTTAAACAAAGAGAAACAGAATAAAAATCGAGATAGAGAAAAAAATATCTTTATTATTATTGCAACAGATTACAACTAATGTATCAACAAAGTTAAAGGATACAATATGCAATTCGATTACATTCACAATTTAGAAACTACTTTTCTAAATTTATCAAGAGATTTAGCTGAAAGCATAACTGACGAGTCAAAGGGTATAGTGACCCCTTCAAGGGTTATTACTGGTGGACATTGTCTATAGTCCCATTTTCCGGCTGGGACTATCGCGACTGCAAAATAATCCAGTGTGAAAAGTTCGGATTTCTCCAAGGAATTTTTTCTTTTCTTCACTAGGGAAGTCAAAACGAAGTTGAGGGTATTCCAAGTACAGTTTTTGTAAATCCCAAAGGAAGCAATTTCTCGCTAATTTCGAAGTCTTTATAATTGATGCATTTTCAGAATAAAATCTCCTCAGTTTAACATATTAGCTTAAGTGATCTCTAGGAACGAGTCGTCCAAAAAAGCTGTTATTCTAAAATAGTACAGTAAAAGAAATTAAGCATATAAAACATGCTAAAACATATATACATAAGTCAATTAATGGTTATATGTTTATAATTATTCATCGGATTAGAAAAATTCGGACACAAATTTATCTTTACAGTTTTTACGCTTTTCAGATTGAGATCTAGAGGAATCGACCTGACCCGCGGTAAGTTCCAGTAGGCCCTGGGATACGGGTCATATCCAATTTCATCTAAGTCCCTTTTATGAAAACGTCTAAATAGATCCTCACTGAATTCGCCTGGGTACAAAAAATCTATAATAGATTGTCCACAATAAGCTTTACACAAAATGTTAACTAAAATCTCTCTCTCCTCGATCATCATCCAGAATAAAGTTAGTAACTATTTGTTTTCCTTCAAGAGAACGTCATATCAGAGGCACGCTTTCTTTAATAAAGGGGCAGCCCTTTGATATTTAAAAGAAGCCAGGAGGTACTCTTGTCATGGCTATGATATTTCTCAGACAAAACATTATGGTCCTTTACCATTTTGTCTAACTCCCCATATAATTTGTTAATTTCCACCTGTTTGCTTTCAAGTTTTATTCTATATGGAAAATTTGGATTCTTATTTACCCGAGACAAATGATTTAGCACTAATTATTATCTTCAAAGTATAAGACATTTAAGCAGGGAATTTCATACCCGAGAGGTTGGAATTGAAGTCTTGGGGGCCTACTCTTTCTTTGTTGAATCCTTAGTTTGGGCGGGAGCAAGCTCACCTTACGGAGAAGCGGAAGCCTCAGGGGAAATGGGTGGCATATCTTTTGGAGGGGATTTCTCTTTCTTAGGAGCTTCGGTTTGATCAGCACTGTCCATCCCTAAAGTACCGGAAGGCTCCTCTTTTTTTCTACCAAGGTCTTGACCTTCGTAGGGGTTACCATCATTATCATCATCATAGTCATTGTCCCAATCAATATCATCACTGTCATCAACTTTTTCCTCGAGATTGTTATCTTTATCACCCTCCTCTTCACAGTCATATTCAATGTCGAAGAAGAGGATATGGAGATAAAGGGCTTCAACTACATTAACTATCTCCTCCTCGCCTTCGGGTCCAGTGCCCTGCCTAATTTGGTTAATTTTGTCCATTACTCTTTCGGCTAAGGCTGGTTCGATAGAGGGGAAGCTAAAGTTGGGAAATTTATCATAATTATCTATGTAGGTAAGTATGAGGGCATCTTCATAATGTTTCAGAATCATGGGCCCTAGGGTAACATTAGCAAACTTAAAGACTTCCTTCTTGACATCGGAGAGGGTGTGATTGGCTAGTTCGAGCGAAGCTCTTGTCCTTTTGAATTTGTCTTTCAATGAAGTATTCTTAACAACCAAGCGAGCTTTTTCATCTTTTTCATCTTTCAAAGCTAGATCCATTACAAATATTCCTTTGGTGGTGAGTTGATAAGCTTGCCTCTCCACTCCTAAATCAGTTTCAACCCTAGTGAGTAAAGCCTTTACTCGCTCCAATTTAGGGGAAGTGTCATTTTGAGCGGCATTCAAAGAAGATAGTTGATTTTTGAGTTCACCGTTTTCCTCCTAAAGCTTGGAGGATTTAGGAGAAAGCCTTCAAACATGTTCATTTGCAGCAATCCAGTTCCTAGAAATCTGCAACAAGAAGAAGTGTAACGTAATTTAGCGATTAGAAAAATTCAATGATAATATGATCGTTTAGGTGGGAGCTTACAAAAAGTTGTTGCTCCATCAGAGAGCGATGATCTTCTGACAAATCTGGACTGAATGACGGCGAAGAAGAAGAGGTGAAAGATTCAGAATGTAGGATAAGCTTGACAAGTTCATCAAAAATGGTTGATGGAAGAGCAGAAGATGACGACTTTGGAGGAATTTGCAACTTATAAGGAGTCATCGGTAGAGCAAGCTACATTTGCGCAAGCACAGCTGGGGAATCAATGATAGTAATACAAGGAAAAGTTTCCTGAGTAGTGGAGTTTTCTTCATTTGATATTTGGAAGCTTCAACGGCAGGGCACTTCGAAGCGTGTTCACGAGATATGTGCTCCTCCTCTTCCTCCACCTTAATAGTTTTAGACATTTTCGCTGGAGGAGCATCTTCAAAAGGCTCCGTTAGTTTTCTCTTTAAAGATCTTTTGGATTTTGCAAAAGCCTCCAAGATTGATATCACCTCAAAAGAAGATGAAGAAGGGGCAACATCATTGAAAGATACGATGGCTTTGGAGGAAGCTAAAATAATTTCAAGCCGATATAAAATCAGTCAAAGTAATTTAAGGAATAACAGAGACAAAGAACAAAATACTAAGCTAATAATATACCTAAAGTATTAGCATAGATAGGCAACATTGAAGTAAAGTGTTCAGTATCGCCTAAGGAAAGGAAGCGCTTCCCATAAGAAGTGTGCATGATTATGGGAGGAGTTCCTAGGATCCTTTGGCCAGGAAGCAGTAGGGAATGTTTTCTTAAATTCAAAGGGGTTAAGAGCCTTAACCTCCTTCCAAGAATTTTTGAAGCTACGGATAAATAATCAATGGTTTTCTTGTCAACATCATTGAGTTTCTTGGAAGATTCATTTGAAAAAAGTCAGAGATTAGTTAACAGGAAACATAGAGTAAAGCAAAGACAACATTAAAGTTCGAGGAGTCCCATGAACATCAGCAAAGCACTTGATGAAGAAAAATTGGTTCTCCTAGTCCTTGAACTTATTGATACTATCTGATATTAGCTTCTTATGTATGTTGATCTGTAAATCTGCTCATTAAGATTGCTCAACCTGGCCAACTTGGTCAAGGAGTTTAGAACTTCAGCGTTAGGCGAAGGAAGTCCAGATTCCTAAATTAACATTTCCAAAGATAGCAGATGGGTGTAGACATTTGGGGATAGTTGAATCGGAGCAACTCCAACATGAGACAAGTATGAGGTCAAGAACTCAGGAAATGGATGAAATCCACCGTGCCATATGTGGATGGCAGCGTATTACAGGAGGGTTGTCAATGGTATCAGTCAATCGAGGAGAGATAACTTCGATCCTAGTAATATCAAATTTTTAAGAATATCGTTGACTTCATTCTGAGTTTCGATAGAAGAATGCTTAGCAATGGCTTCGACTTTGGAAGAGCTCATGATTCTGTCGGGTGAAAGCATTTTAGTTAAATCTCTTGTTTGTTTATGAGTTTAGAGAGCAATCAAAAATTCAAAAACAAATAGTTTTGCTTAGATAGCTTAAGTGTGAAAACATGTACAAAGTTTAAAAAATGATGCAAAAAATTTAAGTAAAAAAAACTTGATACTTTAATCTTTCGATAAAGTCAAAAGATTTATAGTATAAGCTTTCGACAACGTCGAAAGGTTTATAGCTCAAACTTTCAACAATTTCGAAAGATTAACAATTTAAGCTCTCGATAATGTCGAAAAGACAATGACATCAACCTTAACCATTATGCTTAGACCTTGTTAAAAAGCCTAAAAAACAAATAATAATATAAATTCCTTAAGCTATCGACAAAGTCGAAAGGAAGAAATGGAACATTAACCCATTCACCACCTTTCGACAATGTTGAAAGCTCTATGGAAGCCTGGATACACTTCAAGTATAACATAAGCTAGGTCGCAAGACCTTTCGACATGGTCGAAACCAAGACACAAAAATTTAATGTTAAAAAATTATCGATGCTATTGATGTTGTCGAAAGGTGTGGTCAAAATTATCAAAACATGTCCTACCCACTGAAGTCGAAAGTTTTCAGGTTCAACTCATGTGTGCTTTAATCATTTCGACAGAGATGGGCAGAGACAACTCTAAGGTTGAAGAATTTCAACCTTGTCGAAAGTCAATAGTCGAAAGATTTGAAACTCTTCAACTTTGTCAAGAGCTCATTGTCGAAGGGTTAGATTTACACCATTCAACTACCTATCCTTTCGACAAGGTTGGAAAAGTTGGCATCACAATACCTTTTGACCCCATCGAAAGATGAAAAGAAGGCAAATCCATTATTGTTGCCTTAGTCTCTTTCGAAGGGTAGAAAGGTCATTTTATGCCACCTAATTGTACATAAGAGGGTTCCAGATAAAATGAAATCGATCAAACTCCATTTCAAAAGGAGATATCAAGATTGTCAATAAACTAGAAACCCAGGTCAAGAACCAAAAGACAAAAATCAAAGACTTTGGATTAAAAACTAAACCCGATAAGGGGATTTCCTTTATCAATCGCCATCAACTTCAAAATACAAAGACAAATGTGAATTATATTAATTATGGAAACTGATTTAAGAGGAAATTCGTTTAGAAAACCAAACTAAAATTGACTTTCAATTTTGGGGTTTGGAAAACTAGAAATTCGACTAAAAAGTAATAAGATGGACATAGTCTAGAATTATGAATCGAATTTGGGAAATTAACCTTTTGTTGTAAATTGAAAGTTAGGATGTTTCGGAGAATAATTTTGTTTGCAGGTAAAAAAGAGGAAGAAAGAGAAGAAGCATACCATATAAGAAATTTCGTCCAAATTCTCAACCGTTGGATCAGATTTAAATGGACGTCCCCGATTAGCGCGGAAGGCCAAGAGGCGGGAAGTTTTTGGCTATCGACAAAGATGACTTGGAAAGTCAAGAGCATCCCTCCGAATGTGGGAAGGGGCAAATGTTACACCAAAAATCTACCTTCCGACTAAGTCGAAAGGCCTTTCAACAAAGACAAAGGAAAAGAAGCACGTCCCAAACCTTTCGAAGTAGTCAAAGGGATGCAGTCGTCAGAGTTTAACAATCCCAAATATTTTAAGGGAGTCGAAAGGTTCCATCTCCCAGTATCCAATGAGTCCTTACCTTTCGAAGAGGATGAAGTATTAAGCAAGTGTTTGCAATCCCATGGTGACCTTTCTGAAAGCATAGTAAGCCTTTCGAACTGGTTAAAGCATATCCAGGATACCTTTCGATAATGTCGAAAGGTTTTATAAAGAAAGCAACACTCATATATCAGCAAAGAATGAAAGACATCCTTTCGACAACATTGAAGGGAAGCACAACTCTCGACAACAATCAAGTGAAGAGCTACCTTTCGAAGAGATCGAAGGGTTCAAAAAAATCAAGTAAAGAGCAAACTTCCGACAAGGTCGAAAGATTCACAACAGTATATAGAAGGCAAACCCATCAAAAAATTCAAAAGGTTTATGAGGGCGTAAAGAAAGGCAGACCTTTCGACAATGTAGAAAGGTTCGTAATGACATATGAAAGGGAGACCAATCGACAAAGTAGAATGGTTCACAGCTAGCTGCATATAAAAGGGAGACCTCCGACCCAGTTAAGAGCATGTAGTCGAAAAGGGCCCCCCTACAACTATAAATAAGACCCAAGGGGTTATGTTTTGGGGATCATTTTCCTCTCATTCTAAGCTTGTACTCTTCTTAAACAAAGCATTGTAACCCTAATTTGGTGTCGATTTGGGAATTTAATAAGATTAAGATTTTCTTGCATATAAAGGGAAGTCTTGAGCTGTGTTGATTTCTTTACTGTTTGGTAAACTTTTGTTTGCTTAATGACTATTTTCCAGGTTCAAACACACCGAAGGGTTCTTTTCGATGAGGTCAACAACTCAACTGGCTTGACATTCACTGTAACCTTCCGAAACCAATCACCTTAATGGTCCCTTTCGATAAGGTTAAAACCTACTTCCTATAAGGGATCTAACCTTTGGGAAAAGTCGAAGTATATCATTCCCTGCTTGAACCCACGGAAGGTTGTCACTTTAACCTTTCGACAAGATTGAAACCAACCTTTAAGGGATTAATTTGGGAAATTTCAACTTAGACGTAAAGAAAAAAAATTAGGAGACCTCATACTGGTTCAACTAAGACAAGGTTTACTTAATTCAAGGGCTAAACCTTCCGACGACGTCAAAAGGTCTGATTCAAAAATCCGTCATAAGTAAGATAACGTTGAAAGGCAATTCTTAAGGGAATCTCACTTGCTACCCTTGAAAAGGATAATCATCTTCCTTAGCATTACTTGGGGTGTTGACAAAATTTTTGTTAACTGCTGCTGTCCCTAAGGTTT
The DNA here is from genome assembly GCA_030765085.1 of Allium cepa. Taxonomy (NCBI): domain Eukaryota; kingdom Viridiplantae; phylum Streptophyta; class Magnoliopsida; order Asparagales; family Amaryllidaceae; genus Allium; species Allium cepa. The sequence goes on along the minus strand of CM060932.1, from coordinate 577,386,992 downwards.
CTACTAAGATTAATCAATTGACTGCTTATAGACCCTTTACATTCGCGATTATCGCTTACCTGATTGTTACAACTCTAAACTCAAAACCTTGTCTCAACTCTATCTCCAAGTTGAGAATTTCTTGAACTATGCCCCATAGTTCGATCCTAGTAAAAACTAGAATTTTGTAAAATTTAAAAATCAAATTATAAAAATTAAAAAGAAACCCTAAATAAATACACGACCCTAAATAGATTAATCTCAAACAAAAATGTACGGCCCAACTAAATAAATAAATGAGAATATTTTAGCTCATATTTCTTTATTTTGCAGGTCGTTCCTCTTTTTCTCTTGGTTCTCGAATTAGGGTTTTCTCTCAAGCTCCAAATGATGGCGATCAAAAATTTAATTAGTGACTTCACGCCTTCTTGTCTCGATTGATCGAGTTCTTTGTTAGATGAATTTGATCGCTCCTTTTGGCCGAGTTCTTTGAAGTTTCAATTTTGAATGATTTGGTATGATTTTTTTATTTTATTTTTTGGATTTTTTCGTGGTACCTTTAACTCAACGATTTTATTTCCCAACGATGATTGGGTTTTCTAAGGATCGATTTCATATGATTCCATATATTTCGTATATATTGTGGATTTGAATATTTAAATTCGGTTGTTGATTTTATGACACTTGAATTTGCGATCTCTAACTTCTTCCTCTTCTGTTATATTTTGAAATAACTATTAATTTGACTTTAGCTCTGAAATCTTCAATGTACGAATTGACAATACGTGCTTAATATGATCTAACTTTTGATTTTTAAAAATGTTTCACACACAGAGAGGTGTGTGTGTGTTTGTGTGAATTCGATGCTCTTGAAGCTTTTTGTTCTGATTTTGCCAGTCTTGATATTGACTTCGAAATATTCGCCTTTGTACTTGACTGTTCGACCTGCTTTAAAGTTGTGCACATGAAATATTCTTTGTGAGATTATATGTCTTGTGCATATCTTTGTGGGTTGCATGTGTTCTTGTCTTCTGTGTATTATGTGCTCTGTGCACTGCATTGAGTATATCCTTTTATGCACTTGCTTCTATGCCTAACTTGGCTATGTTGTTGCACTTGTGTATGTAATTCTCTGATGCATCATATTAAGTTACTTTGTATGTGTGTGCCTACGACATTGTGTGTTGTTGTACCAACATCTTATGTATTTGTGTGCCATGTTGGGCTTGTTGACTTGATTTTCTAGCTGCGCACCATTGTGTACTTCATGAAATACTTTTCTTTGTACATCCTTTTGCTGCTGTTTTGTATTGTTCCTTGCCCTTATTTGAACCTGGTTGCACTTTATATGCTTGACCTTACTGATCTGGTTTGTGATGCTTAAAAATGCTGGTATTTGGTTTAGCTTCAATTTGAATTGGTAGAAGTTAAACTTTGTGATGCTCTGGTATAATAGTAGGAGTTGAGATGCTCGCAGCTTTGATAAATTTAGCTTTACCTGAGTTTTTGAAAATCCTTTGTGTTTCTGCCTTTTAGTTTTGATATGCTCTCGACTTTTGTTGTGAGTATGCATGTCTAAGGTTGCCCGTGTACAAAACTGATAATTTTGGTGCATATTTCAAAATATGAAAAGAACAAAACCAATAAACCTAGACAACGTTGACTTTAAAAAATATTTATATTTTTGCAATTTGAATTTGTTTTTTCGCTTTTCAGTGCATTGTCATTTGACCTATAAAGAAGATAACTCGAGAAAAAGAATTTAAGCAAGAGAATAACAAATCGAATTCAAATGAGTGAGATTAGAAGTGATTGTTGTATTGAAAGTGTGTTGTATATGAGCATTATATATAAGAGTGTAAAATTCTATGGAAGCTCTAATATAGTCATGTACTATTAAAACTGTATATAAACTATTTGCTGAAATAAATTTTCATTTGTTTACTTCTATCTGTGACTTTGCAATAGACTGTACCAAACGCGTTTAAAAAATATGTTTATGTTTATTATCATCAAACAAAAATCATAAACTGTCATATTCTACAATTACGTCCCTACTTTAAAAAAAGTGAAATTCATGGGGATATTTGAATAATTTTACTAACCTTAATTTGCGCTCTTAGGATATACGTACATAACTTATAATCATCGTAATATATGTAAGAGTGGCTGCTTTTAAATTTGAAAATGAGAGAAGTAAAAAAGAAAGAAATTCAAAAAAGAAAGATGTAGAAAATCGTTTCTAAAGCGAAGGTTTGTAAAACAAATAATTTTAGAATAGGGGGATATGTCTTTAATTTTCACTTAAACTTAATACAAACTAATAATCGTTTTCATAAAGAAGGATACCAGTACTTGGCTAGAAATCATAGATAAGTTGTCAAACCTTATTATGACATGCCAATTCCATTTACAAAGCAAATATTCTGTAACAACTACAAGTAGGCAAGGGGGTAGAGGGCCCTGATCAAAAGCATTTAAAGCTAGTAATAAAGTCTTTGGGAATAACCGAGAAGGTAGAGAATCAATGCTTTTTTCAACTAGGTTGGTGATTGCCTTTCAAAACCTTATGGCCTTTGACGTATGTTATGTGAACTTCCTATTTACTTTATCATATATTTTGTACAAATCAACTGTGAAGTAAAATATCTATGCTCCTTTTCTGTTGAAGGTCTTGATTAACTTATGAGTTAATAAAGTGTTTTCTTGTATAAATTTACCTTTAATAAATGAACATTGACATTCAACTATTAGTATCGGTAGTATATGTTATAAGTTTCAACGATCGTACGAAGCCTCTCGTTTTCTGCTAGTGGTGCATGCGTATGAGTTGGAAAACACTAGTTTAACAAAAGGAATTCCTAGTGTTATGTGTCCACCAACTCATGTTTATATAGCAAACCTTCAATTTATTTAGCGACGTCGGACTATTCCATATTTAAAGCACCATTCCAATTCACCATTTAGTGGGACAAACCTAATAATCTCATTGACTCACATGCCCTAGGTAAGCTTTTAAGAGCAATGTTTTCTTACCCATATGACCTAGTTCATAACCTTCGGTTCTGATTCCACATTGAGTTTCGATGGTCGAACCAATCTCCCATATCTTCTACGAGTGGCGTATACATATGTGTTAAAACATTAGTGTAATAAAAGGAATATTTAATGTTACATTCAACCGAACGCATCTTTTTACAAACACTAGTGTATAGTTAGTGGCATATGCCCATAAGTTAACAAACGATGGTGTAACACTCGCAATATGAAGTTTGGTCAATATCTTTTTACAAAAGGAATTACTTGTTGTTGCATTCAACAAAACATCTATATATACCACTCCACCTCTATTATTTTTCATGATGTAGAACTATTCATTTTTCCAATACATACCTACTAACCATATATAATGCGAGACAACCCAACAAATCTTCATCTTGGATCAGCTCTAATACCATGTTAAAATTTCGAAATCCATCCATGGATCTCTCCATGGGGAAACATAGAGTTTGATTAACATCTTTTAACAAGAGGAATCACTTATTGTATTATGCAACCAAACTCATACATATACCAATCTATCTCTATAATTTTTGTATGATGTAGGACTATCCTTTATTCAAATATGGCCTTATTACCCTATACAATGTGAGACAACCCAACGTTATATAATTTTCATTCTATTTCATAAGATCTTGCTAATGGTTTTATATACTACATTACATCATTCGATTGTTCTATAATATTAAATTTGGGTTCATCTACTTTAGGTATCATGTATATAAAAGTGTGATTAACTTCTCTAATAATTTTTCTTAAATCTATAACTTCCTGATAAGCTGAGTTTAGACTATTTTTCAGGTCTATCTAATGATTCTTGAAGAACTGAATTTCCCCTGGACTGGAATCATAGTGAATAGATGTATGGCTTTCCAAATTTCCCTTTACGCAAAAACCTCTTTAGAACTTTGCATCCAGCCTCATTAATCATGGCTCTACAATGAATTTCAAGTATTTCTTTTATTTATTTCCCATTGTACAACTTATTATAATAGGAAACTGTTTTCTCCCTAAATTTTTTTGAGTTACTTGTGCTTGCACCTTGCTCATTACTGCAAAAATAGGATGTATCAATATAATATATTTGCAACAGAGAAGGGCAACGAGAGAATGTTGGATCAGACGCATTGGTAATGGAGCAAAAGGGGAGAATTAAAAATATCGTTTTATTTTTGAAAGGCAATCGGATTAACTGATCCTCTACCAAATTTATTATAACAAAACAAAAAGGACAAAAAATCAATAAACATGGAACTAAGAAGAAAGGTAAAAATAGAAAGAAAAAAAACAGGAATACATAAGATAGGGAATTATACTATCATATTTTTAACATGTATTTCCAAACCAATCCATACATAGTTTTCATACGTCATTGATATGTAAACTAAAAATCCAAACCCATACAATACTTAAGTACCTTATTTATATGCATATCATCACATAGAAGCACTATAATACATATTACATCTTTGTCACCTGAGCCTCCAACGTTACCATAACCAAACCTGTCTTCATCATATCACATATCATTATCAATAAGGATCAAGTATAAATCTCCCCTATTTTATGCCTTCTAAACCATGTAGAAGCTGCTCCAGCCAAATATACTAGGAAGAACTTGCACCCAGCTATCCTCCTAACCATTAGAGTGTCAACATGGTACTCAAGATTGAAAATACGATAATCATGATTAGTAGTCCCGTTGAATTTATCGATTGACGTGGATTTGAAGTTATTTGAGAAGTTTACCCCTATAGTTGTTTCACTAAATAAGGAAGAACCATCTTCTCTTACTTCCTCTTTGTTGTTTTCTTGGCAAAGTCTCGTCAGAGTTGCTTTATATGAGTTTTCAGTAGACAGATCTCATCCTCTTTGGAATCTATTTGAGATGAACAATCGATCTTTGTAAAGTGAAGTAACACTATCATCATCGGATGCAGTTCATGCTTGCTTTTTCAACGATAATAAGTTAATGTTCACAAAATTTGATTTTATCTGCGGCTTGATTTGAATATTTTTTAGCTTGGTATATTTTTATTTTAGACCAGCATCACCGTTCTCATTTCTGAGAATGTTGTTGTTAATCATAGGTTGCATAGTTAGTGTAGGCGATGAATGATGGCGTCGAGCTACGAAAGTTTGAGGGTAGATTGGTTTAAGGGCAGGATATTGGGTACTGGATGTCTCTAGTCCATTGATGTGTTGGTTTAGTTGGTTTTGAAGGCTTGAAGACGGTTGGAATATGATCTAAGGTGAGCTCCACAAAAAGTAACTGCCTCGGTTTGGGTCACGGATGTGAGGAATTACCTTTTTGGTATTTCTGAGGTTAAATGATGTTGTTCGTGGTTAGAAGAGTATTCGAATCAATAGGATTCATTGTGTTGTTGTGTTGTCTAAAGAAAATTTATGTAAATTTTGTTGAAGAGGGAAGTTGACCCTCCTTCTAGCGTCAGAAAAATGTCAATGAGATTTGTTTTTTCCTCAAAAACAACCAAATATCTTTATTGAAGTTACCATGATGCGGAATGCTTTCATAGTTAGGAATCAACAAGATTAAGTGATACTAAAATTGCCTTGAAAGGGAGCAATTATATTGTTGTAATGCTTACACAATTATAAAAAGAAATATATGAAATCTTATAAAAAGTCTCCATCCAATTCACTAAAACGATACATTATGAATTAAACATTCAAGACAGAAAAGGTAAAATAAAGTACTAAAAGAATAAATGACAAAGAGAATTTACGCTATTCTGATTGTCAATGAATACTACGTCCATGAGAATATATCCTTATCTTCTCCATTTATTCTTGGTACAAACGGAAAATGGTAGAGAGTACAATTTTGATTTCAATGATCCAAAAAAGTAAAGTCCAAAAGATCTCACCTTTTTTGATATTGTTCCTATTAATTTATAATACACAGAGATTCACACGGATCCCTAACATCCATCTTCCTCTCTTTTGATTTCTGTCTTTGGATTAATGCATGTGTCGTTCATTCGTCTTATTGATTTTCTGTACATGGATTGCTAACGTGGTCCTAGCGAAAAATGCAATTTGAGCTGATGAGTTTTGAACTTGAGGGGAAATCTTGAGACTGAAGCGGAAAAACCCAATTTTGAATAGACCATGACTCGATGATTTCAAAAAGCAACAACCCAATTAACTGCACACATTTATAGGCGAAGTCGCAATTAGAAACTACCCCATTTTAGAAAAAACTGCATAGTTAAAAGCACTCTAGGGTTTCGCTATCGTGTATGGGTCATTGAGGATTACACCTCCATAATTATATAAGGTGACAATATTACACAACAAATGAACTGCATCGACCTTCCTAAAGCCGTACTGCTTTGTTCAATTCAAAATAACAACAAAACACAAGGTTGGGGATAATGGAGGCCAAATCGTATGACCTAGTAAATAAGACTGCACCGCCATTTTGAAGGATGGTCGTATCGTTTTAACCTATTCTAAGTTGTTTTTGTTAATAAAAGACCGTGCCACCGCCTTCGTATTTAAGCTATGTCTAAGGAATTTGAGAATGATTTCATAGCTTCTTAGTTTGCCTTTAAGAAACGTAACTTGACATATAGTTTTGGAGCAGTTTTATCATGCTACATCATCCCTTGAGTCATTGTATTTGTAGGTAATATCATTTAGAATTGTGGCGTTGTTCTGTCATTTCAACGTCAATCAGGATGACGGTGCATCCTCGTTGCTTCAATGTTAATGTGAAATTGCTGTGCAATCCTGCCATTTAAATGTTGGTTTAAGATTGCAGTGCATCTATGTTGCATATAATTGCTTTAAGGATTGTACCATAGTTCTATACCATTGACAATTTTTTTGAAGCGCAACATAATCTCTACCTCTTACTGTTACTTAAACATTGTGTCGTAGTTTGAGCTTATTAAAGCTTACTTTTGGAATCATAGTGCAACCTTCATACTTGGTACTTGAAGGATGTGCCACATTTCTACCTATTGAAGTAAGTGGTGGTATTGCAGATCAGTTTCTATACTTTGTGACTATCTTAGATTACTGGCGGAGTGTTATAGTGCCCAAGCTATGCTCAATGGAAAGACACAGTCCTCATGTTTTTCCATTATCGTAAGACTTTCGCACGGTATTATCTGGATTTTGCTTTCGCTTCCATTTCGTTGTCAAGCTTCTATTGTGGTGGCAGTTTTTTTGGGTTTTGTGCTTGCATCAATTCACCTTTACAAGTGTTTAGAAAATATAGATGTAACAATATACCTTGCATTAATTACTTAACTAATTATATCATAATATAATAAAGTATATTGTAGAAATCAATTATCTTTATTACGAACAAGATTGATTATCAAGATAGATATATGTAACAAATTACACAATTTCCACTAAGGCATACCACTCAATGGAATAAAAAGGATGCTATTTTTTATCTATAATATTTATCACTCGATAAGATAAAAAGAACACAGTCGAGGGGTTTAAATGAAATTTAACCTTTTGATATGTGACTAGATATATTATTCTTTCAAAACTGATAACGCGACAAATCCTATAAATTTACTAAGTTTTGGAAGAAGATTAAACTTATTAACACTTCGTATTTCTTTTTTTCCTAAAACGATATTTAATAAAAAAGAATTACACCCCATGATTTTCTTTCTCACCCCATCTTTCACCAAATTTATCTTTTCTTTTTCCTTTTTATTTTCTTTTTCCTTCTCTCCAATATTTAATTTATCTTTTCTCTCCTTACCTTCTTAAAGCTAAAATAAAGTTTTTTTTTTTTCAATTTTTATCGTCCTCAGATAGTTGACAATTAAAATAAAATATTTTTTCTTTCTTCGTGGGCTAGAGTTTGTAACGTATTTGTTTGTTTTTTCAAATCGATTAGATAATTTTTGAAGTTTGTAGAATTGATTTGTTTTTTTTAAATGTTAGGTTTATCAAGTAAAACTAGATATAAACATGAAACTTGATACAATAGGAATGAAGTTCGGATAAACGTTATGGCATATTGTATAGAATATATAATTAAAGGCAAACCGAAGATTTTTTTTTACTTTTTTAGTTGGAACTGAGGTGTCAATGGGAAACAACGAGGCTGATAGATTTAGTCTTGTATGAATCTGCTAGAAAATAATTTTAAGGGTCCTTCTGCCAAGAATCCTAAAAAAACACGACTATAGCCATGAGAACCTCCAGGCTCCAGTTATACTATAACAACAAAGGCAGAAAATATAGGAACAAACAGAAAGGTCCAGAAGAAGATCCTTTAAGAGAAAAGAGGACAGGACTAATGTGAAAGCGACTCTTTGTCCTTGGGTAACCCATAAAGGAGAGGATGAAGTATAGAAAACGAGGCTATTACGAATATATGCATCAAGCAGCAGATAATCAAGGAGATGAGTACAAGCATGTCGACACTAATCTTTTGGTACATAACGCATATGTGTGAACCAAACCAAAATATTGCACGCTGGTTATACTTTCGCTGCAACATTGATTGACAGAAATATATATATCGAAATAATCGAATTTTGTTCATGGCTTCGGGATTCGAGTATAGGTACGGACTGTCAGACAATTCAGAATCTAGAGACCGGTAGTAGGTCCAACTTGCACTCCATCCATCAATGGTTAAATTAGCAATAATCTTACCTTGGGCCCGGCAATTGAATCCAGGCTCAATAATTCGAGCAAACAGACATTATTCAATACCAAATAGAATTGGCCCAATGATCAATAACAGAGTGGTCCAGCTATTATTCAAGCAGCTGAACAAAACACACTACGCATTCATCCAATGCTTTTTCTTCCACCCAAAGCTGTAACGTCTGACTAGCAGGAAACTCTCGCCTTATACGAAAACTCGTTCACCAACTCCTGCTTAAACCGTCTGAATAATAGGTAGATTATCATTTAGTGAATTGTTAAAGTTGAATTATGTTTGATACAACGAATATTGTAAGAGAAATAGATATTATACTAGGAAAATGTTTATCCTTCCCTCTTTCTTTCTTTTTTCGAATTACATAAGCTGGTTTGGTAGGGCTCTCTTTCTTCAGCATGCTTTATCAAATATAAATGAGGGACAGATTGGTAGACTTAAGCAGGACAGAAGTAAATTGGTTGAATACACTGTATTCAATAATAGTAAAATAGAACCAATTGGCTCAGTTTGGTTAGTAGTTACTACGAGATAAAATGTTATGAATTCGATCTATAAGATCAACATTTGTTGACATTAATGAACAATGTTAACAAAATATTAAAAAAAGACAATTCTCTTGTTAATTCTTGGAGTTCACTCTCTTCTTCTATTTTCTCTATTAATATTTTATTGTTAGACCCTTTAATTTATCACTTTACACTTATTTTACCACTCTTCTCAATCATTTTCGGTACGAACATTTTAAAGCTTATACAATTATTTATAAATAGTTCACCAATTTCCGCCTAATATTTATACTCAAATCAATACATTTAAATTAATTACATAATCTAAATTTTGAATTATTCAAATAAATTCAAGTTACCAATATTTATTAACACTTCTTATAAACACTAAAGAAATGCAATTTCTTTTTTTTATAGTAGAGTGATATAGAACACTCATTTTAATTTGTCTCGAGGTTAGAAACGATGACCTCCAAAACATATTTATAGAGCATCGTACCTCTAAATAGTTGAGCTAGTGGCCTTTAACACTAAAAAACTACAATTTAAATATGTGTATCACTATTGCACTAACCAAATTGGTAAAAAAATAATTTTTATTTCAACAATAAAGATATATCAATCACATAAAACGATAATAACAAATTTAAATTGTAACCCATTTGGCTAAATAAATTTATTATGCATTGAATTGTAAACTACTTTTAGCATCAGACATTTACATTTAAAATTATCACAGTTATTTACAAAACTCACCTCACTTTTCTTTTAATATTTTGTATTTCAATCTATACATTTAAATTAATTGTGCAGTCTTAAATTTAAACTAATTTAATAAATTCAATTAACTGTTTATCATTTGATTTGTTTACTACTTATAAAAATACGAAAATTTCAATAATTCACCATTACTACAAAAAAACACCATTTTACAACTAAGAATTTACAATGGTTCTGTGATGTGTTGCAAAAAATGTCAGAAATTCTTTACTGTTCGATCTTTCATGATTAATGATGAACAATTCAAGTAATAGCCCAGGGATCACCAATACCGAATATTTCACAAACAAAACTTAATATGATTTTTTTTAAGATGACGTACCTTGATTAACAGCGGAAGATGTAATGGCTGTCATCTTCTTCTTCTGACTTCTAATAATTACTCTTCTTCTTAGAATTCGGTTTCTCTCTCTAACCCTATTTTTTTATGTGTTTCTTGATGGAGAAGAATACAATTATATCCTAGGAGAGAGAGGACCCAATCTTTTATATAACATTTAACTCTAAATCTGGTACGTCCATCATATACCAATTCAACGCTTAAGATTAATCACAGACCTAATGTTCTAATTATAGAATGGTCTATCTATGACTTAATTAATCGGGTCACATTAAGATTAGAAACTGCATAACGTCAAAGGTAAATGAAACGTTCTATTTATGACCAAATTAATAGGGTCACATTAAGATTAGAAACTGCATTACGTTAAAAGTAAATGAAACGATTGCAGTTTCTAATAGCAGTTTTCTAACATTCTCCCACTTGACCCGATTATTCATAATATCAAGTGTTGAACATCATACTATGATAAATTGCTGAGAGTTATGGCGGTTGTGCATTATTAATTCAATGCATTCCCTTCCATATACTACAATACCAGCAATCCATCGTTTTATACTCATAATTTATATAAAACAGCATAATGTTCCACATAATGTCTTATATCGTAATGATTAAACATAATATCTTTATAAGACTCTTTCTTGTTTAAAATTACGTAAAGTACATACTACCACATTAAAACAAGAGACACATAATTGTATATCAAAAACACACAAAGGATCTCAGAATGTCACACATCAATTATTATTAATACAACCAAGACCCATTCTTTGAACATGTTCCTTAAATTATCTTGGCTGTAACCCTTTCGTCAAAGGGTCTACAATCATAAATTATGTCCTGATGTGCATGATTGACACTCTTTGTTTCTAAACCTCATCTTTCACGACAAGATACTTCAGTTCCATATGTTTGGCACCTTTAGAGCACTTATCTTTTTTTGAGAAAAACACTGCTGCAGAGTTATCACAATAAATTTTCGACGGCTAGCTAATGGTGTCGACAACCGCAAGTCCCGAAATAAAGTTCCGCAACATAATGCATGAATTGTGGCTTCATAACATGCCACAAATTCTGCCTCCATAGTAGATGAAGCAACGATAGTTTGTTTCGCACTTTTCCATGATATGGCTCCTTGAGCAAACATAAATAGGTAACCAAAACTCGATTTTCTAGTATCGATGCATCCAGCAAAATCTGAATCGCTATATCCAATCACCTCCAATTCATTGGATCTACTATACATAAGCATGTAATCTTTTGTGCCTTGTAAGTACCTTAACACTTTCTTTGCAGCTTGCCAATGTTCTCTTCCTGGATTACTTTGATACCTACCTAACATACCGACCGCAAAACTGATATTCGGTCTAGTACAGGTTTGAGCATTCATTAGGCTACCAACAACAGATGCATATGGAATTGATTCCATTTCTTTTCGTTCAACATCATTCTTAGGACATTGCATGAGATTGAATTTATCACCTTTCTGAACAGGAACTTTCCCAGATGAACACTTACTCATTCCAAATCTCTCTAGAATCCTTTCGATATATCCTTTCTGAGACAATTCCAATATTCTTGTGATCGATCACGAAATATTTCTATTCCGATCACATAGGATGCCTCTCCCATATCTTTCATTTCAAAGTTCGTTGAGAGAAATTCCTTAATCTCATGCAATATGCTTAAATTATTTGCAGCAAGCAAGATGTCATCAATATAAAGGACTAGATAAATAAACTTTCTCCCACTGATCTTTTGGTATAAACAGTGATCAAACATATTTTCCTTAAAACCAAAAGATGTAATAATGGTATTGAACTTAATATACCATTGCGGGGATGCTTGTTTAAGCCCATATATTGACTTCTTAAGTTTACACACCAATTGTTCTTTACCTTTTACAGAAACACCCTCAGGTTGATCCATATAAACATCCTCGTCAAGATCTCCATTCAGAAAGGCTGTTTTCACATCCATTTGATGCAATTCCAAATCATAATGTGATACTAATGCCATTATTATTCTTAGTGAGTCCTTTTTCGAAACAGGAGAAAATGCCTCCTTGTAATCAACACCATCTTTCTGAGTGTAACCCTTAGCAACAAGTCTAGATTTATACCGTTCGACATTACCAGTAGAGTCGTGTTTGGTTTTAAAAAACCCATTTGCATCCGACTCTTTTACAGCCATGTGGTAACTCAACGAGATCCCAAACTTCATTCTGTTGCATGGATTTTAGTTCTTCTTTCATGGCATTAATCCATTCCTTTGACTCTTTACTTTCTACAGCATGTGAAAACGAAACTGGGTCCTTATTGATTCCTATATCATAATTTGACTCTTGCATATAAACCATATAATCATTAGAAATAGCTGACCTACGATCTCTTTGAGATCTTCCTAATGCTACTTTTTGTGGTTCATGCATATCAGCATTATGTAAGTCATTTCCTTGAGGAAGTACTTCTTCATTTGTGTGTTGTTCATCATCATGTTGTTCTCCAACAGCTGGAACAACATTTGGGAGTAATAGTAGATGGAGGAACTATTCTAGGCAATGTAACATTTATCCGTGTTTCCTTTATTTCCACTATTTCTCTTCTAGTATTCCCAATGACTTCACCAATCTCAATGAATCTTGCATTACCAGTTTCTATAATTCTTGGACTATGATTAGGACAGTAAAACACATATCCTTTAGATTTTTCAGGGTAACCTAAAAAATACCCACTAATCGTTCGAGAATCTAATTTCTTTTCATGTGGATTATAAATTTTGGCTTTCGCTGGACAACCCCAAACATGTAGGTGTCATAAGCTAGGTTTCCTGTTAGTTCATAATTCAAAAGGAGTCTTTTGAACAGCTTTACTAAGAACCCTATTCAACAAATAATTAGCGGTTTTGAGAGCATACGACCACAAATTCTTAGATAGTGTAGAATCTGACATCATACTCCTAATCATATCTATTACGTCCTATTGCGCCTTTCTGCTACACCATTTTGCTGTGGTGTACCTGACATTTTGTATTGCGCACATATGCCATGACTTTCGAGGAATTTTGAAAATGGACCTGGAAACTGGCCTGACTCATTGTATTTTCCATAATATTCACTACTCTATCAGACCTTATGATTTTCACCTTTTTATCTAATTGCCTCTCAACTTCCTTTACGAACGTCTCGAGGACATTCACAGATTGAGATTTTTCATGAAGCAAATAGACATAACCATAGAGGGAAAAATCATCAATAAAAGTGATGAAATACTTTTCTCCATTAAAGGCTGGAGTGTCCATAGGTCCGCAAATATCAGTGTGTATTATTTCAAGAAGCTGGCTGCTTCTAGTGGCTCCTTTCTTATTATGTTTGGTTTGTTTACCTTTAATATAATCCACACATAATTCTAGATCACTAAAGTTCAAATTTGACAAAATTTCATTACTTACTAATCTTATCATTCTTTCTTTGGATATGTGACCTGGTCTTTTATGCCATAAGAAAGTAGAATTTTCATTCAACATGCTACGTTTGCATCCAACATTATTTATTACATTCAGCGAGGAATTCGCATAAGTGTCATTCAGTTTCAATTTATATAAACCATCAATTAGAATACCAGAACCAACAATATCAGTATTTTTATATAAATCAAAACAACCAGATCCAAACGTACATCTAAAACCAGAAATATCCAACTTACTTACGGAAATAAGGTTTCTAGATAATGAAGGTACATAAAGGGTACTACATAAGTCTAACACATATCTACTTTCTAGAATTAGACGATAAGTCCCATTGCCTTCTATTGTGGATTTAATTCCGTTTCCTATAAAGAGAAAATGATCTTCATTTGGATTTATGGTTCGGATCATAAGAAATCCCTACATATTATTGGAGACATGAGTTGTAGCACCAGTATCAAGCCACCATGTATTAATAGGAACTTCAACTAAATTTGATTCAAAACATACGAAAGATAGATGATTACATTTCTTTTCGAACCAAGCTATCCTTTTCGGACAGTCATTTTGATAATGTGCTTTCCTTTTACAGAAATGACATCGAACATCCTTTAGTTCCTTCTTTTCCTTATCCTGTCCATTCTTAGCAGGTGCCTTTTTCTTCTTGAAATGACTTGATTTTCCATTCTTTTCTTTACCAGCTTCATTACTCACAAAACTTACCGAGTGATTCACTTGATTTCTCAAACGTCCTTCTTCCTGAACAAGTCTACTGGCCAATTCATTAACATTCCACTTATCCTTTATAGTGTTATAGTTAATTTGAAAAGGTCCATATTCAGAAGGTAGCGAGTTCATGATAAACTGGACAAGAAAAGAATCCTCTACTGTAAGTCCAAGAGAGTTCAACCTTACTGCAAGATTAGTCATCTCTATAATGTGCTCTTGCATAGTTCGCGACCCATCAAACTTCATGGTCGTGAGTTCTGCCATAAGAGTACTAACGAGTGACTTATCAGTTGAACGAAAACGCTCTTCCACACACTACATATATTCCTTAGCACTTTCTGTTTGCGGAATTGTTGACTTGATGTTGTTAGTAACAGTCATCTTAATAAACATGAGGCTCAATCTGTTACTGCGTTCCCATGCTTTACGGTGTGATTTTTCTATCTCAGTATTAGCTGTTGTAAGAGCAACAGGTTTATCCTCAAGAAGTACCAAGTCAAGATCCTGAACACCTAAATGGAAATTGACTTGTTCTCTCCATTCAGAAAAATTAACAACAGTAAACAATTTAACAGATGAAGCATGTGTATTCATGGGAACTACTGCAAATAAAATAATAATAAAAAATTGAAATAACTATAAGCTCATAGCTAACGCGATTCAGATATGTACATAATAGTATAATATAACACTCCTTTGGATAGATACTATCTTATACTTAACATAATTAAATACCAAAACATAAGTAACAAATATATTCAATTAAATAAAACTGACATCTTTGGATGATCAATATTTATTTAATCATGATATCGATTAAACCTCATCATGTCAACTAGTTATAGAACAAGACTTTTATTTGGGTAAGTTTTCAGGTTCTACCTTTAGTAACGCCAGTTTTTTTTAATTGGTATTATTATAAATAGCAGTTTTTATCAATAATCATTAAGTCACTTATGCACTAAATGATTATTCTGATTTTGACCACTTTGGTGATTAACAAAATCATAAATCTCATGTGCATAATTGACTTATAACACATACTTGATTAAACACCATGAGTAAAGCATAGAACAAATCAATTGCAATCATAGGAAATATTTAGTTATTGATTGGTGGCTCTGATACCAGATATCAGAAATTTTTTATTGTTCGGTCTCTCATGATTAATGATGAACAATTCAAGTAATAGCCCAAGGATCACCAATAACGAATATTTCACCAACAAAACTTAATATGATTTTTTTTTAACATGATGTACCTTGATTAACAGCGGAAGATGTAATGGTTGTCATCTTCTTCTTCTGACTTCTAATAATTACTCTTCTTCTCAGAATTCGGTTTCTCTCTCTAACCCTATTTTTTTATGTGTTTCTTGATGAAGAAGAATACATCTATATCCTAGAAGAGAGGACCCAATCCTTTGTATAACATTTAACTCTAAATCTGGTATGTCCATCATATACCAATTCAACGCTTAAGATTAATTACAGACCTAATGTTCTAATTATAGAACGGTCTATTTATGGCTTAATTAATCGGGTCACATTAAGTCTAGAAACTGCATAACGTTAAAGGTAAATGAAATGTTCTATTTATGACCTAATTAATAGGGCCACATTAAGATTAGAAACTGCATAACGTTAAAAGTAAATGAAACAATTGCAGTTTCTAATAGCAGTTTTCTAACGAAAAAGTCAGAGCTTTAGCAACTTATTTTAATGAATATTGTAATCAATTTTCTAGACAACGTTTTCTAAATAAATGTTGTAATAATATTAAATTCTACAATGTTGTTCTCAATAGTTTTTAAAAACAATATTTTACAACGCTCTTTTTGCATTATATCCTATTTTGTTTCACCATAACATTTACGGGATGTTGAATTTTAACATCTTACAATCTATTTATTGTTGTAAATTTATCGTATTCAACATTATTTCTAAAGGGTTATAACTATCAGTCTAATGGTTATTTATATTATTAATATATTTAATAGTATTTATTTTCCAAGACTATTTTTGCAAAATGATTTACAAATAATATAGTATGTTTCCAATTAATTATATTTTATTTAATATTTATATTAAAAGGTTAAATGCAAAACAATAGTTCTCGTATCCATTACTAACCCACATCTTTGATACCTCAGGTCCACAACCATTAGATAAGCTATTAAACTAGTGGTTTAGATTTCAACCATCGTTCTTACCATCTCAAAGCTTCTCCCTCTTTTCTCATTTATCTATATGCATAAAATATATTCATCCAGGTCTCCTCAACCTGATTGTAGATTTTTTTCCCTTTTAGAGCACGTTTGATAACAACATATTTTGAAAATCCTTAAAAGAAGATTTGAATAATAAATTCTAAGTAGTTTTAAATAGTGTTTATAAATAGAAGTGTTTGCATGCAATTTGACTTTTAAGTTAAAATAAGTAAAATAGTTTGTCGAAACTAGTTATAAAATATGTCCATAAGTCATAAGCAACGAATTACTGCTTCTTATATTTTGATTTATTAGTCACTTTTGTAAGCTGCTTATAAGGAGTTTGTCAAACACTTGAATTACAATAAGCGACTTACGAGTAGTTTTGGCTACTTGTAAATAGTTGTCGAACGTAGTTCTATTTTCATTTTTGACAGAGTTAATTTTATGTCCTATGATCTATTTGAGTATTAAATTTATTGTTTGATTTGAATGCTAGCTTATTACATGTAACTTGCATATGTTTTGATATGTGGTCTTCAAACTTAATGAAAACTGATTAATTTTTCCTTAAATAAAAGTAAATGGTTTCAAATGGTACTTCAATTTGACTGTTATAGTTTCTAGACTGTTATGCAACGCAATAGAAAATCAAAATTTGTATTTGTAATATAATGTTCATGCTATATATTTTATTAGAATAAACATGATAATAATCCATATTACACTTTTATCTATTTAGTAACACCATATTATAATTCAAAACTTTTTCTCCATAAGATTTCCTCTTTTATTTTACATTTTTTTGCTCACCATATTTTGTAGCAGATAGTGTAGATTGTTCTAAAATAAACTATCTGTTGATAATTCAGTAGTCCAAACATTGATTATAAGGAGAATTGTTTGTTAATTAATATGATTTGTGGATAACTGAATTTCAAAACACAAAGTTAAAATATCAAATAAGAGTCTTAAATTTGGTCATAAAATGCCACTGTTGATGTTCAACTTGCCAAGTTAACCTGAAGTTGATTTGATTTACTCTTCTATTGCAAATAGTCTTAACAAAACTAGTCTAATGAAAGCTGGTGTAAACTTTTGAGTTTTATTCCATAAACCATCCAATCTACATACTATATGCATATGCATGTTAGTGTTGGATTGCCTTTACTTTTGGGGTCTTTTGCAAACTATAAGCACTAAGATTGTTAAGTACTCAGCCCATTCATCTTACAGTATTTATATTCTTACTTTATGGGACTTGCAATTAGGAAATGGATGTTTTTCCATTTCATTTGCTCCTTATATAGTTAAAGCCATAAGTTATCTTCTTTTATTAAATCCCGTAATGTTAGTAGGGAATGAGTGTCACAATGGCATTTGTGGAGGTTAAAAATGTTGAAGTAAATGAACAACTCAGAGATAAATATGGTTTTGGTTATGATTTTTAGTTTTATTCCATTATTTTTTGATTTGATACACTTGACTTTGTCAATACACAAACACATATCATTTTACATACTGTAGAAATTTTCTTGCATAAGCCTCCTTTGTAATTAATTAGTTTGAAACGAATCAAGACTTCAAAATATTCATTATGTTCATATGTCCCTATAAACTTTAATTTTTCATCAAAATGCTTATATCAATCAAGTTTGAAGATATTCTTGTTGGTAACTTATAATACCACATGTATTTTATGTTGGAAAAAATAGTCAGTAAAGAGTATAACAAAGAAGTTATGCCATGGACAAGCCACTGCCTTGAAATGAATTCCGACGTGACTAGGTTGCACTCGTTGATTCTCGTTTGCACTCAAAGGTTCACACAACAGACTTTAAATTTGTGCACTCAAGTTGAAGAATTTGGAGAAGTGTAGAAATGAAATTGCTCAAAAAGAAGAATTTTCAAGAAGATGAACATGATTCTTTTTCTATATGTTTTCTCTCCACAAAATGGATAACCGTAAATAGGTGTAGGAGTAGAAACCGTTACCAGAACTCCAAAGGTGAGAAATTTGAACAGTCGGGGCAATGAAAAGACAATTCTTTTAATATATTTATAAATTTTATTAATTACAATTGTAACTGATATGCAAATAAAATATTTTCCTTTTCATTTTTGAGAGCTGAAATAACAAAGAAAAGGAAGAAGAAAGTGTAATGGACAACCAAACTCATTTCATTGCAGTGTAGTAGGAATAAGGATATATAAGAAAAAAATTAAAAAATATCAGACGATGACGGACTAAGGTTTTATTATAGTTATCTAACAATCCCCTACTAACTACACTAAAACTCCAAACGAATGAAAGATAGACAACCTAAGCAAAAAAAAGGTTATGTACATATGCAGTAATATCTTTCAATTTGAATTTATGTAAAAAAAGTGAGGCAACAACTTCATCTATGTAGTGAATTTCTCTTAAACTATAAGTTTTGATTGAAACTTCATAACTCCTACTATGCTTTTGATATCTACACTTCTCCACGATAAGTTTGCATTTTTTATGGCTATGCGCTTACCTTGAGACCTCATGAGTTCTCTAAAGAGATAAACTAAAATCTCCCATAGAAGGTGTGTAACAACCCTGGTTTTGGTGATTACCTGTGAAATAAAATTATAACAGTGGTTATAATTGAATAATAAAGGAATAAATAAATTGGAGTTGGGAAATTTGTTAATATTGTTTTTTTTAAATAAACATGGGGTTTTGAATGAATAAAATGGAATTAAAATGGTTTGGTTGGAAAATAAATTGTGAATAAATGGTAATACGTTGATTTGGGGATTAATTGAATTAATCAAGTGAGCTAAAGAATTTAATTCAATGTCAATTGTTGTAAATAATATAAAATGTTGAAACATCCAGTTTACTAAAAAATCAAAATATCAACGTAAATTGCATCCAAATTTTTACAAGCAGCTTATTTTTGCTAGAGGTGTGATTTTTTTACTCATTTTATATGTTTTTGAGCGAATCTAACTTGCATGCTGAGATCTTTTTGGCTTTGAGAAGCTTTACAGACCTGTAGAAGCTAGATAAAGAACAAGCAGACAAAGATATAGAAGTTATAGACAGTATCTTTCTCAAACAGCAAATTGATGAAATAGATTTTTGATTTTGGGTATTGATAACCTGTTACTATCTTTAAATTATTAGCTTTCCTTTTGATTTTGCTAAATATTGACGTTAGATTTGAAAATTTAAGAGAGAGCAGCCATTTTCTCTTTTACTGGTCTGTTTTTAGAAAAGAAGAGAATGAGGAGAGGAAAGTGTACGTACAGTACATTTCCTCCTCTCAGATTATCTTAGTGAATGGGGTTGGACTTGAACCCATTACCCAAAATGCTTATACGAAAATACTTAGCTAAACTGAACTATGTTATTCTATATTATCATCTTATTTCACCATATTTATGCATATCCTCATTATTTAATCAAATAATTTATCATAACTTCTTGTGTTTATGTTTGCAAAAAATGTTTTAAAATATATAAAAGATATTTTATCCATTTAAAATTATTTTCATCATTAAAATCTTACTTTTAATTAAATGCTTTAATTTACACACTATTTTTAACAACCAAATTACGCAAAAATCATTTTTCTTGTCCACTTAAACGTAATAAACCTTATTAACATCATATTTACATCCAAATATCATTTTTAACCAATATTCAATCTTTTTACTTATCATATTAAATTTTAATACTCCATTAAAATTAACATTTGGCAGTAATTTGCAAAATTATTGCATTTTATCAAATTAAAACCATGTATTGTTCATTTTTATCACTAACTTACATAATAAAGTTTTAAAAATTTATTTTCAACATTTTATACTATTTATGACAATTGGCATTAAATTCTTTATTTCACTTAATTAATTCAATTAATCCCCAAATCAACATATTACCATTTATTCACAATTTATTTTCCAACCAAACCATTTTAATTCCATTTTATTCATTCAAAACTCTCTGTTTATTTTAAATGAACAATTTTAACAAATTTCCCAATTCCAATTTATTTATTCCTTTATTATTGAATTATAACAACCTTTATAATTTTATTTCATAGGTAATCACTAAAACCAGGTTTGTTACATGGTGGTCCCTCCTTCACAATCAAGTAAGTGTGTCCATCAAGTGCCTCTTTCTAGCACCACTAAAACTGGCTATGGACTCATTAAAAGCATGAAGCTCAACCTTAAATTAGATAATATAATCAATAAGTGCACTTCAAATGCACTCCAATTCTAGTTATAGATTCTATTAGTCAAGGTTAGAGAAAAATAACTAATGTCCACAAGTGCGTCTCAAAAGCGCCACCAAGAATGGTTGTGGAATTAATAGGAATCTATTGTGTTAATCGAGTTTTTAACTCAATAAAATTCAAAGGAAGTTAGAACATCCACGCCAAGTCAAAACAACTCAAGAATCAACCAAAAGAACCGGAAGAAGAAACTAAGAAAGACCTAAGAGTAAGAAAGAAAAAATAGACCAATATAATGTATCGCTAACGATCCATCACCTATGGTTGCTAGCGATCCACAAGGGTAGCTCATGAATCTTCAAAACCTTTTGCATTGTGAACCAATGTATTTTTTAGGGATGCCTGCCAAGTTTCATGATATTCCAGGCAAGTTAGTTCAAGAAGTAAGCACTCATCTGATTTCGGTTATAGTTCAATCCAACCTGTACGTGAGTCATCACCAAAACAAGACAACTATTTATTAAATTACTTGGAGAGCATTTACATAAGGCAAGAAGCATGATCCAAGTGAAGAGATCGGAAAATATTCCAACTGCATAGATCGCTAGCGATCCATCAAATTGGGCTTGGCTCACCGTGAATATTCTTGAGCGCCTTCGTACCATCAAATGTGGGTGTCTGGCAAAGCAGCTTGGCCCAGCAGCTCTCCAATTCCTATAAATACTCACCATCTGCAACATAAAGAGGATCTTCTTCTAGACTGGCTTCTAAAACTCTATAAAAACTATTCTTCACTCTTCTCCTCCCTCACAACCGTCATCGAAAGGGTTCACTGTGATTCGATCCAATGAACTGTAACACTGGTGACTTGATCTAACTTACAAGATCCGGTCAAACTGCAACTAAATTCAACTTGTAATAGCTGTCAGTCAATAACTGAAAGTTATAAAATGGGTGTAGGCTTCATTAGCAGCCAAAACACTACAGAAATCTCTTGTCTCTTTACTTTTCCTGCAATTTTGTATTGTTTGTTCTATTATATTTGCCTTGATAAACATGGCTGATGCTTTCACACTCAATTTAGAGTGTCGATCCTTTTTTGGGTTAACATTGGTGCTTTCACTAAGAACTGAACTTAGGGCTTAGACCTAGCTATCAACTTTGGATCATATAGTTTATAAATTATATCCTCAATCTCTGCTCAGAAGATCTACTGTTGAGAATCAATGGCACCGGGAAGAAGGAGAACTACTTCCAAAAGATCGATAGTAGCCGTTCTTGCTGGATAAGAGATCAATCCTTAGCAAATTTGTAATAACCCTGTATTTTACAATTATATTTAAATTGAATTTACAGATTTAAAAGCTTTATTTTATTTATGAAAAAGAATAAATTTTGTTATTTTAAATATAAATTTTTATTTTGATGTCAATTAGAATTCCAAACATAAATAAATTGAATATTTCCAGAAAATACGAATTTTTTTCAATATAGTCAAACCTTGACTTTTAAATTTTAGATATTTGTAAATTTGAATTTTATCTTTTATTATGAAAGTAAATAAAATTTTAAGAACACTGCTTTTTGTTACGTTGAAATCTGATTTATTATGTGAAAGTTATGCGCTTTTAACTATTGTGTGTAATTTGTTGTATTTAACAAAATGGTTTATTTTAAATTATATAAATAATATTTTACTTGGTCATGTAATGTTCTAATTTATATTTATATGGTTAATATAACATGTTATTAATATATTTTGGTTTTAAAACATTTTTAAAAGTGTTATTGACATTTTCAAATGTCAGTTGTATTCTGTTTATAAATTTTAATTCCTAGTTTCAAATAATTAAAGTTATATTTTCTTAAGAACTTATTTATTCTCATTCCTACGTAATTTTGTTTCTCATTTATTTTATTTATTTGAAATCTATTTGTTTTAAAGTGAAATAGAAAGTTTATAAGGATAGTGATATTTTATTTGTAATTTTCATGTCCTCTTTCCAATTTTTAAACATTTTCTTTTGCTCTTTTTCAATTTTCTCTAAATTAAACTATTTATTTCACTTTGAAAATGTTTTAAAAATCATTTTATTTCAAATTTCATTTTAGAATATTTTTTAAAATGAAGTAAACAATTTTCCAAAGTCAATAGTGATTTATTTGTAATTTCTGGACCCTGTTTTCAATTTTTAGGCAATTTCTTTTATTCTTTTTCTATTTTCTTTAAATTTTATTATTTATTTTCACTTTGTTTCGGTTTTTAAATTTATTTACCGAAATTTTGCTTTTTTTTTATTTTAATTTAAAAGGAATAGAAATATGAAGAGTTTAAATGCTTTTGAAACTCAAGACCTTTCATTCACCAAAAACCTTTCATTTTCCATGACCTTTCACTTGCTCATTTTGGCCGTACCTTTTCTTTACTGTATCTGTGAGTTTCTCAACTCATTTTCACATGAAATACTCTTCCTCATCTCATTTTTCACGCATGGAATAATGGGTAATGACCTCCTCTTCTTTCTATCTTTTTCTTCTTGTTTCCATGGAATTTTGCTTGAAATTGCCTTGACTTCTTCATATGTTTGCTCGGTCATAGCCTCTCCATCACCTCCACCGACCACCACCACTTCTTTCCCATATAATCCACAGCCAAACCATCCCACTCCTCTGACCTGAAAGTTCCATGACCTCCACATGAACACAACACCACAAAACAATGCAAAAACTCCTTAAAAGGCATGCCTAGCCACCTAGTCTTCATCACCATCACCTTAGATGACCTTGGCCACGTCCTATTGCTCCACCACCACCTTGACACAACCCTAACCATCACCTCCTACCTCTTTCCAGACCTGTACATGAAATGGCCGAACCAAGATGGGACATAGACCGAGCCAAAAGTGACCCAAAATTCCTCTATGTTGCCTAGACCCTTCACATTCCTATGTTGTAACTCCTCCACATCTTTAGCCATGATAGCCGTACATTATAGGACCCAAACCTGAGCCAAAGCCACAAGAAAACCAGACCAAAAACACCCCCTAGGCTGTGCAAAAGAATAGAGAAAGCAAGGCAAAAGTCGTTGCATTCATATATCTTTTTATTCCCTTTTTATTTCAAAGTTATTTCATATCTAGTTGTATTGAAATTGTGTTTGTTTTGATGTTTGTTTTGGGTTATAACACAAGAGTTGTAGCTTGGATTCGCTCTCCACTCAAATCAAAAATCGTGCTATTGTGTTTTGGAATCCGTTGATTCATTTGAATTGATATCTCCAGCGCAAAGAGGTGAGTAAATCTCACCAGACATTTATACTTATACAAATATGAATTGACACCATTTGAATGTGTAGGACTATTATGTGATGTTATAATTGCTTGTGATCATTTATATATAATGTTAAATTGTTAATTTACCTATAAGATTATCTGTTACTGTTCTATGATGCTATTCTGTTTATTTATAACAGTTTATCACACTGCAAGTTCTCTATAGATTTGTATCACTATGGGTTGAAATGATACATACCCGAACGGACTTTAGAATAGGGAAAAATCGTTATGGGCTGAAATGATAGGCCTGAACGGTTTTTATTTATTTGTTTTTAATTTAGGATTGCGGGTTTGAAATGATAAACCCGGATTTTTCTTTGTAAACTGCGGATTGAAATGATATATATCCATATCACTTGACCTAGGTTGGAAAACTATATACAGACCCGTGGTTATTTTATAAAGTGTTTTTGGATATTTTTAAGTATTTTAAAAATATAAATTTATGAAATTTGATTTAAATAGATTTTGAAATGTTTTAAAATAAAGAAATTATGATTTTTCTATGAGTTAAAAATATACTTAATGAATGGTTAAATTGGATTATTGAAATATAACTTAAGTTTGGAAATTTGGAATTTTGGTTAAAAATTATATTTAAGTTATATAAATAAAATGGAAATTTATTCTTAGTTGGAAAATGGTAAATGTAATAATTTGATTTAAATTTGAATTTAAATGATTTAATAAAGTATTATTGAATTTTCTATGAATTAAAATGGTTAAGTGAATGAATGCTTAAAAGTGAAATTTTAAAATACAACTTGATCTGGAATTGTGAATTTGGTTTTAATTAAGGGTTTAAGTTAATTAAATAAATTGGAAATTTAGTTTAATTTGTGAAATGATAATTTGAAAATGTAAATGTTAATAAAGTGTTAAATGTAAAAATGGGAAAGTTTACACTTGAATTTATTAAGGTAATTTGTGAAATTTGATTTAATTATAAAATGTTGCTTTATAAAAATCATTAATTAAAAGAGTATTTTAATGAACATCGTTGAATGTTAAAATATGATTTTTATAATGTTTAAATGGTTTAAATTGAAATGTTTTCAAGTATAATTTACCGCAGGTTTTTCTGTATGCTGTGAAGGGCTGAAATTTCAATGTTTATGGTTTTAACTTAGTAAATGAACTCAGAATGGTTTAAAACTTTGAAAATTGAATACTTGATTTGAAAGTATGTAAATTTCATTTTAAATGGTTTAAATGAATTTCTTTGATTGAAATATACGCTATTTAATAGGTGATTTGGAATGATAATAAATGAATGATATCTTTGAATTCAAAAGGTATTTAAAGTTGAATATTTGGATTTGAACTTATTAAAATTGAAGTTTTGAAAGATATGATATTTTGATATTAAAATGATATGAAAATGAAGTTCTGACAGATATGATATTTTGATATATATTAAATGATTTGAAATGAAGTTTTGAAAGATATGATATTTTGATATATTAAATGTTTTGAAATGAAGTTTGGAAAGATATGATATTTTGATATATATTAAATGATTTGAAAATAAAATCCTGAATGATATGATATTTTGATATTAAAATTATTTGACATAAAATTTTGAAAGATATGATATTTTGATATTAAAATGATTTGAAAATGAAGTTCTGAAAGATATGATATTTTGATATTAAAATGATTTGGAAATGAAGCTTTGAAAGGATATGATATTTTATGTATTAAAATGATTTGAAAGGAAGTTTTGAAAGGATATGATAATTTAATATATTGAAATGTTTAGAAATGACTTGATATTTATTTTGATAAATAATTGAATTTGAAAGATATAGTATGTTGATATACGGAAATGGTTTGGAAATGATTTAATCTTTATTTTGATAAAGATTTGGATTGAAATGATATTTTGTTTTGAAGTATAAAATATTATTTTTAAGTTATAACCACGGGTTATAATAACGATTGGTTGGCAAAGAGACCGCGATCGGATATGGGCATACTCTCTATCGATACCGAAAACCACTTTGACAATCGTGTACGCGGTGGAGATTCCAGAATGAAGTAGGATGGTGGCGACGTTCTTGAGGTATACTACGTTGACCCAACTTCCGTGAGTTGGCATAAGGTGGCTAAAACAGGAGCGGTCTCAGGCCAGTTGAGGTCGCACCTCGTAGCGGACGCGTTTCTTCGATACCATACTATTACTTGTGATTATTTGGGCGTCCTTCTGATTTTGTGGGAATGTGTTCCGTGGTGGGCGTATGTGGCTGCTGCGTTACCACCAGCCCGAGTGTTGTAATTGGTATATCTACCCTGGCATTGCCTTGTGTGCCGTGTCACCTACCATTTCAAGCCGTTACTACGAGTTTCTATTTGTGTCGTACCTATGCAGTATCTTCTCGTAGTCTCTCGATTAGGAGATATGCAGGCACTGCATAGACTATTGGCATTATTTGTGTTAAGGTGGAAAATGTAAAGCCTTAACACTACTTAAAAGTATGTTTATTTTACTGTTAGGCATTATTATAATAGCGTAATATACTATATAGTAAATAGTTTAACGGATCCTTAGAGGATAGGCGGTCCCAAGCATCCTTTAAGTTACTTGTACTTTTACTACAGTTCATTTGAGTTGGTTTACATTATATAAGTATGTATGTCCTGACTCGAGTGTTTGTATTTTTATTTACGCTCGGGTCAGGCTGAGTATTCACAGATTTGGATTTCCTTTTTCTGGAGATTGGAATCACTGGAGATTATCTACTTGTATATTTTTTAGTATGTAGTTCCTTTTCAGCTCTTGTATTAGTAGACTGCTTTATATTGAGACCTCTGTTGTACTCTATTTCTTCTGTTTATCTTATTTAACTCTGATATATTTATATAGTGGCTTCATGAACTACTATTTCTTTTACTTCCGCCGCACTATTGTTACTCTGTGTCTGTGATCTGTGATTATTATTTACCGTATATTCTGAGATTTGCCAAATTTTATTTACAACGCGGTATTTTGAGCAATTCAAATCCGACATGTGCGGATGCGAATGGTTGAAAATATCTGGTTGTTATATTTGGTATCAGATCTTTGGCTTTGAGGCAAAACTTAGAATGTTTGGTAAATTTAGTTACATAATCACTTTCATCCAAACTTGATCATCTTTGATTCAAATTTCATTTGAATTTTGGAATGTTCCCCGCGGTTCCAAAAATTCATTCGTGTCCCTCACTATTCATCTCCTTTTGATTCTGGAGTATCCCATAACTCCACTTCGAATGAGCTTTATAGTGAATTGGCGGTCCCGCCAATCTCAAAAATTCATTTGTAAAAGGGGAAACTCCTTTACAATTAGCATTAATTCACCAGAGATTTATATATATCCTTAGTTTAGATGCTAGTATCTTTTGTTATTCCAAACTCTATCTCTTAAGATCGAATGTAGATTTACCCCAGAAAAAATCCACATTGATCTTATTCTGTAAATCATGGTTGACTTGTTAAGGTTGCCCGCGATTTACTTAAGCTTACCCATCTCCCTACTCTGTTATTTAATCATCTTGTCTTTTCTCTCCAATCTATTCTTCCAAACATTTTGAATTGTACTTGTAAATCTATATTTTGTTTTATATATTGTGTTGTTTGGGTTGTTGATGTTGATTTGGCTTTCCGATCGATTCGTCTGATCAACGCTATCGATAGGATTTCTAAAACACTTTGACAGAACAAACTAACACAATATTATTTTTAAATTTTGGTTAATCAAATAAATTTTGATATATAAGTAAATTTATGGAACTTAATAAATTGATTTAAATTGATTATTTGAAATGATAATACTTGATTTATCATTTATAGTTCTATAAATGAATTTATAAATAGTTGTTTATAAATTGATTTGGGAACTGAAATGAATTTAAAACAAGAAATTTGAGAATTTAATTTTCGATGGTTTCAAACCTTGTGTTTAAGTTTTAAAGTATATTATTTAAAGTATTTTCGACTAAGAATATGTTTCCAAAGAATTTTAAAGTTTAAAAAATCAGTGCTCTTCTCTTTGTCACCGGGAAATAATTTCGGCGATGACTGCAGCATCATTGACATTCATTTTCGAGTTTCGAAGTGAAGAGACCATTCTGTTGTCCTGCTACAGCTTTGTTTTGGGAAATCAAATTGATTTAAATTTCTAAAATATGACTTGATTTGTAACGACGCGATTTTTCGACGCTCGAAAACCGACATCAATACGTCCACTGTATCAACTGCCGAGCAATCGAAAGCCGGAAAACCGTACCGTTAGGGTTAAAGAAGAGGTAGATGATAGAAGAAGAAAGAAAAAGATAGAACAGAACAGAAATAAATAACAGAATCTCACAATCGCAGCGGAACAACATATAATAGATAAATGAATAATCTTTAAACAAAGAACTATATCATTTATTACATTACATCACATTACATAACATTACATCATCAGAGTGTACAACAACAAACAACAACAAACAGCGGAAAAGAAATACTATATACTAGTGAATACGCCATGTCATCCAGCTTGCCTCCAGCAACTCCTGAATTCCAGAATATCCTGATAAACCTGACTCTTGACTGCCCGTGTGGAAATTGGTGGGCACCCAGAGTTAAGGAAGGAAAACAATAAACTCCAGGTCAGTCATGAGATTGGTGTGAGAACTTAAAACAGTTTTTCTTTAAAATAAAGAACATGATAGTTTTAAAATAGATTTGAAATGATTTTTAGAAAATGAGACTACCATAAGGCCTCCCGCACACACACAATGCAAACGCAGAATCGGAGGAGATTTCTCCTTATGATAGTCAAAGATGCTTGATACGCATAAAAAAGAAACATTTGATATTATTACTAGTTCATAGTGTAGGAAAAATCATTTCGAAAGTAAAGATATAAATCTTAGCCAGCATAGGCATTTCGCACTTATGCCTACTACAGCTACCATGTTCAATAGCAGGTTACCGCCACATTCCATGGCAGGTTATACAACTAAAACCGTACAGAGTTCGTATTGTTTCTTTGGATTTCCAACAAATGGTCAGGCCAAGGAACTTCCCATTGCCACATGGGCACGCCTCTGGAAAGATGACCCGAGAACCTAACCGGATCTCTGCCGAACACAAGGCTGGGTTACCTTTTAAACTAGGTAACTACTGACGCAAATATGTCATTCCTCGATCGTAACCGATCTATATCCGAGGATCCTCGATTTCCAACAACTATAAAGCAATAAATTTGCAGCAACAACATAGGTTAAATATCTGGCTCCATACCATGATACCACCTCTATCCAGAAGGAATGACATACACTAAAGGGGCGCTACCCCCTAATAACCTTGCTGCATTCTTCCTGTTTTGACCATTTTCGGGGTGTGAGGTCCGACGAAGTCTCGTCCACAAAGCAACGCTTTATACAAAATCTGTGCTTTGTTCAACAAATGCTCAACAGCACTTCGTATGCCACATTACCAATTTGGTAATATATCATTAGTAACCATCAACTACATAACCTCTAAGGGTGTTAAGCTAAGAGAATAAATTCTTCGCCACCAACAGAAATATATTTGATAGAAACCAGCTTTACATCTCAAACTGTAAGGTCAAACACACATCCATACAAGTCCGTTCCGGGATCGAACGGAACCGAAGGCACTTACAAAGAAGTCCTTGCAATCCGGATATTCACTAATCACGACCGAACTTCCCATCACAAAGGGTAATAAATTTCTATATTGGAGATCAGCCAATGTAGAAACATTCGACGGTAATCCTTCCGTTTTCACAAATATCCGGTCTTCAACACCGGTCATCAAATGCAATTCATAACGACGTATCACATATTCAGAATGGGTTATACGACCCCAAGGTCCTTTCCCGGCTAACCCGAATAGTGAGCGCATATTCAAAAATAAGTGTGGCATTCAAATTCAAGCAAATCACAACAAATACCTATTTAAAGGTAAATATTGATAGTCGGTTATTTAACTATCAATATGCATGCTCAACATCACCAGATTCTAAATAATTTCCCAAATTATTTATTTTCCAAAAATATCTTTACAAGGTATATAATTTTCACACTTCAACCATTTGCTCAACGTTTATTTTTAAACAAATTCCCCTTTCTTTTATAAATTCCATAGTGAATTTACAATTCCCAAAATATCTATGAATATACGATTTCCCAAACCGATTTCTAATATTCATTTTCAATTTATCTTTAAAAGATAAAGTCTCAAAATATTCAGTTCATATTGGAAAACATTTCCATACTTATTTAATAATAAGTAATTTACAAATCCATTTATTTTCAACACTTGGAAAATATTCAATGCACTTAAATCGAAATTAAGTATATATTTCCTTCTTTAAGTAATCATTCTCTTAAACACATTTGTTTGGGCCAAAATGAATGTTGCGTAAAACATCATTACGACAACCCAAAATCACTAGTATAGGGATTCGAAATTTAGATAGATATATAAATCCCAATACTATACAAAAACATTTCCTTTCGGAAATCATTTACTATAACAACAGTGTTATAGTCCACCATTTCCTTCTATTTCTCGAAAACATCTATTTCAACAATGAATGTTGAAATCTATGGTTTCGACACTTAATGCATTTTAAAACAACTTCAAATCGTTTTAATTCTATTTAAAATATCACTTCCCCAAAACACTTTAATATATTATTCACTGTCCTAAAATCGTGATTATTCTTCGTTAACCAAATTTAACAATTTTCTACACATTTTTTTAAAGGTTTATCCACCGTCCAAAATCGTGAATATATCTCCTTTAAAAAATCTAAAATAATTGACTTATCAAAATAAGTCGGTTTCAGATTTATAAAACAATGTTTATAAATCCCCATTTATATTTTTATAAAGACTTCAATTCACAAGATTTAAAAATCTTACTACTTATAAAATTCCATTTATAACCTCATTTTTAGCATTAAAATAACTTCTTTTATAATTCCATTATTTCGATTTATAAAATATATATTTTATAAATTTCATCTATAAACCATTTATACTTATTCGAAAATCTCAATTAAAATGCCAAAATCCGATTTATAAGTTAATTTCTTATAAATCTTTTATTTTACAAAAATCTATTCATTTTATAATTTCACAATTTATAAATCTATAAATTTTATTCACTTGTGAAATCCATTTATACTTCATTTTAACACTTATAAAAACTCATTTTATAATTCCTATATTTTTTTATTTATAAATATTAATCTTAGAAATCTTTTATATAAACCGTTTATAATGATTCAAAAATCTCAATTTAAATAAACAAATCCTTTTAATAATTTACAAAACGTTATTTATAACTTATATAACTCCAAAATCATACTTAAGTACTATTTTCCAAAAATATAACTTTTATAACAATAAAATTATAATGTTTATTTATTTTAACAATTCAAAATTTAATAAAACGTATACTTTCAAAAATCACTTTAAAATTCTTTTTAAAATCAAAATCATTATTTTAAAACTTCAAAAATGGATCCGATGATGCAACAGCACCAAATAGTCAATCACGACATCCAAATATCATATATCGATATGATAATCAACAAACATCACAATATCTGTAATCAAATAAATACTGGTGAGGAATCCAGTTGGATCCCTCCAACCTGTTTCCCTGCATCCAAAGATGTTAGCACAATACCAATTCCGTTCCAATACGGAATATCGCGGTATATAGGATTTATAAAATATTATCTGCTATTATGAGGCGCAATAGGGTCTCATCCGCTATATAATGCGGGAAAATCAACTCCAAGTACATAAATAATACCAATTTCACTTTGCAGTGAAATATTCGTGGTATATGTTTTTAATAACTAACCTCCGCTTACTAACGGCGTATAATGTCTATTTTAACAATCAATAGATAATAATTTATCATTCAGGCATACAAGGAACAATTTTAAATCTAACTATTTAAAATTTAAATCGAAACAATTCGATTGAGTGAGAAGTTCTCACCTCGCTTTCAATTCAGTTTTCGCGTTTTATTTCGAATAAAATTAAATGCGCGTTTAATTTTACCCGAAATTTTCACTAGCTCTAAATGACTCCAAACCAGCTCCATAGCGTAGTGCTCGACAAAACAAACCCGTTGCAATTTGTTTCGTCCAAAACGGACCTCGTATAACCAAGATACAACGTTTTAAACATGACATGATTTAAATTACAATTTAATTTACATTTCATTTATTTATTTTCACCTAAACTCCATCTGGACCGTCCATCATCACACACGAGATCAAGGTTGTGAGCTCCATCTTCCTCTCCTTCAGGTCGCACGCGCAAACAAACCCAACCACGCCGAACTAGGGTTAAATACTACGACCTCCACGATTAACTTCAGGGCGATCAACGACCATCATTGTGTGCGCCTAGCTCCGCTCTACACTCGGCCAAGATAGCATGAAGCTCGGCCATGCCTAAGGCTCAGAAAAACGTGCGCAACCTAGCTAGAACGTGGGCCAAAATCTCCTCCGAACGACGACGATTCGCCAAATCCACCGTTGGATATATAGATCATGCTGTGCTCTATAACTTTCGTGTTGGAAGTTTGTTGTAAATGTTGATGGATGAAGAGATAATTGAGGAAGAAGAAGATGTTATTTCAGCCATTGATAGCCATGGTGGCGGCTGTACGTTTGAGAAACCCCAGCTTGTTTTATTTTGCAAAAGAATGAAAATAAAAGGGCTTTTATAGAAAATTCAACGAACACTATTCATCCGAAATTTTCCTAACTCCAAACGAAGTGTGCTGGTTGGCATTTCTAAGGTTTACCCCGCGTTTCGAACACAATGGAACATGTTTCGGAAGCTAATTCGATCATCTGTGCGAGTTACGGCAATAAACGATCAAATTTAAATTAAATCGATTAAATGAATTTCCTATGCGTTTTGGCTTGCCCCGGACAAACCGTAAATCCGATTGACACGAAATTTGAAACCTTACAATAATATCACATTACGGATCCGATGAAACTAGTTTCATCGAAATCCGAGACTGTTTGAAAAATGGCCATTTTAACTCGTTAATTAAATATTAAAATATTCAATTTTTACAAATTAACTTTTAATTCGATTTTAAAAGTTCTATAACATCATTCTAACTCTAATTTGATAAAATAAAATTTTACAAATCATTTTCAATCATATTTAACCCAATTTTCAATTATTTCTGTAATTTCAACTATTAAATTATCTATTTAATTGTCCAATTAAATCAAGATATTCGAAAAATAAATTATTCGACTTATAAATTTCGCTTATTAATATTTAAAATCAATTAAATATTCGAATTTTAATTAATAGAAATTCTGAGTCGTTACAAACTTCCCCTTAAAAGAATTTCGTCCTCGAAATTATCAAGTAAGAAAAAGTTACAGAATCCATCAACTTTACAAAACTAACCATTCAAATTAGATTTTTCAAATCTCTTAAGTGTTTAACTTTCCCAAAATCCATAGTTAAACTTCTTACAAAATCTTTACTAAGTTTCCAAATCCAAACTTAGTTTTCACAATTTTCAATTTTCTCAAAAATATTCTAACGCCTTAAATTTTCGGAAAAATTCGCCATAGTCTCCTTTTCGCGTCTCGATCCGGAAAAAAGAATGATAGTATATATATCACAAATATACATCTCATCTAGTGATGAGGCATCCCGCAGGGAAAAAAGTGTAAAAGTACGATATTTAATCCGAGATATGTACCTTATATTTTATTAGCGAGCATATACGGCTAATATAGCGCGAAAGCGAGCTCCAAATGCGAAGCAAGCGCAATCCGCACCTACTAAACACTCAACAAACCAATGAGAACCATGTATATATGAAAATAATATCAATATACAACATATATCTACATATGCTAACATAGAAAATGCAACAAAACAACAAATCCAACCATCATCCAACTAGCATCTAACTAACATCCATAACCAAATCAATTACATTCACTTCTCATTAATATTCAATGAATTGGTTTTCCAATTTAAATCACATTTGATTCATTAACAATGGATGTTTTTTACTAACATTCATTTATTCATATTCAAGTTGGTTCATTTCCAAATCAAATTTAATTCTATTTAAGAGTCACTTAACTTCCTATTTGACTTCAATGATTTATAGCTTTCCATTTATCAATTCAATTTCATTGATACTTATTGAATTATATACAATCAACTAACAATCATATAACAACCAATGTATATTCAACATAACCAAATTATTTACTTCGCTTACATTCATTCAATTTGGTTTAACACTTTTAATTCCAACTGGTTCATATTAAATTGACTTCCATTCAATTTATTCAATTTCTCAACTTCATTAGCTTTTAATGAATTAACACTTACATTCATTATCCCATATCAATTCTTTTACATTCGATTGATTAATATTTCATCCATTTATCAATTCAATTGCTAATTCCTTTAACAATATAAGGTTGAATTTCATTATATAACTCAAGTTCATATTCACTTCATTTCATTAATTCACTTTGTTATTTTACTTCGATACCAAAATTAACTTCACTCAATATTACTTAAGTTATATTTCATTTCAATTTAACTTTTTACCAAAGCCAAATTTTCATCACCTATTCAAATTCAGATTTATTTTGCTTAACAAATTGTTTAACCATTTTAATAATTGGTTTCACTTACATTTTCTCATTTTATAAGTTATACAACTTATATTCAACAATTACCACTTGGATTTTATTGATTTACTTATACTTCCTTTAATTTAACTCCATCCTTTAAGTTAAATTTATTCTATCAAAATCCCAATTGTATAAGTTATCAACTCATTTATCATTCCCATAAATATTTTAAATAGGATTCCATAGTCTTTTCAAACTTTCAAAACCATTTTTGAAATCAATTCAAATTACCCTTTTGAATTTCCAAAACCAAATCCAAATTTTCCAAACAACTTCCATTTAAAATAATCTGGCAACAATCCCTCTTTCGGAAACCCGAAAATGAACACCAATGATGTTGCAATCATCATCCGAATTATTTTCCAGCGACCAAAAAGAGTTTAGAGCTTTAATTTCTCCAAAACAATTTTCCAAAATATCAAATCCTTTCAAAACACTTCTCCGGAATTTTATTTTCAGATTATAAATCACATTTATAAATCTTTTACTCATATAGTTTCACTTCTTATATATAAGATTATTTCACAATTGTAAATCATTTTAATTATAGTTCCATACTTATAATTCTTCGCTTATACAATTCATTCTTTTACAGCTATTGTTTTTATTTAACTTATTCAACAACCAAACAATCAATTCATATACACTTTAATAATTCTAAAAAATTATTCCTTTATATATAAAATATAACCAAGGTAAAATTATTTCATTTACCCAATTTAAAATGGTACTATGTGGACTTGCCTCGTTTAAGAGTTTAGAAACCCCTATCGATTACGGTTGTACACCCCGCACCGACCAGAATTCATAAACAGCTCAACGGATAAACAAACACAATATAAAACAATTTCATATTCACTAAAAAATACGCGCTCGTATCTATTATTACACTTACACTCTGAGTATTACTGACTCCATCTATAATGAGTAATTCCCAACAGAGCCATGGTTGGCGCTTAACCATATGCTCTGATACCAAATCCAACGACGCGACTTTTCGACGCTCGAAAACCGACATCAATACGTCCATTGTATCAACTGCCGAGCAATCGAAGGCCGAAAAACCGTACTGTTAGGGTTAAAGAAGAGGTAGAAGATAGAAGAAGAAAGAAAAAGATAGAACGGAACAGAAAGAAATAGCAGAGTCTCACAATCGCATCGGAACAACATATAATAGATAAATGAATAATCTTTAAACAAAGAACTATATCAGTTATTACATTACATCACATTACATAACATTACATCATCAGAGTGTACAACAACAAACAACAACAAACAGCGGAAAAGAAATACTATATACCAGTGAATACGCCATGTCATCCAGCTTGCCTCCAGCAACTCCTGAATTCCAGAATATCCTGATAAACCTGGCTATTGACTGCCCTTGTGGAAATTGGTCGGCACCCAGAGTTTAGGAAGGAAAACAATAAACTCCAGGTCAGTCATGGGACTGGTGTGAGAACTTAAAACAGTTTATCTTTAAAATAAAGAACATGATAGTTTTAAAATAGATTCGAAATGCTTTTTAGAAAATGAGACTACCATAAGGCCTCCCGCACACACACACAATGCAAAAGCAGAATCGGAGGAGATTTCTCCTTATGATAGTCAAAGATGCTTAATACGCATAAAAAAGAAACATTTGATATTATTACTAATGCATAGTGCAGGAAAAATCATTTCGAAAGTAAAGATATAAATCTTAGCCAGCATAGGTATTTCGCACTTATGTCTACTATAGCTACCATGTTCAATAGTAGGTTACCGCCACATTCCATGGCAGGTTATACAACTAAAACCGTACAGAGTTCGCATTATTTCTTTGGATTTCGAACAAATGGTCAGGCCAAGGAACTTCCCATTTCCACATGGGTACGCCTCTGGAAAGACGACCCGAGAACCTAACCGGATCTCTGCCAACACAAGGCCGGGTTATCTTTCAAACTAGGTAACTACTGACACGAATATGTCATTCCCCGATCGTAACCGATCTATATCCGAGGATCCTCGATTTCCAAGAACCACAAAGCAATAAATTTGGAGCAACAACATAGGTTAAATATCTGGGTTCCATACCATGATACCACCTCTATCCAGAAGGAATGACATAGACTAAAGGGGCGCTACCCCCTAATAACCTTGCCGCATCCTTCCTGTTTTGACCATTTCCGGGGTGTGAGGTCCGACGAAGTCTCGTCCACAAAGCCACGCTTTATACAAAAGCTGTGCTTTGTTCAACAAATGCTCACAGCACTTCGTATGCTACATTACCAATTTGGGAATATATCACTAGTAACCATCAACTACATAACTTATAAGGGTGTTAAGCAAAGAGAATAAATTCTCCGCCACCAACGGAAATATATTTGATAGAAACCAGCCTTACATCTCAAACTGTAATGTCAGACACACATCCATACAAGTCCGTTCCGGGATCGAACGGAACCGAAGGCACTGACAAAGAAGTCCTTGCAATCCGGATATTCACTAATCACGACCGGACTTCCCATCACAAAGGGTAATAAATTTCTATATCGGAGATCAGCCGATGCAGAAACATTCGACGGTAATCCTTCCGTTTTCACAAATATCCGGTCTTCAACACCGGTCATCAAATGCAATTCATAACGACGTATCACATATTCAGAATGGGTTATATGACCCCAAGGTCCTTTCCCGGCTAACCTAAATAGTGAGCGCTTATTCAAAAATAAGTGTGGCATTCAAATTCAAGCAAATCACAACAAATACCTATTTAAAGGTAAATATTGATAGTTGGTTATTTAACTATCAATATGCATGCTCAACATCACCAGATTCCAAATAATTTCCCAAATTATTTATTTTCTAAAAATATCTTTACAAGGTATATAATTTCCACACTTCAACCATTTGCTCAACCTTTATTTTTAAACAAATTCCCCTTTCTTTTATAAATTCCATAGTGAATTTACAATTCCCAATATATCTATGAATATACGATTTCCCAAACCGATTTCTAATATTCATTTTCAATTTATCTTTAAAAGATAAAGTCTCAAAATATCCAGTTCATATTGGAAAACATTTCCATACTTATTTAATAATAAGTAATTTACAAATCCATTTATTTTCAACACTTTGAAAATATTCAATATACTTAAATCGAAATTAAGTATATATTTCCTTCTTTAAGAAATCATTCTCTTAAACACATTTGTTTGGGCCAAAACGAACGTTGCGTAAAACATCGTTACGACAACCCAAAATCACTAGTATAGGGATTCGAAATTTGGATAGATATATAAATCCCAATACTATACAAAAACATTTCCTTTCGAAAATCATTTACTATAACAACAGTGTTATAGTCCACCATTTCCTTCTATTTATCGAAAACGTCTATTTCAACAATGGATGTTGAAATCTATGGTTTCGACACTTAATGCATTTTAAAACAACTTCAAATCGTTTTAATTCTATTTAAAATATCACTTCCCCAAAACACTTTAATATATTATTCACTGTCCTAAAATCGTGAATATTCTTCGTTAACCAAATTCAACATTTTTCTACACATTTTGTTTAAAGGATTATCCACCGTCCAAAATCGTGAATATATCACCTTTAAAAAATCTAAAATAATTGAATTATCAAAATAAGTCGATTTCGGATTTATAAAACAATGTTTATAAATCCCCATTTATATTTTTATAAGGACTTCAATTTATAAGATTTAAAAATATTACTACTTATAAAATTCCATTTATAACCTCATTTTCAGCATTAACAGAACTTCTTTTATAATTCCATTATTTCGATTTATAAAATATATATTTTATAAATCTCATCTATAAACCATTTATACTTATTCGAAAATCTCAATTAAAATGCCAAAATCCGATTTATAAGTTAATTTCTTATAAATCTTTTATTTTACAAAAATCTATTCATTTTATAATTTCACAATTTATAAATCTATAAATTTTATTCACTTGTGAAATCCATTTATACTTCATTTTAACACTTATAAAAACTCGTTTTATAATTCCTATATTTTTTACTTATAAATATTAATCTTAGAAATCTTTTATATAAACCGTTTATAATGATTCAAAAATCTCAATTTAAATAAACAAATCCATTTAATAATTTACAAAACGTTATTTAAAACTTATATAACTCCAAAATCATACTTAAGTACTATTTTCCAAAAATATAACTTTTATAACAATAAAATTATAATGTTTATTTATTTCAACAATTCAAAATTTAATAAAACGTATACTTTCAAAAATCACTTTAAAATTCTTTTTAAAATCAAAATCATTATTTAAAACTTCAAAAATGGATCCGATGATGCAACAGCACCAAATAGTCAATCACGACATCCAAATATCATATATCGATATGATAATCAACAAACATCACAATATCTGTAATAAAATAAATACTAGTGAGGAATCCAGTTGGATCCCTCCAACCTGTTTCCCTGCATCCAAAGATGTTAGCACAATACCAATTCCATTCCAATACGGAATATCGTGGTATATAGGATTTATAAAATATTATCCGCTATTGTGCGACGCAATAGGGTCTCATCCGCTATATAATGCGGGAAAATCAACTCCAAGTACATAAATAATACCAATTTCACTTTGCAGTGAAATATTCGCGGTATATGTTTTTAAAACTAACATCTGCTTACTAACGGCGTATAATGTCTATTTTAACAATCAATAGATAACAATTTATTATTCAGGCATACAATCAACAATTTTAAATCTAACTATTTAAAATTTAAATCGAAACAATTCGATTGAGTGAGAAGTTCTCACCTCGCTTTTAATTCAGTTTTCGCGTTTTATTTCGAATAAAATTAAACGCGCGTTTAATTTTACCCGAAATTTTCACTAGGTCCAAGCGACTACAAACTAGCTCCATAGCGTAGTGCTCGATAAAACGACCCCGTTGCAATTTGTTTCGTCCAAAACGGACCTTGTATAACCAAGATACAACATTTTAAACATCACATGATTTAAATTACAATTTAATTTACATTTCATTTATTTATTTTCACCTAAACTCCATCTGGACCGTCCATCATCACACACGAGATCAAGGCCGTGAGCTCCATCTTCCTCTCCTTCAGGTCGCACGCGCCAAAAAACCCAACCACGTCGAACTAGGGTTAAATACTACGACCTCCACGATCAACTTCAGGCCGATCAACGACCATCATTGTGTGCGCCTAGCTCCGCTCTACACTCGGCCAAGATAGCATGAAGCTCAGACATGCCTAAAGCTCAGAAAAACGTGGGCCAAAATCTCCTCCAAACGACGACGATTCGCCAAATCCACCGTTGGATATATAGATCGTGCTGTGCTCTACAACTTTCGTGTTGGAAGTTTGTTGTAAATGTTGATGGATGAAGAGATAATTGAGGAAGAAGAAGATGTTATTTCGGCCATTGATAGCCATGGTGGCGGCTTAACGTTTGAGAAACCCTAGCTTGTTTTATTTTGCAAAAGAATGAAAATAAAAGGGCTTTTATAGAAAATTCAACGAACACTATTCATCCAAAATTTTCCGAACTCCAAACGAAGCGTGCCGGTTGGCTTTTCTAAGGTTTACCCCACGTTCCAAACTCAATGGAACATATTTCGGAAGCTAATTAGATCATCTGTGCGAGTTACGGCAATAAACGATCAAATTTAAATTAAACCGATTAAACGAATTTCCTATGCGTTTTGGCTTGCCCGGGACAAACCGTAAATCCGATTGACACGAAATTTGAAATCTTACAATAATATCACATTACGGATCCGATGAAATAGGTTTTGTCGAAATCCGAGACTGTTTGAAAAATGGCTATTTTAACTCTCAATTAAATATTAAAATATTCAATTTTCACAAATTAACTTTTAATTCGATTTTAAAAGTTCTATAACATCATTCTAACTCCAATATGATAAAATAAAATTTTACAAATCATTTTCAATCATATTTAACCCAATTTTAAATTATTTCTGTAATTTCAACTATTAAATTATCGATTTAATTATCCAATTAAATCCAGATATTCGAAAAATAAATTATTCGACTTATAAATTTCACTTATTAATATTTAAAATCAATTAAATATTCGAATTTTAATTAATAGAAATTCTGGGTCGTTACTTGATTTATAATATATATAGATATATGATTTAAATTTGATTTGATAAATTATGTACATACATTTATTTATCTCTAAATGGTTTGAAGAAATCGGAAATTTAATTCTTAAATTTTATTTTAAAGAATAATTTAAATTATAAAAAGAAAATCAAAATTTTGAGTGAATATTCAAGAATGAAATGATTTAATTGGAAAGTTTCATTTGTATAATACAATTGCATTCGAATATAACTTACACAAATTATACAAAAGTTAACAATGTAATTGGATAATATACAATATAGAAAGATTTTGTAAATAAAAATTTGAGTGGTTAAAATAAATGTTATACACTTAAATTTTAGTTATAAAATGATTAACAGAGGTAAATAAAATAAAGGGTAATTGAATAAATTACAATAAAATGATGTCAAAAGAACTAAGAATAAAATAAAGCAGTTATAATAAGTGTAAGTATATTTAACATAAGTGATAAATATTGAGAGGAATAAATTTAATTTTAATTAGGAATAAATAAGAATTAAATTTATTAAGTACATTATGAATGATTATTTTTCAAAATCCATGATCTTAGAAATTGTTAATTTAAGATGATTAGAAGATAAGATAATGAAATTTGAGATAGTTAAGATTTATTTAACTTGTGTAAAAATTTATATTCTATTTAAGTTGAAATTTCCTTGGTTTCAAACTTATTTCCTTATTTTGTTTTTCAAGCTATCTTTCGGTTGTCCTTATTTCCCTTATCTTACCTTGTTACAGAATGGGAAAGCTATTGCTTATACCAGTCTGTTTTGAAATCTTCCTATAATCTTTGAAAATCTTTGGTACTCATTTGGAATCTGAACGCTGTTTTTCCATCCATAGACTGTCGGTCAAGTGAAAAGGGTGATTCAGACTCTAGAGGATCTTTTTCGTGTTTGTGTTCTTGATTTGATCACCTTCGTCTTGTTAAACTTACCTAGAACAACAGTTATCAGGTATAATTTTAATCTTCTTGTCATCTTATCTTAATCCTATTTCATTCTATCTTTTTCTGTGCTTTTCGTTCCTTTTCGAGGACGAAAAGTTTTGAGTAGGGGAGAGTGTAACAACCCTGTATTTTACAATTATATTTAAATTGAATTTACGGATTTAAAAGCTTTATTTTATTTATTAAAAAGAATAATTTTTTATTTTAAATATAAATTTTGATTTTGATGTCAATTAGAATTCCAAACATATATAAATTGAATATTTCTAGAAAATATGAATTTTTGTCAACATAGTCAAACCTTGACTTTTAAATTTAAATTTTAAATATTTGAAAATTTGAATTTTATATTTTATTATGAAAGTAAATAAAATTTTAAGAACACAAATTTTCGTTTCGTTGAAATTTGATTTATTATGTGAAAGTTATGCCCTTTTAACTATTGTGTGTAATTTGTTGTATTTAACAAAATGGTTTATTTTAAATTATATAAATAATATTTTATTTGGTCATGTAATGTTCTAATTTATATATATATGGGTAATATAGCATGTTATGAATATACTTTGGTTTTA
This sequence comes from Allium cepa, assembly GCA_030765085.1. Classification (NCBI taxonomy): domain Eukaryota; kingdom Viridiplantae; phylum Streptophyta; class Magnoliopsida; order Asparagales; family Amaryllidaceae; genus Allium; species Allium cepa. The sequence continues at coordinate 577,344,257 of CM060932.1, read as the reverse complement.
AAACATTTTTAAAAGTGTTATTGACATTTTCAAATGTCAGTTGTATTCTGTTTATAATTTTAATTCCTAGTTTCAAATAATTAAAGTAATTCTTTATTTAAATTTATATCTTCTTTAGAACTTATTTATTCTCATTCCTACTATATTTTGTTTCTCATTTATTTTATTTATTTGAAATTTATTTGTTTTAATTGAAATAGAAAGTTTATGAGGGTAGTGATATTTTATTTGTAATTTTCATGTCCTGTTTCCAATTTTTAAACATTTTCTTTAGATCGTTTTCTATTTTCTCTAAATTAAATTATATATTTCACTTTGAAAATGTTTTAAAAATCATTTTATTTCAAATTTTTTTTTAGAATATTTTTTAAAATGTAGTAAACAATTTTCCAAAGTCAATAGTGATTTATTTGTAATTTCTGGACCATGTTTTCAATTTTTAGGCAATTTCTTTTATTCTTTTTCTATTTTCTTTAAATTTTATTATTTATTTTCATTTATTTTCACTTTGTTTCGGTTTTTAAATGTATTTGCCGAAATTTTACTTTGTTTTTATTTTAATTTAAAAGGAACAGAAATATGAAGAGTTTAAAAGCTTTTGAAACTCAAGACCTTTCATTCAACAAAAACCTTTCATTTTCCATGACCTTTCACTTGTTCATTTTGGCCGTACCTTTTCTTTACTGTATCCGTGAGTTTCTTAACTCATTTTCACGTGAAATACTCTTCCTCATCTCATTTTTTACGGCATGGAATAATGGGTAATGACCTCCTCTTCTTTCTATCCTTTTCTTCTTGTTTCCATGGAATTTTGCTTGAAATTGCCTTGACTTCTTCATATGTTTGCTTAGCCATAGCCTCTCCATCACCTCCACCGACCACCAGCACTTCTTTCCCATATAATCCATGGCCAAACCATCCCACTCCTCTGACCTGAAAGTTCCATGACCTCCACATGAACACAACACCACAAAACAATGCAAAAGCTCCTTAAAAGGCATGCCTAGCCACCTAGTCTTCATCACCATCACCTTAGATGACCTTGGCCACCTCCTATTGCTCCACCACCACCTTGACACAACCCTAACCATCACCTCCTGCCTCTGTCCAGACCTGTACATGAAATGGCCGAACCAATATGGGACATAGACCGAGCCAAAAGTGGCCCAAAACTCCTCTATGTTGCCTAGACCCTTCACATTCCTATGTTGTAACTCCTCCACATCTTTAGCCATGATAGCCGTACATCATAGGACCCAAACCTGAGCCAAAGCCACACCAAAACTAGACCAAAAACACCCCTTAGGCCGTGCAAAAGAATAAAGAAAGCAAGGCAAAACTCGTTGCATTCATATCTCTTTTTATTCCCTTTTTATTTCAAAGTTATTTCATATCTAGTTGTATTGAAATTGTGTTTGTTTTGATGTTTTTTTTGGGTTGTAACACAATAGTTGTAGCTTGGATTCACTCTCCACTGAATCAAAATCGTGCTATTGTGTTTTGGAATCTGTTCAGTCATTTGAATTGATATTTCCAGCGCAAAGAGGTGAGTAAATCTCACCAGACATTTATACTTATACAAATGTGAATTGACACCATTTGAATGTGTAGAACTATTATGTGATGTTATAACTGCTTGTGATCATTTATATATAATGTTAAATTGTTAATTTACCTGTCAGCTTATCTGTTACTGTTATATGATGCTATTCTATTTATTTATATCAGTTTATCACACAGCAAGTTCCTTGTAGATTTGTATCACTATGGGTTGAAATGATACATACCCGAACGGACTTTAGAATAGGGAAAAATCGTTATGGGCTGAAATGATAGGCCTGAACGGTTTTTATTTATTTGTTTTTAATTTGGGATTGCGGGTTTGAAATGATGGAACCCGGATTTTTCTTTGTAAACTGTGGATTGAAATGATATATATCCGTATCACTTGATCTAGGTTAGAAAACTATATACAGGCTCGTGGTTATTTTATAAAGTGTTTTTGGATATTTTTAAGTATTTTAAAAATATAAATTTATTAAATTTGATTTAAATAGTGTAACATCCCGAAAATTTTGAATTTAAAAATTTAGTAATATATTTTAAACTTTTTGAAATAAAAATTGAAAAGTTATAAAGGAATAAAATATGAACAAAGTTTAGTATTTTTAGTTAAAACTTTTAAAAGAAATAAAAAAAATTGTTAATGTAAGTTATGATAAAATTTTAAAATTTAAATCGCATCATAATAAAATTAAACAAATAAACCTATGAATAATTAAACAAGTAAACAATTAAACAATTAAACAAATAAACAAATAAACCTATGAATAATTAAGCAAGTAAACAATTAAACAAAAGAACAAACAAATAAACAAATGATTAAACCTATGATCAAATAAATAAACAAGACAGCATGCTGAAAATATACAAGCATGAAACACTACATACTTTCATTAAATGCAAGCATCTACAAAGAACATACCTGCATTCAATGCTTTTAACTTCCAGCATGGTTTATCCTGTACTTGTTTTAATAAACCTCAGTAAACAATCTGTTATAAAGAAACATCAACCTGCCTCTTTATTTCATTCAACAAACTTCTGCAAACCTAAAAAAGAAAACATCATATTTCATAAATTCAAAAGCATTCAGGTGATCAAAACAGAAAATAAAAAGAAGTTAAAAACCAAACCAGAGAAGAAGAAGCAAACTGCAGTTAAAAAGAAACAAAAATAGTCTCTGTTTCTATATTGTTCAGGTGAGTAAACCTTTGTTCTTAAAATCTTTTTGTTGCTGTGTGGATGTTGAATGATGTAGGGAAGTTAAACTTTTGTTTGTATCTTGAATATATGAATGAATGTTTGGTTGTACATGTTGATTTTACAAATTTCATTCTCTGTTCTAGTTTCAGGAAAACAAAAGCGAAAACCTGATGAACCTTTCTTTTTCTTCTTTCCCCCTGTTTCCATTTTCTATTGAATTTGAAAGGAAAAGAAAAAGAAAAATGGAGTATATGTTTAAACCTGCACCAAGTTTCAGTGATAAAGCAAAGCAGTTTGAAAACTTTCTTTTTTTTTCCTAGAAACTAAACAAACACAGTAATTATTGGTTGCAGGTCAACCCATATCAAAGAAAAATTTAAATCTCATTCTTTCTTTGATTATAACATAGATTTTTAAACAAGTTAAATATTATTTTAATCTCACATTACATATCAGTAAAGGATTAAAACAGTTACAGAGTTCTTCTTCCTGGAAAGTTGAAACACAGTGACAAATTCAAAATCTCAAGGAAACTCAAATTTCACGAATTGTAACTTCCATAACTTTAAGTGAATCCATATTTAAAATGATGATTTTGAAGACAAATATGGGGATTTGTAATTGCCTAGATTACGTGCAGTCCAATGTTGAACGAGACATGCATTTTGATCGATTGCCAATCATCGAACAAATTTTAGATGCTAAGATTTTGGTTAAAGCAAGATTGTTCATCGTTGAGTTCGGGAAAAATGTTAAAAAAAATTTCTATTGCATAAATTTTGAATTCGAATGAAAACTAGGGTTTAAGAACTGTTTCCAGTTCGCGTTGAAAATGGGATCGCCGCTCCACCTAGGGGTGATCGGAATCCACGTCTCCGGTGCCAGTCGAGGCGTCACGTCTTGATGAAGCTTCAGTAAGGTTTTTGTGGCTTCTAATGGCCATACTTGGGAAGACGAGATGATTTAGTGGTGATGTGCCGATGGGTTTGTTCGATCGAACCACCTAAAATTGAACCACAGTAGCATCTGAAATTCTGGGTGGTCGGCTAGGTTGAGTTAGTCATCATTGACTTGCTGATGGTCGCGAGGAAGGTCAGAGCATCACCGTTCAGGCGTACACGTATACGCGTATCATTGCGTATCTGAACAATTGTGGGTTGTGGAAGAAGAAGTGGCATGGAGGAAGACTCGAAGTAATTCTCGGGGAAACTGGGGTTAGACTCGAAGGGAAAGTCGAGTTGTTTCAGGGTTTTGTCGTGACAAAAATTGGACTTAAACAAATTTTGAAAAATTTCATTTACACGGGTAGAATTGGGCAGAAACTCGAAGCAGGCAGCGTTCGAACTCGAGCGTGACTCGGGGGAGACTCGGGTTGGCCACCTGAACAGTATATTCAGTTGAAGCTATAGAAAACTTGAGTTTAAACATTTTTTTTTTAAAAAAAGCATTGTTTATAAAAGGAGGATTGTTTATTAATGGAATGTGGAGTTAACAAAAATAATAATTAAATCTTAATTTATTTAATTTTGTTACATCATTATAAAGTCATAAATAATGAATAATATAATGTAAAAAAAAATTAAACATAATGTTGTTTAAAACTAAATTTTAACTTATTGAGGTGAATTATTGAACATGGTTTAAAAGAGATAATCAAAGCAATTTAAATTATCCTTTGGTTCATTTAAACAATTAATGATTAGTTAATCCCTTAAGAAAAAGATTATCTAGTAAATTAATTAATATTAAAGTTTTTAAAAAAAAAAGATAATTAAGATTTAATAAATTAATAATTAAGATGACTTGTTTTGAAATAAATAAATAAGTGATAAAATTTATGGAAATGATTAAGATCTAATCAACTGTAATTAATGGTAAGTAATCATTGATTGAGAAATCAATAAAATAATATTTGGTTAATTTATCTCATTCGTTTTGATTAGTAAATAACTAACTATTGTTGTTAACTTATATCGATATCTCTGTTCTGTTTGTAATTCTGTATGATGATATTGCCATGTTATTGCACTGTGATTATGATTCGTTCTGTATTGATGTGAAAACCCTGTTGTCTGTAAACCGACATTTAAACTTCGATGCGACAGGGAATCAGATTTCAGTTGGTTATCCGAAACCCACATCGACTCTGTGAATATTTGTGAATGACATCCACATGTTTTGAAATTTGACACCCACTATTCGAATTAGCCGGGAAAGGACCGTTGTGTCATATAACCCATTTCGAATATGTGATTCGACGTTATGGATAGCAATTGAAGACCGGTGTTGAAGACCGGGTATTTGCGAGAGCGATAGGATGATCCGTCGATTGACTCTGCACCGAGTTGCTCCGGTATAGAGTTCTCCATATGTGATGGGGAATCCGATCAGGATTGTGGATATCCGGATTTCAAGGACTTCTTTGGAAGTGCCTTCGGTTCTGTTCGAGCCCGGAACAGACTTGTATGGATAGTCTGTCTGACATTACAAATTGAGATATAAAGCCGATTTCTTTCAAATATATTTCTGTTGGTGGCGGAGAATTTATTCTTTTAGCTTAACACCCTTCTCTGAGACGTACGAGCTCAGAGGTTATGTAGTTGAAGGTTATCAGCGATATATTCCCAATTTGGTAATGTGACATACTGAGTGTTGTTGTGAAATGATCATTGTGTTGATTATTTGTGATAGGATCATTTATTTGATCATCTATCTTGGTGATCATTTCTATGATCATTTGTTGACCCAAAGCACGGCTTTTGTATAAAGTGTTTTTTTGTGGACGTGACTTCGTCGGACCTCACACCCCGAAATGGTCAAAACAGGAAAGATGCGGCAAGGTTATTGGGGGTAGCACCCCTTAGGGTATGTACATTTCCTTCTGGATAGAAGTGGTATCATGGTATGGAGCCCAGATACTTAACTTATGTTGATATCGCAGATATATATATATGATTTTGTGATTTGTTGCTGGGGCCCCGGTTAAAGGTTGGTTACGACCGGGAGATGGCATACTCGTGTCAGTAGTTACCCAGTTAGAGGTAACCCGGCCTTGTGTTGGCAGAGATCCGGTTTGGTTCTCGGGGACGTCCTTCCAGAGGCGTTCTCATGTGGCAATGGGAAGTTCCTTGGCCTGACCATTTGTTGGAAATCCAAAGAAACAATACGAGCCTTGTACGGTTTTAGTTGTAGAACCTGCTTCCTCAGGAGGTAGCTATAGTAGGCATAATATAATGGTACCTATGCTGGCTAAGATTTATATTCTACTTTCGAAATGATTTACTTCACTAGGCACTAGTAAAAATATCAAAGAATTCTTTTCTCGTACCAAGCATATTTCACTATCATAAGAAGAAATCTCCTCCAATTCTGCGTTTGCATTGTGTGTGTGGCGGGAGGTCTTATGGTAGTTCCATTTTTAAAAGCATTCCGAAAATTCTTTTATAAATCTTGTTTATTTAAATACAACTGTTTTGTTTTACTCATACCAGTCCCATGACTGATCCGGAGTTTATTGTTTTCTTTTCTAAACTCTGGGTGCCCATTGTTTCCACACGGGCAGCCTAGTAGCAGGTTTCTATATTTTGGAGTAGCAGTATTTTGGAGCTCTTATCTTGGATATATCTTAGGAGCTATTGGAGATTTCAGGTGTTAGCTTTTGGGAGTTCGTTATCATCTCTCTCATTTGAGGATTTTTGGATATATGTTCACTGTTATATTATCATGATGTTGTATTTAGAGATTATGGTATATGTATTATGTACTCTGTTGTAGTATGGATATTATGTTGATGTTGTAACAGTGATGTTATTTATGATATTGATTCTGTTCCGCTGTTTTATATTCATCTAATTGTTGTTATAAGCTCCGGCGATGCAAATTTGATGTCGTTTATTGGACATCGAGTTTGGGTCGTCACAAATTGGTATCAGAGCTATTGGTTGAGTAAGAACTTTAGCTACGGAGTATAACACATTAGATGGCTCATTAGAGATAGGGTGAAGTATACCCTAGAATGAGTATAATCAAAATTGAAACTTTGAAATTTCTTAGTCTATTTCTTTTTACTGCTGATATTCCTTAAGATATTTCATCTGCATATCTAAATCAATTTTCTTACTAATCTCAGATAGTGAAAATGAGTGGACGCAGAGGAAGAATTAGGGGTCAAGGCAATGCTGCAACACCAAATCAAATTCCCGCAGCCGCAGAAGCAGTAATAGAAATTTAGCAGCAGCCGGACTTGGTTGAATTATATAAGAAGTTTGAAAAGCTTGGTGGCAAACCATTTATTAGCAAAGAGTCAATTATTGACGCTCAAGCTTGGGTAAGATCGTGTGAAAAGATTTTTAAAGGGCTAAAATTGCAGGATGAGCAGAAAAGACTTATAGCTTCTTGGCAACTCCAAGGAGAAGCTTCAGCTTGGTGGGAAACCATCATTATAGATGAACCCGAGGAAGAATTTACTTGGGATCGTTTTAAGGAAGTGTTTGAGAAACGTTACATGCCATCGGCGGGAGTTTCTAGAATGTATCAGGAATTTCTGGATTTAAAGCAAGGAAGTTTGTCGTTTGAAGAATACTTGAATAAATTCAGTGAACTATCTCGGTTTGGCCCGGAATTGCTAAATACACCTCTGAAGAAAAACGAAAGGTTTATCCGGGGAATGAACTAGAAATATCATGGAAGAATGACGGGTCATGTTAAAGAATCTTTTTCAGATTTGGTAGATATGGGGTACAGGTACGCTACTCTTGATATACAAGAAGCAACTATGGAGAAAGGAAATTCGGGTAGTCAGAATTATAAAAAGCGAAAATTCGGAGGCAAGAAACCTTGGCAAGGCAATGAAGCGATTTGGGTTATTATGGATCGTCTAACCAAAAATGCTCATTTCATTCCAGTTAAATCTACTCGGACTGCGGCAAGCTTGGCAGGTATATATATAAAGGAAATTGTTCGCCTCCATGGTATTCCCAGTAGTATAGTGAGTGATCGTGACCCGATCTTCACTAGTAGATTTTGGGAAGCGTTTCGGGATGCATTGGGAACGAAATTAAATTTCAGTACTGCTTATCATCCGCAATCTGATGGACAGACTGAGAGAATTAACCGAATTTTAGAAGACCTACTGCGTGCTTGTGTTCATGATTTTGGTGGTTCTTGGGAGGACCATTTGCATCTGGTTGAATTCTCTTATAATAACAGTTATCAGGCCAGTTTAGAAATGGCTCCTTTCGAAGCTTTATATGGTCGTCCGTGTCGATCACCTACATGCTGGATCGAATCAGGTGACAGACTTGTTCGTGGACCGGATATGATAAAAGAAGCCACTGAGAAGGTAAATTTTATTCGAAAGAAGTTATTAACTGCCCAAAGCCGTTAGAAGAGCTACTATGACCGACGAAGGAGAAATTTGGAATTTCAAGTTGGAGATTCTGTTTTTCTAAAAGTATCTCCGATGCGGGGTGTGTTGAGATTCGGGAAAACTGGAAAGTTGGCACCGCGTTACATTGGTCCTTTTCCTATTCTGGAAAGGATTGGTTCTCTAGCATATAGAGTGCAGTTACCCAGCTGGTTGTCTGGCGTACATGATGTGTTCCATATTTCTAACCTTTGGAAATATGTGCACGATCCAGATGATATTATTGAAGAAGCTGCTCAGCAGGATCTAGAAATCACTCCCAACTTGGCAGTTAGAAGGGAACCGATGAAAATTGTTGATCGTGATGAGAAGCGATTGAGGAACAAAATTGTGAAATTGGTCAAAGTTAAATGGAGTGGCGATCCAAAGGACTGTACTTGGGAGAATGAGGAGAATATGAAGAAGTCATATCCCAAATGCAGAATTGACATCTCGACTTAAAACCGTAAGTCATTTCCTTGTTTCCGAATTCGTATATTATTTGTTTACGTTTCTCTCTTTTTCAATTTCCAGGACGAAATATTCTTAAGGAGGGGATATTATAACATCCCGAAAATTTTGAATTTAAAAATTTAGTAATATATTTTAAACTTTTTGAAATAAAAATTGAAAAGTTATAAAGGAATAAAATATGAACAAAGTTTAGTATTTTTAGTTAAAACTTTTAAAAGAAATAAAAAAAATTGTTAATGTAAGTTATGATAAAATTTTAAAATTTAAATCGCATCATAATAAAATTAAACAAATAAACCTATGAATAATTAAACAAGTAAACAATTAAACAATTAAACAAATAAACAAATAAACCTATGAATAATTAAGCAAGTAAACAATTAAACAAAAGAACAAACAAATAAACAAATGATTAAACCTATGATCAAATAAATAAACAAGACAGCATGCTGAAAATATACAAGCATGAAACACTACATACTTTCATTAAATGCAAGCATCTACAAAGAACATACCTGCATTCAATGCTTTTAACTTCCAGCATGGTTTATCCTGTACTTGTTTTAATAAACCTCAGTAAACAATCTGTTATAAAGAAACATCAACCTGCCTCTTTATTTCATTCAACAAACTTCTGCAAACCTGAAAAAGAAAACATCATATTTCATAAATTCAAAAGCATTCAGGTGATCAAAACAGAAAATAAAAAGAAGTTAAAAACCAAACCAGAGAAGAAGAAGCAAACTGCAGTTAAAAAGAAACAAAAATAGTCTCTGTTTCTATATTGTTCAGGTGAGTAAACCTTTGTTCTTACAATCTTTTTGTTGCTGTGTGGATGTTGAATGATGTAGGGAAGTTAAACTTTTGTTTGTATCTTGAATATATGAATGAATGTTTGGTTGTACATGTTGATTTTACAAATTTCATTCTCTGTTCTAGTTTCAGGAAAACAAAAGTGAAAACCTGATGAACCTTTCTTTTTCTTCTTTCCCCCTGTTTCCATTTTCCATTGAATTTGAAAGGAAAAGAAAACGAAAAATGGAGTATATGTTTAAACCTGCACCAAGTTTCAGTGATAAAGCAAAGCAGTTTGAAAACTTTTTTTTTCCTAGAAACTAAACAAACACAGTAATTATTGGTTGCAGGTCAACCCATATCAAAGAAAAATTTAAATCTCATTCTTTCTTTGATTATAACAGAGATTTTTAAACAAGTTAAATATTATTTTAAACTCACATTACATATCAGTAAAGGATTAAAACAGTTACAGAGTTCTTCTTCCTGGAAAGTTGAAACACAGTGACAAATTCAAAATCTCAAGGAAACTCAAATTTCACGAATTGTAACTTCCATAACTTTAAGTGAATCCATATTTAAAATGATGATTTTTAAGACAAATATGGGGATTTTTAATTGCCTAGATTACGTGCAGTCCAATGTTGAACGAGACATGCATTTTGATCGATTGCCAATCATCGAACAAATTTTAGATGCTAAGATTTTGGTTAAAGCAAGATTGTTCATCGTTGAGTTCGGGAAAAATGTTAAAAAAATTTTCTATTGCATAAATTTTGAATTCGAATGAAAACTAGGGTTTAAGAACTGTTTCCAGTTCGCGTTGAAAATGGGATCGCCGCTCCACCTAGGGGTGATCGGAATCCACGTCTCCGGTGCCAGTCGAGGCGTCACGTCTTGATGAAGCTTCAGTAAGGTTTTTGTGGCTTCTAATGGCCATACGTGGGAAGACGAGATGATTTAGTGGTGATGTGCCGATGGGTTTGTTCGATCGAACCACCTAAAATTGAACCACGGTAGTATCTGAAATTCTGGGTGGTCGGCTAGGTTGAGTTAGTCATCATTGACTTGCTGATGGTCGCGAGGAAGGTCGGAGCATCACCGTTCAGGCGTACACGTATACGCGTATCATTGCGTATCTGAACAATTGTGGGTTGTGGAAGAAGAAGTGGCATGGAGGAAGACTCGAAGTAATTCTCGGGGAAACTGGGGTTAGACTCGAAGGGAAAGTCGAGTTGTTTCAGGGTTTTGTCATGACAAAAATTGGACTTAAACAAATTTTGAAAAATTTCATTTACACGGGTAGAATTGGGCAGAAACTCGAAGCAGGCAGCGTTCGAACTCGAGCGTGACTCGGGGGAGACTCGGGTTGGCCACCTGAACAGTATATTCAGTTGAAGCTATAGAAAACTTGAGTTTAAACAAATTTTTTTTTAAAAAAAGCATTGTTTATAAAAGGAGGATTGTTTATTAATGGAATGTGGAGTTAACAAAAATAATAATTAAATCTTAATTTATTTAATTTTGTTACATCATTATAAAGTCATAAATAATGAATAATATAATGTAAAAAAAAATTAAACATAATGTTGTTTAAAACTAAATTTTAACTTATTGAGGTGAATTATTGAACATGGTTTAAAAGAGATAATCAAAGCAATTTAAATTATCCTTTGGTTCATTTAAACAATTAATGATTAGTTAATCCCTTAAGAAAAAGATTATCTAGTAAATTAATTAATATTAAAGTTTTTTTTTTTTAAAAAGATAATTAAGATTTAATAAATTAATAATTAAGATGACTTGTTTTGAAATAAATAAATAAGTGATAAAATTTATGGAAATGATTAAGATCTAATCAACTGTAATTAATGGTAAGTAATCATTGATTGAGAAATCAATAAAATAATATTTGGTTAATTTATCTCATTCGTTTTGATTAGTAAATAACTAACTATTGTTGTTAACTTATATCGATATCTCTGTTCTATTTGTAATTCTGTATGATGATATTGCCATTTTATTGCACTGTGATTATGATTCGTTCTATATTGATGTGAAAACCCTGTTGTCTGTAAACCGACATTTAAACTTCGATGCGACAGGGAATCGGATTTCAGTTGGTTATCCGAAACCCACATCGACTCTGTGAATATTTGTGAATGACATCCACATGTTTTGAAATTTGACACCCACTATTCGAATTAGCCGGGAAAGGACCGTTGTGTCATATAACCCATTTCGAATATGTGATTCGACGTTATGGATAGCAATTGAAGACCGGTGTTGAAGACCGGGTATTTACGAGGGCGATAGGATGATCTGTCGATTGACTCTGCATCGAGTTGCTCCGGTATAGAGTTCTCCATATGTGATGGGGAATCCGATCAGGATTGTGGATATCCGGATTTCAAGGACTTCTTTGGAAGTGCCTTCGGTTCTGTTCGAGCCCGAAACAGACTTGTATGGATAGTCTGTCTGACATTACAAATTGAGATATAAAGCCGATTTCTTTCAAATATATTTCTGTTGGTGGCGGAGAATTTATTCTTTTAGCTTAACACCCTTCTCTGAGACGTACGAGCTCAGAGGTTATGTAGTTGAAGGTTATCAGCGATATATTCCCAATTTGGTAATGTGACATACTGAGTGTTGTTGTGAAATGATCATTGTGTTGATTATTTGTGATAGGATCATTTATTTGATCGTCTATCTTGGTGATCATTTCTATGATCATTTGTTGACCCAAAGCACGGCTTTTGTATAAAGTGTGTTTTTGTGGACGTGACTTCGTCGGACCTCACACCCCGAAATGGTCAAAACAGGAAAGATGCGGCAAGGTTATTGGGGGTAGCACCCCTTAGGGTATGTACATTTCCTTCTGGATAGAAGTGGTATCATGGTATGGAGCCCAGATACTTAACTTATGTTGATATCGCAGATATATATATATATATGATTTTGTGATCTGTTGCTGGGGCCCCGGTTAAAGGTTGGTTACGACCGGGAGATGGCATACTCGTGTCAGTAGTTACCCAGTTAGGGGTAACCCGGCCTTGTGTTGGCAGAGATCCGGTTTGGTTCTCCGGGACGTCCTTCCAGAGGCGTTCTCATGTGGCAATGGGAAGTTCCTTGGCCTGACCATTTGTTGGAAATCCAAAGAAACAATACGAGCCTTGTACGGTTTTAGTTGTAGAACCTGCTTCCTCAGGAGGTAGCTATAGTAGGCATAATATAATGGTACCTATGCTGGCTAAGATTTATATTCTACTTTCAAAATGATTTACTTCACTAGGCACTAGTAAAAATATCAAAGAATTCTTTTCTCGTACCAAGCATATTTCACTATCATAAGAAGAAATCTCCTCCAATTCTGCGTTTGCATTGTGTGTGTGGCGGGAGGTCTTATGGTAGTTCCATTTTTAAAAGCATTCCGAAAATTCTTTTATAAATCTTGTTTATTTAAATACAACTGTTTTGTTTTACTCATACCAGTCCCATGACTGATCCGGAGTTTATTGTTTTCTTTTCTAAACTCTGGGTGCCCATTGTTTCCACACGGGCAGCCTAGTAGCAGGTTTCTATATTTTGGAGTAGCAGTATTTTGGAGCTCTTATCTTGGATATATCTTAGGAGCTATTGGAGATTTCAGGTGTTAGATTTTGGGAGTTCGTTATCATCTCTCTCATTTGAGGATTTTTGGATATATGTTCACTGTTATATTATCATGATGTTGTATTTAGAGATTATGGTATATGTATTATGTACTCTGTTGTAGTATGGATATTATGTTGATGTTGTAACAGTGATGTTATTTATGATATTGATTCTGTTCCGCTGTTTTATATTCATCTAATTGTTGTTATAAGCTCCGGCGATGCAAATTTGATGTCGTTTATTGGACATCGAGTTTGGGTCGTCACAATAGATTTTGAAATGTTTTAAAATAAAGAAATTATGGTTTTTCTATGAGTTAAAAATGTACTTAATGAATTGTTAAATTGGATTATTGAAATATAACTTAAGTTTGGAAATTTGGAATTTTGGTTAAAAATTATATTTAAGTTATAAAAATAAAATGGAAATTTATTCTTACTTGGAAAATGGGAAATATGATAATTTTATTTAAATTTGAATTTAAATGATTTAATAAAGTATTATTGAATTTTCTATGAATTAAAATGGTTAAGCAAATGAATGCTTAAAAGTGAAACTTTAAAATACAACTTGATCTGGAATTGTGAATTTCATTTTAATTAAGGGTTTAAGTTAATTAAATAAATTGGAAATTTAGTTTAATTTGTGAAATGATAATTTGAAAATGTAAATGTTAATAAAGTGTTAAATGTAAAAATGGGAAAGTTTACACTTGAATTTGTTAAGGTAATTTGTGAAATTTGATTTAATTATAAAATGTTGCTTTATAAAAATCATTTAATTAAAAGAGTATTTTAATGAACATCATTGAATGTTAAAATATGATTTTTATCATGTTTAAATGGTTAAATTGAAATGTTTTCAAGTATAACTTACAACAGGTTTTTCTGAATGCTGCGAAGGGCTGAAATTTCAATGTTTATGGTTTTAATTTAGTAAATGAACTCAAAATGGCTTAAAACTTTGGAAACTGAATAATTGATTTGAAATTATGTGAACTTCACTTTTAAATGGTTTAAATGAATTACTTTGATTGAAATATAAGCTATTTAAAAAAGGTGATTTGGAATGATAATAAATGAATGGTATCTTTGAATTTAAAAGCTATTTAAAGTTGAATATTTGGATTTGAACTTATTAAAATTGAAGTTTGAAAGATATGATATTTTGATATTAAAATGATATGAAAATGAAGTTTTGACAGATATGATATTTTGATATACATTAAATGTTTTGAAATGAAGTTTTGAAAGATATGATACTTTGATATATTAAATGTTTTGAATGAAGTTTGGAAAGATATGATATTTTGATATATATTAAATGATTTGAAAATAAAATTCTAAAAGATGTGATATTTTGATATTAAAATGATTTGAAATAAAATTTTGAAAGATATGATATTTTGATATTAAAATGATTTGAAAATGAAGTTCTGAAAGATATGATATTTTGATATTAAAATGATTTAGAAATGAAGCTTTGAAAGGATATGATATTTTATGTATTAAAATGATTTGAAAGGAAGTTTTGAAAGGATATGATAATTTAATATATTGAAATGTTTAGAAATGACTTGATATTTATTTTGATAAATAATTGAATTTGAAAGATATAGTATGTTGATATACGGAAATGGTTTGGAAATGATTTAATCTTTATTTTGATAAAGATTTGGATTGAAATGATATTTTGTTTTGAAGTATAAAATATTATTTTTAAGTTATAACCACGGGTTATAATAACGATTGGTTGGCAAAGAGACCGCGATCGGATATGGGCATACTCTCTATCGATACCGAAAACCACTTTGAAAACCGTGTACGCGGTGGAGATTCCAGAATGAAGTAGGATGGTGGCGACGTTCTTGAGGTATACTACATGGACCCAACTCCCGTGAGTTGGCATAAGGTGGCTAAAACAGGAGCGGTCTCGGGCTAGTTTAGGTCGCACCTCGTAGCGGACGCGTTTCTTCGATACTATACTATTACTTGTGATTATTTGGGCACCCCTCCGATTTTATGGGAATGTGTTCCGCGGTGGGCATACGTGGCTGCTGCGTTACCACCAGCCCGAGTGTCGTAATTGGTATATCTACCCTGGCATTGCCTTGTGTGCTGTGTCACCTACCATATCGAGCCTTCACTACGAGTTTCTATTTGTGTCGTACATATGCAGTATCTTCTCGTAGTCTCCCAATCAGGAGATATGCAGGTAGTGTATAGACTATTGGCATTATTTGTGTTAAGGTGGAAAATGTAAAGCCTTAACGCTATTTAAAAGTATGTTTATTTCACTGTTAGACATTATTATAATAGCGCAATATACTATATAGTAAATAGTTTAACAGATCCTTAGAGGATGGGCGGTCCTAAGCATCCTTTAAGTTACTTGTACTTTTCCTACAGTTCGTTTGAGTTGGTTTACATTATATAACTATGTATGTCCTGACTCGAGTGTTTGTATTTTTATTTACGCTCAGGTCAGCTTGAGTATTCACAGATTTGGATTTTCACTTTCTGGAGATTGGAATCACTGGAGATTATCTACATGTATCTTTTTTAGAATGTAGTTCCTTTTCAGCTCTTGTATTAGTAGATTGCTTTATATTGAGATTTTTGTTGTACTCTATTTCTTCTATTTTATCTTATTTAACTCTGATATATTTATATAGTAGCTTCATGAACTACTATTTCTTTTACTTCCGCTGCATTATTATTACTCTGTGTCTGTGATCTGTGATTATTATTTACTGTATATTCTGAGATTTGCCAAATTTTATTTGCAATGCGGTATTTTGAGCAATTCAAGTCCGACATGTGCAGATGCGAATGGTTGAAAATACCTGGTTGTTACAAAATTGAAGTCAATGGTGCCAATACGGGAGATCAGGTGGTAGGATCCTCTATTCAGCGTGAAGTTGTCACTATAGATGAATTAAACAAAATGGTTAATGAAATTAATCGGAAGACGGAAAACAGCCAAAGAGCTCTTATGAAAAAATTGAATGCTCTACTAACCTTATATTCACATGCTGCTCTAAGAACCATGAAAAAGGCTGCGGTTGCTATAGAACCAGAAAATTATTCCGTCTTTGGCCTAAAATGGAGAAATGGAAAACAACAGCAGAAAGAGGTGGAACCATAGGAATCATATGGAAAGAAACACACACTCCACCAACTGTGAAGCAACTAGCTACAAACTTGAATGTAGGGGCGAAAACCTTATGGGAAGATATAGCTATAGATCTCTCCGACTCAGAAGATATTGAGCAACTTGATGACGACATGTTGGAAGGAAATACTAATGCATTGAATGACGCTAGGGAGATCTAAACTGCCTCTACCAGACCAACTGCAAGCCAACGAAACCATGAGGGAGTTGCTCTCCTAAAGATGGGAAAGCCTAGGCTTCAGCCCGCTTACCAAGATCATTTGCAAACTTAAACACTTGGTGTAGTCACTGATAGCTAACCAGTAGACTATAGGACATTTCAGGCATGTATCACAAACATAGTCAAACGACTACTGAATGAAAGAAAGGATAGAAGGGACGATGAATGGATCTGCTCCAAGTTAGACTCCTTTCACTGATGACATTCTGAATGAGTGGTACCCTAAAAAGTTCACTATACCAACTATTCCATATTACGATGGAATGAGAGACCGGAAACCCTACTTGTATAAGTACAGTTGGTACATGGAAGGAGCAAATGCTTCGGACGCTGTTCAATGTAGATGTTTCTCGATTTTCCTAAAGGGAATTGCTTCCATGTGTTTCACTAGGCTTCCGCCAAGATCCATTTCCACCTTCAATCAACTAGCAAGAAGATTCCATGATCAATTTAGATTTCACATAGCAGAACCAAAAGATGTGATGTCCTTATTCAGCCTATTCACATACAGAATGAATCTCTAAAGTGCTTCATAAATCGGTTTAACACCGTGGTAACCGAAGTAAGTTATCCTAACAAGGATATGGTTTGTATTGCTTTAGTCCATGCCATCCACCCCAAGACTCAATTCGGGAAATGGATCAAAATGAAGCAACCCATCACTTGGAAGGTATAGCGACCCGACTTTCTATCACCAGAAAGACGCATCCCTATTTAAGAAAGAAAGGGGAAGAAGAAGAAAAGAAAGATAAGAAAGAACAACACATCAGAATCTTACAGCGGAACGAATGAAATTTTATTTATAACATATATACAGTATCATATACATCAGAGTACACAACTATACATCTCAATTTAGACAGTTATAACATTTCTATCTAATGTACAATACAAGAACATCCATACAGAATAACAACACAACAGAAAATCTATCTATATATCTACGCACTAAAGCCTCCTGCTCCAAAGCTCCTTCAGAATTCGTCAAGGATAACCTGAATCACTTGACTACTCATACATAATATGAGTACCCAAGAGTTTAATAAAACATAAAATAAACACTTGGGTTAGATAGGGGTCTGGTGTGAGTAAACGGTTTAAAATTGCTTAACTTTAGAAAATCCTTCGAAAAGAAAGGTATCACGTAAGACTTCCCACACATAAACATGAAAAAGTTTTTACCTTACGCTAACCAAAACATTTGATAGGAAATCCAGTGATATTATAATAGCGTCTAGGGTTTTCAAGTAAATAAGAAATAGCCGAAATTGTTACATTCATTAAATTCCAGCTACTAGCCACATAAGTGGGTAATACAAACAAAACCGTAGGGTCTCGTACGAAGAATGGGTTTCCATCAATGGCAGGTCTACTGGGGTACCGCCCGTCATAGTATATGGCCTAGATCACCGTACCGAGGACCACTCCTGATCCCCTACAACACAAGGCCGGAACCATTCCTTACTGAACAGTACCGAACAAGACAACCCCGCAGTTGGCTGCAGATCCAACTGCCCACACAGCCGAAATAAAAAGGGACATCTAGACAGGGGTAAATCTCGTCCTACTTGGGCATGACCCACTTAACCTTGCTGCACCTCCCCTGTTTTAGCCATTCTCGGTTTGATGAGGCTTGAGGCTGTGATTACCTTTATAGGACACATCTATCTTAGAATGCTCACCGTCCACCTAACGATGTTCTGAAAGCATTCAATCCATACAAGTCCGTTCCGGGTTCGAACGGAACCGAAGGCACTATCTCGTTATACTCATTTTGGAATCACCCTTAGAGTCAACGATAATAGCCCTTGCACTCTTAATCTTCATCTCTAAACTGAAAGTACTACCTTCGTTAAACTCATTCTGGAATCACCCTCGGAGTTATAACGATATATACTTCTTACACTTCGTGTCTTCACTTTACTTCACTTGGATATACGACCTAACGTTAATTTGGATCGATGTGGTCTTCGGATATAAAACCCGATCCCGGTCTCACCAAATCCAAAATGCCATTTTAATGTCCAAGTTCTACTTAAGGGTTTAAACAGTAGATATTCAGAATATCACTTACAATAAATGGATGATTCATAACACACAGATAGATAATCCATCATTATCAAATTCATCCACACACATCACCAAGCAGCATATATATCACATCTTAGATATATCACATTCATATCATTACATGACATACAATATCATCCAATATCATTAACTCATTCAATGATATTTATCATCTAATCATTAACCATCCATAAACAAGGTTTGATCCAAACTTAATTAATTTAATTAATCCTTATTAAATTAATTCCTTACTTAAACACTTGGATTATCATCAATCCAACTTACTTATTTATTAATTAATGACGATTTAATTAATTAAACATCACATAATTATCCTCTTTAATTAATCTCCCTTGATTAATTATTTTTTAATTACTTTAAGTAATTATTCCTTAATTACAATTTTACTTAATCATCTTGATTAATTACTTCTAATTAAACACTCTTGATTAAATACTTTTAATTAATCACACTTGATAAATTACTTTTAATTAATCACATTTGATTAATTGCTTTTTAATTACATTTCTTGATTAACTACTTTTAATTAATCATACTTGATTAATTACTTTTAATTAATCACACTTGATTAATTACTCTTCAATTAGTCATACTTGATTAATTACTTTTAATTAATCATAATTGATTAATTACTTTTAAATTAATCACATTTGATTAATTACTTTTAATTACATTTAGTGATTAAAACTAAATTATAGATTAATTATCCTTTAATTATTACTTAACAATTAATTATTTATTTCCATTAATTAATGATTACTTCTTAATTAATTACTTTAACAAGTAATTAATCACATTATTAAATTCTCTTAATCCTTTTTATTAATTAATTAGTCTCAATTAATTAATTAATTTTAAACCTTTAATAAATTATATTAATTAATTCTTTAATTAATAACACAAGTGATTATCCCTTTAATCACTTCCACCTAATTACTTTCATAAAGTAATTACCCTCTAGTTACTTTGTTAATTAATTATTCTTACTTAATTATCTCCAGTAATTAGTTACTTAATTACTTCACCAAGTAATTACAATAAATTAATCCATAAGTGATTATCTTTAATTAAACACTAATTAATTACTTAATTATTTATTTAACTTAATCATTTAAACTTAGTTAAATGATTCCTTAACTTCTTATATTTAAAAAGATCTTTAATTAAGAAAATCATTATCTTAATTTAATTATTAATATTAACCAATAACACTTTGATTATTAATAATAGTCGAATTATCTTAATTATCTACACACATTAGTTTACCTTTAGATAATCAAAATTCTAAATTACTTATAAAAACTTTACATTTCAATATATAAACTTGTTTAAATCTTAACTTTGAAACAAATTAAGTTTTATAAGTAAAACTTGTTTAACTTTTGTTTTAAAACTTTATTCCAAAATCAAATTTCTTTGTTAAAATTTCCTTTAAACATTTGCTGTTAAGTTCTAAAACCTGCTCTACAAAAACCCGAGCAGCCCACTATCAATTCTCGTGTCTTCCCCGAGTTATCCCCAACCCTACACCTTGCTTCGAGCCAAAACATCACATAACCGAAGGAAAACACGAGCTCCAACCTTTCTTCTCCCAAACCCAAACTTCTCTTGATACACCTTTGCACGCGTGTGTCATGCACCGTCCCTCCGTCCACAAACGATCATCGCCGCGACTTCGACGAATCACTCTCGACCACTACATCCAAACGCGAAACCCAAAAATCGAGCTTCGATCGAAAATCAAAAATTCGGCCCCAAACCCAAAACTGCCTGAAGCACACTTCAATGAAATACGACCGCCACCGACGATCCTTGAAACGAGACGCCATGCCCTCCTCACTGAAGCCACGTCGCGACCTCCAGCACCTTCAAAACCCATCTTGCTCGACTCCAGTTGCGCCTCGACGCCGCGAAGTCAAGATGAACAACGTCGACATTCACAGAGTATCAAACCCTACTTCGTCAATTACCGATCATCTCAATCAATTAAAAATCCCCAAAGTATTTTTCCTACGATCAACGACACTCCCTCGACCATCATGCTCAACCTCGATGTCAAATTCGCTGTTGTTCAGCACCAATTAGTCGAATTGTCCAAGACATTCAATTCGAAAATTCTCTTCAACAAATAATCTAAAAATCATGATACAAGCCTCAAAAATCATGATTTAGAATCACGAATTCAATTATATAATTCAAACTCAAAATTGATTTGATTAATTTTGGACCCAAATTTCTTTTTTACTCTAAATTCAAAATTTGAGCTAATTACCCATTTTAAAAACTTACAATTATTTTTAGGTGAAAGATTACATGATATCAAACAATTTTTGTTTACAAATCATAAGCCAATTCTAATTCAACAATTAGTTATTGAATTTATTATGATAATTGAAACTGTTATAAATACACAGAGCATATATTTTATGATTACAGGCATCTCAATATCATCAATCACTCATACACCAACATGCATCAATTAAATCCAAGAATCCACACACGTCATCATGATTTCATCACAAGAACAAGATAAAAATCCAGGATTAAAACTGTTTTTAAAATTTCATTTACTCACCATATAAAAGAAGAAGACAGAAACTATTCGCAGGCTCTTGAATTTCTTACTTCATGTTGAATAAAATCTTACTGCCGATGATTTCCAGTTTTACATGTTGAAATAAATCTTCTTGCACTTGATTACTGAATTGCTTGATTGCATTTGAAGATTTTCCATTGATTTTGAATATCCAACATATTTGAAGATTTGAATTTTCCAGATCATCTACTTTTTTATTTCAGATTTTACTGTATTTCACTTCTTTTAATCTTTTATTTTGTATTCATTTTGTTAAAATGAAGAAAAGGATTTTTAGCTGAAGAATAAAACTCTTCTTTTTATTTTACAATTTACTTTCAAATTTAATTTATCAGGAGAATGACATTTGTCCCATTAATGCTCTAGTTTGCTTACACATATGCTTATGTATTTACAAATGTCCCTTACATATATCAAAATGTTAACAAGTGTTTTTAATGTTTAATTAATGATTTATAAAGGTTACTTTCTTTTTTAATAATTTATTTAAACTATGAATAAGTAATTATGTAATATTTATATGATTATAAAATGTTTTTATCTTATATAACTAAGCTTTTAGATTTTAAATAAATACACAAAAGTGAATCATGTAAACATTTATTAACAAATAACTTATGCTTTTGATTTAATTTATATAACATATGTTTAAATGCTTGTGAAATTTATTTTAACTCTATATTTATTTTCACAAACCAATTTTGCCTTATGTTTGAATTTTAAAATGAAAGAATATTAAAACAATTGAACTTTTAAATTTAAATCTTTTTTTTTAAAACTCAAGTCCAAAATATATATATCTATATTAAATAAGAAATTATCTTTTTTATTAAAATTTTAAATCTCAAATATCATTTTTAAAAGTATTAAGTCAAATTAAAATTTCAAATTATATATATATTAAAGTTTGGAAAACACTTTATTAAATTCAAAACAATACAATTTTTCCATTTCTAATATATACAAATATATATATATGCACACACACACATTTCGAATGGTATATACTTTTAACATTAGATTTGAAAATTACTGTATTGAATTTTAAAACACAATTTCAAATCACAATATATATATATATATTCATATATATTACAATTTGAATACATAGCTTTTATTACTTTAAAGACTTCCTATATATAATATATACCTATATATATACATTATAAATAGAAAACATTTTGATTAGCTTTTGAAAGATAAATATTACCAATTTTAATTGCTAAAACAAATAGTATAAATTTTCAAAAGAATTAAACTTGCCAATTTATGTTGTTAGGAAAAATGTTAATAGATATTATCAAATTGTATATTATTAGCTTTTAAAAGAATTTTAACTTGTCAATTTATGATATAAAATTACCAAATCAATTTAATTATTAACAAAGATTATTAAATTGATAATGCTCAAAATTCCGGGTCGTCACAGAAGGACATTAGCCAAAAGGTGAGCCAGTATTGAGATTAGAAGAGGCATAGGAATTGGAAAGGAAATCTGCTAACTTACAGCCGACCAACATTGAGCAGGGTGGTATAGTAACAATCCAAAAATAAATACCTCCGAGATCGCTGAGGGGAATGCAGGAAAAAATGGAAATCAGAAAAGGAAGAACCAGAATTCTAACAAGAGAAATTGAAGTAGCAAGCGACTTCAAAGTTTGATTACCAAAGAAAACACCTCACTCAACGATACTCCAGAAAACATCTATCTCATGACACAAGGGACGGAAGAGTACAAGAAGCCGCCTAAAAAGAAAGCAACTGAACGTTAGAAGAATTCTGGAAAGTACTGCCCTTCCTTGAGACACATGGCCACAATATGAATGAGTGGCGTCACCTGAAGAATTTGATTGCGGATTTGATTTAAGAAAAAAATTCTGTAGTATGTGAGGAAACCATAGAATCCCGATCAACCCGCAATGCTCTAAGCACCTAGATATCAAGGGACTCAAGCTGGAACTACCAAAGAGGGACCCAAAATGGATTTACCAAAGACTCAACAATGGAAAAATATCTGGAGGACCTCATCCTACGCAGAAGAGTTAAGGAGAAATGGAGCGGTATGCGAGCTCATTAAAGCATGCTCTGAAAGACTCATGCTTCACGATCAAAAATGGAACTCTTGCCAAGTAGTAGAGAACCCTGAACGATGACAAAGTATTCTGGAACCGAGACACTGAATGGATAGAAGTTCCAAATCTAAACCCCATGGTCGTGACAGTACGAATTAGACCCGTCATGGTCCGAGGAGTATTGGTAGACAGTGGTAGTTCTATGAACATTCTTTTCAAACATACCTTTGATAAAATGAAGATTAGTATGAAAGATGTATCTGCATGCCGAACAAAGATTCAAGGATTCATCGGTGAATCTAAACGATTGACTTACCTGTAGAAATCAAAGAAGGTGACCCAAGAGTCACCCTCAGCCAACCCTTTATGATCGTAGATGAAATTTCCACCTATAATGCCTTCCTTGGAAGGTCCGCCTTGGCAGGTTTTAGGATTGTATTATCTCAATGGTGTCTAGCCATGAAATTTTCGATGGAAAATATAGTTGGGGTGATCAAAGGAGACCAAAATGCCGCTAGTGGATGATATATTATGGAACTATGCAAGTCTAAAAGAAAAGAAAATGGGAAAAGTGTGGGAGAACTCTCCACATTTGTGAACCTACCAAATAGCAACTATAGAGCCGCCTCTGGCTTGGAAACCATAGCCAATTTGATAAGGCTTTAAATCCTAGAAAAGAGTTCAGGGGAGGAACAAGCAGCATCAGTGGAATTGATGGTGTCTATCCTAGTTGATATGGACGAACTAATACGGCTCTTGAAAATTGTATCACATCTCAGAGATAAGATGCGACTTGAACTCATTAAATTTCTTTGCACCAACTTAGATGTATTTACTTGGATACATTCCAATATGTGTGGGGTATCGCCAGAAGTTGCATGCCACACACTTAACATCGATCCTATGTATATGTCAGTGAAGTAGAAAAGGCATAGCATAGGATCCGAGCAGTCCAAAGAAATAAGAGAGGAAGTGGACAAACTGATGGCAAATGGTTTTATCCGTGACGCAACTTTTCCCTGAACGGGTATCTAATTCGGTCTTAGTCAAGAAGTTCAATGGGGAATGGCGAACTTGTATCGACTACTCGGATCTGAACAAAACTTGTACGAAAGACAGCTTTCTTGTGCCTAGAATAGATTAGCTTATGGACGGAAGGCTGGACATGAATTGTTGCCATTCATGGATGCATAATTGGAATGCAAGCAGATCATGATGCATGAACCCAATCAAGAAAATACATTATCGATCTGGGACTATACTCCTACAAAGTGATGCGATTTGGCTTAAAAATGCTGGAGCGACCTACCAACGATTAGTGAACGCTATGTTTAAGCATCAGATTGAGGGAACTATGGAAGTTTATATAGACGATATGTTGGTTAAATCACGAAAAGCTACAATCACATGGAAAACCTCACCGAAATGTTTGAAATACTTCGTAGATATGGAATGAAGCTCTGTCCAGTTAAGTGTCAGTTTGGGATAGATTTTAGAAAGTTCTAGGGATTCATCGTAAGCGCCAGAGGCATCGAAGTGATCCTGGAACGAATAACTACTTTACAGGATGTCGAAGTCTCGAGGAATAGGAAAGAGTTACAAAGCCTGAATGGAATGGTTGCAGCACTAAGCCTGTTCGTCTCAAAAGCAACTGACAAATGTATATCATTCTTTGACGTGCTATAGAAAGGAAATAAGAACTTTGAATGGAATCAAGCTGGTCAAACTGCGTTCGAAGAGCTGCTACAACATATGGAAACCTCGCCAATTCTATCCAAACCAGTAGACGGAGAAGATTTGTACGCCTACTTAGTAGTCTCGCACTACGCATTGAGTGCCACATTCGTACAAGAAGAAGCTAAGATCCAGCGACCCATATATTACATCAGTAAACAGTTCACTGGAGCAGAAAAGAACTATCAGAAATTAGAAAAACTGGAATATTGCCATTGATCGTATGTAGAAAGTTACGACCGTACTTCCAAGCACTCGATCAAAGTGCTAACAAATCAACCCTTGAATCAAGTGTTATACCGCCCCGAGATCTCTGGATGACTTATCAAATGGAACATTGAATTAAGTCAGTACAAAATCATATACCATCCTCGAAAGGCGATTAACGAATATAAGCTGGTAGAATACATTGTCGAATTTACAATATGAGATAACAAGGAAGAAATGACTCTAGAAGTGGAGACATGTTGGAAGCTGTTCGTCGATGATGCATCTAACAACTTATGCTCGGGAGCAAGGGTAGTGCTCGAGGCTCTCAAAGGACAATCAGTTTGCTATGCCTTACGCTTGGAATTCCCTGCAACAAATAACGAGGCAGAATACAAAGCATTGAAAGCTGGGCTAAAGATTCTAAAGGAAGTCGAGATAAAATCCATTCACATCTATAGCGACTCTTAATTACTCATCTATCAGGTATAAGGCGAATACCAGGCTCGGGGGGACAACCCTGCATCTATCTAATGTGTAAGAACTACTAAATGACATCGAGCATTACACCGTAGCTCAATCTCGAGGGAACAAAACACGAAGGCGGATTATCTTGCTAAACTGGCCAGTTTCGAAGAAGCCCAGTCATTAGTGCTAGTCCTAGTTGAAATTCTGGCAACTCCAAGCATAAGTGAAATGGATATCGACTAGATTCTTGAGACAACCAAAGAACAAGAGAAATGGATGATGCCGATCAAGGACTACCTGCTCATAGGAACTCTCCCCGTAGACAGGAACTAGTGGAAAAAGCTTCTCCAAAAGGCATCACAATTCACAATACAGGATGGGATACTCTACCCAAGGGGATTTTCTACCCCCTTGTTCGGATGTACGGCCAATGACGAAGCTTGAAGGAACCTAAAGAAGTTTACGTAGGCGACCGCAGAGGTCATACCGAGGGGCATACCCTTGTAGAGAAAGTTCTTCGGTATGGGTACTTTTGACCAACGGTAAACCGCGATGTAGCAGATTACACCAGACAGTGCGATCAATGCCAAAGATTCAGTAAGATCAAAAGAACCACCTCGACCGAGCAACACAGATGGTCAACCCATGGCGATTTGCAATTTTGAGAATTGATTTGATTGGTATATTACCAATGGCTAAAGGAGGAGCTAGATATGCTAATGTTGTTGTTGACTATTTCACCAAATGCGCCGAAGTGGAATCATTGGGAACTATTACCACAAAGAATGTTTTTAACTTCGTTACCAAAATCATCATTTGTAGGTTTGGTGTGCCATATAAAATCATCATAGATAATGAGACTCAATTCAAAAGTGACGAGTTTAAAGACTCTTGCAAACGCTTCCGAATTGAGAAAAGCTTTTCCGCTGTCGCACATCTAGGCCTCTCAATGGATACTTTCGAATGCGGATAGTGTCGTATCTGCATCCGCATGCGAAATTATTTTCGGATATCGAATATCCACATCAACGAATACGGATGGATATCGGATAATTATCCTATCCGCTAACGACTGATAAATCAAGAATTACAAAATGAAAAATTTAGTTTAGTATAAATATTTTTCAATCTCATTGATTATAGAAGTGTTAAAGATTAAGAAATATGACGATAATAAATAGTTTCGAGCGGTTAGTAAGCATTAATTGTATATAATATAAACTACTAACTAAATAAAATAATAATCAAATATCATTTACAGCATTAAAATACACATAATTTGAACTATAATCTTGACATAAATCGGACGAATAATTTTTGGATGCGGATGTCTTCGTATTCGCATCTGCTCCATTTTTTCGAATATCGGACATTTATCCGCTTTTCGGATGCGGATGCGGATGAATTTCGGATTTTTCGGGTATCCATTGACACCCTTACGCACATCCACAAGCAAACGGGAAAGTGGAAGTAGTAAATAAGATCATCAAGTCCACCATCAAAAATCGGCTAACCAAAGCAAAGGAAAATTGGGTTGATGAACTTCCACTCGCACTATGGGCTTACAGGACAATGCATAAATCTGCAACTGGACATTCTCCGTTTTCCCTAGCATATAGTTTAGAAGCAATGACCCCAGTTGTGCTAGAAGTCCCTTCCCATCAAAGGTAAAACTTTGATCAAAGGTTGAACCAACAGCTCTTACTCGAGTCGCTTGATATGGTCGACGAGAAGAAGAAAGAAGCCTAATTAAGGATTGTCGCTCATCAGAGAAGGGTCACACGGTACTTCAACTCCAAAGTTCATAACCGCACCTTCAAAGTGGGAAACCTTGTCCTTAAGTGGGTCTAGACTATACCGAGAACATTCAGACCAAACTAGGAAGGACCCTATGTAATCGGTCAGAAGCTAGGGGATGACACATTTAAGCTAACAACCGTCAATGGGGCCCAAATTTTCCTAGCATGGAACAACGAATCGCTGCGTCCTAACTTTATCTAAGACTATCTTATTTATTTTCTATTTTCAGCAAATAAGCCATCCTGGAATACCGAAGGCATTGTAAATAAGCAAAACTTGCCCAACTTTTATCAATAAAATTGCTTTTCTTTCTGAACCAATAAAATGTGTTCATATAAGTAACCTACTAAGTCGATGGGGTCAAATCGACTCCAAACCATTAGATTGCTGCTTGAGATAGTGGAACCACGCTCAAGTATGCCTCATCTACTCGTCGAGTCGATGGAAGCAAATCAACCCAAACCGTTTGATCGACGGAACTCGATCTCTGCCTTCTAAGAACCAGTGTTGGTCCAGCAACACTTGGAAGACCCCAATTAAAGTTGCACGCCTCCATAAGCCGTGCATTGCTTCTGGAGTTGTAGAACCATTCTCTCGAAACATAAACTCTTTATGTTTCCCGAAGATTGGTAACATCAAGAGATTCCAGACCATTCTGGATCGACGGGTCATATCGACCCCAAAAGCTACGTATCCCATAATCTATGCACACTCCCAAAAGTTATGCATCTCATAAGCCACGCTTACTCTTAAAAGTTGCGCATTTTATAAGCCGCGCACACTCTTAAGTACCGACATTGTCCTTAAAATGCCAGGAAACTCGCCTATTGCAGGACTCACAAGAATCAATCCACTCCCACCATAAGGAGTAATCAGTAAAGAATTCTGCGTTGACCGAAAAAATCTATGGAATCAAGATGCTCAAATCAAAAGTTTCAAAGATAAGAACCGCAAAATATACATGGTTACCGACATTTAAAGAATCACACGGATCAACTTGTCATTGTCAAGTGTTTGAAGTAAACATCCCCATATCCTGGAGAGAACACACACCAATATTTCAAAAACAAAAGCCAAGACTTCGCAGTTCTATTACTCCAAACAAAGAATTTTAGCAGTAATTACCGGACTACATAAAATAGCAGTACATAAAATTGGCATAAGTGCATGAAACATAAATAAGTGGACAAATAAAGTTACAATCAAAATGTCAACACTGTATTATAGCATTTTCTGTACAAAGTCAAAATACAGGGACCGTACCCACACAATATCGGTCAACAAAAAGAAAAATACAGATGCTGCAACAACAAATGTAATAAGTACAGACTCTGCACTTGTAAAAAACACGTATCAAACAAATCAGAATGTCCCAAAATCTAGCTCCAGTATTACTCAAGTCTGTCAATGTTTCTTTCCACTACTCCCCTTCCCACCTAGGGTCGAAAGTTTCTTCTTCTTCTCAGAATTCCTGATAGGAGTTGTGTTGTTTCCTGAAATATCAACTATCTCATCCATGTAAGCATCTCATCCTTATTCTTCAACCTACTCGAAAGACTCCCCTTTGGTCCTGTGCTTCTAGGACTTACGGGAGCTCCTTGAAGACTTTCTCACCTCGATCTTTTCCTTCCTAACGACCACTATCTATTGTTTAGTTTTACTTAGCTGAAAGGCTTGGTATTCCTTCTTTAGGTGCTTCAGCTGTTGTGAATCACCCTCCAAAGATACAAAAAGGTCATCTAGACTATGCAACGATGGCATCTTCTCAGATTCTGTCCCTGGTTGTGATCTAGACACGGGCGCAACGATTGAAGCGACTATAGAAACAAGCATTGAGGAAGTTGAAATAGCATGGACCTAGGGACCCAAGAGATCAGTAGGTCGGTAGGAAAAGAAGACATGCCTATAAGATAAAAATGTAAGCATTCAGTTAATCTTGTTCTTGCAGCATGAGATGAAAGTACTCAAACTCGGGAGAAAAAAGAAGGTTACCTGCATCAGAAGAATGGCCAAGAATTTCAATCTCATACTCCCCACCTTCTCCTTATTTGGATGGTTGCACAATCATTGGAGAAGTTCCAGGAGCACCCTAGGCTTCCAAGACAACCATTGGAGGGGCAGACAATAAGGCAGAACCGACCAAACTCACTAACTTATCGCGAGGCTGTTTTGATGGTTCGTCAGACCCAGAAATAAAAGGCTCTAGTAGCGCTTTAGCAGTTGTAGTTGTAGCCGCATCAATGGTCTCTTGTTCTCTCTCAATTTAAATGATCTCCCTACCCTCTATCAAAGCCTTATTTGACTCTTCATTGATATAGGTATCTTCCAACTCTTGATTAGTATATACATCCCTATTATCTTGGAAACATGCCAGAACTTTCTCCCAAACCACAACAATAGTGCATGGGAATTTGGGGCTTAAATAGCTAAGACTTTCCTGATGCAGCAAGGAGTTAACATAGAAATTCAATATGGTGTCATCCATCTTCTCCATTTTACTTTTGAAAGCATCCTGCAACTCCAAGTAGTCCACTATCCCGGTGGCCTTCTCAACTTTGACCTAGGTCTTTACGACGTTAAGCCGCGCGACTCGTTCTTGGAGCGAAGTTATCGTTTGAGTCTGATCAAAAAATGTCTTATCATGGGATTCAACCATTCCCGCATAATCATTTATTATCTTATTATAGGCTTTCATGATTTCATTACGAACAGTGATAGTTTTCTTTTGAGCTTCGATGATTGCGTCATAGGCTTCAAGCCCTCTTTCAGCTTGACCTCATCTGCGTAGTACTTCTTGATTTCATCTTGGAACATGATTTCTATTTTTGTACGGACCTCTTTCAATACCATCAGCAAGCTGACATTGCTCCTACTTTCTTGGAGTGTAGGGTCCCTCTCCTTTGTCAACTGCTCGATTCTGGCATTGCATTCTGTTCACGTCCTCTCATAATCGTCCTTCTTTGACTCGAAGAAGAGGATCTCTTGGTAATTATTACGGTTGGTGTCTGCTAGTTGCTTGCATAACTTATCCCATCCTTTAGCTTGATCCAAGTCGCTTTGAATCACCTAGAGATAGGGTATATAAGAGTCTTTGCGAATTAGGCATAGGTCGCGATCACTCCCTTTAGAAACCATCCAGGGAGCGCAACTTCGAGTTTAGAGGGATCAGACAAGATAATATAAGCCAACCTCCTACGGGGACATGAAGAACCAGAAGTAGGCACTACATGAGTTGACGGGGATTGGGATAAAGGTAAAACTTGAATAGTGGAAGCTGGAACTTCAATTCCGACAAAGACTGTAGCCGGGGAAAATGCTTGATGCTCGGAGGGATGAGAACCGCGATCTACCTTTGACTTCTTAGGCGGCTCTTCTCGGTCGTCAAGAGTTTTTCTCTTCTCATAACCAGTCCTGTAAACTTTACCCCATTCTCTATCGTCCCGACGATGTACTTCATCTTCCAAATCATTCCTCCTCCACTTTTCCTCGGTTTTACGGGGCTGATGGCGGCTTGAAGTCTGTCTTGACCAGTGTTGTGATTCAATAAATTGTCCGAGGTCATTTTAAAGTCCATGACCTCTTATAGTACCTGATATAAAAAATAACTAAAGAGCTTTAGTGATAGAAAATGAACCTAAAAAATGCATATGTAAGTGAACATGAACCTAGTGAAATGTATAACATATCATAGGCAGCCTAAAAGGACGTCACAAACTGTATTCGAAGTAACCACGGTAGGAATCGGGCTACCTCTAGATACAACATGACTGGGGTGAAGAGACAATCCATCAAACTCGAAATCTTCTCCCATGATTTCATCGATATCCACATAAACGTTGCTCAAATCCCCAAACTCAATATTGGTTTCCTTAAGCTGAGAATCATGAAGTCACTTGGTTGTTGGGGGAACATGAATCCTTAAGGAGGCGAATCCGAGAGAACGGGACTCATTCCCGGAGTTTCATTACACGATTTGAAGGTTACATCACCGGAACTTGCATCGAATTCACCAACACTAGAGAAAGAATCATAACTGCTATTGTTCTCAATTTCACTCTCCTTCTTTTCCGTTGTCACCGCGGCCTACCCTCACGCTACTTGAATTCTTCTTTCTCCTCCTTTGAAATCGAGGGTATCCTAGGCGGACAGCTGGCTTCAGTCATAACACCTCTCCCTTCATAAATTTCTTGGTTGACATTCCATATGGACATTTTCCTTCTGAGAGGTTGCCCTCTTCAGAAATGGATGATGAAGAAGTGGAACGTGTTTGAATTTTGGAACCAGAAAGAGGTGGAAATTCAATGGATGCGGTAGTTCTCTTGGGATGCAACAATCCATACTGAAGCAAATTCTTGTCCATTAACAAAAACTTCACCGATATCTCTTTGGCGTCTACGGTCTTCAGAGTATGGAAGATTTGGATTGAGAGATGGATGTTTGTTAGGTTTCAAAATGACTGTAGGAAGATATCAAAAATCCCACAGCGACATATTAAATTCAACGAGTAAAAGGGAAGGCTTACTCCTTGTCGTCTAAAGACGATTAAATCCCTTGGGACACCTAATGAAAAAATATCGAGTCTTGAATTAGGACAGTTTACCTTGAAGCTGTAGCACGATATTGCTGTTTCTTTGAGCCTTGATGACCATGAGGGATGGGCATTCGTCTCTCTTCTTGAATGAGAGAAAATATATCGACTCATCAAAACTTGGGGCATGATTAAATTTCTGCATAAATAAGACATGAAGGCAAGTCCAGATCACATATCCATTATGGTGAATCTGAAATGGATCAATTTCCAAGTTTAGAAGAGTTTCTCTTAAGAAATGATTGAAGAGGGGCGCTGCTCCATTCAAGCACATATACCAGTAGCAAGCTGTGTACTCCGAAGGCGGCACATGTGTAAACTCATTCTTCGATGGAAGGCGTACGTCATCATCCGAAATGAAATGTTGTAAGAAAATGTTATGTAGAACTTTAGCAGAAATTACGGAGAAAGCTCTCTTCATAGGATGGAATAAAAGTCTATAATTTGGAAGAGTCTGATCTATAACCAGACAAACCAGAACCATTTGATCGTATTAATTTGGCGGTAGTGAAGAAGTAGGCGCCATGAAATTGTTTGTGAAGGCGCAACTGATAACGATTCGACTACTGAGAGTTCTGGACTCCTCCACTGAATTTATGATGGGATGATGTGTGCTTCATTTTATACAATAGTGAAAGTGTCGCTAAGGATCGTAATATGGAATATAATCTAAGTTATCTACTAGTGCAGAATATGAATATAAAAAGTAAATATTAAAGTAAATGACACTAGGGATTTTTATACTGCTTCGAACTCCCGTTCTACGTACAGTCCCAGACTCCTTCTGGAATTTAACTGCCAACCCTCTCTTAACTCGGAGGAATATATTACTCTGTCTGAGCAACCGAACATGACTTCTACCACCTAGACAACTAAATAGGACTTCTACCACCTAAGCAACCGAATAAGACTTCAACAATATAGAAATTTATTTTGACTGATTTTGCTCTTTTGATAGCACAGATATGTCTTTAGAGTACACCCTTCCTATAATATTCTCCTTTGTGGTATATAGTGTAGTTCATGAAGATTAGAAGTTATTCTAATCACAAATAAATTTATGCTTGAATATGCAAGTGATTAGAACAAGTTTTTGAAATCAAATGGTAGAGTTTTAGATAATAAGAATATTAGAATACAATATGAGAATTAAGTTATTGAAATAATTGAATTCAAGGCTACATATAGAGTATAAAAGATGTAATCCTTCATGAAGAGTTATAGTTAAAAGATACGAAGATAACTCTTAAATCAAGGGTTGTTTCTGTTCGTTAAATGGAAATGACCATTCATAAAAATAGTCGTTATGAATATTTAGTCATCTGAAAAAAATTCAGTCTTATTAATGTTCAAAAAATTCGAATTTAAATTTTGAAAAGACATATAGTTCTGTCGATTGAATGGGGTGGTTCAGTCGAATGAACCTTCAAGTGCACTTGTGCACTGGTTTTCTGTAACGACCCAGAATTTCTGTCAATTAAAATTCGTATATTTAATTGATTTTAAATATTAATAAGTGAAATTTATAAGTCGAATAAATTTTATTTCGAATAATTGGATAATCAAATCGATAATTTAATATGGGAAATTACAGAAATAAATGAATAACGGGTTAAATATGATTGAAATTGATTTGTAAAATTTTATTTAATCATGTTGGAGTTAGACCGATATTTTAGAACTTTTAAAATTGAATTTAAAGTTAATTTGTGAAAATTGAAAATTTTAATATTTAATCGACTAGTGAAATTAGCCACTTTTCAAACAGTCTCAGAATTGGACGAAACTAGTTCCATTGGATCTGTAATAGTTTGTTATTATCGGATTTCAATTTTAGTAGCAATCGGAGTTTTCGTTTGACCGTGGCAGCTCGAAACGCATCGAAATTGTTTTAATATAAATTTGGCGAGTTAAAATAGTCATTTTTCAAACAGTCTCGGATTTCAACGAAACCAGTTTCATCGGATCCCTAATGTTGTATTATTGTATGGTTTCAAATTTTGTGTCAATCGGATTTACCGTTTGTCCGGGGCAAGCTAAAACGCCTAGAAATTTGATTTACCGATTTAATTTTAAATCGAACGTTTATTGCCATAACTCGCACAGATGATCGAATTAGCTCCCAAAACACGTTCCATTGTGTTCGAAACGTGGGGTAAACCTAAGGAACGCCAACCGGCACGCTTTGTTTGGAGTTCGGAAATTCCGGGATGAATAGTGTTCGTCGTTTTTTCTATAAAAGCCCCCAAATATTTCATTTTGCAAAAAAATCTAAAACCCTAGGTCAAACCATCAGCCGCCGCCTCCATATAAAATTAATGGCCGATAATTGCTCTTCTTTCTCCTCCAATTTATTCAAACCCATCAACATTTACAACAAACTTTCAACATGAAGATTGTAGAGGGGAATGAGTTCTAGATATCCAACGGGTATGATCGTGTTTGGAGCTTTGGATTAACGGCGATTTGGGCTCGAAGTGCCGCAGTTCGCACGTGTTTTTAGGCGCGATGATGAGGCCGTGCGCGTGCGGTCACTGGCCGAAGGTGGCTCTTGGCGAGGGCTTCGATGTGGAAGGCTTTGATCAACATGAAGATGCTTGAATTTGGTGCGACTATTAGGGTTTGTGAACGGCGTATGGGTTGTGTTCGCGTGCGTATTACTGGAAAGGGGAAGAAGGTAAACGAACGATTGAGATGGTAGGGTTTTGAACATGCGGCCCTGATTAATTTGGTTTAGAAAATAAAAATATATGTTGTAAATTTATAATTATAAATTCGTGTAACTTTAAAAATTCTTATCTTTTTCATATGAGGTCGAAAACGCACGAAACAAGTTGCGCTGGGTTCGTATGGACGAATACTATGCTATGGAATTGGATTGGAGTCGTTTGGAGCTAGCGAAAATTTTGGGTAAAATTAAACGTCCGTTTAATTTTATTCGAAATAAAAGCTGAAAACGAAATTGAAATCAAGGTGAGAACTTCTCATTCAATCGAATCGGTTTCGATTTTTATTTTAAATAGTTAGATTTAAAATTCTTGAATGTATGTTTGAATGATGATTGTTATCTATTGATAGTTAAAATAGACATTATACGCCGTTAGTAAGCGGAGGTTATTTATTAAAAACATATACTGCAAATATTTCACAGTACAGTGAAAGTGGTATTATTTATGTACTTGGAGTTGATTTCCCGCATTATATAGCGGATGAGACCCTATTGCGCCGTCTATTAAGCGGATAATATTTTATAAATCCCATATACCGCGATAATTCCTTACTGAAACGGAATTGGTATTATGCTAACATCTTTGGATGCAGGGAAACACGTTGGAGGGATCCAACTGGATTCCTCAACAGTATTTATTGATTTCAGATATTTTGATATTTGATGATTATCATATACAGATATATGATGTCGTTGTTGTCGTGATTGACTATTTGGTGTGTAGCATCATTGTGCCAATTTTGAAATTTTAAAAGGATTTTAAAATGATTTTTGAAAGTATACGTTTATAAAATATTTTTGGAATTGATTCATTTTAAATAAATAAACGTTATAATGTTAATGTTATAAAAATTATGATTTTTGAGAAATATAGTTAAAAGTTGGTATTTGAAAATATGGGGTTAATGATTTTATAAAATAGTTTAAATTGGGATTTTTGAATTTATTGTAAAAAGTTTAAAATATAGGATTTATGAAATTTGATTATTTTATAAATCAAAGAAAATAATGAAATTATAAAGGAGTTTAAGGACGATAAAATAATAATATAAATTGATTTATATAAAAGATTTATAAATTGATATTCATATATTAAAAATATTTGAATTATAAAACGAGTTTTATAAGTGTTAGAATGAATTGTAAATGAATTTCATAAATGATTGAAATTTATAGAATTATAAATGGTGAAGTTATAAATGGAATTTTATAAGCAGTAGGTTTATAAAATTTGTAAAGTTATTAAAAGAATAGATTTGGGTAAATAAATGAATCTGATAAGTTATAAGATTTATAATTTGGGAAGTCTTAAAAAAAAGAACAATTTTGTAGACAAATAAATTGTAAGTATTTAACTTATAATATGAACTTTTGGTATATAATTGAGTTATAAATTGAAATAGGTTAATAAAGGAGATTTATAAAAGGAAGTTGTTATAAAATAAATAGAAATGGAAATTATAAACATTGTTTTATAAATCCGCAAAACGACTTATTTTGATAAGTAAATTGTTATAGCTTATTAATGGAGTTATATTCACGTTTTAGACAGTGAATAATCCTTTAAAATAAAATGTATAGAAATGATGAAATTGGTTAACGAAGTATATTAACGTTTTTGGATAGTGAATATTATGTTAAAGAAAATGTTTTGGATGTGATGTTTTAAATAGAATTAAAACGATCTAACGATGTTTTTAAAATGTGTTAAGATTCGAAACCATAGATTTCAACATTTATTGTTGAAATATACGTTTTCGAGAACTAGAGGGAAATGGTGGACTATAACACTGTTGTTATAGTAAATGATTTCCGAAAGGAAATGTTTTGTATAGTATTGGGATTTATATACCTATTTTAATTTCGAATCCCTATACTAGTGATTTTGGGTTGTCTTAACGATGTTTTGCGCAACGTTCGTTTTGACCCAAATAAATATGTTTAAGAGAATGATTTCCTTAAAGAATGAAATAAATACTTAATTTCGATTTAAGTATATTGAATATTTTTCAAATGTTGAAAATAAATAGATTTTTGAATTACTTCTTAATAAGTAAGTATGGAAATGTTTTTCCAATGTGAAATGAAACGTTTTTGAGAATTTATCTTTTGGAAGATAAATTGAAAATGAATAATTGAAATCGTGTATTCATAAATATTTTGGAATGTAAGTTCACTATGGAATTTATAAATGAAAAGGGGAATTTGTTTAAAAATAAACATTGATTTATTTTTGAAGTGTGGGAATAAATTTACGGATTTGGAACGTAAATATAAAGTAAATCGTTAAGGATTTATTTAATTGGTTTAAATGAACCATGTTGAAATGAAAGTATTTCCGCGTAAGGAAAATGTTTGAAATTTGTTTTCAAAAGTGGTAAATGTGAAAAGTGATTTGAAAATTGTTTTCAAATGGTTGAAGTGTGAAAATTATATATCTTGTAAAGATATTTTTGGAAAATAAATAATTTGGAAAATTATTTGGAATCTGGTGATGTTGTGCATATCCATTGATAGTTCAATAACCGACTATCAATGTTTACCTTTGAATGGGTATTTGTTGTGATTTGCTTGAATTTGAATGCCACACTTATTTTTAAATAAGCGCTCACTATTCGGGTTAGCCGAGAAAGGACCTTGTGGTCGTATAACCCATTCCGAATATGTGATACGTCGTTATGAATTGCATTTGAAGACCGGTGTTGAAGACCGGATATTTTCAAAAGCGAAAGGACAACCCGTCGAATGTCTTTGCATCGATTGGTCCCCGGTATAGAGACTCCATATGTGATGAGAAGTCCGGACGTGATTAGTGAATATCCGGATTACAAGGACTTCTTTGTAAGTGCCTTCGTTCTGTTCGATCCCGGAACAGACTTGTATGGATAGTATGTCTGACATTACAAATTGAGATATAAAGCTGATTTCTTTCAAATATATTTTTTTTGGTGGCGAAGAATTTATTCTCTTAGCTTAACACCCTTCTCTGAGACGTACAAGCTCAGAGGTTATGTAGTTGATAGTTATCAGCGATATATTCCCAATTTGGTAATGTGACATGCTGAGTGTTGCTGTGAAATGATCATTGTTTGATCATTTGTGATATGATCATTTTTTTGATCATTTATCTTTGTGATCATTACTTCGATCATTTGTTGACCCAAAGCATGGCTTTGTACCAAAGCGTAGCTTTGTGGACGAGACTTTGTCGGACCTCACACCCCGGAAATGGTCAAAACAGGAAGGATGCGACAAGGTTATTAGGGGGTAGCGCCCCTTTAGTGTATGTCATTTCTTCTGGATAGAGGTGGTATCATGGTATGGAGCCCAGATACTTAACCTATGTTGTGCTGCAAACTTATTACTTTGTGGTTGTTGGAAATCGAGGATCCTCGGATGTAGATCGGTTACGATCGGGGGATGGCATATTCGTGTCAGTAGTTACCCAGTTAGGAGTAACCCGGCCTTGTGTTGGAAGAGATCCGGTTTGGTTCTCGGGACGTCATTCCAGAGGCGTTTCCATGTGGCGATGGGAAGTTCCTTGGCCTGACCATTTGTTGGAAATCCAAAGAAACAATACGATCTTGTACGGTTTTAGTTGTACAACCTACTATGGAATGTGGCGGTAACCTGCTATTGAACATGGTAGCTATAGTAGGCATACGATAATGGTCGTATGTTGGCTAAGATTTATATCTTTACTTTCGAAATGATTTTTTCCTACACTATGCACTAGTAATAATATCAAAATTTTCTTTTAATGCGTATCAAGCATCTTTGACTATCATAAGGAGAAATCTCCTCCGATTCTGCGTTTGCATTGTGTGTGTGTGTGCGGGAGGCCTTATGGTAGTCTCATTTTTAAAAGCATTGCGAATCTATTTTAAAATTATCCTATTCTTTGTTTTAAAGATAAACTGTTTTGAGTTCTCACACCAGTCACATGACTAACTCGGAGTTTATTGTTTTCCTTCCTAAACTCTGGGTGCCCACCAATTTCCACACGGGCAGTCAAGAGTGAGGTTTATCAGGATATTCTGGAATTCAGGAATTGCTGGAGGCAAGCTAGATGGCATGGCGTATTCACTAGTATATAATATTTCTTTTCCGCTGTTTGTTGTTGTTTGTTGTTGTACACTCTGATGATATGATGTAATGTAATGTAATAACTGATATAATTCTTTTGTTTAAAGATTATTCATTTATCTATTATATGTTGTTCCGCTGCGATTGTGAGATTCTGATATTGTTCTACCGTTTTCTTTCTGTTCTGTTCTATCTTTTCTCTCTTCTTCTACCTCTTTCTTTTTTTAAAACCCTAAGTGTTCGGTTTTCCGGCATTCGAGTGCTCGGCAGTTGATACAGTGAACGTATTGATGTCGGTTTTCGAAAGTCGAAGAATCGGGTTCTTACAATTTCAGTTGACTGAAACGTACCCATTCAGTCGACTGGATTCTATGTTTTCTGCCATATTTATTTCTATTTGTATGTTTTTTGATAATTAACTTAAAATTAATGATTTTTATTATGTTTATATGTTTTGAAAATAATTTTAAAACATCTGTGCATGCATATACTACCTAGGAGAGATTTTAACACTGATTAACTACTAAACTAGACTATAGAAAAACCGTTTATAAAATTTGAAACTTCTCTTTGAACTTTTGGTCTTCAATCTATTGTCGAGTAGAATAGTATCTTCCCCTACAAATATGGTTAGTTCATATAATATTAACTTATATAGTTGTCAAGGTCAAAACATGAAAATACAAGGTTCTAACATTCTCCCTCTCTTTGATAATGACAACTATGTAATTTTAAAAATTTATAAAAGCAATTATAACTCCACCTGAATAAGTGATCTACCTGCTAAACATTTGCATATTTTATACTTCTCCCCCTTTGTTATTGACGAAAAGGAATAATTGAATATCATGGTAAGAAGTAGTAATATAGATGAACATAAATAAGTAAATTTGATAATTAGAGATAGTTTATATTTAGACAAACAACAAGTAAATGAAATTTAACAACATAACACTAAGCAAATATTATCAAAACAACATTAACACAACATTTAAACGAACAACAACAAATGTGCATTGTGACAACATAATGAACTGCAGAATGACATAAATTGATATGCAAAACGATAGGATAAAGAGGAAATAAACTTCCTCGCTCCCGGATTCTTCCTCTTCCACTTCTTCCTCCTCGAAGGTAGTCCAAGTGAAAGGAGCGGGATTTTTGGCAATACTTGTAGAAGTAGAGCCGGTGCAAGAGATCTTCTCCCATATTTTGTTTAAGAAGTTGTAATAGCCTGCACCTCACTTAACGTTCAGATATTGTCCCCAATTTAGTCACCTCCACCTCATGGGCCAAGCCAAGGTATGAGGTTTTGTTCTTCAAAAGGCCTCTACGTTGCTATGAGGTGAAGGATTTGGTATATAAGCACCCACTTCATAGTGTTTTTCCACAATGTGGGACTATTATTTCCATTTTGAAGGGCGTTACAATCTTCCTCCCTTTAGAGCTCAATGCCCTCGTTGGCTCATGAACACAACACCACCCAGTGTCGTGGCTGCAACACGTACAGACCACAATTCCGCCTTGGTATGGGCTCTGATACCAATGTAACAGCCTGCACCTCACTTAACGCAGATATTGTATCCAATTTAGTCACCTCTGCCTCATGGGCCAAACCAAGGTATGAGGTTTTGTTCCTCAAAAGGCCTCGACGTTGTTATGAGGTAAAGGCTTTAGTGTATAAGCGCCCACTTCATAGTGTTTTTCCACGATATGTGACTATTACTCCCATTTTTAAGCGTGTTACAAAAGCTCTTGATGGAGTTGAGCTTCTTATTGGTCTTGACGACATTCTTCTCGATGGTGATCAATCGTCGAATGAGCTTGCTTTGATTTCAGGAGAGTGACAAATCCTTGCTTTGCATTGAAATCTCCTTGATGATCTTGTATTTCATCATATTCTTCTTCTTCCTCAATTTGATGGGAAGTGAAGGAGGAGCTGATATGTGTTTCATAGAGTTGCAGAATCCCTTGTGCTCGATTTGCTTCCTATTATTGGAAGCTAATGATTTGTTGATGTGGATGGCGTTTGGGCAAACATATAAGACTTGAGGTCTTAGAATTTAGCTCGCCAATGGTGATGAAGTCAGCGTCCAGTACTGTGGCTCCAAAATTCATGAGAATGCGCATGATATAGGCTCCGTAGAAGATGGTTTTGTAACCCTCTTTAGGTTGACGGTTAGAAATTCATCAAGAATGACTTTGGCCTAATTCACTTGTTGAGAGAAGTAAATGGCATATAGTGCTTGAAAGTTTCTTCTGTAGGCCTTCTCATAACTTCCGATATGAGGTTGAATAGATCGAATAAGAGCATGATGAAGAATGTGCGCCTTTGGTCGCTGGGCAATGGATTTGAGGGCGGTCATATCATCGAAGAGAAATCTATGAGATACTTCATCTCATGCCGACCTCAATGTCATTGATGTTGACTCCTTCGGATGGACCCCAGAGAATATGACCGATCCGTTGAAGAGGGAGATAAATGATGACACTGCAAACTAACGTCCAAATGCTATCATCTTTTTTTCTTGGATCTTGGTGATCCAAGTTCATGTTTGCGAAGAAGAGCTTGATGAGTAGGGGGTAGATTTTGACATTATTGGCATCGAAACCAATGAAGCTATCAAACGCGCTAGCTTTGGAAGTTTCACGAATGGTGTAAGCATTGAAGTCGGGAAATTTTGCGAAGGTGAGACCCTGATAATATTGATCTAACATCATGCATGAACGGTTCTTCTATCTTGAAGAATTGGATTAAAGTAAGGACTAAAAAAACAAGAAAAAAAGAATTGAACGACGGACCATACAGGCACCTTTTGTGCATTGCATACGGCTCTGCAATGGAATT
Organism: Allium cepa; assembly: GCA_030765085.1. Taxonomy (NCBI): domain Eukaryota; kingdom Viridiplantae; phylum Streptophyta; class Magnoliopsida; order Asparagales; family Amaryllidaceae; genus Allium; species Allium cepa. The sequence continues at coordinate 577,302,549 of CM060932.1, read as the reverse complement.
TCCATTTCCCCCTTCTATTTTATCGAAGAAAAAAAAGCATCAAAGATCTTGAGCTTTTTATGGCATTTATCGAGTAACGCAATGTCTTTGTGTAGCCATGATCTAATTTGACTCTCTGATAGTCTCGTGGAAGATTCTCTAGCTCTCTTGGTTCTTGGGGCCATTGGATTTTATTGAACTGAAGTAGTAAAAATTGATTTGAAGAATAATGGGGGCTAGGGTTTAGTTGGTTGAAATGATGTAGGGTTTGAAGTAAAGAAGATGAATATATAAGGTGATTGAAAAGGTAGGCTGGGAATTTTGCATTCACACTTTAATAAAAACAAGAAAATAACATTCAGTCGACTGAAATTATTGGTACAGTTTTCTTTTTTCTAGTGAAATATATGCAGATATTTTCTTTGAAAAAAAAACAATAGCAAATGAATGTTTTAAAAAATTAATCACGTTACACTAATAATTTTTCTATCAACTATATTACCAATGTAATCTACATCTGAATTTAAATTTCACTCAATATTCACTCGTTGGATGTCAAAGACCAGATTTGTGAAATTTCAACAAACCATCTCAGAATGAAATTTGAAATGAAGCCATGTTATCAGTCAAACAAATATCATAGTGTTAAACTTAGAAACCATAGGATGAACAACTATCAACAGTCATTAAAACTTCATTATTATTTCAAAACAATTTCTTGAAGTTTCAACAATTTCATAAAGTTTCAACAATTTCAAAAATTTCTTAAAATCCTTTTTATAGCATGAGTAAACAGTAATCAATCAACATCATAAATTGACCAAACAGATTAAGTTCAATGATGAAAGGATGGTTGGTCTACTTTTAAGCACAAATCAAAGTAAGAACAAGTCAAAAGAAATCATATCAATTAAGAATAAGTCAGAATTAAAAAAATCATCTCTTTTCAACATCACAATCTTTGGCTGATTTCATTCAGAATACGGTGCAGATTATCACATTTAATATATCGTTCAAAACAATTTTACCTGTTTTACCTTTTCGATAACTTTTCGTTGTTGTCCATTGTGATTCTGCCACCTTTATACTAGGCTAAGGAACTTTGCTTTGTCGCCCGTTGTGTTTCTGGAACAGCCAAAATCCAGAGAACACTGTTGTTGTTCCTTAGCCTGCCACCACACCTACACAATGAAAGATTTTTGTGACCTATTTGTTTTTATAGGTCCATGGTTGTTAGTGGCAGAATATGAAAAATATATTCGTGGAGACCCAAAACTATTTATATATGATCCTTTTGGCTCCCAAATTTGTTTGACTTTCAAAGATTTTATATTTGTGCCTTTTAGAACCCAAATTGGTATAGTTTTCACGTGTTTGGGTCTATACCAACAATTATTTTGATTGTGTCCAAATTTTCTGCAAATCGTGCACATTAAATTGACTTGATTAAATTTTGTGTTCTTGTTCCTATGACTATGATGTCCAATTATTTCAGATCGAGCAAAGACACTCTTATTTTTTTCATTTTCATCAACTTGTGATTTCCCAAAACCTAGTCCTTTTCTGTTGTTAGCAAAGAGTTGATCTCTCATTAACATGTTAAATGATTTTTCTCCTCTTGAAAAGTTGTTTAGAGATTTCTCAAGATTTTGGACTTTGGTTTTAAGTGATGTGTTTTCAGTTACAAGTGAGGTGCATCGATTTATAAAATCCTTTTTTCTAGTGTTGAAGGTTTCCTTAAGATTCAAGTTTTCTTTTTCCAGATTCTCAAAGTTATTCTTAAGTTTTGATAATTCTGAATCTAAAATCTTACAATTTTTACAGTGTAGGTTTTGATTGTTTTCAAGTTCAGTTTCTAACCTAGAATTTTCATGGACAAGTTCTCTCCTATCAGATTTCAGTTTTTAGATTTTAGATTCAAGACTATCAATTGTTTTAGTAAGATCTAAGCACATAAAAACAAGATCTCTATAGGGATACTCACCTGCCTCACTAGATTCCTCGAACCTTGCTTCTGAATCTGATTTTACCATAAGACACAAGTTAGCCTCCTCTGAGCTGCTATCCGAAACTTCCTCTCCTTCTTCATCATCCCAAGTCGCTGCAAAGGCCTTCTTCTTCTCTTTCTTTCCTTTGTTGTCTTTGAGAAGTGGGCATTTTGGTTTGATGTGGCCAGGCTTGTTGCAGTTATAACACGTCAGTTCATTATCGGAATTTTCAGAAACTTTTGGCCTATTACGACTTGTTTTCTTCTTGCGTGGCTTGAATCTGGACCATCTTCTAAGATTATTGACAGCCATTGCAAGCTCTTCAATTGGATCTTCTTCATCTTCATCGCTCTCTTCTTTGCTCTTTAAGGCAATCGTCTTCTTCTTTGGTTCGGAGTTGTTGCGTTCTTCCTTTGCTTTTAGCTCAAGCTCATATGTCATCAAGTTACCAATCAACTCCTCCATGCTTAGTTTACTCAAATCTTTCGATTCTTGGATTGCCATGACTTTTGCCTCAAAGTTCATTGGTAAAACTCGTAGTATCTTCCTCATAAGCTCTACCTCAGTGAAGACCTTCCCAAGCGCTCTAGCGTTGTATACCAAAGTTGAAAAGCGTCCAAACATATCCTTTATGCTCTCGCCTTTGTCCATCACAAAGTTTTCGTATTCATCGCTGAATAGGGCTAGACGAGACTCCTTGACTTGAGAAGTTCCTTCGTGTGTCACCTCCAAAGTGTGCCAAATTTCTTGTGCTGTTGTACAATGAGAAATTCTATTAAATTCATTTTTATCAAGAGCACATATCAAAGCATTCATGGCTTTAGCATTTGTCGTTTTCAATCTCTTATCGTTAGCATCCTACCTATCCTTAGGTTTAGGAATCTCAGTATCACCAACGATTATAGTGGGAGGTTTATAGCCAGTTTCAATAATATCCCAAACATCATAATCAACAGAACTAAGATAGATACCCATCCTAACTTTCCAATAAGCATAATCGTTCCCGTTAAACACGGGTGGCCTAGCAATAGATTGCCCCTCAGAAAAAGCATTATTCGGTGAATTCATGACTCTAGAGTTAAAAACAAAATACCGGGCTCTGATACCACTGTCTTGATACACTAAACCTTGTTTGCTGTGGCACTGAAATGCTTTGGCCTGTCTCACTTCATGAAAGTTGAATTCATGTTTACTTTCATGGAGTAGTCGTCTTGACAATGTTGTACACTCGTTGTCTCTTAAGCTTGGTTTAGATCTGTGCTTGCATGTTTCTGGTGTATGTGCATGCTTGTTCATTCCAGTGAGTTTTGTTTTGTGATATCCATGTTCTTCACTGTGTACCTAGTCTGCATGCATGTGCTTTGATGGTTCAGTGGTGTTTTCTGAAACTTGCAGTAGTCTTCATTGCAGTATTTGCCATTGTTCCATTCTGGTCATGTTGCCTTGTGTTGAATCCAGTTTTTCAAAAAACTCGGGTTTGACCTTGTGCTCGAGTCGTGATTTTTATGTTATTGCACGTGAGTTGAACCCGGCTTTTTATTTGGGTTTGACCTGTGCTCACCTGTCCCTGTAAATCAATCAAGTGTATATATCGGCGTGCACGGCCTTGTGGCATATACAGTAATACACTGTGTATGTCACAAGTTGTTCGTGTATGATGAATTCAAATTTAAATTATGACGAACAACCCAAATAACTGAGGCAAATCATATTTTCAAAAATTATCTTTTATTTTTGAATTGCAAAAATATTTCTTTTTCAATTTTACTGCGTTAGTTTATATTTTTGCAGATTGCTCAGATGCTGGATTCAAACTGGAAAGAAGTTGAAGATAGATACGAGTGTGAGTGATATGTAGTGAGGTGAACGGTAAATATGAAATGTGATGTAATTGTAATCAAAGTTGTATAGTTATAGTGAGAGCTTGAAATTGTACTATTCAAAAATGTAATAAATATTTATTTGAATGAAATATCTATTTGAATTCAAATTCTGTGTAATTTATTTTATTCAACAAATATTTATTCAAACTGTGAAAAATAGAATAGTATATTAACAAATACATTTGAATGAATGTATATATGTTTATTATCATCAAACAAAAATCATATAAGCGCAAAGCGCATATTCAACAATCTCCCCCTTTTGATGATAACAAACATATATTTAAGATTTTGAATATGTCAAATGTATTTGATCGTTCAATTTGCTCCCCCTATTTAAATGCTTCCTCTCTACATGATACTCCCCCTACATATATGCATAAAAATAAAAGTATGTAAATGAGCCTATATGCAAATGGAAAATTATTTGACCTTTGCTTGATTCTATTTGACAAAATCTTAACTTTTCTCTCCCCCTTTTGTTATCAGCAAAAGAATAACAGTGTTCTAAAAATAGAGATGAAGTGACAAACATGAATCAAACATTTAACTCAATTGAATATAAATACCAAATTTCAATAAAACTCAAACAAAAATCATAATTACCCTTGTCAGGCGCATAATCCACTTTCAGTAGTGATGGGGATAAAATCATCAAAAAAAATCATACAGTTCTGTCTATTTGTGGTATATTTATTTTAGGAAATTTGAATATCTACTAACCATGCATAACCGTTAGGACTTTTAAATGAGATTAGTAGTATTCACAATTTTTATTTAAAAAATGAAATCTAGTATCTTCTAACCACGCATGACCGTGAGGACTTTTAAATGGGATTAGAATCAACTTGTCTATTTAAATCAATTAATTTTGATATGCGTTCCATACATGCATAACCGTGAGGACTTTTAAATGAGCATGGAAGCACATAATCAAAAATCCAAGTAATTCACCCATGCATAACCGTGAGGACTTTTAAATGAGAGTGAATACTTTGGATATTTATTTTTATTGAAGAATATAATAAATTGAAGCACAAATAATTTCATATAAGGTGATTGAAAAGGTAGGCTGGGAATTTTGCATTCACACTTTAATAAAAACAAGAAAATAACATTCAGTCGACTGAAATTATTGGTACAGTCGATCGATATGCAGTGAATACCTTCCCGCAAGTTTTGCGTAATTTTCCTAAATTCGATCGACTGAATTTAGAAGGGCAATCTGTAGGATCTAGATTAACCCTAGAGGGGGGGTGAATAGGGTTATAGCAAATTTTCTCGATATAAACACAGAAACAAACTGCAGAAATAAATATGCTGAAAAGTAAATCACACACAAAATTTACCCAGCTTCGGCAACCCCTGCCTACTGCTGCATTCCCAGATTTCTATTAGAATTAAACAGTATCACGCTTACAAACACTCTACTAGACTCGCAGACCCTTTTGCTCCCGCTCACAAACACTCTACTAGACTCGCAAACATTTGCTCCTGCTCACAAACACTCTACTAGACTCGCACACCCTGCTCCCGCCTATAGAGTTTCGTTTACTTGCAAACTCTGCTCCCGCCTATAGAGCTTTGATTACTCGCAAACACTGCTCCCGCCTATAGAGCTTTGCAAACTCGCACACCCTGCTCACTGAACTAATTCTAACTAGACAATCTGACACGACCTAAACCCTAGGTGGTGATTTACAATTCCTTTGACTCGAAAAGAAAAACAAAACAGCTTCAAAAATAAATGCAGGAGCAAAAATTAAAATATAAACGTTAATCCCTGATTTTTGCTCAAAAAAAAAACTTTTTTATAAAATTAAACCCTAACAACTCAATCCCCTTTAAAAATAAACAAGGCCGGCCCCTTGTTTTCTTTCACTAGCCCGATCCACTTCTATGGTTTGTGACGATGGCGGCTTCGTTCTTCTTTCTTGAATTAGGGCTTCGGCTCCTTTCCTTTGATACTGTAAAAACACGGCCTCCCTTTCGTTCCTCTTTGCGCTTGAATTAGGGCTTCGGAAGGAATCGCCGCTTGATAGTTGATGCTTCGATTTGCTTGCTTCAATTTGATTGTTTGCGGCTTCTCCTCCTTGATCGAGTTCGGCTAATGCTTCGGTATGTAATTTCCCTTTTTGCTTTTACAATTTTGGCTTACTCGAACTCGATGATGATGCCGATGATGTGAATTTGATTATATAGGGTTTGTAACCGTAGATTTGCGTTCATACAATTATATTTGAATTTGTCAAATTCTTCATCTCTGGCGCTTGATTATGCTTCGATGGTTGAGATGTTTTCTGACTTTTTCATATGAATATACTTTCTTTGCTTGATAGTCACGTTGTTGATTCGTGACTTGGTCAATTACGTTTGCTACCACGGTTTTGACTTGCGGCTTTGAATTGGTTATATATTTTGATTTTGTGAATTTCTTACTGCTGGCTTCGGTCATCTCTGTAATGTTCGTCTTTGGCCATCTTCTCTTGTCTCCACTTGAACTTATTCTCTTTGGTATATAATTTGCGTTCACTGCAACATTTGCATTTCTGATATAATTTGCTTTGATATAGATGCTACACTTGTTCATGTATTCGATATTGTTCACTTTGATCATTTGAATTTGCACTTCATGTTGTCACTTGATCTGTTTCACTATGGTTTCATGCCTTGTAGTTATCTGGTAGTAGCTGTTGTATCACTTCGAATTGCATTTATAGATTCCAGTTGTACTTGGTCATTTTGTATCTGCATTTGTAATTTCTGAAGCTCAAGTTGCACTGTCTATCAGTTACATGGTTCATGTCATGCAGTTTTTGAGTTGCACTTGCTCATTTGTTCACTGGTCTTTGTTTGTTTAATGGCTGTTGCACTCTGTTAGTCTTGACATTTGCATCTTGTGTTTCACTTGCACTTGTACTTTGATGGCTGATCATTTGTATACATACATTCTTGTATGTATATATGTGTATGGTCACTTGTGTATTGCCTTTCTGAACTGTGCACATTGTTGCACTTCTGTTTACTGTCATGTTGGTGGCATTGCCCCATACATACTGTCACTGTTTAATGTTGTTTGCAACTTGACACTTGTTGTCTGCATTTCATATGCTTACAGCCTTATTTCATACCTCTGGCTTGTTTGACTGTCTTGATACACTAAACCTTGTTTGTTGTGGCACTGAAATGCTTTGGCCTGTCTCACTTCCATGTATGGCTTGTTTTTGGTCTCTGTTGCATGCTTGTTTGCATTTACTTGGTTCATTCATGTTTACTTTCATGGAGTTGTCGTCTTGACACTGTTGTACACTCGTTGTCTCTTAAGCTTGGTTTAGAGTTGTGCTTGCATGTTTCTGGTGTATGTGCATGCTTGTTCATTCCAGTGAGTTTTGTTTTGTGATATCCATGTTCATCACTGTGTACCTAGTCTGCATGCATGTGCTTTGATGGTTCAGTGGTGTTTTCTGAAACTTGCAGTAGTCTTCATTGCAGTATTTGCCATTGTTCCATTCTGGTCATGTTGCCTTGTGTTGAATCCAGTTTTTCAAAAAACTCGGGTTTGACCTTGTGCTCGAGTCATGATTTTTATGTTATTGCACGTGAGCTGAACCCGGCTTTTTATTTGGGTTTGACCTGTGCTCACCTGTCCCTGTAAATCAATCAAGTGTATATATCGGCGTGCATGGCCTTGTGGCATATACAGTAATACACTATGTATGTCACAATTTGTTCGTGTACGATGAATTCAAATTTAAATTATGACGAACAAGCCAAATAACTGAGGCAAATCATATTTTCAAATTATCTTTTATTTTTGAATTGCAAAAATATTTCTTTTTCAATTTTACTGCGTTAGTTTATATTTTTGCAGATTGCTCAGATGCTGGATTCAAACTGGAAAGAAGTTGAAGATAGATACGAGTGTGAGTGATATGTAGTGAGGTGAACTGTAAATATGAAATGTGATGTAATTTTAATCAAAGTTGTATAGTTATAGTGAGGGCTTGAAATTGTACTATTCAAAAATGTAATAAATATTTATTTGAATAAAATATCTGTTTGAATTCAAATTCTGTGTAATTTATTTTATTCAACAAATATTTATTTAAACTGTGAAAAATAGAATAGTATATTAACAAATACATTTGAATGAATGTATATATGTTTATTATCATCAAACAAAAATCATATAAGCGCAAAACGCATATTCAACACAGTCGAGCAGTCGACTGAAATCTGGAAAAAAAAACGCATACAAGAACATTCAATCGACTAAATTTTAATTTAGCCAACTGTTGTGTAGGAAATTTTATCCTAGAATATTTAGTCCAAAAGCTTAGCTTATAAGTCGACTGAAAATGATGAAGTAGTAGACTGAATTTATGTAGTAAAAAATTTTATTTTGCAGTTTCAGTCGACAGACAATCCAACTTCAGTCGACTTAAATTGTCATATTTTGTAATTTTAGCCTTTTGAACTATAGGTTTTTATGAAATAAGCATAAAAAATATATACTTTCATTAATTTTCTAATTATAATATGTTGGAAAATGTAACATATTATTATTGAATAGAAAAACATATAAAATTTACTAATATACATGGTATCCCAGTTTTCAAAGGATTGTGAATTGTCAGAGTGCGGTTCAACATTCGTTCGTAATGGTCGAGTAGGTGACCATACATTATTACGCTTCCAGGAGTTTGGTGACACCTGAGGACACTGAGAGCTTCATTCCCAAGAATTCGGTGACACTTGAGAACGTTGTGGCGATGGTTGATGCACGCACTGTTTTGATGAAGACCAACAAAACTTTAAAGCGACTTGTTCTAGAAAGCTTAAGCGTTCATCATTCACTTTCCATTCATTGTAAAATTCACGTTGTAGTTCCAGAGTTTGGTGACACCTGAGGACACTGAGAGCTTCATTCCCAAGAATTCGGTGACACTTGAGAACGTTGTGGCGATGGTTGATGCACGCACTGTTTTGATGAAGACCAACAAAACTTTAAAGCGACTTGTTCTAGAAAGCTTAAGCGTTCATCATTCACTTTCCATTCATTGTACAATTCACGTTGTAGTTCCAGAGTCTCTCTTTGGTAATGATGAACATCATTAATTTTATCATTCATGGATGGAGAACCAAAACATAAGTTTCGTTTAGTTCATTTCCCTTGTGGTTTATATCCAGCATGATGTGTTGGAGACTGTGTAATCTTAACTAGAAATATACAAGAGTTGATTTGTTGGAATTCTTTGACGACTTGGAAGGGAGTGCTGAAAAAGATGGAAGATTGATAGATTATTCTTGTAAAGACATTATGGTGTTTGTAAAATTGTAATAATTTATTGAACTATGAAGATTAGTGGAAGAAACGATGAAAAATATTTGATGAGGGTAGCCTTTATATATAGGAGAATGCTCTATTTTTTGGTAAAATAAACTTGAGAAGCAAAATAGTTGATTGTTTATAGCCAAGGAAAAATAAGAGGTAAATAAAGATGAGGAATAATAATCGTATAGGTGATGTGAGGTAGGTAATATTTGACGTAACAAGAAACAATATAGCATAATGGAAATACATACAACTTTCTTACCAGTGACCTGAGTTCGAATACCAGGAACTACATATAAACTTTTTTATAAAATTTTAATTTTAATTATAAATCATGCAAAGGTAAAATACCTGAGACTCATCGTAATTTTATAAAAATATTTTCATTTAAAGGTTATGTAAAAATATCAGCTATTTAATTCTTCTGATAATACAAATTCTAATGAAATATTGCTTTTTTCTATATTATCTCTAAGAAAATGATGGCTGATTTCTTTGTGTTTAGTTCTAAAATGATTTGTGGGATTTTTCGATAAATTTATTGCACTTGTATTATCACAATAAATTGTTAATTTAGAAAGATTTATTCCAAAATCTTGATGTGTTTGCAGCATATAGATTACTAGAGCACATGCAAAAGAAGCATATATATATTCTACTTCATACGTCGAAAGTGAAATACAATTTTGTTTCTTACTAAACCATGATACTAAAGATCGTCCAATAAGTTGACAAGTACCACTAGTACTCTTTCGATCCGTTCGACATCCTCCAAAATTAGCATCACTATATGATACTAAATCAAAAGGACATTCTTTTGGAAAAAAGAGACTGTAGTCTTTAGTCTTGCTTAAGTATCTCAAAATTCGCTTCACTGCCTGCAAATGTGATTCTTTGAGATTCACTTGAAATCATGCACAGAAGCAGGAACTCACCATTATATTTGGTTGACTCATAGTTAAATATAGTAATGAACCAATCATACTACGATATAGTTCTTAGTCAACACTTTTTCCATTTTCATCTCAATCGAGATGTAATGTAGTACTCATAGAAGTTGGCTTAGCAGAAGTGTTTTCTGTACTAAATCGTTTATAAGATTATTACAGTATTTTTCTTGATTAATAAAAATTCCATTTTTCGATTGTTTAATTTGTAACCCAAAAAATATGAAAGCTCTCCCATGTGGCACATTTCAAATTCTCTTGTCATAATTTCTAAAAATTCCTGACATAATTTTTCGTTTGCTGAACCAAAAATAATGCCATCTAAGTAGATTTGAATTATTAATATATCATTCTTATCTTGTTTTATAAATAATTTTGATCTACTTTACCAATTTTAAAACGAGAATTAATTAAATAACTTTTAAGACGATCATACCAAGCACGAAGTGCATGTTTTAAACCGTATAAAGCCTTTTTTAACTTATGAACATGATCTGGATACTTTCCATGTGCAAATAAAGAAGGTTGTCCTACATATACATTTTCTTTTATAAAACCATTTAAGAAAGCACTTTTTACATCCATTTGATAAAACTTAAAATTATTAAAGCATGCATATGCTACTAAACTACGTACAGCTTCTAGATGAGCTACAGGTGCAAATGTTTCATCATAGTCTATTCCCTCTTCTTGATTATAACTGTGAGAAACTAGCCTAGCTTTATTTCTAATTATATTTTCTTGCTCATCAGCTTTATTTTTATAAACCCATTTTGTGCCGATACCGCTTGATTACTTGGCCTAGCAACTAAGTCCCAAATGTCATTGCGTTCAAATAGATTCAATTCTTCTTGCATAGTTATAATCATCAGTTGAAGCTTCTTTAGCATTTTTGGATTTAATATTCAAAAGAAAAGATACATGGCCCATTTGATTTAGTGATTTCGTGTTCTTACGTTGGTATCTATTTCTTCAATGTTATTTTCAGCAGGGTGATTTCGTAGAAGCCTTGGTGGATATCTTATATCATTATTATTTTGTAAATTGTTGTCTGTTTTATTTTCAGTATTTTCAAAATCATCACCTGAGTCATATGATTTAGAAATATTTTGTATATCTTGTATTTATGGTTAACTTTGAAATTTTCATTGAATGACACGTGAAGTGTTTCTTCAATTACTTTAGTTCTTTTATTATAAATTCTGTAAGTTTTGCTTCGATCCGAATATCCAATGAATATTCCTTCATCAGATTTTGGATCGAATTTACCAAGCTTATCTTTTGTATTCAATTTAAAACATTTTGAATCAAAAACTTTAAAATATGGTATGTTAGGTTTTCTTCCATTAAAAAGCTCATATGGTGTATGTTTAGTTAATGGTCTGATGGAAACTCTATTTGAAACATAACAAGCATTGCTACAGCTTTGCCAGAAATATTTTGGTAGAGGACTTCCATTTAACAAAGTTCTAGCACATTCTTGAAGTATTCTATTTTTTTTTCCTTTCTACAACTCTATTTCGTTGCGGCGTTCTAGGGAATGAATAATTATGAACAATTCCTTTCTTATTATAGTAATTTTCAAAAGATTCATTTTCGAATTCACCACCGTGATCGCTTCAGATATTTTTAATTTTTAAGTTCTTGATATTTTGAATTCTTTTAGCAAATATTTTAAAATTTTCAAAGTACCACTTTTATTTTTCAAAAATATTGTCTAGATATATCTTAAAAAATCATCTACTATTACAAAACATATACACTATAGTTTGTAGACTGAACTTGAGTTGGTCCAAAAAGATCTAAATGTAATAACTCAAGTGGTTTTAATGTTGAAATCATTTTTTTTTTGATTTAAAATAAGATTTTGTTCATTTTCCTACTTGGCAAGCATCACCGATACTTTTTACTTAAATATTCTTTTTGGTGACCCATTAACTAAATTATTTTTATACAATTTGTTTATAACTTTAAAATTCACGTGACAAAATCTTCTGTGCCATGATCAAGAATCGGTATCTTTGGCTACTAGACACATATTTGTGTTATGATTAGCTTTCATATTTAATATATAGATATCTCTTTCCCTGGTTCCTTCAAATACAAGATTATTATTTTGATAAAAAATGTTGCACTTATTTTCTGAAAAAGTTATATTAAAACCTTTATGTTATAGTTGACTTATAATTAGCAAATTATGTTTTAGATTTTCAACTAATAAAATTTTTGTAACAGGAGGTAAGTTAGATGTACCGTCATTGCTCACATCGCCTTTTCTGATAATATATCCTTTGAAATTATCTCCAAATGTGATAGATCCTGCATCTGAGTAGATAATGTTGGCCAGTTTACCTTTATTTCATGTTATTTGTTTTGAGCAACCACTGTCTAGTATTGTAAGGACCCGTAAAATTTTATTGGTTTTAATATTATATTTAACTAAAATTATGTAAAATTTTAAATAATAAAATTTTGAAATAAAAATTTAATATTTGGAATGCGTCTTCTTAAACTTAGCAACTGGTAAATTTTCATCTCATGATATTGAAGTTTATTCTCTTATGTCATTTTATTTCAATTTAATCAGTTAATATTTGATGATAATGAAATGTTTTCCAAACCTGAATACTTTTCTATAGAAAATTTGTAAATCATCCTCTGAGTGAGATGTCATATTTCGTTTCTTCAAATTTTGACTTCTATTGCTCCGTTTATCTTATTTCTAGCGGATTTGCAGCATTTTGGTACCGATATCGACTTTTGATCGGACGATCGTACCACTAATATCTATATACCGTTTTGATCGCCTCGTCGTGCTGATCTCTATGGTATATTCATTCGTGTGTTTCGGAGTTTGGGACACGATGAAATTTGTAAACCGATCAGTCGTATCGGTTCCGCGTTTGAGTCGTTTAGCTTTTCCTTTGTCCTTTTGTGTGGCAAACAGTTGAAGATAGTAGCCAGTAGCTATTAATCTTCCTATCAACTGACACCAGCTTTTCTATATTCCCCTAATTTCTGGCCTTTACTATTCTCTACACTATATTTTTATTCGCATTCTCTGTCATTATCATTAGAGATTAAGAAAAAATTATTATATCCACGTAGAATCATGCTCCAGGCCCGATCTCTCCCCCTTCTCCTATCATTTGCAGTGCCTCCGCCAACCCACTTCGACCCTATCATGACCTTCCTCTTCCACGTCTTCCTCTTCCAAGCTCGCGCCTCCCTGCCAAAATCGCCACGCAAATAGATTCCCTCTCCCCTGCAAGTGCCGGCCCCGAGACGCAGCAGCCCGCTACCTTTGTTTTCCCCTCCGCTTCAGTTTCCTGAGCTTGAGCGTGAACATTTTGTTTGAGAAATTTTTCGACAGTGTAAGTATATTATATTTTGTAGATTACTGTTATCCATATTTTTTTTATAAAGTATTTATATATATATTTGAATCTGATATGTGAAATCTTCAGTAAAGTATATATACTAGTTATAATTGTTTATATTGTTAATATATCTGTTATATATATGTATAAAGGAGCTCGGGTTTTAATATATATGTACGTATTTTGTTTAGAATAGTGTGTGTGTATATATATATATTTATGATGTTCAGGGTTGTCGCAGATGTATATAGTATACTACTTATATATATTTGACTTTTACAAATGTATATCTTATTGTATCATTCTATATAACTGTTTATATATATAACCGTATAGTATATACAGCTTTTATATAACTAACTTATATTATCGAGGTTTACGTGTAAGTGATAAGCTGTGGGTTTGTTTTATAATTTCTATTATAGCTTTTATATATTTGCAGTAAGTTTATATGTATTACCATTAAGTAAGTTTATATGTATTATCATTAAGTAAGTTATATTGATCTTTCAAAAATATGGTGATTTTAAAATATAATAGGTATGTTAATTTATATCGGTTCTGTGTAGATTTCTTTTAGTGTTAGTTGTATACAGTATATTAAGTTATATATATATACATACATATATATATATACACACATTTAGTAGCCCATATTGTTACAGTATATAGTATGTTATATTTTAAAGTTAGAGTCCATGTTTGTATATATATGATTATATTGTTATATATCTACAGTAAATTTATATATTAGTTTAAGTGAGTTATATGGGCTTTATAATACTGAATTTAAATTTTAATATATATATATATAAATATATATAATTATTTATTTCAAATTTTATTTTAAGATATGTTTGTTTTATTCTATGAGTTTATTTAAAACAATGATTTTGAAATACATACACACTTAATTTAATATGAGTTTGAAATTTAAAATATTATTTATATATATATATACATATTTATATTAACATATAACTATATATATATATGAGTTCACTTATACCAATTTTCTTCATCGATCCAGTTTTGATTTGATTTCTTTTATTCCTGTTATCAGATCTGTTCGTCGAATTCGTGCCAATCTTGCTTTGTTTAGAATTCATGCCTGGATTCCTAACTCATTCCATTGTCGACTATCTCTAGCCTCGAAAGGTGAGAAACCACTGACGATTAACGTTCTTATATTTATTAAATTTTATTTCAATTGAAACGACAATTGAGATATGCTGCTGTTAGTTACTTATATTGCTATATATATATACTATCATCTGTATCTGTTCACCTATGACATCTGACACCATTATCTATTATTTATATTGATGATATATGCTTGTTATATTATTATCATATTTCTTATCATTCTACAAGTTCCCTGTTAGTATCGAATTCACTATGGGTTGAAATGATACATACCCGAACAATCTGTAGAATAGGAGAAATCGTTATGGGTTGAAATGATAAACCCAAGAGATTTTCATTTGAATTGATTTTGGGATTGCGGGTTGAAATGATATATACCCGTATATATTTAAATTGTGGATTGAAATGATAAATAATCGTATCACTTGACCATAGGATAGAAAATTATATACAGACACCGTTGGTCTGTATATAAATATTTTGAAATTGGTTTGTATGGTTTTGGAAAGAAATATATGGTTTAGTAAATACTGATTTTAAGATATTATATATATATAAATCTATTTTATAAAGTTTAAATTCTTGTTTTTAAATTTATATGTTTTGATATTTTAAAATTATAAGTTGGTTTTGAAATTTTAAATTTTAAGAATTTACTTATAATTTTACTATTTTAAAATATGTATAATGTAGTTTATTATCAAATAAGTTTGATAATAAGATTTAATTTAATAAAGTCTGACTTAATTTATATATAATATGTTTAAATATAATTTAAAATTTTATTTTAAATATAGAGTTTATAATGATTTTTAACAAATTAAGGTTGGGAAGATAGATTTGAAATTGATTTGAAATGGTATTTAATTAAGAATTTATTTAGTTAAATCGATTTGAAACTTATTCAATTTCAAACTTTTAAAAGATATGATTTTATAACTTGATTTGGTTTGAGGTGATTTAAATGAATATATCAAGTTTGAATAAATTGAAGGAATATTAAGTTATTTGAAATTTGAATTTTTTTTAATGATATTGGATTTATTAAGTAAATATTTCAAAACTAAATAATAGTAAATAAGGTTTATTAATAATAATAATTATTATATAATAGTGTTTAGAAGTAAATTATTTTTATTTATTTATAAATATTTTTTCAAGATTTATAAATAGACTTGGGTTTTAGAAGAGGAGTTTTGTAGGATGATTTGGAGACATAAAGGGAGATTATTTACAAGATAAAACGGGTTTTATACTATAAAAGAATTTTAAAAATGGGTTTATGAGTTTATAAGTAGAGTTTTATAAACAGTTTTATGGATTTATAAAGAGTTTGTAAATGTTTTGAAATTATAAAAGAGTTTATAATTGTAACGACCCGAAATATTCGACCTCGAAAATTCGACACTAATACGTTCACTGTAGAAATGCCGAGCAATCGGATGTCGGAAATTTAAGATTGTTAGGATAAGAAGAAAGAGGTAGAAGAAGAAAACAGAAAACAAAACACAGAATCTCACATTTCGCAGCGGATCAAAATAATATCAAATAATAGCATTTACACAGAAATTCTATATCTGTCACTTTACATTCAATACATCAGAGTTACAACCATTCACATATCAATTGGACAGATAAGATTAACTTGTCCTAGAAATACAAACAATAACACTCAGCGGAATACTCCATACGTTCCTACCATCCAGCTCGCCTCCTGCGCTCCAGTACGTCCTAACATGGAAATCTATAATACTCGGTCTGGCCCGAGCATTACATCGAAGTAACACCCGGGTCAGGCTGGAAACGAGCGTGAGTAAACCCATCTAACATGAAATACTGATGCATAAAACTTATTTAAAACCCGAGGTAACTCGTACTTCACTAAGAGTTCTTAACTTGTCATAGTCAACACTTATTTCACACATTAACATCTAAGTACCACTACATAGTTTCAATGGTCCAGTTTACTTAAATTATTCCATTCCAGCCTATTGATTGCATATATCCAATTTATAAAGAATCATTGTAGACTTCAAATCGAAGTGGTTTCGGGTATTTACTAATACCCGACCCCAGTCTCTTTGAATCCAGTATCATCTTTAAAAAGCTGTTTTATTTTAAACAACAGAATTACATATTTACATAGCCATTCATCACAGATAGACAAACCATATTATCACAGTTCAACCCAAAACATATCATAACACATAGCATCGCAAGTCACTTATTAGGGATATCAAATAATCCACGGCATACAATATCAATCAATCATTCATAAGCAAGATTAATTAGTCACACCATTTATAATTAATTTAAATAAATTAAATTAGTCACTTCAAACATCTTTAAATCCTTCTCACTCAACATTAATTAATCACAAACCAATTAATTAATCATCCTTTAATTATCATCTTAATTACATTAAGTAATTTGCCTTTAATTAATTACACAAATTAATTAACCTTCAACCATTCGCATTAATTAACCTTTAATTATTCTCATAAATTAATTAACAATAATTTATTACATTGATCCTTAATTAATCACTCTAATTAATTATTCTATAATCACTTACATGAATTAATTATCCTCTAATTAATCACATTCATTAATTAACTAACTTTTCAATTAATTTTCTTAATTAATCCATACTTTAACTAATTACACTAAGTAATTAATCCTCAACTACTTTCGTTAAGTAATTGTCATTAAATAAATCACATTTAGTAATTTCCCATTAATTACCCACCTTAATTAATGACATTGAGCAATTATCCTTTAATTACTTTAATCAAATAATTATCATTAATCAATTTCGTTGAGTAATTTACCTTTAATAAATTAATCATCTTTTAAATTATTTACCTTAATTAAATTAATCATCTTTTAAACTAATTTACTTAATTAATTAATCACATTAATAAATCAATCCTTCAAATTGATTACACAAATTAATTAACCCCTTTTGTTAATTATCTTAATAATTAAATTAATTAATTATTCCCTTAACTGATTACATTAATTAATTAATCATCCTTAATACATTAAATAATTAACACTTTATTAAATTTCATCATTAACTTTTGAAACATATAGGAATCTTCCTATATAGTAATTACTTTTAAACAACAATTTTAAAGCATTCTAAAACTTTGAAAACTCGTTTAAAGCTCACTGATACTTCGTTTAAGAACTTGGTTTACATTTTCCTTTGAAACTTATACATTTTGATAAGCTTTAAAAACGGATCGCTGCAACTCACAGATACCAGGGCTAAACCAGTAAAATTCCTGAGCTATCTCTGTGCATTTCTCACGACAACTCATCTTCGAGGCAACCTTCGTTCTACTTTGGGTCTAACCCGAGAAAACCTAACTTCCATCCCAAAATCAACAGCAACCCGAAGCATTGATACATCAACGATACTGTGCACATGCACTACCCATCGGAGCAACTCCGACCAACATCATCATCGCCAGCGAGTCGACCTGACCGCCCTACCCGATTATGACCAACCATGCTTCAATTCGAACACGAAATCCAGAACGAGCCTGTGAACCCAAATCTGGAACGATACGTCACCAAAAACCTCCCTTGCGGCGCCACCACCGATCACCAGAAATCTCGACACCCCGTCCAGAACTTCGCCATCGACTTAAGCTCATATTCTTCCCATCCTAACCAAGTCTGATGCATTCTAGTCACTGCGAAGAACTCGAGAATCTCGTCGATCCACCCAGGTCTTTAAACCCTACAATCGCCTTGCCGTGCCACCACGGCGAAAGAAAACCCTTCCGCCCATTTTTGCCGACATCGCCCACCTTCGGGCTAGCTTCAGTCACGACCCCGAGAACCCTAACCTTGCCGACCACCAGTAATAGCACAAAACCCATTATTTGATCAATTTCGAATTACTCTCACGATCCCAATCTAAAAATTGCGATTTATGTTTTAAAAATCATGATTTCAGATGGGGATTCAGATTATATAAATAAAACAAAGGATTGTGATGATTGAAATTTACAAGTTTTTGGTTTTCCACTGTTCTTACTAAATTTCCAGATAGTTTCAAACTTATAATGCTTAAATATATTTTAAAAACTTAGATTATGTATAAATAACATATCTTATTTGAATCTCACAACCTAAAAGAGATTACATGAGGAGATTTGAATTTTTTATCCAAATCTTAAACCTATAAAGAAGAACAGAGGGTATATCTATACATACAGACATGCACACTTATATTATTTCATATATATAGCATACAATTTACCATAACATTTTTCATAAGATCATCACTTACACTAGTTAAACCAGGTGTTGCTACGTTTACTCACCTGTGATTTTAAGAATAGAGAAAGTTTTTGATCTGGAGTTTGACTTTGAAATGATCTGCTTGCTTCAGGCTTAAACTTTGCTTACTTTTGCTTTGATTACTTTCTGGTTTTGATTTGCTGAATCTGATTTTTATTGAGTTGATTAGTACTTGATGTTTTGAAACAGATCCTTGCTTTTAAATCTAGGAAGATTGTTTGATATTTTCTGGTTTGAGTTGTAATGTTTTACAGTTTGTTTTCTTGTTTTGAAAAGAAGATAGGAAAAAAAGAAATGAAGAGAAGAGATTTGTAACAACCCAGAATTTCTATCATTTGAAATTCAGATATTTAATTGATTTTAAATATCAACAAGTAAAATTTGTAAGTCGAATAATTTATTTTTCGAATATCTGGATTTAATTGGATAATTAAATCGACAATTTAATATTTGAAATTACATAAACAATTGGAAATTGGGTTTAACGTGATTAAAAATGATTTATAAAGTTATATTAAATCATATTGGAGTTAGAATAATGTTTGTGAACTTTTAAAATTGAATCAAAAGTTAAATTGTGAAAATTGAATATTTTCATATTTAATTGACGAGTTAAAATAGCCATTTCTCAAACAGTCTCGGATTTCGATGAAACAAGTTTCATCGGATCCGTAATGTTATATTATTGCAAGATTTCAAAATTCGTGTCAATCGGATTTACCGTTTGTCCGGGGCAAGCCAAAACGCATAGAAATTGATTTAATTGATTTAATTTAAAATTGATCGTTTATTTCCGTAACTCACATTTATGATCGAATTAGCCTCCGAAACACGTTCCATTGTGTCTGGAACGCGGAATAAACCCTAGAAACGCCAGTCACCGCGCGAGATTTGGAGTTCGGAAATTTGGAGTGAATAGTGTTTTCATTGAAATTTCTATAAAAGCACCTCTATTATTTCATTTGCAAACATCAAGCCCTAGGATTTCATAGCCGCCAGTTATAATATTAATGGCCGAAAATTGTTCATCTTCTTCCAATAATCTCTTCTGATCCGTGCGATATTTCAACAAACTTCCAACTAACAAATCGTAGAGCATCGCGAGAGCTTCCCATCCATACGACAATGATGGGTTTTCGAGTGTTGTAGGGGGAGATAATAGCTCCCGTTCATGCATCGTTCATGGGTAAATCGTACGGCATAGGGGAGGCCGAGCTCATTGATATTCGAGCCGAAGATGAAGCTTGTGATGGCGGTCAAAATGGAGGTAGTTGATCAACGTGATGATGCTCGTTGTGGTGGCGAAAAATTCGAGCAAAACGGCGGCCGTGGGTTCATGTTCGTGCGTTCGAACCTGGGAAAGGAGAAGATGGGATGGGTGGCCAGATTCTCATCAAATGAAATGCACGGTCCAGAGAGTAGGGGTTTTAAAATTAAAATGATTTGTAAATTATTATATATATTAAATCGTGTAATCTTTGTAATATCATAACTTGTTCATACGAGGTCAAAAATTTACGAAACAAATTGCGTTGGCTTCGTTTTGTCGAGCACTACACAATGGATCTGGTTTGGAGTCGTTTTGAGCTAGTGAAAATGTCGGGTAAATATAAACGCACGTTTAACTTTTTTCGAAACAAAACGCTACAACTGTTATCGGAAACTCAAGGTGAGAACTCCTCACTCAATCGAATTGTTTCGATTTAAATTTTGAATAGTTAGATTTAAAATTTCTTGATTATATGCTTGGATGGTAAATTATTATCTATTGTTTGGAAATAGACCCTATACGCCGTATATTAAGCGGAGGTTATATATTAAACTATATTAAGCGGAGGTTATATATTAAACACATATACCGCGATAATTCCAATTTGATATGGAATTGGTATGATATATGTATTTGGTGTTGATTTCCCGCATTATATAGCGGATGAGACCCTATTGCGCCGCATAATAGCGGATAGTATTTTATAAATTCCATATACCGTGATATTCCATCTTGAAGCGGAATTGGTATTGTGCTAACATCTGTGGAAGCAGGGAAACAGGTTGGAGGGATCCAACTGGATTCCTCAAATGATTGAATTGGTTTCAATGTTGTGTGTTGATCTATTTATAATCTGCGTGATTATCTTTGTGATTGAGATCGTTAAAGGCTAAATTTTAGCCGAATATATTTAGATGCCGAAAATAAATAAAAATTAGATTTTTGAAAATTTAAGTTGAGAATTCATAATAAAAATTAATTTTGGAATTGATTCATTTTAAATAAATAAACGTTGAAATTTTTATGTTATAAAAATTATGATTTTTGTGAAATATAACCAAAATGTGATTTTTGAAATAAGTAGTTGATTTATTTATAAAATGTTAAAATTGGGATTTTGAATTACTATAAATGATTTATATAAAAGATTTATAAAATTGATATTTATAAATTAAAAATATTGGAATTATAAAACGAGTTTTTATAAGTGTTAAAATGAAGTATAAATGGATTTCATAAGTGGATGGAATCTATAGATTTATAAATTGTGAAGTTATAAAATGAATGGATTTTTGTAAAATAAAAGATTTATAAGTAGTTAACTTATAAATTGGATTTTGGCGTGTAAATGGAACATGGATAGAATTTGTTAATAAAGTGATTTTTATAAGTTAAAGTTGTTATAAAGTATAAATGGAATTCATAAACGTTGTTTTATAAATCCGAAATCGACTTATTTTGATAAGTTCAATTTTATAGCTTATTAAAGGAGATATATCCACGATTTTGGGACAGTGGATAATCCTTTAAATAAAATATGTAGAAATCGAATTTGGTTAACACAGTGTATTCACGATTTTGAACAGTGAATAATATATTAAAGAAATATTTTGGGAAAGTGATATTTTAAATAGAATTTAAAACGATTTATATATGTTTTAAAGTGTGTTAAGTATCGAAACCATAGATTTCAACATTCATTGTTGAAATAGACGTTTTCGTGAAATAGAAGGAAATGGTGGACTATAACACTGTTGTTATAGTAAATGATTTCCGAAAGGAAATGTTTTATGTAGTATTGGGATTTATATATCTATCTTAACTTCGAATCCCTATACTAATGATTTTGAGTTGTCATAACGATGTTTTACAACATTCGTTTTGACTCAAATAAAAGTGTTTAAGAGAATGTTTTCCTTAAAGAATGAAATATATACTTAATTGCGATTTAAGTATATTGAATATTTTCAAAATGTTGAAAATAAATAGATTTGTGAATTACTTATTATTAAATAAGTATGGAAATGTTTTCCAATATGAAGTGAAATATTTTGAGATTATATCTTTTAAAGATAAATTGAAAGTGCATATTTGAAATCGATTGGAAAATCGTATATCAGTGGATATTTGAAAATTTAAATTCACCATGGAATATATAAAGGAAAGGGAGATTTGTTTTAAAAATAAACATCGATTTATTTTTAAAAAGTGTCGAAATAAATTTACGGATTTGGAACGTAAATCTAATAAATCGGTAAGGATTTATTTGATTGGTTTAAATGAACCATTTTGAAATGCAAGTTGTAAAGGTGAAAAGTGATTTGAAATCTATTTTCAAATGGTTGAAGTGTGGAAAATATATCTTATAAAGATATTTTGGAGGCAAATAATTTGGGAAATTATTTGAAATCGGGTTATGTTGTGAATATTGATTGATAGTTAAATAACCGACTATCAATATTGACCCTTGAGTGGCTATTTGTTGTGAATTGGTTGAAATTGAATTCTACACTTATTTTTAAATATTGCGTTCGTTATTCGGATTACCCATTTAAAATAGTGATACGACGTAATGGATAGCATTGAAGACCGGTGATGAAGGCCGACTATTTGTGAAACGATAGGATGACCTATCGATTGTCTCTTCACCGTTGGCTACGGTATGGAGATTTCCTTTGTGATGGGAAATTCGATCGGGATTGTGAATACCCGGATTGCAAGGGCTTCTTTTGAAGTGCCTTCGGTTCTGTTCGATCCCGGAACAGACTTGTATGGTTACGTGTCTGACATTACATTTTGAGATATAAACCAGATTTCTTTCAAATACATCTCTGTTGGTGGCGGAGAATTTATTCTCTTAGTTTAACACCCTTCTCTGAGACGTATGAGCTCAGAGGTTTTGTAGTTGAAGGTTATCAGCGATATACTCCCAATTTGGTAATGTGGCATGCTGAGTGTTGTTGTGTGATGATTATTTATTGATCATTTGTTGATCAAAGCGAGGATTTGTGAAAAAGCGTAGCTTTGTGGACGAGACTTCGTCAGACCTCACACCCCGGAAATGGTCGAAATAGGAATATGCGGTAAGGTTATGAGGGTTGCTCCCTTTAGGGTATGTTTGGAAAAGGGTGGTGTCAGGTATGGAGCCCTGATGCTTAACCTATGTGGCTGCTCCAATCTCATTTTCTGTGTGGTTGTTGCTTGGTGATAGAGGGCCCTCGGATAAAGGTCCCAAAGGACCGAGGAGTGGCATACTTGAGTAGCAGTTACCTAGTTACAAAGGTTACCTGGCCTTGTGTTGGCAGAGATCCTGTAAAGTTCTCGGGACGTCCTGCCAGAGGCGATCCCATGTGGCAGTAGGAAGTTCCTTAGCCTGACCATTTGTTGGAAATCCAAAGAAACAATACGAGCCTTGTACGATTTTAGTTGTATAACCTGCCATGGAATGTGGCGATAACCTGCTATTGAACATGGTAGCTATAGTAGGCATACGATAATAGTCGTATGTTGGCTAAGATTTTTATTCTATTTTCGAAATGCTTTCATCACTATGCACTAATAATAATATCAAAAATGATTTGTTTTGCGTAGTAAGCATCTTTGACTATCTTAAGGAGAAATCTCATCCAATTCTGCGTTTGCATTGTGAGTGTGCGGGGAGGGCTTATGGTAGTTTCATTTTCCAAAAATATTGCGGATATTTTTCACTTCTCTTGTTGTTGTTGTTTTAAAAGATAAATAACTGTTTTGGGTTCTCACACAGTCCCATGACTGACCTGGAGTTTATTATTCTCTTCCTAAACTCTGAGTGCCCAAAAATTTTCCACACGGGTAGCCTAGAGTCAGGTTATCAGGTCGTTTTGGATTCAGAAGTGCTATGGAGCTCAAGTGGCGAGCTGGATGGCGAGGCGTATTACTTGTATATGATATTATCTTTCCGCTGTAAATTCACTTGTAAGGACATGTTTGTATAATTGTCCATTGTCCAGTTGTGTTGTATATTGTTGTTGTATACTCTGATGATGTGATGTAATGTAATAACTGAGATAGTTCTTTGTTTTAAAGATTATTCGTTTATCTATTATATGTTGTTCTGCTGCGATATGTGAGATTCTAATATGGTTTTCTGTTGTTTCTTCTTTCTTTCTTTCTATTTTCTTCTATCCTTCTACCTCTTCTTTTTAACCCTAACAATTCGGTTTTACAGCATTCGATGATGCGGCATTTTATACAGTGGACGTAAGAATGCCGACCTTCGGATCCCGATAAAACCGCATTCGTTACAAAGTGGTATCAGAGCAATTGGTTAAGTGACAACCTTGCCTCTGTTGGGGATTACTCATTAGAGATAGAGTCAGCGGTACTCTAGAATGAGTTGAGTGTAATAATAGATATGAGAGCGTATTTGTTAGTAAATATGAAATTGTTTTGTATTGTGTTGACTTATCGGTTGATTGTTTATAGATTTTGGTCAGTACAGCCTGGCTAACTGTATCGATAGGGGTTTCTAAACTCTTAACGAGATAAACCGACATAATAACATTTTAAATTGGGTAAATGAAATAATTTTACCTTGACTATATTTTATATATATCGGAATAATTTTTCGAAATTATTAAAGTGTATATAAATTGATTGTTTGGTTGTTGAAAATGTAAGAAAATATATAGGTGAATCAAAGTTGTTCGAATAATCTGAAAAAAAAACAACAATTGTGAAAGAATAAATTATATAAAAGCAACAATTGTATAAGTATAGAAATTTTAATTGAAATGATTTACAATTGTGGAATAATCTTGAATAAGTAAAAGGAAATAGTGAAATTCTATAAGCAAGATTTATAAATGTGATTTATAAATAAAAGAAAATTTTGAAAGAATAAAAAGCATTGGATTCACTACTATTGCTGGGGAATAATAAGGGTGATGACTGCAGCATCATCAGTATCATTTTCGAGTTTCTGTGTGATGGATTTGCTACCATAGTAAATTGAAATTGAATTTTGTTGTGATAAACAAATTTGAAATTAAAATCCAAGTTGAAATTGATGAATATAAGTTATCAAGTTTTGAACTTATAATATGAGATAATAAGGAATTTAACTTCGGTAAAGTTGAAATAAATTTGAATTAGTATGATAAAATATATGATGTGAAATTTAACTAAAGAAAGTTAAATAAATTAAATCAGATTTGAAAGTTGAATAATAAGTTGTATAACTTATTAAATGTGAAGATGTAAGTAAAACCAATTATTAAAATGGTTAAACAACTTTGTTAAGTAAAACGAGGTATGAATCTGAATAAGTGATAAAAAATTGACTTTGGTAAAAGTTAAATAGAATTTACCTTGGAGTTGGAATCTGAATTGGATTTATAAGTGGAAATTTGAAAGGAATATAACTTAAGTGATGCTGAATGAAGTCGATTTTGGTGTAGAAGTAAATTAATGAAATGAAGTCATTAAATGAATATGAACTTGAGTTATATAAAGGAGATTCAACTTTATTTGTAAAATAAATTAGTAACTGAACTAATGAATTGAATGTAAATAATCGAATGTATTGAATTGATATAGAATAATGGATACAAGTCTTAATTCATTTAAGGCTAATTGAATGGTAAACCAAATTGAAGGTAAACAAAGTGAATATGAATGTTGAATATAAAGTGAATAAATTCGGTTGTATTGAATATACATTGGTCGTTAGATTATTGTTAATTGATTGAATAGAAATTCATATGCAATTGAATGAATAAAATTGAAAGCTAAAGCAATTAAATTCAAATTGGAAGTTAAGCAAATCTAAATTGAATGGAAATTGATTTGAAGTGAAAGTGAACCAATGTGAATGCAAATTAGTGAATGTAAACTAATTGAAAATGAATAATCGAATGTCGTTGTATATGAATTGGTTGTAAACAATTACAAGTAATGTTGAAATCACATAAGTTGTTTATAAACCTTGCTTAATATGCATTTCTTTTAATATGCATGTGTTGTAGTTGTTTAAAAGAGTAAAATGTTAATAACTTCTTATATATGTCACTTACGTGTTTCTATTGAGTAAGTACAGGTACCGGGGCTATCGTTAGCGGGATTTTGGTTGCGCAAAATGCTAAATAAATAACCTCTTTGCTTAAAAATGCTAAAAAGGTACGCCTACGCAATAAAAATAGGAAATATGAACTGTTTTTCTGTTTTCCGACCGTGTGGATCGATGTATATATATTTATATCTATTGTGATATTGTAAAAGCTCCTCCGTACAAAGGAGGTTATGGCGAAATTTTCTAAAAAAATAAGGCGTTAGAAAATTTTCGGGAAATTTTGGGAATTTTTTTGTGAAAACTAAGTTTTGATTTGAAGTTAAAGGTTAAACGATATAGTTGGTTTTGAAAAGGTAACTATATATGGATTTGAAAACTTAGTAAATATTTTGCAAGAGGTTTAACTATGGATTTTGGAAAAGTTAAACACTTAAGAGAGTTGTAAATCAAATTCGAACAGTTTGTTTTGAAAAGTTAATGGATTTCAAAACTTTTTCTTACTTGGAAATTTCGAGCACGAAATTCTTTTAAGGGGGGAAGTTTGTAACGACCCAGAATTGTTTTCATTTGAAATTTAGATATTTAATTGATTTTAAATATCAACAAGTAAAATTTGTAAGCCGAATAATTTATTTTTCGAATATCTGGATTTAATTGGATAATCAAATCGACAATTTAATATTTGAAATTATAGAAATAATTGAAAATTTGGTTTAATGTGATTAAAAATGATTTATAAAGTTATATTAAATTATATTGGAGGTAGAATAATGTTCGTGAACTTTTAAAATTGAATCAAAAGTTAAATTGTGAAAATTGAATATTTTAATATTTAACTGACGAGTTAAAATAGCCATTTTTTAAACAGTTTCGGATTTCGACGAAACTAGTTTCATCGGATCCGTAATGTTATATTATTGCAATATTTCAAATTTCCTGTCAATCGGATTTACCGTTTGTCCGGGGCAAGCCAAAACGCATAGAAATTAGTTTAATCGATTTAATTTAAAATTGATCGTTTATTTCCGTAACTCGCACATATGATCGAATTAGCCTCCGAAACATGTTCCATTGCGTCCGGAACGCGGGGTAAACCCTAGAAATGCCAGTCACTGCGTGAGATTTGGAGTTCGGAAATTTGGAGTGAATAGTGTTTTCGTTGAAATTTCTATAAAAGCACCTCTATTATTTCATTTGCAAACATCAAGCCCTAGGGTTTCATAGCCGCCAGTTATAATATTAATGGCCGAAAATTGTTCATCTTCTTCCATTAATCTCTTCCAATCCGTGCGATATTTCAACAAACATCCAACTAACAAATCGTAGAGCATCGCGAGAGCTTCCCATCCATACGGCAATGATGGGTTTTCGAGTGTTCTAAAGGGAGATAATAGCTTCCGTTCGTGCGTGGTTCATGGGTAAATCGTATGGCATAAGGGAGGCCGAGCTCATTGATATTCGAGCCGAAGATGAAGCTTGTGATGGCGGTCAAAATGGAGGTAGTTGATCAACGTGATGATGCTCGTTGTGGTGGCGAAAAATTCGAGCAAAACGGCGGCCGTGGGTTCATGTTCGTGCGTTCGAACCTAGGAAAGGAGAAGAAGGGATGGGTGGCCAGATTCTCATCAACTGAAATGCACGGTCCAGAGAGTTGGGGTTTTAAAATTAAAATGATTTGTAAATTATTATATATATTAAATCGTGTAATCTTTGTAACATCATAACTTGTTCATACGAGGTCAAAAATTTACGAAACAAATTGCGTTGGCTTCGTTTTGTCGAGCACTACACAATGGAACTGGTTTGGAGTCATTTGGAGCTAGTGAAAATTTCGGGTAAAATTAAACACACGTTTAATTTTATTCGAAACAAAACGCTACAACTGTTATCGGAAACTCAAGGTGAGAACTCCTCACTCAATCGAATTATTTCGATTTAAATTTTGAATAGTTAGATTTAAAATTGCTTGATTATATGCTTGGATGATAAATTATTATCTATTGTTTGGAAATAGACCCTACACGCTGTATATTAAGCGGAGGTTATTTATTAAACACATGTACCGCAATAATTCCAATTTGATATGGAATTGGTATTATATATGTATTTGGAGTTGATTTCCCACATTATATAGCGGATGAGACCCTATTGCGCTGCATAATATCGGATAGTATTTTATAAATCCCATATACCGCGATATTCCGTCTTGATGCGGAATTAGTATTGTGCTAACATCTGTGGATGCAGGGAAACAGGTTGGAGGGATCCAACTGGATTCCTCAGATGATTGAATTGGTTTCAATGTTGTGTGTTGATCTATTTATAATCTGCGTGATTATCTTTGTGATTGAGATCGTTAAAGGCTAAATTTTAGCCGAATATATTTTTGGTGTTGTTAGATGCCGAAAATAAATAAAAATTGGATTTTTGAAAATTTAAGTTGGGAATTCATAATAAAATTTAATTTTGGAATTGATTCATTTTAAATAAATAAACGTTGAAATTTTCATGTTACAAAAATTATGATTTTTGTGAAATATAACCGAAATGTGATTTTTGAAATAAGTAGTTGATTTATTTATAAAATGGTTTAAATTGGGATTTTGAATTACTATAAATGATTTATATAAAAGATTTATAAAATTGATATTTATAAATTAAAAATATTGGAATTATAAAACGAGTTTTTATAAGTGTTAAAATGAAGTATAAATGGGTTTCATAAGTGGATGAAATCTATAGATTTATAAATTGTGAAGTTATAAAATGAATGGATTTTTGTAAAATAAAAGATTTATAAGTAGTTAACTTATAAATTGGATTTTGGCGTGTAAATAGAATATGGATAGAATTTGTTAACAAAGTGATTTTTATAAGTTAAAGTTGTTATAAAGTATAAATGGAATTTATACACGTTGTTTTATAAATCCGAAATCGACTTATTTTGATAAGTTCATTTTTATAGCTTATTAGAGGAGATATATCCACGATTTTGGGACAGTGGATAATCCTTTAAATAAAATATGTAGAAATCGAATTTGGTTAGCACAGTATATTCACGATTTTGGACAGTGAATAATATATTAAAGAAATATTTTGGGAAAGTGATATTTTAAATAGAATTTAAAACGATTTATAGATGTTTTAAAATGTGTTAAGTATCGAAACCATAGATTTCAACATTCATTGTTGAAATAAACATTGTCGTGAAATAGAAGGAAATAGTGGACTATAACACTGTTGTTATAGTAAATGATTTCCTAAAGGAAATGTTTTATGTAGTATTGGGATTTATATATCTTAATTTCGAATCCCTATACTAATGATTTTGAGTTGTCGTAACGATGTTTTACGCAACATTCGTTTTGACTCAAATAAAAGTGTTTAAGAGAATGTTTTCCTTAAAGAATGAAATATATACTTAATTGTGATTTAAGTATATTGAATATTTTAAGATGTTTAAAATAAATAGATTTGTGAATTACTTATTATTAAATAAGTATGGAAATGTTTTCCAATATGAAGTGAAATGTTTTGAGATTATATCTTTTAAAGATAAATTGAAAGTGCCTATTTGAAATCGATTGGAAAATCGTATATAAGTGGATATTTGAAAATTTAAATTCACCATGGAATATATAAAGGAAAGGGATATTTGTTTTAAAAATAAACATCGATTTATTTTTAAAAAGTGTGGAAATAAATTTACGGATTTGGAATGTAAATCTAATAAATCGGTAAGGATTTATTTGATTGGTTTAAATGAACCATTTTGAAATGCAAGTTGTAAAGGTGCAAAGTGATTTGGAAACTATTTTCAAATGGTTGAAGTGTGAAAAATATATCTTATAAAGATGTTTTGGAAGCAAAAAATTTGGGGAATTATTTGAAATCGGGTTATGTTGTGAATATAGATTGATAGTTAAATAACCAACTATCAATATTGACCCTTGAGTGGCTATTTGTTGTGAATTGGTTGAAATTGAATGCTACACTTATTTTTAAATTATTGCGTTCGTTATTCGGATTACCCATTTCGAATAGTGATACGACGTAATGGATAGCATTGAAGACCGATGATGAAGACCGAGTATTTGTGAAAACGATAGGATGACCTATCGATTGTCTCTGCACCGTTAGCTACAGTATGGAGATTTCCTTTGTGATGGGAAATTCGATCGGGATTGTGAATACCCGGATTGCAAGGGCTTCTTTTGAAGTGCCTTCGGTTCTGTTCGAACCCAGAACAGACTTGTATGGTTACGTGTATGACATTACATTCTGAGATATAAAGCAGATTTGTTTCAAATACATCTCTGTTGGTGGCGGAGAATTTATTCTCTTAGCTTAACACCCTTCTCTGAGACGTATGAGCTCAGAGGTTTTGTAGTTGAAGGTTATCAGTGATATACTCCCAATTTGGTAATGTGGCATGCTGAGTGTTGCTGTGTGATGATTATTTATTGATCATTTGTTGATGAAAGCGTGGCTTTGTGAAAAACGTGGATTTGTGGACGAGACTTCGTCAGACCTCACACCCCGGAAATGGTCTAAACAGGAATATGCGACAAGGTTATCTGGGTCGCTCCCTTTAGGGTATGACATTTGCTTTTGGAAAAGGGCGGTGTCAGGTATGGAGCCCTGATGCTTAACCTATGTGGCTGCTCCAATCTCATTTTCTGTGTGGTTGTTGCTTGGTGATAGAGGGCCCTCAGATAAAGGTCCCAAAGGACCGGGGAGTGGCATACTTGAGTAGCAGTTACCTAGTTACAAAGGTTACCCGACCTTGTGTTGGCAGAGATCCGGTTAGGTTCTAGGGACGTCCCGCTAGAGGCGATCCCATGTGGCAGAAGGAAGTTCCTTAGCCTGACCATTTGTTGGAAATCCAAAGAAACAATACGAGCCGTGTACGGTTTTAGTTGTATAACCTGCCATGGAATGTGGCGGTAACCTGCTATTGAACATGGTAGCTATAGTAGGCATATGATAATGGTCGTATGTTGGCTAAGATTTATATTCTATTTTCGAAATACTTTCATCACTATGCACTAATAATAATATCAAAAATGTATTTGTTTTGCATAGTAAGCATCTTTGACTATCATAAGGAGAAATCACCTCCAATTCTGCGTTTGCATTGTGTGTGTGCGGGGAGGCCTTATGGTAGTTTCATTTTCCAAAAGCATTGCGGATATTTTTCACTTCCCTTATTGTTGTTGTTTTAAAAGATAAATAACTGTTTTGAGTTCTCACACCAGTCCCATGATTGACCTGGAGTTTATTGTTCTCTTCCTAAACTCTGGGTGCCCAAAAATTTTCTACACGGGCAGCCTAGAGTCTGGTTATCAGGTCATTGTGGATTCAGAAGTGCTATGGAGCTCAAGTGGCAAGCTGGATGGCAAGGCGTATTACTTGTATATGATATTATCTTTCCGCTGTAAATTCACTTGTAAGGACATGTTTGTATAACTGTCCATTGTCCAGTTGTGTTATATATTGTTGTTGTATACTCTGATGATGTGATGTAATGTAATAATTTAGATAGTTCTTTGTTTTAAAGATTATTCATTTATCTATTATATGTTGTTCCGCTGCGATATATGAGATTCTGATATTGTTTTCTGTTGTTTCTTCTTTCTTTCTTCCTGTCTTCTTCTATCTTTTTCTTCTACCTCTTCTTTTTAACCCTAACAATTCGGTTTTCTGACATTCGATTATACGGCATTTGATACAGTGAACGTAAGAATGCCGACCTTCAGATCCCGATAAAATCGAATGCGTTACAAGATAGATGTTTATATAGACTTAATTATGATTTTAAGAAATAAGGGAAAAATAAAATAAAATGTGACACTTGTTAAATTTACTAACATTTGTCATTTACATTAGTTTATCATCTTACACATGTTATTAAGATGATTTCATAAACTAACACTTGTAATTATGCATGTTTTAATTGATTTTAAAATGGTTTATAAATTTTTTTATTTAATTTACTATTTAATAAATACATTTCTTAATTTATATAAATAAAATCCTTTAAAAGAAAATGATATAAAACCAATTATATTCTTAATAAAATCATATATAATATATTTTAAATCCAAAATATTTTAAGAGATCTATCCTTTGAATTTCAAATTCAAATTCAATTTTAAAATCTAATATAAAATCAACTCATATATATATATAAATACCTATTTAATTTGAAAATAATAATTTCATTTAAAATCTACTTATATATAATATATAAATAACTAATTATTTTTA
Organism: Allium cepa; assembly: GCA_030765085.1. NCBI lineage: Eukaryota > Viridiplantae > Streptophyta > Magnoliopsida > Asparagales > Amaryllidaceae > Allium > Allium cepa. Next base: position 577,269,985 of record CM060932.1, on the reverse strand, counting down.
TTGTTTGAAAATAACAATTTTGCCAATTTTAAATAATTTATAAAAGAGATTGTCACATTTTAGTTGTTTGAAATTCCGGGATATCACATTCAACTTATAAATCGGTGTTTAATAAATTAAATCCTGTTAAATTCCAATTAACAAATATCTGAAAATCCGAGTTATCACATTCCTCTCACCTTTGAATCTTTTCGTCCTCGAAAAGGAACAAAACCAGAATTTTAAAATTATCCTTTAAACATTTTTAACTATAAACTCCTTTTGTAACAACACGCATATTTTACGATTGTGTATTTAAATATTTTATTTAAATATAACATCGTTAGTCGGATTATAATCCGAAATGCTACCTTTTGCAAACGGTCGAATTAGAACTCGGGACCGCTTCCATTGAGTTTAAAACGTCGTTTGAGACCTTTTTGAGTATAAACTTCGATATGTTTGGAGCTAGCTAAAATTTGACCATTGCACTTTGGACTTTGGGTTAGCCTAAACTATTAACTCTAGCTCAACCCCCACTTCTCTTCATTCACTTTCATTTCCTAACACTCCAAGTTTTCATAAAAATGGAGGAAGAGGAAAAGAATTAGAATTCCTAAACCCTAGTTCCATTGCAAATCCAAGTTCTAACTCCAAATCCAAAGAGAAGCCATTGGTAAGGATCCTCTTCTTCTTCTCCAACTCATTCTCCCTTCAATTTCAGAAATTCCTAAAGTCTAATTTAGGAAATGTTTTTTTAAGCTTAGATTCAAGCTTATTAGGTTGGAATTGAAGAGTGTTGTTCTTGCCTTGCTCTATAGCTTCTCCATCCTTGTTTTTGTGGAAAAGGTGAGATTTTTATCTCACATCTAAGTCTATAATTATCTTTGATTGTTAAGTATGAATTCCTAACATCTTTACGTGTTCATTTGATTTTGATTTGGATTGATTTGGTGAATATTCCAATTTTTGGTGTTTTGAAAACAAAATCTGTGAAAATCCTTATATGGATATTGGACATGTTGATCGGAGTGTATTGGTGAGTCTTTGAGGTTGGGTAGTCGTTTGGCGTAAACCCCTCGTGACCGTCACTCATCCGATTGCTTCCGATATGGTTTGGCCATCATTGGCCTAGGCAAGAAAATGCCCAAAGCTTCAGTTTCAGACGTCTGAAGTAAAGGATTCCGACGTCTGAATATTGTTCTGGGCAAAAATTTTATTTTCCAGATTCAGACGTCTGAATTATATATTTCAGACGTCTGAAATTGCTCGTGTTCAACCAGAAAGGAAATAGGCTAAAATTAGCCATTTTCAGACGTCTGAAATTATTGATTCAGACGTCTGAATACTGAACTGGAAATATTTATTTTTCCAGATTCAGACGTCCGAATTGGAAATTTCAGACGTCTGAACCTGCTTATTTCAGCCCAATTTGCCTAAGTTGTTTGGGTTTCCAATTTTAATCGATTCGTGTTGATCCGACTTATTGTTATCATTTACCAACTTTGATGACTTCATTTTTGGGATTTTTGGGAATATCCATTTTGATGGATTTGGTATCGATTTCTTTGGATTTTATTCACGGCTTCGAATGTGAATTTTGGTGATTGATTGTTTCTACAATCATTTCTGTGATTTGTCACTTTAAAAATATAAAGATTTTCTATACTAGTAGTATATATCAAAACTCTTTCATCAAAACGATTTCAACACTATTTTATTTTGAAGCTCGTTATTTAAAACCGTTTTCCTACCTATTAGTATATACAAACCTTTACCCCACTCGTATGAGAAATCTAATTAAACGGCTTAGTAAAACAAGTGGTATGAAACACTTGCCTTTACTTCGTCGGTTAATTCTTGGACGTGGTCGATTGAATCTCTTGTGACAATTTTCGAGTGGAAATCTACAATTTGTTCGTAAATATTTAAGTTAAGATAGTGGTTATGGGACATGAAGCTAAACTCATATATTTACTAGCTTTGTGTAGTTAACACTTATTCTCGAGTGGAAGTCCACAATCTGTTCGTAAATTGTAAAGTTAAGCCAATGGTTATGGGACATGAAGCTAAACTCATTATTTACTAGCTTAGTGTAATTTACACTTATCGATCAATGATGATCATTTTGTGATTTAGACTAGCAAAGTGCGATGTCTCTTTGTCTGCGAGGGAGATTAAACCCCGTTTTTGTGGAGCTTCGGCTCAAAGGTCTTCGGACCATTTTTGTGGAGCTTCGGCTCAATGGTCTTCGGGCCGTTTTTGTGGAGCTTCGGCTCAAAATTGATGGTTAGCGACCAGGGAATGGCATTCCGTTTTATGATACACGTGTTGGTGATTTTTAATGCTCCCGTTTTGTGATAGGCCTCTTTCCCCCTTTTTATGATTTCTGGATTTCTATACTTTGTGTTCCGCGAATTTTTGTGTTTTACATTAATAAGCTTTATCAATATTTGTGCATTGGTGAATTTTTGTTTCATTAAACTTTTTTGATTGGCATTGATATATTTATCAATATTTGTGGTTTGGTGAATATGATGAAGAATATGACTTTCTTTTTGGTGCTTTTGAGATAATTGAGGTATTGTATGAATTTGTTGACGTTAAATGAATACTTTTCATAGTATGGCATTAATGTTATCATACATTTTTCATATCTCTTATTCCATCTCATTTTATCTGATATTTATAGCTAGACCGATCCGTTTATTATTTTCTTATTAAATAATACTCGGGTCAGACCGAGATGTTACAGGTGCTTCTGCTTGACTCCTCATCTGGGAGTATTATCTGACTTTTGGCTAACTACATTAGATTGGTAGTTTTTGTTGTTATACACTCGAGATATAGACTCATCGATGTTTACTTATTCTTTTGTCTAGCACTTATATCTATTCTTTTGTGATTTTGTGGATCTTGTTTGACCACTACTCTGATGTACACTTTTAAGTGTTACATATTCATATCTATTTCCGCCTTTGCGATATGGATATCTGTGACTGATTTGTGTTATGTTTATTTCTATATTTGTTTCTGAAGATTATATAAAGCCACTGTGTAGTAGCCTTGAGTTTTCATCGGTATGTCGGATTTCCTCTTGTGATGAAAAGCTATATTTTTATCTGACATATCGGTGCTTGCACAAAGCAATTACATGGATGGTCGCTCCTCAACAGCCTTATTCTTCGTGCTAGTTGACGGCATTACTCCGTAGTGTCCTCGGCTAGCATGAGTATAGAGGTGGGGCGTGACAGCTTGGTATCAGAGCCAAACTTCAGAACAATGTAGAATAATTTAACGAGGATCATCGTCCTAAGTCCATCTTAGGAGTCGTGTCTTAGGATTTTATTCGAGTCGTTGGACCCATTCTATCCTATTTTCTTTTTGATGCCTTGTTTTATCTATCGTGATTGTTTGATATTCATTTTGAGAATAACCTTTTTCTTCTTCTTTCTTTCTTTCTTAAAGAAGAAGAGATGGTTAGTTCTGGCAGTCCTAATGCTGGTCAATCCAGTAGTCCTTCTCTGGATGGCGTATTCATGTCTGCCCAATAACTTTTAGATCTTGTAAAGAATCAAAGGTTTATTTGTGATTTGAGTAAGAACCCCGAAATGGTTTTACCTCTGAAACTTGAAGTTCCTTTCTATCAGCTGGTGGATATCACTCTTCGACATGAAGAGGTTGATAAAGGAATTGATGGTGATATTAGGATTTTCAAGAAGAGGCATATTAAGTTCAAAACCCTAATCCCAATAAGAAAGTGAAGCAAACTACTTTGGTGGCAAAGACTCCAATCCCTAATCGTGGAGGATGCTACAATTGTAATTCTAAGGAACACCATATGATTAAGTGTCCGAAACCCCTTACTTGCCGCTATTGCAAAATTTCTGGTCATCATTTATCTTCTTGCCCCAAACTTCAAAGTAGGAGAGAGGAAAGTTGAAAGTTATGCAAGCCCCTTGTGACACTTCTCTTGGTCAAGGTATTTCTCATTCAATCCTTAATTACATTTGTTTTGTGATTATTCTTTTCGAGTTCTTGTTGATATGGGTTCATCTCATTGTTTTATATCAAAAGAACTTGTTGATTCTTTTTCTTTAAAACATTTTGGGCTTGGTGACTTCTTTGAGAATTGCGAATTCGGTTGATGGATCCGCGACACTCACTTTGTTTCTTTGTATTGATGTTGAGATTATTTTATGTGATGTTTCTTTCCAATCCGATTTGCATGTTATGCGCTACTTAGGTTTCGGAAACCGATTTTTGTGAAAGGATTGGCTTGATTTTTTATGAAGCCATATTCCATATCCCGAGTGGACTATTCATCTTCGACACTTACAATCTGTTAAGTAGATTTCTATTTTTATAAATGATTTCGATTTCAATTTAGTGGCACCATTTTATTCTCTATACCCACTTGATGAGGAAAGTGTTATTTCTCTCATTCATATAGTTTGTGAATTTTCCAGTATTCTTGAACTTGTCTTAGGATTATCCTCTAAGCAATCTTTTGAGTAGTGTTAAGGTCTTTCAGCTCGACCTTGCCACCGATTTTCATTTGGCTACGAATTGCAGGAGTTAGCATTCCTCTTACCACATTCCACACTCGTTATGATTCTTATGAATGAATTGTTATATCATTCAGTTTGTTCAGCTTATTTCATCCATTTTATGTATCGAGTATTCTACAAATATCTCGATGACTCCATTCTTTGAATTTATTGATTATGGATGGAAACAACAATTTAAAATTTTGCAAATCTTTTTTTTGTTTCATAAGATTTATTTTTAAGTATAATTGGATTTTTTTGTTCTTGAAACGAGCAAAGAATATTCTTAAAATTTTTAAGAGATATATTTATCATATAGAAGATGATTTGGTGATTGTATTGCCCATTGAGTGCTTTAAGAGTTCTGGTCGATGCGCTTGATCAACGTTATCGATAGGAATTTTCTAAACGCTTTGATGAGACAGTCAGACACAATAAATTAACTTGTAAAATGTAAATTTTTCTAGAAAGATGATTACACAAAGTTAATTATAATTTTTGGAAGTTTTAGCTTTTAGGAAAAGAGAATCATTTAAAAGAACTCTTTTCCGATACTCCTATTCTTGTGATTCCCGAAGGGAACCAAGACTATATTTTTTATACCGATGCTAGCGGTGTTGGTTTGGGTGTCGTTCTCATGCAAAGAGAACGTGCTATCGCATATGCTTCTAGGCAATTAAAGTCTGCCGAGACTAGATATGCCACTCATGATCTAGTGCTCGCGGCTATTGTTTTCGCTTATAGAACTTGGAATCATTATTTTTAGGAGAGAAATTTGTTCTCTACACCGATCATAAATCTTTGGAATATTTATTTTCGCAAAAGGAACTTAATTTGCGTCAACAAAGTTGGCTTGAGTTCCTTGCAACTTATGATCTCGATATTCTGTATACTCTCGAAAAGGGAAATCGTGTTGCCGATGCACATAGTCGTAAGCAACAAGCGGTTGTTTCTATGATGATATCCGAGCGGAATGATCTCGAGACTTTATCCACTTGTGATATTCAAGATCGTGAATCCAACTTATGTGCACCTCTTGTTTTATGTAGCCTTGAGGTTCATCCTTCTCTTTTCGACCGTATTCTTGAAGCTCAAAAGCTAGATCCCGAATTGGCTCTTCTTAGCCAAAATTTTAGGGATAAAATTGATATTGAAAATTTGAAAGACTTTGATATTGATTCTCGTGGTGGTATTCGAAAATTTGGTAGACTTATCGTGCCAAATATTCGTGATCTTCGTAAAGATATTTTAGAAGATTCCCATCGTTCTAAATTTACCATTCATCCCGGTAATAGTAAAATGTACGTGGATATGAAGCGACTCTATTTTTGGGATGGGATGAAATCTGATATTGCTAACTTTGTTAAGCGTTGCATGACTTGCCAACTAGTTAAAGCCGAGCATCAAAGGCCAGGTGGTTATTCCAACCTTTGGACATTCTGATTTGGATGTGGGATAAAATTTCCATGGATTTTATTGACAGCCTTCCCCGTTCTCGTTCGAGTCATGATAGCTTATGGGTGATTGTCGATAGACTTACTAAATCCGCCCATTTTATTCCCGTTCGGTCCAATCAGACCATACCTCTTTTGGCCAAGCTTTTTATTAAAGAAATTTTTAAATTGCATGGAGTTCCTACTTCTATAATTAGTGATCGTGATCCATTGTTTACTAGTGGATTTGGAAGAGTCTTCAAAAAGCTTTAGGAACGAATCTTAATTTTAGCACCGCTTATCATCCTCAATCTGATGGACAAACCAAGCGTGTGAATCAAATACTTGAAGATCTTCTTCATGTATGTGTTCTTGATTTTGGTGGAGGTTGGGAAGATCATATTTCTCTTGTTGAGTTTTCCTATAATAATAGCTTCCAATCTAGTATTGGTATGGTACCTTTTGAGGCGTTCTACAGAAGGCCATGCCGATCTCCTTCTTGCTGGCTTGAGGCCGGTGAGAAGCTGGTTTTAGGTCCAGATTTTATTTGTGATTCCACAGAGAAGATTGACCTTATTCGTCATAGGATGAAAGAAGCTCAAAGTAGGCAAAAATCCTATGCCGATAAGCGAAGAAGGAAATTAGAATTTTCTGTGGGAGATTTCGTGTTTATTCGTGTTTCACCTATGAAGGGTGTTCTACATTTCAGTGAATCGAGAAAGTTAGCACCTCTATATATTGGTCCATTTCCCATCACTAAATGAATTGGTTCGGTGGCTTATCGCCTTTTATTACCGGCTTAGTTTTCTGCTATTCATGACGTGTTTCACGTTTCTCAACTACGGAAATGCCTTCGAGATTCCGATTCTATTCTTGAGCCCGGTATTGTTGAAGAAATTAAAGTTTCGCCTAATTTAACTTATGAGCAACATCCTATTCGTATCATTGCTTCGGAGGTTAAACGCCTTCAAAATAAAGATGTTCCTCTTGTGAAAGTCCAATGGTCTTCAAATCCTAAGGATTGCTCTTAGGAATATAAAGAATTCATCGAGCGAACGCATCCGGACTTACTCCCTCGTGCTCCTTATAGGTGAACTTCTTATTTCAAATTTCTTTTATGTTAATATGATTTTATGGTTGTTACTTTTTATTTTCTTCTTAAGTATTGCGAGGACGCAATTTCTTTAAGGAGGGGAGTCTGTAACAACCCTCATATTTTACGATTGTGTATTTAAATATTTTATTTAAATATAGCATCGTTAGTCGGATTATAATCCGAAATGCTACTTTTTGCAAACGGTCGAATTAGAACTCGGGACCGCTTCCATTGAGTTCAAAACGCCATTTGCAACCTTTTTGAGTACAAACTTCGATATGTTTGGAGTTAGCTAAAATTTTACCTTTGCACTTTGGACTTTGGGTTTAGGTTAGCCTAAACTATTAACTCTAGCTCAACCCCCGCTTCTCTTCATTCACTTTCATTTCCTAACACTCCAAGCTTTCATAAAAATAGGGGAAGAGAAAAAGAATTAGAATTCCTAAGCCCTAGTTCCATTGCAAATCCAAATTCTAACTCCAAATCCAAAGAGAAGCCATTGGTAAGGATCCTCTTCTTCTCCAACTCATTCTCCCTTCAATTTTAGAAATTCCTAAAGTCTAATTTAGGAAATGTTTTTCTTTTAAGCTTAGATTCAAGCTTCTTAGGTTGAAATTAAAGAGTGATTGTTCTTGCCTTGCTCTATAGCTTCTCCATCCTTGTTTTTGTGAAAAAGGTGAGATTTTTATCTCACATCTAAGTTTATAATTATCTTTGATTGTTAGGTATGAATTCCTAACATCTTTACATGTTCATTTGATTTTGATTTTGATTGATTTGGTGAATATTCCAATTTTTGGTGTTTTGAAAACAAAATCTATGAAAATCCTTATATGGATATTGGACATGTTGATCGGAGTGTATTGGTGAGTCTTTAAGGTTGGGTAGTCGTTTGGCGTAAACCCCTCGTGACCGTCACTCATCCGATTGCTTCCGATATGGTTTGGCCATCATTGGCCTAGGCAAGAAAATGCCCAAAGCTTCAGTTTCAGATGTCTGAAGTAAAGGATTCAGACGTCTGAATATTGTTCTGGGCAAAAAACTTTATTTTCCAGATTCAGACGTCTAAATTATATATTTCAGACGTCTAAAATTGCTCGTGTTCAACCAGAAAGGAAATAGGCTAAAATTAGCCATTTTCAGACGTCTGAAATTATTGATTCAGACGTCTGAATACTGAACTGGAAATATTTATTTTTCTAGATTCGGACGTTTGAATTGGAAATTTCAGACGTCTGAACCTGCTTATTTCAGCCCAATTTGCCTAAGTTGTTTGGCTTTCCAATTTTAATCAATTCGTGTTGATCCGACTTATTGTTATCATTTGCCGACTTTGATGACTTCATTTTCAGGATTTTTGGGAATATCCATTTTGATGGATTTGGTATCGTGGATTTGATTCACGGCTTCGAATGTGAATTTTGGTGATTGATTGTTTCTATAATCATTTCTGTGATTTGTCACTTTAAAAATATTAAGATTTTCTATACTAGTAGTATATATCAAAACTCTTTCATCAAAACGATTTCAACACTATTTTATTTCGAAGCTCGTTATTTAAAACCATTTTCCTACCTATTAGTATATAAAATCCTTTACCTCACTCGTATGAGAAATCTAATTAAACGGCTTAGTAAAACAAGTGGTATGAAACACTTGCGCTTACTTCGTCGGTTAATTCTTGGACTTGTTCGATTTAATCTCTTGTGACAATTTTCGAGTGGAAATCTACAATTTGTTCGTAAATATTTAAGTTAAGCTAGTGGTTATGGGACATGAAGCAAAACTCATATATTTACTAGCTTATTGTAATTGACACTTATTCTCGAGTGGAAGTCTACAATTTGTTCGTATATAATTAAGTTAAGCCAGTGGTTATGGGGCATGAAGCTAAACTCATTTATTTGCTAGCTTAGTGTAATTTACACTTATCGACCAATGATGATCATTTTGTGATTTAGACTAGCAATGTGCGATGTCTCTTTATCTGCGAGGGAGACTAAACCCTGTTTTTGCGGAGCTTCGGCTCAAAGGTCTTCGGACTGTTTTTGTGGAGCTTTGTCTCAAAGGTCTTCGGGCCGTTTTTGTGGAGCTTCGGCTCAAACTTGATGGTTAGCGACCATGGAATAGCATTCCGTTTTGTGATACACATTTTGGTGAGTTTTAATGCTGCCGTTTTGTGATAGGCCTCTTTCCCCTTTTTGTGATTTCTGGATTTCTATTGATGATTTCTATACTTTTTGTTTCACCAATTTTTGTGATTTACATTGATAAGCTTTATCAATATTTGTGCATTGGTAAATTTGTGTTTCACTAAACTTTTCCGATTGGCATTGATATATTTATCAATATTTGTGGTTTGGTGAATATGGTGAAGAATATGGATTTCTTTTTGGTGCTTTTGAGATAATTGAGGTATTGTATGATTTTGTTGACATTAAATGAATACTTTTCATAGTATGGTGTTAATGTTATCATACGTTTTTTCATATCTCTTATTCCATCTCATTTTATCTGATATTTATAGCTAGACTGATCCGTTTATTATTTTCTTATTAAATAATACTCGGGTTAGACCGAGATGTTACAGGTGCTTCTGTTTGACTCCTCATCTGGGAGTATTATCTGACTTTTGACTAACTACATTAGATTGGTAGTTTTTGTTGTTATACACTCGAGATATAGACTCATCGATGTATACTTATTCTTTTGTCTAGCACTTGTATCTATTCTTTTGTGATTTTGTGATCTTGTTTGACCACTACTCTGATGTACACTTTTAAGTGTTATATATTCATATTTATTTCCGCCTTTGTGATATGGATATCTGTGACTGATTTGTGTTATGTTTATTTCTATATTTGTTTCCGAAGATTATATAAAGCCACTGTGTAGTAGCCTTGAGTTTGCATCGGTATGTAGGATTTCCTCTTGTGATGAAAAGTTATATTTTAATCTGACATATCGGTGCTTGAACAAAGAAATTACATGGATGGTCGCTCCTCAACAGCCTTATTCTTCATGCTAGTTGACGCTATTACTCTGTAGTGTCCTCGGCTAGCGTGAGTATAGAGGTGGGGCGTCACACCTTTTATTCAAAAACTTAAAAATACTTTAAAATCTACATAATACTTATCAAAATATCTTTATAAAAAAAACTTTTTATAACTCGATGTCTCAATTCAGTCCATCTTTGTTCTCACAGAAATTTGGTCATACGTTGATCAGGCGTAGGACTGAAAATCTATATGTACTCGGTACACCCGTTTCAAAACCCAGTGAAAATATTTGAAAAATATATTTTGTTGAAAATATAGAAAATATTTTTGAAAAATAGAGGTAACATCTTTGGTGAGAATACTTTGGAGATCACCACCCCATCCATGGTCGTAGTTAACCCGATGGTTATGTTGCATTCCCGACAAAATCCATAGATAAGTGTATGCACTCCGCGCCCCTCGATTCCGCCATGGAACCCGCCACAGATCGCAGTTACTTCCGAGTTACGCTGTCATCACGGCAAAAGTCCATGTAATTGTAGGTATCAACGCCCTCGATTTTCGCTGCCAAATGAAACTTCACCACTCCCACATAGGTTGCAGACTACATCAGTCAAGTCCCAATATAAACTTAGGCTCTCATGGCCTCTCGACTTTCGCTATGTCTCCATAGGTCGCAGTCTACCGATGTTACGTTGCCGTCATGGCAAAATCAAACGTAGACCGTTGGCTCTCACGGCACACACGACTTCCGCTATGGTCCACAGTAGATCGCAGTGACATCGAGTTACATTGTCATTACAGCATAACCCAAATGTCTCTGCAGGCATCAGTGCCCTCGACTTTCGCTACCCACTACACATAATCCTCAGGAACTTCAGTTTTTTCGGACTTCCTCCCAGGAATCAATTTAGAGCCTCCCCTTTAGGGCTCAAGACAGACCCACCCCGTGGATCTCCTAATGAAGTTCATTCCAATGGGAGCGCCTTTGTCCCTAGAGCCAATCTCAAAACACTTTATACTATACACCTATAGTATCTTTCAAATCATACCCTTTATGATTTACATCAAAATCTCCTTTACATAAAATCGATAGTTCCAAACTTGGCTTTTCAAATTTCCAAAAATTGATTTTCCAAAAAATCAAAAGCCTTTCCAAAATCCAAAGGTTCCAAAACCTTTCACAAAATCATTTTCATAAAATCCTTTATATATATATATAGATATATATATATATATATATATACACACACACACACACACACACAACTTATCCTTTCCAACTTGAAAATAATCTTTGGATTACCTGTATAGATTCCCCTTTTATACTTCAATTATTTTCAAAAACCCTTTCTTCTGGTTCTAGATTCAATCATAGGGGGAGCTTATCATATATAACAAACATATATAACTTTATGTATACCAAATCAAATATTCAAATTTGATTTTCTCTTATAAAGTTACTTAGCATATCACTTACTTCTCAAAAAGTGAATTTCAAAAGATATCAATCTTCCACCTTTATTCATTTATATTTTTCAAAACATACTTTTCTTTCCAAAAATTATCTTTCATTTCTTTCAAAATTTCAATATCAATTTCATTCAAGCACGTACGATGTACACATATCATACGTACGTAATTTCAAATCTGATCGCTCACTCGATCAAACAATTTCACTTCCGAACTAGTATCGTCCAACCGATCTCCTAGTGCGGATCTGGTTTCTTGATCAGAAACCATCATTATTCTTGCATAGTCATAACTATGATAGAGAATTCCTAGAATCAACGAAAAATCCATATCCAAGGTTCGCCGTCGAAAATCGAGTGAAAAATCCTAACTCGAATCGATATACTATCTAGAAATTCTATGCTCGAATCTGGATCAAATCATTATATGAATAGAATAATATACGTACATCCTACGTATTTATCTTTATTGATCATTAGCTAAATCAATTATCTTTTCTATTCACCTTCATTTTGATTCTACTAACTCATCCACAATTGCTCCAAATTTCCATTTGGGTTAACACTTCAATTCTTATCTCAATTGGTATTCAATTATAGACAGTTTGCACTCTGACCAACTTGTATTAAGAAAATAGCTTGAAATTTTTTAAAATAGATAAGTAGTCGTAAAATATTTATTAGTTGCAAAATAGCAGTAAAATAGTTAAGCAATTTTAAAATAGTTGTAAATAAAACAATTGGATAGTTGCGAAATAGTTGTAAAATAGTAATTAGTTTGTAATTAGTTGTAAAATAGTGATTAGTTTGTAAAACAGATGTAAAGTAGTAATTAGTTTTCAAAATTATTGTAAAATAAGTATAAGATACTTTGAAGTTTAAAAATAAAGGTTGTATAGTAAATAGCTAGGAAAATAGATTTAAAACAGTTTATATTAAAAGAATTTATTTGAAAAAAAAATTCAGAGCCAAACTATTCAATTCCCAATCTCCATTTCCAATCAATTTCCAATTTCCACTCCCATTTAAATTGACTCCAATTCAATTCAATTTAAATTAACTTCAATTCCTATCCCAAATTCAAATCAACTCCCATTTGAAATTCAAACTTATTCAACTTTAATTTCACTTCAAATTAATTCAAGTCAAATTTTCCATTTGAATTTTATGCTTATCCATCTTCAATCACAGTTCCAATTAATTCAAATCAAATTCAATTTGAACTAATTCTATTCTAATCTCAACTTAAAACCATCTCTAATTTCATAAATTCGAGTTAAATTTTTAAACGTTGATTGAATTCTTAAATCAAATCAACCTTTAATTTTAATTTAACAACCTAAATCCTTAAACCATTTAATTTTGAGTCCAAATTTCAAAATTCCCTATTAAATTACCTTTACTTAACTTATTTCAAAGTTTAAATAAGAGTTCAAAAACAATTTAATCTTCAAAATCCAAATGTTTACCCAATTTTAACTTCGAAACCCATTCTTGAACACTTTTAGTTTGCAAGTTTATTTTTAACATTTGAATCTTAAGTTCAAAGTGATTCCCTTTTCATAAGTTCAAATCTTATTTCTATTTTATTTCACTTATGGATGTATATCACCTCAATCCATTTCTTAATTCAATTAAAATAATCCAATTCACGGTTTCATGGATTATTAATAACAACAGGATGATATTAAGATAACTCAAAATAAATAAATATCCAAATTATTTAAAACATTCATCAATAACATCTAATTCCAATTTTCAGATCTCAAACCCTTTTTGAGATCACATATACTCCCAATTCAAATCAACCATTTAACTTCCCAAGTTAAATCTCAATTTCATCCGTAAATTTCCAATTCAGGTTGTTTGATCTAAACTTATTTAAATTCCCCTAAGTTAAATTCAATTTAATTTAATCCAGTCAATTTTTCCCCAATTTGAATTCCCATTTCAAATTTTAAACCTTATATTAATAATCTTCCCACTTATAATGTGATATTCCGAAATTTCAAACCCAATTAAAAAATGATAATCTTTATAATAAATTAATTTAAATTGATAGATTTGTTATTTTATTCAATAACAATAAATGAATTGTAAATGTACATTGATTCTAATTAAAATTAATATATACATGAGGGTAATGAATGCGTTAAAATTTTATTCATATAAAATTTGATTTTTGAATTGAATTTAAAATTTTAATTGAATTTAAATTGTTAAATTAAAAGATTTAAAATAGGTTAATTATATTCTAAATTATACTTTGAGTTTAAAGGAATATATCATGATTTTATTTAAGATATAACATTTGTTTTATATTTATTTCTTTAAGGAAAATTGATTTTATATGAATTAAAAATGGATTTAAATTAAGAAAAATCAATTAAGAAAACATTTTTAAATTTCTTTTTGCATGAGAAGTACACTTGTTTAAATTTAAATCATACTAATAAACATGTGTTAAAGAATTATCTAGATATAGTGACAAGTGTCAAATATTTTGATTTATTTTCTTTAAATTTTATAAGACAAAATTTTTATATAAAAAGCCATCTCTTATACTTCATCTAAACTTTCTCATTTCTAATTTTCTTATGAATGAAAAATTTTACAATCCTCAAAATTCTTTAATCTTTCAACTTCAACCAAAAATTAATCAAACTCAAACTTTATTTCAAAATCTAAAACTGCAAGGCAAATTCCAAAGAAAAAAATCTGCATTCAAATCACTTTTGAAAAACTGCAATCATGGTTCCTACAATCTGTAGAATTTCTGGAAGGCAAATTTCAAGTTTTTCAATCCTAGTATTGACTGATTCAAGGATTTGAAGCATCATCATCAAGCAGAATAATTCAATCAAGCAAATTTCAAGTAAAAAGGAAAAAATTGCAATTCTTTCATTTTTCCAGAGCTTAAGTTCTTAGCAACTAATCAGGTGAGTAAATATTAAGATTTAAAAATTTAAGTAAATATGTTTGCATGTGTATTTTGATCCGGTAGATGTTTACATGAACCTATTTTTGAAAAATCTTTGTTTATATGTTTAAAATTAACTGTGCATGTTTAAAAGCTACTGATACTTCTCTGTATACTCAAAGTTCAGAGTAAATTTTGAAACAAAAAACTTCAAATTTATATGCAATAAATCATTGTTAAGTTGGTATCTTCAATGCAGAAGTTTGATTCAACATGAACTAAGGATTTAATTGATATTCATAAGGGAAACTGTTTAAAATCTACATAATCAGTACAATACAATAAAACAAAAATTTATATCATGATAAATCATGTTTTGAATTTTGATGAATTAAGTTCACATCCTAAATCTACTATGTATAACATGAATTTTAAGATAAAAATCAAAAAATTTAATTTGAATTTGAAGAAGAATTTTGTGGTAAACCGAATTTGGGATTTTTAGCAAATTCTTGTTACTTGGTTGATTTTAGACTTTGAAATTTGGATTGAAGTTGTGTTAATGATTGATTATCATGAGAAAAATAATGGATGAAATAATTATTCAATAGCGGATTGGGAATTTAGGATTTTAGGGTTTTATACTCTGTGATATTCGAACTTGAAAGTTAATTAAGTTTTGAAATTAAAGTTTACTTTAATTAATTAGTAATTAAGGTTGGGATTAATTAATCAATTTAGATTAATTAATTTGTTAAGATTTAATTAAGTACTTATGGATTATTGAATGGATAATTAAGGATTAAATTAAATAACAATTAATAGATCATTAATTAAATAACTAATTAATTAAAGATTAATTAATAAGTGATTAATAACTAATTAATTAAGTGATTAATGATTAATTGATTAGTAATTAATTAATTTAATTAATTGATTAAGAGTTAATTAATAAAGTAATTAATCATTAATTAATTTATAATATATAATTAATAGATAATTAATTAGTGATTAAGATTTAATTAATTAAGCAATTAAGGTTAATTAATTTATAATTAATGAAGTAATTAAGATAAATTAATTTGTGATTAATTAAGAAATTAATTAAAGTTGATTAATTATAAATTAAGGGTTAATTAATAACCAATTAAGGAATGATTAATTTTTAATCAAAGTTTAATTAATGAATAATTGTAGTAATTAATCAATAGTTAATTAAAGATTAATTAATTAATAATGAGGTTAATTAAGAAGTGATTAATTAGTTAAATGATTGTGATTAATTAATTAAAGATTGGTTGAGCAAGGTAATGTGATTAATTCTTAAATAATTAATTTAAATTAATTAAATCAATTATAATATGAATTAAAGTAGTACTTGCTTATGGATGATTGTTTGAGTTGAATATCTGAATATGGTTGATATCCGTTGAATGATGGTAAAGATATTCTGTGATGAGATATAGTATGTCTGTGATAGATATTGGTTGCTATCTGTAGATAATACTGTGTGGATGCTATGTTTAAACTGAATTGAATTGTTTAAATCTTTAAACAACTTGGCCTATAAGACACGTTTGGATTTCGATGAGACCGGGATCGGGAATCAAATTTGATTTTTCGAAAACCACATCGATCCAAGTTAACGTTAGGTCGTGACATCTCAAGTGAAGATCGAGATGGAGTTTTAGAGTGCAAGGGTTATTGTCGTTAACTCTGAGGGTGATTCCAAAATGAGTGTAACGAGATAATGCCTTCGGTTTCGTTCGAACCCAGAAGAACTTGTATGGATTGAATGCTTTCAGAACATTGTCAGGTGGATGATGAGCATTCTAAGAGATGTGTTCTCTAAAGGTAATCGTAGCCTCAAGCCTCATCAACCGGGAATGGCTAAAACATGGGAGGTGCAGCAAGGCTTCGTGGGTAGCCCCCACTTGAGAGTGAGATATACCCCTGTCTAGAAGTCCCTTATTATTTCATCTATGTGGGCAGTTGTTGGCCACAACTACGGGGTTGTCTTGTTCGGGACTGTCCAGTAAGCGATGGTTCCGGCCTTGTGTTGCAGGGGAGTTAGGGTGTGATGTAGCCCAGACTAGAAGGATGAGTCGTATACGAGATAAGGGCAAGTATTTAAGTCGTTCACGACTTAGGAGGGTAGAATTAAGTCGTTTCCGACTTAAGGAATCATGTGGGAAAGGAATACGAGTTAATGAAGAGGATTTAAGTCGTTTGCGACTTTACAAAGCTCAGGGAATGAACCGTACACGAGTTAAGGGAGCTTCGGGTTTAAGCCTTAAGCCGTTCACGAGTCAACCCGGGAAGGCGCGACCTAAGGAAGGACTTTTGGGTCGTCCACGACTCAATGAGGGTCGTCCACGACTCAATGAGGCACGGGAAGAAAAGCTGCGAGCTAACAAAGAGTTAAGTCGGCAAGGAGTTGAGTCGCTGGGAGGTTGTGTGTTAAGTCGGCAAGGAGTTGAGTCGTTGCATTTGAGTCGTGAGTCGTAAGTCGCCTGTATCTGCGTTGTATTGTTTTAAGTCGTGACTTTCTTAAGTCGTAAGTCGTCCAGGGACGTTATGTTCTTAAGTCGTTGAAGTTGAGTCGCCTTTTTGTTATGTCGCTTGTAAACTGCTAAGTCGTGAGTCTGTTGAGTCGTGAGTCTGTTGAGTCATGAGTTCATTGAGTCGGCATTGTGTTGTAAGGGATAAACCGTGTGCGTTGAGTCGCCGCCGACTTATATTGAGTCGTAAGCCGTGTACGACTTAAGGACCAGTTGTGAAAAGCTATAAATAGGGAGTGTGTTGTACATTTTGGGTAGTCGATTTTTGAATAAAATTTCTTGTTGATGCTGTGTGCTTTCTTCTAAAATTGGTAGTTGAGTGTAATCTCCTATCTCCTCTTTCGGTTAATCGAGTGCGCTCGATTCAACGATCGTAGAAGCCGATTCACGGTATCTAGTGCGCTAGATCAACGTACGAAGAATCGTAGATCTTTGAACACGGTATAGTACGCTATCAACATGTTTGAGATAGCTAGAATTCGGTATCTTCGGATCAACGAATTTGGGCATTTTGGTATTCATCAATCCATCGATTGCTACTTTCACCGATTGAAGTTTATTTTGATTTATCCGCTGTGTCAGTTTTTTAGTATCAAAGCTAGACTTAGCCAATCATAGCTAAACCGAGACTTGGAGCCAATTTTTGAAGTTGTTGTTCATCGTGTTCATCTTGAAGTTGCAACGAGTTTGAGGATTTCAATCCATTTCCTTTTGGATCAAACTTGGAGAAGTGTTTGAATTGGAAGTTGCTTGGAGACCTTGAGCCGAGCTAAGTGTTAGGCCGTGACTTGTTTGACTTATATTGAAGTATTTGTTGAAGTTTTTGAGAAGTTTTCAATCATGCCACCAAGGAGAGCTAATCGTCATCAAAATGTTGAAGCGTTGTATAGAAGAGAAGAAGCCGAGCTTATGGAACAACGTATTAATGAGAAATTTGATGAAGGCATTGGAAAGTTAGAGAAGTTGATGAATGATTTGAATCAAACTCAAAGGAGGAGATCACCAAACTCAAACCATGGAGGAAACCGAGTTTCACCATCGGTTACGGAAGCAAGGAGGGTATCACCGCATTCTTTTAGAGATAGAAGAGAAACATCAATTTCATCACGAAGAGATCATCGTGACTATGGACATGAAGAGAGAAGAAGTCAACGTGAATTTGACAATGAGGTGTATAGAGATGAAGAGAGACATAGTCAAAGAAGCATGCATGATTGAAGGGATGATAATGGTCGAGATCGATGTAAGCGTACTTTTGATTTTGATGAAGAGGGTGATAGAGCTAGCATTCATTATCGAGATCGAGACCAAGTTCGAAATTTTTATCGGAATGTAGAGGATGGTCGTCGATGGGAATCAGGTATGAAGATGGAAATTCCAGAGTTCAAGGGTGGAACGGTAGCAGAAGAATTTCTTGATTGGTTGTCTAATGTTGAAGAGATCTTTGATTTCAAGGAGGTTCCGGAGAATCGAAGGGTGAAGTTGGTTGCTACTAGGTTGAGGGGGAGAGCTTTGGCATGGTGGCAGCAAACTAAACTTAGAAGGGAGAGAATGGGAAAGTCAAAGATTGAGTCTTTGGATAAGATGAAGAAGTTGATGAGAGCTACTTTCTTACCATACAACTATCAATCACTTATGTACCAGAGGTTGCAGAATCTGAGGCAAGGGACGAAGTCTGTTAGTGATTATGCTGATGAATTTTACCAACTCATTGCCAGAAATGATATTATGGAGACGGAAGAACAGCTGACTGCTAGATTTGTTGGAGGATTGAGAATGCAGATCCAGGATATGGTTAATATGTTTGATCCTAGGTCAGTGGCAGAGGCACATCAGAAAGCGTTGGCATGGGAGAAGCAGGGAAGGCGTGGAGGTGGTGTGTTTACTAATTCCAATAATCAAGTGAAGGGTGTTAGTGGAAGTCCTAATGTTCCTAAACCTGTTACAAAACCAGTGGCGAAGGAGGCTGAGAAGGCGAAGGTTAGTAGTGGTTTCAAATGTTATAATTGTCAGGAGTTGGGTCATAAAAGCAATGAATGTCCGAAGCCGAAGAAGAGAGCAATTGTTGCTGAGATTAAGGATGATGGTGAGGAGGCAGAATGTTCAAATGCACCTTATGTTGAGGAGGAAGACTTATTGTCCGGGGATGAAGGTTGTAATCTTATGATGAGGAGTTCATGTGTTACACCAAAGCAAGAAGAGGCTTCTAGTTGGTTGAGAAGCAATATTTTTCAGTCGACATGCACTATTCTAGGGAAAGTTTGCAAGTTCGTTATTGATGCTGGAAGCTGTGACAACATTATTTCTACAGAAGCAGTAATGAAGTTGAACTTGAAAACTGAGAAGCATCCTAAACCATACAAGTTAGCATAGTTGAGGAAGGGTGGTGAAGTGAAGGTGTGTCGAAGAGCTTGTGTGAATTTTTCTATTGGAAAGAAGTACAAAGATGAAATTTGGTGTGACGTTGTAGACATGGATGTGTGTCATCTGTTGTTGGGCAGACCATGGCAGTTTGATAGAGCAGTACAACATGATGGTCGTGCTAATAGCTATAGTTTCATGTTTGAAGGTACTAAAATCACTTTAGTTCCCAAGAAGCAGCAACAGAAGGAGAGCAAGCTGGAGGAGATTGAGGAATTGAAAACTCTGTTGACTTTGAAGGAGTTTGTTAAGGAAGTTGAAGAGGAGCCTGAAGTCTGTTTGTTGATTGGACGAGAGAGTCATGAAGAGGTTGAGATTCCAGAAGAAGCAAAGACAGTTTTGAAAGAATTTGAAGATGTATTTCCAGAAGAGTTGCCTAAGGAGTTACCGCCACTGAGAGACATTCAACATCAAATTGATCTTGTTCCGGGAGCAGTTTTACCACATCGACCACATTATCGAATGAGTCCGAAGGAACATGAGGAGTTGAGAAGGCAAGTGGAAGAGTTGTTAGAACAGGGACGTGTTCAGGAAAGCTTGAGTCCTTTTGCAGTACCAGCATTGTTGGTGCCGAAGAAGGATGGAACATGGAGAATGTGTACCGATAGTCGAGCTTTGAACAAGATTACTGTTCACTACAGATTTACTATGCCGAGGTTGGATGACTTGCTAGATCAGTTGAGTGGGGCTACTATCTTTTCGAAGATTGATTTGAAGAGTGGTTATCATCAGATTCGAATTAGACCGGGAGACGAATGGAAGACCGCTGACGAGGGAAGATTTATATGAATGGCTGGTTATGCCATTTGGTCTATCGAATGCACCGAGTACATTTATGAGGGTGATGAATCAAATTTTCAGACCATACATTGGGAAGTTTGTTGTAGTTTATTTTGATGATATTCTAATCTATAGTGCGAGCACAGAGGAGCATGCAGAGCATTTGAGGAAGGTGTTGATTATTCTTCGTAAGGAACAATTTTATGCAGCCACGAAGAAATGTGTGTTCATGACGAGAAGTGTATTATTTTTGGGATATGTTGTATCTGAGAAGGGAATTCAGGTGGACCAGAGTAATGTTGAAACTATTAGAAATTGGCCACAACCGAGGACTATTACTGAAGTTATAAGTTTTCATGGACTGGCATCATTCTACCGAAGATTCATTCCACACTTCAGTAGCGTGATGGCACCAGTTACTGATTGCATGAAGGGGAAACAATTTTCTTGGACAGAGGAAGCTGGGATTGCTTTTGAGAAGATCAAGGAACTGTTGACGACAGCACCAATTCTTGTATTACCAGATTTTCAGTTGTTGTTTGAACTACATACTGATGCATCAAAGGTTGGGATTGGAGGAGTGTTGAGTCAGAATGGAAGACCTATTGCATATTTCAGTGAGAAGTTGTCAGGGGCAAAGATGAGATACAGTACATACGATGTTGAGTTTTATGCTGTTGTGCAACCTGTTAAACATTGGATACATTATCTATTTCAGAAAGAGTTTGTTCTTTACACTGATCATGAGGCGTTGAAGCATTTACAGGGGCAGGATAAGATTTCAGCGAGACATGCATCGTGG
This sequence comes from Allium cepa, assembly GCA_030765085.1. Classification (NCBI taxonomy): domain Eukaryota; kingdom Viridiplantae; phylum Streptophyta; class Magnoliopsida; order Asparagales; family Amaryllidaceae; genus Allium; species Allium cepa. Next base: position 577,248,972 of record CM060932.1, on the reverse strand, counting down.
ATTGCATATTTACAGCAATTTACCTTTGTTGTTAAGCACAAATCTGGGGTGACGAATCGTGTGGCTGATGCTTTGAGTAGAAGGAACCATTTGTTGACTACAATGAAAGTTGAGGTGATGGGGTTTGAATTATTGCCGGAGTTGGTTGAGGAGGATCCTTACTTTGCAAAGTTTGTTGAGAAAGTTAAGGATGGGAATACTGATGAATTTATGTTGGTTGATGGATTCTTGTTTAAAGGAAATCGATTATGTATTCCAGAGAGCACTTTGAGAATGAAGATTATCAAGGAATTGCACGAAGAAGGCCATGTGGGTAGAGATCGTACTTTGCAGTTAATTTCTCAATCTTATTTTTGGCCGTCAATGAGGAGAGAGGTTGAAAGGTTTGTGGAAAGATGTCATATATGTCAGGTTTTGAAGGGAACTGCGACCAATGCAAGATTGTATATGCCGTTACCTGTACCATCTAAACCGTGGGTTGATATCAGCATGGATTTTGTTTTGGGTTTTCCTAGAACTCAAAGGGGAAATGATTCTATATTTGTTGTGGTGGATAGTTTTTCTAAAATGGCACATTTTATTGCTTGTAAGAAGACGGCGGATGCTGTTCGTGTTGCTCAGTTGTTCTTTAAAGAAATCTATCGTTTACATGGGTTGCCAGAGTCTATTGTTTCAGATCGGGATACTCGTTTTCTGAGTCACTTTTGGTTAAGTTTGTGGAAGATGGTTGGAACGAAGCTGAAATTTAGTAGCGCTTATCATCCGCAAACTGATGGACAAACAGAAGTTGTTAACAGATCGTTGGGAAATTTGTTACGATGTTTGGTGAAGGATAATATGAAGAGTTGGGATATGAAGTTATGCCAGGCGGAGTTTGCTCATAATCATGCAGTGAATCGTAGTACGGGATTCAGTCCATTTCAGATTGTATATTCAAATTTACCAAGGGGCCGTTGGATTTAGCAGTAGTACCACAACCGAAGGGGACAGTTAATCGAGCTGTTGATTTTGTTGATGAATTAACTGAATGTCATAAGATCGTTCAGGAACGATTGGAAAAGTCAAATGATAAATATAAGAAATTTGTAGACTTGAAACGACGAAATGTTGAATTTAACGAAGGAGATTTGGTGTATGCTGTGTTGACGAAGGATCGTTTTCCAGTAGGCGCTTATAACAAGTTGAAAGCCAGAAAAATTGGTCCAGTAGAAGTTGTGAAACGGATCAATGAAAATACTTATAAGTTGAAGCTACCGGAGGACGTGTACACTTCTGACGTATTCAATATTAAGCATCTTGTGCCATATTATGGAGATGAACAATTTGGTGCAGAAGAAATTACAAATTCGAGGGCGAATTTTTCTCAACCAGGGGAGGATGATGTAGCCCAGACTAGAAGGATGAGTCGTATACGAGATAAGGGCAAGTATTTAAGTCGTTCACGACTTAGGAGGGTAGAATTAAGTCGTTTCCGACTTAAGGTATCATGTGCGAAAGGAGTACGAGTTAATGAAGAGGATTTAAGTCGTTTGCGACTTTACAAAGCTCAGGGAATGAACCGTACACGAGTTAAGGGAGCTTCGGGTTTAAGCCTTAAGCCGTTCACGAGTCAACCAGGGAAGGCGCGACCTAAGGAAGGACTTTTGGGTCGTCCACGACTCAATGAGGGTCGTCCACGACTCAATGAGACACGGGAAGAAAAGCTGCGAGCTAACAAAGAGTTAAGTCGGCAAGGAGTTGAGTCGCAGGGAGGTTGTGTGTTAAGTCGGCAAGGAGTTGAGTCGTTGCTTTTGAGTCGTGAGTCGTAAGTCGCCTGTATCTGCGTTGTATTGTTTTAAGTCGTGACTTTCTTAAGTCGTAAGTCGTTCAGGGACGTTATGTTCTTAAGTCGTTGAAGTTGAGTCTCCTTTTTGTTATGTCGCTTGTAAACTGCTAAGTCATGAGTCTGTTGAGTCGTGAGTCTGTTGAGTCGTGAGTTCATTGAGTCGGCATTGTGTTGTAAGGGATAAACCGTGTGCGTTGAGTCGCCGCCGACTTATATTGAGTCGTAAGCCGTGTACGACTTAAGGACCGGTTGTGAAAAGCTATAAATAGGGAGTGTGTTGTACATTTGGGTAGTCGATTTTTGAATAAAATTTCTTGTTGATTGCTGTGTGCTTTCTTCTAAAATTGGTAGTTGAGTGTAATCTCCTATCTCCTCTTTCGGTTAATCGAGTGCGCTTGATTCAACGATCGTAGAAGCCGATTCACGGTATCTAGTGCGCTAGATCAACGTACGAAGAATCGTAGATCTTTGAACACGGTATAGTGCGCTATCAACGTGTTTGAGATAGCTAGAATTCGATATCTTCAGATCAACGAATTTGGGCATTTCGGTATTCATCAATCCATCGATTGCTACTTTCACCGATTGAAGTTTATTTTGATTTATCCGCTGCGTCAGGGTGGCTCCTCGGTACGGTGATCTAGGCCCCACACTATGACGGGCGGTACCCCAGTAGCCCTACCATTGATGGAAACCCATTTTCCCTATGAATCCCTATGGTTTTGATTGTATTACCCACTTTCGTGGCTAGTAGCTGGAATTTAATGAATGTAACAATTTCAGCTATTTTCTATTTACTTGACAACACTAGACCCTATTATAATATGACTAGATTTCCTATCAAATGTTTTGGTTAGCGTAAGGTAAAAACTTACCCGTGTTTATTTGTGGGAAGTCTTACGTGATACCTTTTGTTTCAAAATGATTTTAAAGTTAAACAACTTTAACTGATTTACTCACACCAGACCCATGTCTGACCCGCAGTTTATTTTGTTTTCCATAAACTCTTGGGTACTCAAATTTTTATGAGTAGCCAAGTGATTAGGTTGGGATTAGCAAATTTTTGGAAGCTGGTAATGGATTCCGGACGTACTATCTATCTCTTTCCGCTGTAGTGACATTTTGATGTTGTGTTTTGAGTTGTATGGTTTGGGAAAACTCTTATTAATGCCAGATGTAATGGAGTAGTATTATTTTGTGTATCCTGATATGTAAAACTTATGTAATGGATATGTGTAATATTATATTTTGTTCGTTTCCGCTGTGAGATTCTGATGATTGTTGTTCTTCTCTTTCTATCTTTCTATTTCTATCTCTTTTCTTTTCTTATTGATGATACGTCTTTCTGGGTATTGAAAGACGGGTCGTCACAGTTGGTATCGGAGCATAGGTTGAGAAACACCTAGGCTATGGAGTAGTATCTATCTTGAGAGTGCGTATTTGTAATTTTCTTATATAACTATATCCCTATCTAAATTAGTTGGGTTGCCTGTTCAGGTAGCCAGTATGAGTTCAAGAGGCCGTAGGGGAAGAGTTGTTGGAAGTGCATCAACCGGTAATAAGAGAGAGCAGACTGATAATGAGACTGTTAATCCGGTTACGTCTCCAGTCAGTTTTGTTGCATTATGCAAGGACTTCGTTCATCTTGGAGGAAAACCATTTCAAGGATCAGAAACCATAATAGAAGTCCAAGCATGGCTTCGCTCATGTGAGAAGATTTTTAAGAGCATGAGGTTATTGGATGAGCAGAAGAGAATAATGGCTACGTGGCAATTACAAGGTGGTGCCGCAGTCTGGTGGAATTCAGTGACTGCTAATATCTCGGAAGATGATATGTCTTGGGAAGAGTTTAAGGAGATGTTTGAGGAGAAGTTTATGCCTGCTGCAGGAAGAACTTGGCTTTATCAAGATTTTCTAAATCTGAAACAAGGAAATATGTCTATAGCTGAATACGAGACTAAATTCAACGAATTATCTTGCAACGGTCCAGGACTTATAGATACCTCTCTTAAGAAGAACGAGATGTTTGTCCAAGGGTTGAGGCCTGAGTATCATGAAAGAATGACTGCACATTTGAAAGGGTCTTTTGTGGAGCTTATTGATATGGTACTAAGATATGAAGACTTGATGAACAAAAGATCTGAGGCGCGAGTAGCTACATCTGGAGGAAATTCTTCCAACCCTAATAAAAGAAAATTCAATCCTAATTGGAAGAAACAAAACAAGAAGAAGTCCGGAAACAATAATGGACCCCGGAAATGCTATAATTGTAATCAAGTGGGACATTTGGCAAATAACTGTCCTCAAGAAAGAAAGCATTAGCAACAACAGCATTATAGTGGTCCAGGGTCAGCCTTGGTTCAGAAGTCTCTTTGCTTTAACTGTCACCAACCGGGACACATGATTAAAGATTACCCGCTCCTTCATAAGGTTCAACAGAACAAAGTATTTGCTTTAGAAGGCGCACCATCAAACTTGTCTAAGGGCAAAGGAGTTTTAGAAGGTACCTTACTTTTAAATGGAAAATATATTAAAGTCTTGTTTGATTCTGGTGCTTCTTTAAGTTTTATTTCCCTGAAAACTGTAGAGAATTTCTTACTTACCCCTAGTATCGTAGACAATCCCATTTATGTATCTAATCCTATAGGAGGGGTAACCAAGTTAGATAGGATCTGTAAGGATTTGAGAATCTCCTATCTATCCCATAGCTTTTCCTGTGATCCTTATGTATTGGATTTTAAAGGTTTTGACCTTATATTGGGAATGGATTGGCTTGACAAATATAAGGCTGTTTTAAATTGTGATGATGGAACAGTTTCGTTGGAAACTGATCTGGGTAGGATTGCCAGAGTAATGTGTGATAACTCTGGAATTGACTTGAGTAGTCTTTTACATGGAGTTGAGACTTCTCAAGAGGAGGTTGTAGATATTGAAGTAGTTCGGGATTTCTCCGACGTATTTGAGGAAGTTAAGTGTTTGCCTCCGCACCGGGAAATAGAGTTTCGTATAGATTTGGTTCCTGGAGCAGTACCTGTAATTCAACCTAGTAAGAGGATGGCTCCAAGGGAGAGGGAAGAACTAGTGAAGCAAACTCAAGATTTGTTGGAGAAGGGTTTGATTAGACCAAGTTTTTCTTGCTGGGGTTCGGCTGTTGTATTTATCACCAAGTCAGCTGGGTCGCTAAGGTTCTGTGTAGACTATCGTGAATTGAACAAAGTGACCATTCGGAATAAGTATCCTCTTCCTCGCATTGATGATCTCTTCGACCAGCTTCATGGTGCATCAGTCTTTTCTCAGTTGGATCTAGCATCAGGTTTCCATCAGTTAAGGGTAGCTGAAGATAGTATTCCCTTAACTGCATTTAGGGGACCTAATTGTTTCTATGAGTGGTTGGTTATGCCTTTGGAGTTAACCAACGCTCTTGCCTATTTTGTTGACCTGATGAACCGAGTCTTTAGAGATGTTTTGAATAAGTTTGTTTTGGTGTTCATCGATGATATCTTGGTTTATTCTAAGTCGGAAGAAGAACACAAGCAGCATTTGAGAATAGTTTTGGAAACTCTGAGAAGGCACGTTCTGAAGGCAAAGTTCTCTAAGTGTCATTTTTGGAAATCAGAAGTAAAAATTTTGGGCCACATTGTTTCTGCTGAGGGAATCTCTGTAGATCCAGCTAAAGTTGAGACTATTCTGGAGTGGAAGCAGCCTCGGACTCCAACAGAAGTTCGTAGTTTTCTGGGATTGGTCGGTTACTACAGGAAGTTTATTAAGGATTATTCTAAGATCTCTTCTCACCTAACAAAGCTGACAAGGATAGGAGCTAAATTCAAGTGGACACCGGAATGTGAGGAAGCTTTTCAGAATCTGAAGGCAAAATTGACAAGTGCTCCTATATTGGCTATTCCAGATGGGAAGAGCAAGTTTGAAGTGTATACTGATGCATGTATTGTTGGATTAGGAGCTGTGCTTATGCAGAATGGTAGGGTAATTGCGTATGCGAGTCGACAATTGAAGCCACATGAGAGGAACTACGCTACGCACGATCTAGAGTTGTTGGCTATTGTTTTTGCTTTAAAGATATGGAGGCACTATCTTTTAGGAGAAAAGTTTGAGTTATTCACGGATCACAAACCGTTGAAATATCTTTTCTCTCAAAAAGATCTTAATCTGAGACAACAGCGATGGGTCGAATTCTTGGCATCGTATGATTTGGATATTCTGTATACTCCGGGAAAGGCGAACGTTGTGGCAGACGCACTTAGCAGAAATGCGGTTCTTTCTCTTTTGGAAGTGGTTCCATTTCTTCTTGAAATGATTTCTTGCAAGCAAGAATCTGATAGTAAATTAAGAAGAATTATCAGAAGAGTTAGAAAGGGTCAGTGTCCTAGTTTTGAGATTGATGGCCAAGGAACATTGAGGATTAACGGAAGGATCTGCGTTCCGTATGATAGGGATCTGCGACAGGAAGTATTGTCAGAAAGTCATCGCTCCAGTTTAAATATCCATCCAGGAATCTCGAATCTGTATAAGGATATGAAGCGAGTCTTTTGGTAGAAGGGCATGAAGGAAGATATAACCAGATTCGTCAATAGTTGTGCTATCTGCCTGCAAGTGAAAGGAGATCAGCAGAAGCCAGCCGGTTTGTTACAACCTTTGGAGGTCCCGATGTGGAAGTGGGAGATGATTTCGATGGACTTCATCGACGGTTGCCTAGAACAAAGAAGGGGAATGAAGGAATATGGGTGATTGTGGATCGTCTAACCAAGAGCACCCATTTCATACCAGTTAAGGCAACCCGTACTGCAGCTTTACTGGCAAAAATTTTCTTGAAAGAGATGGTGAGATTGCATGGTGTTCCGGTCATTATTGTAAGTGATCAAGATCCTATCTTCACCAGCAAATTCTGGGAGGCATTGCAATCAGCTTTGGGACAAGCTTGAGATTGAGTACAGGATATCATCCCCAAACAGATAGGCAGACGGAAAGGCTTAATCAAATTCTAGAAGATATGCTGAGAGCCTGTGTATTAGATTTTGGAGGATCGTGGGAGGACCATCTACATCTAGTGGAGTTCTCTTATAATAACAGTTACCAAGCAAGTATCAAGATGGCTCCTTATGAAGCATTGTATGGAAGGCCGTGTAGATCCCCAACTTGTTGGATAGAGTCGAAAGACCGTATTGTGCTTGGACCAGATCTAATCCGTGAAGCATCTGCTAAAGTCGAGCTTATCAAGAAAAGGATGAGAGCTGCTCAGGATCGTCAAAAGAAATATGCTGATAAAAGACGAAGACATTTGGAGTTCGAGATTGGTGATTTAGTCTTTGTCAAAGTTTCCCCTATTAAAGGAGCAGTAAGATTTGGGAAGGCAGGGAAACTCGCTCCGAGATACATTGGTCCGTTCCGAGTGCTCGAGAGGATTGGTGCCGTAGCATACAGGATTGAATTGCCAGTCCGGATAGCTAGAATTCACAATGTTTTCCACGTATCTCATCTACGGAAATATGTGCACGATCCATCTCTTATTGTGGAGCCAGCTGTGTAGGAAGACTTAGAGGTTGAGCCGGACTTATCAGTTGTCAGACATCCTGTTCAGATTGTTGATCAAGACGAGAGGCAACTCGGAAGCAAGATAGTGAAGCTCGTTAAAGTCCAGTGGAGTGAGGATCCTAGAGATTGTACCTGGGAGACTCTGGATAGCTTTAGGAAGGCTTATCCGGATATGTGTCCGAATGGCTAGTGGTGTTTGTATCGAATGTATCGTTGTTTGGATGTTTTGTTTGTTGATTTCTTATGTTTGGATGTTATGTATGTTTGAAGTGTTGAATAAAATGAAATTTTGGATTATCTTTTGTTTAAATTTCGGGGACGAAATTCTTTTAAGGGGGGAGGAATGTGATATTCCGGAATTTCAAACCCAATTTAAAAATGATAATCTTTGTAATAAATTAATTTAAATTGATAAATTTGTTATTTTATTCAATAACAATAAATGAATTGTAAATGTACATTGATTCTAATTAAAATTAATATATACATGAGGGTAATGAATGTGTTAAAATTTTATTCATACAAAATTTGATTTTTGAATTGAATTTAAAAATTTAATTGAATTTGAATGTTAAATTAAAAGATTTAAAATAGGTTAATTATATTCTAAATTATACTTTGAGTTTAAAGGAATATTTTCATGATTTTATTTAAGATATAACATTTGTTTTATATTTATTTCTTTAAGGAAAATTGATTTTATATGAATTAAAAATGGATTTAAATTAAGAAAAATCAATTAAGAAAACATTTTAAAAATTTTTTTTGCATGAGAAGTACACTTGTTTAAATTTAAATCATACTAATAAACATGTGTTAAAGAATTAGCTAGATATAGTGACAAGTGTCAAATATTTTAATTTATTTTCTTTAAATTTTATAAAACAAAATCTTTATATAGAAAGCCATCTCTTATGCTTCATCTAAACTTTCTCATTTCTAATTTTCTTATGCAAGAAAAATTTTACAATCCTCATTAACAAAATCTGAAAATTCTTCAATCTTTCAACTTCAACCAAAAATTAACTAAACTCAAACTTCATTTCAAAATCTAAAACTGCAAAGCAAATTCCAGAGAAAAAAATCTGCATTCAAATCACTTTTGAAAAACTGCAATCAAGGTTCCTGCAATCTGTAGAATATCTGGAAGGCACATTTCAAGTTTTTCAATCCTAGTATTGACTGATTCAAGGATTTGAAGCATCATCATCAAGCAGAATAATTCAATCAAGCAAATTTCAAGTAAAAAGGAAAAAAACTGCAGTTCTTTCATTTTTCTAGAGCTTAAGTTCTTAGCAACTAATCATGTGAGTAAATATTAAGATTTAAAAATTTAAGTAAATATGTTTGCATGTGTATTTTGATCTGGTAGATGTTTGCATGAACCTATTTTTGAAAAATCTTTGTTTATATGTTTAAAATTAACTGTGCATGTTTAAAAGCTACTGATACTTCTCTGTATATTCAAAGTTCAGAGTAAATTTTAAAACAAAAAACTTCAAATTTATATGCAATAAATCATTGTTAAGTTGGTATCTTCAATGGAGAAGTTTGATTCAACATGAACTAAGGATTTAAGTGATATTCAAAAGGGAAACTGTTTAAAATCTGCATAATCAGTACAATACAGTAAAACAAAAATTTATATCATGATAAATCATGTTTTGAATTTTGATGAATTAAGTTCACATCCTAAATCTACTATGTATAACATGAATTTTAAGATAAAAATCAAAAATTTTAATTTGAATTTGAAGAAGAATTTTGTGGTAAACCGAATTTGGGATTTTTCGCAAATTCTTGTTACTTGGTTGATTTTAGACTTTGAAATTTGGAATGAAGTTGTGTTAATGGTTGATTATCATGAGAAAAATAATGGATGAAATAATTATCCAACAGGGGATTGGGAATTTAGGATTTTAGTGTTTTATACTCTGTGATATTCGAACTCAAGAAATCCGCGAGTGAGGGTTGTTGGATGGATCGAGTTGCGATAGGTTTGGGGTGATGATGCGTCTGGGTCATGCGGAGTTGTGGACGGAATCTGGAGGCGTTCGGTAGTCGGTATGTCAAGGAATGGTGAACTTTCTGGTGAATGCAGTTTGTTTTTTTGGGTTCGAGCAACCAATTTTCGACCGAGCTCGTGTAAGAGTGGTTTGGGGGCCAGAGTTGAGTTGATGGCGAAATGGAGTCTGCGCGTTGTGTCGTGGGAGGTGGCGGCAGCGGCGGCGGAGCAATGTGCATGTGCACGAAGTGTTGCCGTGTCAGTGGAGATTGGTTCGAGTGCGTATGGGTTAGTACTCGAAGCAGCGTTCGTGTATTTGGGTTTGTGGCTCGTGTGAGAGCTCGAGATTTTGCGGCTGTAACTCATGTAGGGGATAGGGCTGTAGCTCGTGTGCTTTCCAGTTTTTTTCTTGTTTTGGGTTTGATGAATCTTAAACTAAGAAGAAAGGTAAGGGAGGAGATGGAGTTTGGGTCTTGTGTTTAACTTGAGTTTTGTCGAGTCAAAAACAAAGGAAATGAAGTTGAAGCTTTAAAACTTGTTTTAAAATTTTAAATTTGTTTTGAGTTTAAAACTTTAAAAATTTATTTTAAACTACTTTATAAAATGTTAAATATTTTATTTCAAAGTAATTCTTATTTTATTAGTTGAAGTTTTAAAATGATTTTACATCTTTTAAATTTAACTCTTTAAAAGGTAATTAATTTTTAACAAATTGAAAATATTTTAAATATGTAATAGTTTTTAATAATTAATGAAATTGTTTGGTTTTTGAAAGTTAATTAAGTTTTGAAATTAAAGTTTACTTTAATTAATTAGTAATTAAGGTTGGGATTAATTAATCAATTTAGATTAATTAATTTGTTAAGATTTAATTAAGTACTTATGGATTATTGAATGGATAATTAAGGATTAAATTAAATAACAATTAATAGATCATTAATTAAATAATTAATTAATTAAAGATTAATTAAAAATTGATTAATAACTAATTAATTAAGTGATTGATGATTAATTGATTAGTAATTAATTAATTTAATTAATTGATTAAGAGTTATTAATAAAGTAATTAATCATTAATTAATTTATAATATATAATTAATAGATAATTAATTAGTGATTAATATTTAATTAATTATGTAATTAAGGTTAATTAATTTATAATTAATTAAGTAATTAAGATAAAATGATTTGTGATTAATTAAGAAATTGATTAAAGTTGATTAATTATAAATTAAGGGTTAATTAATAACCAATTAAGGAATGACTAATTTTTAATCAAGTTTTAATTAATGAATAATTATAGTAATTAGTCAATAGTTAATTAAAGGATTGTTAATTAATTAAAGATTAATTAATTAATAATGAGGTTAATTAAGAAGTGATTAATTAATTAAATGATTGTGATTAATTAATTAATGATTGGTTGTGCAAGGTAATGTGATTAATTCTTAAGTAATTAATTTAATTTAAATTAATTAAATCAATTATAATATGAATTAAAGTTGTGCTTGCTTATGGATGATTGTTTGAGTTGAATATCTGAATATGGTTGATATTCGTTGAATGATAGTTAAGATATTCTGTGATGAGATATAGTATGTCTGTGATAGATATTGGTTATTATCTGTAGATAATACTGTGTGCATGCTATGTTTAAACCGAATTGAATTGTTTAAATCTTTAAACAACTTGGCCTTTAAGACACGTTTGGATTTCGATGAGACCGGGATCGGGAATCAAATTTGATTTTCCGAAAACCACATCGATCCAAGTTAAACGTTAGGTCGTGACATCTCAAGTGAAGATCGAGATAGAGTTTTAGAGTGCAAGGGTTATTGTCGTTAACTCTGAGGGTGATTCCAAAATGAGTGTAACGAGATAATGCCTTCGGTTTCATTCGAACCCAGAATGAACTTGTATGGATTGAATGCTTTCAGAACATCGTCAGGTGGACGATGAGCATTCTAAGAGATGTATTCTCTAAAGGTAATCGTAGCCTCAAGCCTCATCAACCGAGAATGGCTAAAACAGGGGAGGTGCAGCAAGGCTTCGTGGGTAGCCCCCACTTGAGAGTGAGATTTACCCCTGTCAAGAAGTCCCTTATTATTTCGGCTGTGTGGGCAGTTGTTGGCCACAACTGCGGGGTTGTCTTGTTCGGGACTGTCCAGTAAGGGATGGTTCCGGCCTTGTGTTGCAGGGGAGTTAGGATGGCTCCTCGGTACGGTGATCTAGGCCCCGTACTGTGACGGGCGGTACCCCAGTAGCCCTGCCATTGATGGAAACCCATTTTCCCTACGAAACCCTACGGTTTTGATTGTATTACCCACTTTCGTGGCTAGTAGCTGGAAATTAATGAATGTAACAATTTCGGCTATTTTCTATTTACTTGAAAACCCTAGACCCTATTATAATATCACTGGATTTCCTATTAAATGTTTTGGTCAGCGTAAGGTAAATACTTACCCGTGTTTATTTGTGGGAAGTTTTACATGATACCTTTTGTTTCAAAATGATTTTAAAGTTAAACAACTTTAACTGATTTACTCACACCAGACCCATGTCTGACCCGGAGTTTATTTTGTTTTTTATAAACTCTTGGGTACTCAAATTTTTATGAGTAGCCAAGTGATTAGGTTGGGATTAGTAAATGTTTGGAAGCTGGAGCTGGATTCCGGACGTACTATCTATCTCTTTCCGCTGTAGTGACGTTTTGATGTTGTGTTTTGAGTTGTATGGTTTGGGAAAACTTTTATGAATGCCAGATGTAATGGAGTAGTATTATTTTGTGTACTCTGATATATAAAACTTATGTAATGGATATGTGTAATATTATATTTTGTTCGTTTCCGCTGTGAGATTCTGATGATTGTTGTTCTTTTCTTTCTATCTTTCTATTTCTATCTCGTTTCTTTTCTCATTGATGATACGTCTTTCTGGGCATTGAAAGACGGGTCGTCACATATAAGTTCAAAAACTTATCACTTTGGGTTTTCACATCACATTCCAAAAAAAATTTAAACTCAATACTTAGAGTTTATTCCAAATTATTTTTAATATTATGTATATCCCACATATATATACATATTTATTTCCTTTACACCAAGTTATACCTTAATTTTTAATCCACCTTGGGTTTTAATTCAAAATAAATTTTCTTTAAAATTCCCAAACAACTCTTGTTTGAAACAAGCCATTTTCATTCAATTACATTGTAAGCAATACTATCATTGTTTCTTTTATTATTTTGAAACGAATTTCCAAATTTTCTGGACTGATACTTAAAACTTCACAATTTAAATTATCTTCAATTCTAATTCATACGTCATACTCACCTAAATGTTTACTTCCCTAAAACATTTCACTTTTGCTTAATCAATAATAAACATTTCATTATCCAGATACAACAAACATTTTAGGATAATAACCAAGGTTATCATATCTGAAAACCAATTCACTATATATTATCTTATTCTAAAAGCACTTCTACAAATACAGGATTTTAATTTCAGTTTGGATCCATTTATAGTTTATATTATCCAATTCCTATTTGGTTGTATTTCTATCACCACTTAATTATTATTATTATTTTTAATTTAAATAATAAAACAACCAATTACCTTAATATATTATAAAAACTATTGCCTTATATATATCAAACTATAAACTTATAAAAAATCATTTTTAAAATCATTTTATAAGAAAATAACAAATACACCCTCATATATACTACACTCAACTCATTCTAAGGTATCATTGACCCTATCCTTAATGAGTAAACCCACCAGAGCCAAGGTTCTCGCTTAAACTTCTGCTCTGATACCAAATGTAATGCTCAAAAGTTTCGACCTTGAAAATACGACACTAATACGTTCACTGTAGAAGTGCCGAGCAATCGGACGTCGGAAATTTCAGATTGTTAGGGTAAGAAGAAAGAGGTGGAAGAAGGAAATAGAAAACAAAATACGGAATCTCACATTTCGCAGCGGATCAAAATAATATCATTTACACAGAAAATCTATATCTGTCACTTTACATACAATACAGAGTTACAACTATTCACATATCAATTGGACAATTTAGATTAACTTGTCCCAGAAATACAAATAATAACACTCTGCGGAATACTCCATATGTTACTTCCATCCAACTCGCCTCCTGCGCTCCAGTACGTCCTAACCTGAAAATCTATAATACTCGGTCTGACACGAGCATTACATCAAAGTAACACTCGGGTCAGGCTGGAAACCAGCGTGAGTAAACCCATCTAACATGAAATACTAATGCATAAAACTTATTTAATACCCGGGGTAACTCGTACTTCACTAATAGTTCTTAACTTGTTATAGTCAATACTTATTTCACAAATTAATATCTAAGTACCACTACATAGTTTCAATGGTCCAGTTTACTTAAATTATTCCATTCTAGCCTATTGATTGCATATATCAAATTTATAAAGAATCATTGTAGATTTCAAATCGAAGTGGTTTCGGGCATTTACTGATACCCGACCCCGGTCTCTTCGAATCCAATATCATCTTAAAAACAAAGCTGTTTTAGTTTAAACAATTCCATTTATATCCGGAATTACATATTTACATAGCCATTCATCACAGATAGACAAACCATATTATCACAGTTCAACCCAAAACCTCTTATATCACATAGAATTACAAATCACTTATCAGGGATATCAAATAATCCAAGGCATACAATATCATTCAATCATTCATAAGCAAGATTAACTAGTCGCACCATTTCTAATTAATTTAAGTAAATTAAATTAATCACTTCAGTCATCTTTAAATCATGCTCACTCAACATTAATTAATCATAAACCAGTTAATTAATCATCCTTTAATTATCATCTTAATTAAGTTAAATAATTAGCCTTTAATTAATTACACAAATTAATTAACCTTCAACCATTCTCATTAATTAACCTTTAATTATTCTCATAAATTAATTAACAATAACTTATTACATTAATCCTTACTTAATTACTCTAATTAATTATTCTATAATCACTTACATGAATTAATTATCCTCTAATTAATCACATTCATTAATTAACTAACTTTTTCATTAATTTTCTTAATTAATCCATACTTTAACTAATTACACTAAGTAATTAATTCTCAACTACTTCAGTTAAGTAATTGTCATTAAATAAATCACATTTAGTAATTTCCCATTAATTACCCTCCTTAATTAATGACATTAAGCAATTATCCTTTAATTACATTCATTAAGTAATTATCATTAATCAATTTCACTAAGTAATTTACCTTTAATAAATTAATCATCTTTTAACTTATTTACCTTAATTAAATTAATCATCTTTTAAACTAATTTCCTTAATTAATTAATCACATTAATAAATCAATCCTTCAAATTGATTACACAGATTAATTAACCCCTTTATTAATTATCTTAATAATTAAATTAATTAATCATTCCCTTAACTGATTACATTAATTAATTAATCATCCTTAATACATTAAATAATTAACACTTTATTAAATTTCAACATTAAAAATCACCTTTGAAACATATAGGAATTTTACTATATAGTAATTGCTTTTAAACAACAATTTTAAAGCATTCTAAAACTTTGAAATCTCGTTTAAAGCTCACTGATACTTTGTTTAAGAACTTGGTTTACATTTTCCTTTTAAACTTGTACATTTTGATAAGCTTTAAAAACTGATAGCTACAACTCACAAATACCAGGGATAAACCAGTAAAATTCCCAAGCTAACCTCGTGCATTTCTCGCGTCAACTCATCTTCGAGGCAACCTTCGTTCTACTTCGGGTCTAACCCAAGAAAACCTACCTTCCTTCCCAAAATCAACAGCAACCCGAAGCACTGATACATCAGCGATACCGTGCGCATCACCACCCATCGGAGCAACTCCGACCAACATCATCATCGCCAGCGGGTCGACCCTGACCTCCCTACCCGATTACGACCAACCATGCTTCAATTCGAACACGAAATCTAGAACGAGCCTACAAACCCAAATCTGGAACGATACATCACCAAAAACCTCCCATACGAAGCCACCACCGATCACCAGAAATCTCGACACCCCATCCAGAGCCTCGCCATCGACTTAAGCTCCTATTCTTCCCACCCTGACCAAGTCCAATGCACTCTAGTCACCACGACGAACTCGGGAATCTCGTCGATCCACCCAGGTCCTTAAACCCTACAATCGCCTCGCCGTGCCATCACGGCGAAAGATAAGCCTTCCGACCATTTTTTCCGACATCGCCCACCTCCAGGCTAGCTTCAGTCACGACCCCGAGAACCCTAACCTTGCCGACCACCAGTAATAGCCCAAAACCCATTATCTAATCAACTTCGAATTACTCTCACGATCCTAATCTAAAATTTATGATTTATCTTTTAAAAATCATGATTTTAGATGGGGATTCAGATTATATAAATAAAACAAAGGATTGTGATGATTGGAATTTACAAGTTTTTGGTTTTCCACTATTCTTACTAAATTTCCAGATAGTTTCAAACTTTTGATGCTTAAATATATTTTAAAAAGTTAGATTATGTATAAACAAACATATATTATTTGAATCTCACAACCTAAAAGAGATTACAAGAGGAGATTTGAATTTTTTTGGATCTAATTCTTAAACCTATAAAGAAGAATAGAGGGTATATCTATACATACAGACATGCACACTTATATTATTTCATATTTATAGCATGCAGGTCCATTTTCACTCATGCAAACAATTTACCACAAAAATTTTCATAAGATCATCACATACACTAGTTAAACCAAGTGTTGCTATGTTTACTCACCAGTGATTTTAAGAATAGAGAAAGCGTTTGATCTGGAGTTTGACTTTGAAATGATCTGCTTGCTTCAGGCTTAAACTTCGCTTACTTTTGCTTTGATTACTTTCTAGTTTAGATTTGCTGAATCTGATTTTTGTTGAGTTGATTTGTACTTCATGTTTTGAAACTGATCCTTGCTTTTAAATCTGAGAAGATTGTTTGATATTTTCTGGTTTGAGTTGTAATATTTTGCAGGCTTGTTTTCTTGTTTTGAAAAGAAGATAGGAAAAAGGAAATGAAGAGAAGAGACAGATGTTTATATAGACTTAATTATGATTTTAAGAAATAAGGGAAAATGATGTGCACGTAAATATGCATATTTTTACCACCATATTTAATCTATTTAAATTGAATAAATGATCATATTGGGTATTTTAACTTGTTTTAACCAAAAAATCAAATTATTTGAAATTGTCACATTTACATCGTCATCCAAGGGTAAAATGGTCATTTTTGTGCATATATCAAATTGATAAAATTTAATGGGAAATTTCTATGTTATTTTGTAGAAATTTAAACTCAATTGCAAGTGGTTTCATGAAGGAATATGCATGGACAAAGAAGATACAAAAGAATGAAGATGGAAATAATTCAAAGTGAAGAACATGGAGGACCCCACCCACTTACCTTGATTTTCAATTAGGAGCTAATGCACATGCTAAAAGACATTTAAAGCTTCATGTACACTTAAGTGGGGGATTATTGAAGCTAATAATAACTTGGCCACCGCACTTCCTCCAAGGGCATTTTGGGTACTCCCCAAAAATATGCATTAGGGTTTCTAACTTGTATAAATACCCCTTATGTTTCATGTAGCCCTCTTCCTCTTAGTTAATTAGTTTCAGGTTCAAAATAAAACAAAGCTTTTCTCTTTCTTTTTTCATGGCTACATAGCCATTTTTATTCTCATGTAATTTCTTTTTTATGCAACTTCAATACATGTTCTTTTCCTTTTCATGCTTATTTACTTTCATATTGTAGTGTAGATTTATTTTCATGCAAGTAGAATAGTTTTTCTTTATCTTGCTTTCTTTTTCTTCTTCTTTTTCTCTTATGTTGCAAGCTACATTTGTTCACATGATAACAAATATGAGAGGCTAAACCCCTTCAAATTAGGGGTAATGAAGCTCTCTAATCATGTAGCTTCAACTTAATTTGATGTTTATGCTCTCTTTTTGTGCTTAATGAGAATGATTGAAGAGGTTTAACGATGTTGTTTAGCTTTCAATTTGATAGTCTATGTTGTTCATAACAAATAGGCTATGCTTAAAAAACAAAACACAAATTGCCTCTTCATCTACATATGATTATGACAAAGAAGTGATTGTTGAAATTAAAATTTGATGGCTTATATTCCTAATTAATAGTTAATAATGCTTAAAATAGATTTTGCTTTCAACTTTGTTGTCATATTTTATGAGATTTAAAAGTGTATTAGCAGTTGTGTTATAGTTTGATGGTTTATATTCAGCTAATTAATAGCACAAATATACCATACTTATGATAAGCACATCAACTAATCCAGTAATGACAAGAAAAGAGAGATTATAACTTCATTTTGTTGATTTATGTGATCTAGAGAGTGAAAATTGCCTCTAAATTGTCTTAACACTCATATTTTTATCAATTTTCTTTTGCTTGTTTTTCTTCTTTTCTAGTTTAGCATTGTCTTCAACCTTGGTTTAATTTGATTGAATAAATTTTTTAAAATCATCAATTCCCTACAGATCGACCCGTATTCGCCGCATGCTACATTCCTACACCGTGTGCTTGCGGTTATTTTATTTCTAAATCCGTTCGACGGTTTTCTAAACCGATAGAATTTCCGTCGTCGAACAGAAAATAAATTATGACACTTGTTAAATTTTCTTACATTTGTCATTTACATTAGTTTATCATCTTACACGTGTTATTAAGATGATTTCATAAACTAACACTTGTAATTATGCATGTTTTAATTAATTTTAAAATAGTTTATAAATTTTTTATATTTAATTTACTATTTAATAAATACATTTCTTAATTTATATAAATAAAATCCTTTAAAAGAAAATGATATAAAACCAATTATATTCTTAATAAAATCATATATTATATATTTTTAACCCAAAATATTTTTAGAGTTTGAATTTCTAATTCAAATTCAAATTCAAATTTAAAATCCAATTTAAAATCAACTATATATATTTAAATAAACCCCTATTTAATTTGAAAATAATAATTCCATTTAAAATCTACATATATATTACATATAAACAACTCATTATTTTTATTGTTTGAAAATAACAATTTTGCCAATTTTTAATCATTTATAAAAGAGATTATCATAATTTAATTGCTTGAAATTCCGGGATATCACATTCAACTTATAAATAAGTGTTTAATGAATTAAATCCTGTTAATTTCCAATTAACAGATATCTGAAACGGGTTATCACAATAATAGGAAGTGGAAATTGGTTTTTATGAGGGGTTTCTTCAAAGAGTTTTGTAAACGGTTTCAGGGATTTATAAAATAGAATTATAAATGGTTTGTAAATTTACAATGGAATTTATAAATCATTTAGAATATTAAAAAAAGGAAATCTACCTCAGAGTTCGTAAATATACTTACACCGTTCAGTTAAGTATATGGATATTTTCCAAGTGTGGAAATATCGAGATTTGTGAATATATCTTCGTAAAGTATTTTTATGCAAGTATTATAAAAATGGATTTAATTAATGAAAAGATCACTTAAAAGGTGGTTAGTGGTCGCTTATATGCTCAATCAATGTTGATTTTCCTTATGGAATTAAATCCTTTATATGAATTTTTGTTTTTACGATAGTTAAATAACCGGCTATCGAATTGGACCCAAAATGTAACTTTAGAAATATCTTGAAGAAACATGTGAGTTATATGGCACGGTCATCTTCGATGTTGTTGTTCTGTGCGTATAAATCTCATTTCGCTTTTCTAGGACAAACGATAAGGAAATATGTCCATTAACGGTTAGGAGGTGATCTATGCTCTTATCTTTAACCATTTATTTCCTAAAGAACCAAGGTTGAGTTTAACAAAAACCATCGGGTGTTGTTTTGAAGAGACCGGGTTTGGATATGTTATCCAAAAGCCACTTTGATCCAACAAATGCGTTTCGAAGTGAAGGCATCAGGAAGATGATGACTTGAATACAGAGCTCTTAAACGTTTCGATCAATCCCAGAACAAACTTTTATGGATGAATGCTGGCATTGGATTGTTGCTGGAGGGTAGTGTTAGCGTTCCAAGTGGGAAGTACTATATAAAAGGTAAACATAGCCTCAAGCGTCATTAACCGGGAATGACTAAAACAAGGGAGATGCAATCGGGTTAAGTGGGTCACTTCCAAGTAGGGTATGATCATCCCGATCTAGGGTCGACATTATCTCTCATTTGTATGCTTCGAGGCCCATTAACGGAGGGGCGATCATATTCGGTACTACCAATCAAGTGGTCATCCGGTTCTATGTTGGCTGGGGATCCTGACTAGGTCCCTAGTATTTTTTTAATGATGCATCGTGGTGAGTAGTACCCCCAGTTGCCTTGTCATTGTACGGAATCCATTCTCCAATACATGTTTTACGCTTTTAGTTGTATGCCTGTTATGATGGAATTTAATTAATGTAACAGTTTTGGCTATGACTAACAATTATTTATATCTTGGACACTATTATAATATCAGAGAATTTCGTATAAAATGTTTTGGTTATCGTAAGTTAAAAACTCGTCCGTGATTATGTGTGGCATGGTCTTATGAGATACATTTAGTTTCAAAATGTTTTTGTAACTTTAAAATTAAATTGAAGTGTGTTTACTCATGTTGGTTTACCAGACTTACTCGGATGTTATTTAATTATAATGCTCGTGTCAGACCTAGCATATTGCAGATTTAGCTTGGATGCTTTGGAGCTTTAGAAGATGGTTGGAGGCCGGGAAACGTATTGAAGTACATGGTAATTTTTCTGATGCATCCATTTTTGTATTTATCAGCAATTGTGAGGACAGGTTGTTATAACTGTCCAGGGTGAAATAGGTTAGTATACTTTGATTAATGTACATATATTACATCTTTTTTATGTAAAGATGTGTTGTATTTTATAGATTACTTGTTCCGTTATGAGATTTTGTGTTGTTAGTTTTCTTCTTGCTTCCTTCTTTGTTTTCCCTAAATATCCGTCTTTCTGTTCCATTAAAGCGAGTCTTGGGTGTTAACTGTACGGAAAAATGGGTCGCTACACCACAATAAGCAAGTTTACAACTTTCTGATGCAACACTACATTTAGACTAAAAGTTCAAGTTTAACTTCCAATTCATAACAACACAAACATGCAAAATTTACCAAAATCATAGAGTACATACTCAAGTCACATACCCACACAAATTTTGCTAAAATTAAAAGTTTAAAACTTTTCCAAATGAATAGTCTACGCACCATTCCTTCTCCAATTGGCAAAGAACCTAGATCTATGAAATAACATCATGCATAATGGGTTTTCGAATCTTAAAGGGCCTTTATGGGCTCGACCTAGGGGTGCGACGGGCACGGCCTTGGGTGTGTAAGAAGTGTAAGCTTGATCTTGGAAGAAGAGAAGTAGAAACTAAAACAACATTTCAAAGTAGTTTTTAAATGGATTTAAGATAAGAATTCTTTTATTTTAAAAACTTTTAAATTAATTTTAGAAACCACTAAAGAGTTTGAGCTTTAGAAAGAGAAAGAGTAAGATTTCAAAAGGAATGAAAATGAAAATATAAAATTTGTTTTATAAAAAGTGAAATATGTAAAATTACCAATCTACCCTTGCCTAATACCCTACACTACCCTATTTCCACATCACCCTCTCTCCTCCACCTCACCATACATGTTTTTGTCTTATCACCCCTTCTCATGAACATTAGCAAACATGTTTTGACATGTTTAAGTACCTAAGTGTACTTATGTCTCCAATGATGTGACATTTATTTTTTTATTTTTTTAAAACTTATTTAACTTAAGTATAAATACATATATGCATACACTAATACACACACACACACAGATATATATATGCTAACTAATTTACAAATGTATATACTCATGCTAAAGAATTCACAATGTTTTCGATAACTTTTAGCCGATGAAAAGTCGAAAATTCAAAAAACGAATTCCGGTCACATTTTCGATCTTTCTTCGAATAAATATTTTTTTAAATAAATTTGAAAAACTATTTCACCATTATTATTCATTATTTAAAAGAGTTTTAATTCCATTATTAAATCAATCATTTAAATATTTAAAATTAATTAAATATTTGCAAATCAAAGCAGTGAAATTTCGAGTCGGCACACTCTCCCCCTTAAAAGAATTTCATCCTCGAAATTACACCTCAACCTATCCTAGAAAACAATCATCACTATACATCAGTTTGATGATGTACATCGGCCAATAATAGGTAAATCTTATTCGATCTTTACCCGAATACATAACTTTACTTTCGAACTAGTACACCCGCCTGATTCTCTAATGTAGACTTCGATCAGGCTCCGATTAGGAACCTTTATTTTCCTTACATAGCCATGTACTATAATAGAAAACATTGGTCCTATATCAAAATTCCTCAACAAGTGCTCACCTTCAAAAATCGAGTAATATGTCCTTGCTTGGAATGGTATGAAACACCTCAAAGCCATGTACTCATGTTTTATATAAAGTTGTATGAGAAGGAGAAACAAACTACGTATAGCCAACACACTTATTCAATTGGTTCTCACTAATACAAATCCTATTTCCACTAAATATATTTATGAAAACATTTCACAAACTGACTTAGCTATAACTTGTATAATACTTCACTATATCTTAAGATTACATAACCCTATCTGATTCACTATTCAATTTTAATTTATTTCCCTAAGAAAACTCAAGATTTAAAAATTCAAGTTTTATTTCAAATTTTTTTTTGAAATGGAACTCCATATTTAATCATAGAAATATATACAAATATCTCGAGTAACTCCAAAATGATACTAAGGAACTAGTTACTACCGAACGATATCGTACATTCCCTTTCCAAAAAGGGCAATACTCAAGAGAAGTGCTTACTATCTGAACACACCCCTTCCCCAATTTAAGTTATTTTCAAGCCACTTGAACTAGTTAACTTAAAACTATTTGTTTTATTTCAAAATCTCATTTTTGAAACAATACTTTACGTTTTCCAAAAATACATCTATCACCAACTTGCTTTGGATTCGTACATGTTTGAACTAGTTTTGATTATGCAATGATAAAGAGAATAATTTACTACGTTCCCTATAACGTTAATCTAGGAAAACATCCGATCGTCACTTAGAAGATTATTCAGATCATCACAAAATAATCAAGACACATTCCCCTAACTAATCCAAAGAAAATACTTCGTACTTAATGTTTTCGTTCCCAATTTTTTTTCTTAACCCAATTATTTTAAAAATAGTTCTAATATTATTTCAAAACCTTGAGCATTTTCCAAAAGAACTAGGATTTAGGTCCTCAAGTTTTCAACTTATATACTTTTAATCAAAAGTCCTATTTTTATAAATTCATTTTATCAATCATATGTGACGAGCCACCTTTCTAACCCTTAGGAATTATACTTAATGTAACGACCCATAATTTTAACACTTTGAAAATGGGATATTTAATTATTTTAAATATTCAAATGTAGATTTTTCAAACTTAAGCAATGAAGTATTATATGATAAATAAGAATGACAAACTTATTTTTGATATTGAATAAAGATTTTGGATTTCCATTGTAAAATTGACAAAAGTCGGATTCAATTAAAGTAGGATAAATATTCTAGAAATTTGTTTAAAGGATAAATAATTCTTTTCATATATATATAATCGATATCAAACTCATTTGATAATAATAGTAATTTAATTTATAATGGCTCGATAAATATATAAAACTTGTTTTATAAAGTTGACAAACTTCGTCCCATACCGATAAATCGATGTCGTATTTTTATAAATAAACTTGGGTATTGTTTTATATTATTTTATAAGTCAAATTTTCTTTTTTGTTAGTTGTTTAAAAATAATAATAAATTTATTTTGAAGTTTGGTTTACATAGATAAATAGTTTAATGAAAACGTCAAAATGTGACCATAAAACATTTTGTCGAAAATCAACGTTTTGTCGATTAAAAGTTGTCGCAACATTATCGCACCATTGTTAACATGCCTTAACATATATATATATATATATATATATATATATATATATATATTACACATTTTAAGAACTAAAAAATGTTTATTTTTAATAAATATTATTAGAAAACTTCTAGAAGTCATTATTAAAAGTAAGTAAGAATTAATAAAAGTAAGAAAAAGTAAACATCAAATCACATCAAATCAAAGACAACATAATTATGATATTCTTTACTTAATCTTTAAATGACTAAGAGATAAAGTAAGGATGTGAAGGATGATGTTAAGTTTTGAAAAAATGGAGTTTTCTTTAGGTTTAAGTAATGTTAGTTTGGTAATTTGGTAAGAAGTTATTTTGGTAAATTACCACCTTTTCTTTTTCTATAAATGCCCACCTCCTTCTTCATTTTCATTCACATTTCTTCTTTTACTTTTATCAAGCTTCTTCATCTTCTTCCTTTTCTCTTTAATGTATTATAAGTCATAGAAAAAAATTAGAAAGAAATAATGTCAAACTATTTACAAAATATTCAAAAGAAATAAATGTTCATCCTCTTCGAATCATACTCATTTTTTGGCCATATTTTACCTTTTCTTCTCTCAGCCATAACTTCTTCAAAATCGAACCAAATTATAAAATTATTTTCTTCAAATCATTTATGTTTTTGGTGGCTACAACTTTCATTTGGACCACTTTGTCTTAATCTAAATTTAACTATGTCAAAAATACACTTCTTTCAACTACATTTTCTGGCCTAGTTTTTAAGCCAGATAATAGGCTATTTTTTGAATATAACTTATTCATAACAGATCCAAATGTGATATCCCGGAAATTTTGGCAATATCAATTTAATAATCAGTGTTAAAAATTAAATTGATTTGATAATAATTATTAATAAGATTTAAATTGATTTAATAATATTTTTCTAAATAAATATTTAACAGATAATTTATCTTTTAAAAGCTAATTTAATTATTTTCTATTTACAATATATATCTATATATTTGTATATATTGTAAATAGTTAATCTTTGTTTTAAACTTAATAAATAAAGACATGTTTTCTAATTTTAATAATTCCGATGACGTGGGAATTTGATTTAGTTTAGTATTAAGCTATTAAATAATAACTATATGGTTTTAAATACTTAAGATGAATGCTTAATAGTTAGAACTTATTCTAGCTTAAGTTTAAATTTAAAATTTATTAACAAAAAGATTGTTTTATTTTCTTTTTAATATAGCTTGATAAAAATATGGTTTAAATATACTCAAGATAAAGTTAAATTTTGTTTAGATGATTTTAGCTAAAATTTAAATTTAACAACGGGTTGTTTGTTCTTTTCTAAATATAGCTTGATGAAAATAAGTAATTAATTAATAATTTCTTTTATAAATTATTTTAATTTAATAATGAGTTATTTTTAAACAATAATAATAATGTAATATTTTTACAATGGATTTTAAATAAATAGGAATTGTTATTTTAAACTTATGTTTATATATATACACATATTTTGGGAAGCTATAATTTGAAATATAAAATAAAATCTTTCAAGTATGTTTAAGATAAAATAAATCTTATAAATATTTAAACATAAGCATAAAAAAAGCAAAATAAATAAAATAGCTATGTACATAGGATATAAAGCATACCCAGACAAGTGAAAATA
This sequence comes from Allium cepa, assembly GCA_030765085.1. Classification (NCBI taxonomy): domain Eukaryota; kingdom Viridiplantae; phylum Streptophyta; class Magnoliopsida; order Asparagales; family Amaryllidaceae; genus Allium; species Allium cepa. Next base: position 577,223,860 of record CM060932.1, on the reverse strand, counting down.
TTTGTATGTAACCTGTAAAGGTTTTGAATGCAAGAACAAAATAAAATAAAATGCAGGTAGCTTGAAAATAAAATTTGTAGCCTGTAAGCTAATATGCTAGGCTAGAATATAGTGTTTAAATAAATATTTATCAACATCAAAGTAAAAAAAAAATTATATGTATACGCCTGTACATAAATATGCTTGTAAAAGAAATGCAAAGTTATGTAGAGCAAGCAAAAGTAAAGTAAAGTAAGGTATATTTATAGCTGTAAATAAGTATGCAAGCAAGTATATTAGCAAAGTAAAATAAATATCTATCAAACAAAAAAAAAGTAAAAGCAAATATATCTGAACATAAGAAGGAGTAATAGGAGACATAAAGAACAAAAACTTATGCAAGCAAATAAACAAGCAAGATGTGTAGCTGCAAATAAAATATGCAGGTTAGAGAAGAAATGCAAAGCAAGTATCTAAACAGGGAAATAAAATTAGACACATAGTACTTAAGCAATTAAATGCTAGCACAACTTAAGTCAATTCGAATTTTTCCAAGAATCATTTCAGCCTCAAAATATAAAATATTGCCTGATAAAACAAAACACAAATAATAGTACCTGCAAATTTACTAACCCAGATATCACCTACCCTGTAAACTTCTTTATATACATCTTCTTATTTTTAGTTCGTTCACTAAACATAACAAAACTGAAACAAAGAAATAAATAGCAAACATTTCCATTTTTATAAAACTGAAGCATTACAAAAACAAAGGCAAGACTAAGTTTTCAAGTTTTCTGGAATCAAAACAATAGCATGCAAATACTCTTTCCAGTTTCAAAGTTGTTCTCTGTTTATTTTCAGGTGAGTAACACTTTTTAATAACTTAAGTTTTAAATATAGTTGAATGTTAATATCTAAAAGTATGTTTGTGTGAATATTCATATGTGCATTGCTCTGTGTATGGTGAAAATTGATATTTGCATATTGATACCCTGTAAAATATTCCTCTGTTTATAGGATTTAAACTCAGATTTAATTCAAAAATCATTACTACTTAATCTATTGATTGTTAGGATAAAGTATTTAAACAAAATAGGTTTGTTTGAGTATAAAGTAAATTCTTAAATTTTTGTATTTAAGAAAAATAAAGCAAACTGCTCTGAAAATCTTAAGATCAGCTAATACTTAATACAAGTGATATTTTCAATATCTTAAATTTTCAATTTAAGAATATAAACTGAATGCTATATCAAAACTCTGATTTTTAAAACTAGAATTACATTTTTTTAGTCAAGGATTGGAGGTGCAGTCTTAAGTTGTTCTGTTTTTGGTTTCTTGGGGATTGCTGGTGATCTATGCGACTGGAGGGGTCGGGGCTCTGCTTGATGATGGAGGAGCTTACCGAGGTGATGGGAAAAATGGCCGATGGTGATGGAATTCATCGAGGAGGTTGCCGTAGTGGATTTTTGATTGGAACCCTAGTTTAACTAGGCCATGTTGTTCGATAAACCTTGGGTGCTACAGTGGACCGAGTGCATCGTGCTTTTGGGGATGGGTAGGAGGATGATAGTCGAAGCAGTGTCTGGAGTTGGGTGGCCACCGGTGGTCAGAGCGTCGAGCAAGTGGTGTTGACAGGTTTCGAGAGGGAACCTGATTTCGTTTCCAGGTTTGAATTTCAAACTCGTTTTCGAATCGAGTTTCCATGATTACTTTGGGTGGTCATGATCGTGTCTAGTGATGGTCGGCGTCGTGTTGAAGTTTTAGTGGGTGGCCGGAGGTGGCTGGAGCCACGGTGCACGTGCACCGTGCCCATGGAAGTCTGAAGAGTTTTGTTGGGTGCAGAGTTTTTGTGCTCGGGACATACTCGACTCATTCGAGTATGTGTTAGAAGCAGGGAAGGTGAAGACTCGGAGCATTTTTGGTTCGAGTCGAGTCAGTGTAGTTCAGGCTTTTGTAAAACCTGGAAGCAAAAATTTGTTTTTAAACAAATTCAAATGAAACCTATAAATAAATAATAGATCTAAACAAGTCTAAATCCAGTTGGAAGTTTGAATTCAAGCTTATTTTTGGATTCAAATTTGAAATGAAATCAAAGTTTAAAATGTTTAAAGGTGGGTTTTCAGGTTTAAAAACCTGACAGGTTTTCAGATTTTAAATTATTAAAGTTTGAAAACAGAATTTAAACTGTGATTTAAATTAAAAAATTTAAAGTATAGATTCAGATGAACATTTGAATCTTAAGGCTTTAAAATGGATTTGGATTTGAAAGTCAAGTTTTTAATTCAAGTTTTTTTTTAAAGGGAAGTTTAAATCAAAGTTTTAAATTAAAGATAAATTAATGGATTCAAGTTTACTTTAAATTCAAATCTTAAAATTTAAATTAGTTTTTAAATATGAATGTTTTAAAAATAAGTCCTAATAAAATAGCTTTGAAAAGTAAATTTGTTTCAAATAAATATTTAACTTGATTTTGAGAGAATTCTTTTATAAAAGGTTTTTGAATGGAAGTTAAATAAATTGTTTAACTTGAACTTGCAAGTTAAAAATACAATGTAATTTTAAAGCTAAATTTTTAACTAAAAGTTAAGTAGTTTAATTTAAAGGCTTTTCTTATATAAGTTTCATATGTAAGTAATAAATGTTATTTACATTTATTTAAAAGATTATAAATTGAATTTAAATTTGGTTATGTTTAAATAAATAATTATTTTGAATCTTAAATTCAAAATGGAATTTGAATTTAAATTTAAAATGTAATGTCCTAATACACTTTAATATTAAGGGAGTCATTGATAAAGAAATAAAATTATCTTAGAAATAATTTAGATATTAAAATGATTTAATGGATAAGTAATTAAGGAATGACTTATGTATTTAATTTATAAATTAATAATTTAAATTAATTTATAACTAGAGATTAATTAAGAAGTAAATTAAGAAATGTTATTAGTTAATGAAGATAATTAACTAAGGATTATTAATTAATTAACTAATGTGATTCATTTTGATAATTAATTAGATTAATTAGATAATCTATTGTAAATTGTTAAGTGTAATTACTTGATAAAAGTAATTAAGAGATAAATTACTTATTATAATAAATTTAGAGATATGATTAAATTAAATTAATTAATTTAGTTTAATTAATTTAAGGAATCATTTGCTGATTTGATAAGTGCAATTACTTAGTGTAATTAATAGAGCATAATTACTTAGGGAAGTAATTAGATGAAATTAATTCAAGTTGATTTGCAAATGAAGTAATTTGGATAATTACTTTTGTAATTAATCAAAGGATTAATTAATGGAAAGAATTAATTATGGAATAATTAATTTATTAATATAAGTAATTAAGGATAGTTAATTACTGGTCTGTTATTAATTCAAGGGTGATTAATAATTGTGTTTAATTAAAGATTAATCGCTTAATGTGATTAATTTAAATAAAGAAATTTAATTTAAATCTGAATTAGAGATCATTAATAATATAATTAATGATGTAACTAAGAATTGTTTAATTAAGGAATAAATATTAATGTGGTGATTAATTTATGTAATTAATTAAGGATAAATGTAATTAATTATATTTAATTAATAAATAAAGTAATTAAATGTTAATTACTATAAATGATTTAGGATAATCAATTTGTGAAATTAATTAAAGATTAATTACTTATTGTAATTAGAAGATGATTAATCAAAGGTGTTTAATCAAGATAAATATCTAGAGAATAATTAATTACTTTGATTTATAATTAATTAATGGTTGTATAAGCAGGATTTATTGATGGAGTAATTAATTTAATTTACTTTAAATTAATTAGAGATAAAAGTGGTTAATTTAATTCATTTTAAATTAATTATAAATGGTATAATTATAAATCATTGCTTATGGATGAATGATATTGATATTTCATTTGATTGATTGTGATCTCAGATATGAGATGAATAATATCTATGTGACATGGATGCTTGGTTTAAGTATGATAATATTTAATTATCTGTTTGGATGATGATATAGACTATCTTGTTATGATGATAATGTGATTATCTATTATGAGATGTGAATTATCTATCTGTGTGTATTAAGGAAGTATGTCTGCACGGTGTTGTGGTTGTGTTAAGCAAAGTGGTTCTATTTGGTTTGAGGTCCGAGTTTCTCGAAGAGCTTTAGATTAAGAAGTCTTTTGGCTTAGCAGTTTTTCTTGGGGTAACTTCAGAAGCAGCAGAGTAGATCCATTTCTCCAATGGATCAGCTTAGTAATAGGATGGTTTTTGAGTTTGGTGAAGTAGCTCAGGTTTTGGAGGAACTTCTGAGTTTTCTTTTTGGATATGTTGAACCCTAATGTTGGAATGTGTTGTCCAGTCTGTGTTCGACTTTAGCATTCACATCTGTTCAGTCAGAGTTGCGCAGTGGAAGCATGGTGGCAGCTGTTTTAATTGGGAAGCAATTGGATGTTGCAATGTTTGGATTAGAGAGTTCTACAGGAATTTTTTTTTGAGGCCAGTTTGGAGTGCACCTGTTTTATCTTTTTCAGATAAGAGAAGTGAGTTCTGTTTTCTGATTTGGAATAGAATTTGTGTTCTGAGTTTGGTTGATATTGGAAAGATCATTTTGTTGGATTGTCTTTGGTTCATTTTGTTTTTAAGGGCATCAGCAAGGGTTGAGCTGATCAGGAAAGATGAAGGCAGCACAGGATCGTCCGAAGAGTTTTGTGGATAAGAGACGGAGGAATTTGGATTCCGAAGTCGGAGATTTGATTTTGGATAAGTGTTTGGTCTTCAGGATTGAATTGTCAGTTTGGATAACTGGAATTCGTTGTGTTTCACGTATCTCTGAGGGAGTACGTGTAAGATCTATCTTTGGTTGTAGAACCAACAATGCAGGGACTTTTGTTGGCTGAGTCAGACTTGTCCGTAGTCTGATATCTTGTCTTATTTTATAGATCTAGATGAATGGAAGCTCTGTATCTTAGTAGCTTGATTGTTTGGATTCTGAAGAGCGAGAATCCCCGTATTTATATTTGGGAAACTCGAGAAAGTTCTATCCGAAATTTTGTGTGGATAGTTAGATTTGTTTGATTGGATAAATTGGTTGATATGATTGTTAGCATCTAGTAGATATATGCTTCTGTTTTAAAAATTAAGTCTTTAATTAGATTATTAAATTACCTTTGCTTTAAATTTTGGGGACGAAATTCTTTTAAAGGGGAAGGAATGTGATATCCCGGAAATTTTGGCAATATCAATTTAATAATCTGTGTTAAAAATTAAACTGATTTGATAATTATTATTAATAAGATTTAAATTGATTTAATAATCTTCTTCTAAATAAATATTTAACAGAAAATTTATCTTTTAAAAACTAATTTAATTATTTTCTATTTACAATATATATCTATATATTTGTATATATTGTAAATAGTTAATCTTTGTTTTAAATTTAATAAATAAAGACATGTTTTCTAATTTTAATAATTCTGATAACTTGGGAATTTGATTTGATTTAGTATTAAGCTATTAAATAATAACTATATGGTTTTAAATACTTAAGATGAATGTTTAATAGTTAGAACTTATTCTAGCTTAAGTTTAAATTTAAATTTTATTAAGAAAAAGATTGTTTTATTTCTTTTTAGTATAGCTTGATAAAAATATGGATTAAATATACTCAAGATAAAGTTAAATTTTGTTTAGATGATTTTAGCTAAAATTTAAATTTAACAAAGGGTTGTTTGTTTTTTTTTTAAATATAGCTTGATGAAAATAAGTAATTAAGTAATAATTTCTTTTATGAATTATTTTAATTTAATAATGAGTTATTTTTAAACAATAATAATAATGTAATATCTTTACAATGGATTTTAAATAAATACGAATTGTTATTTTAAACTTATGTTTATATATATACACATATTTTGGGAAGCTATGATTTGAAATATAAAATAAAATCTTTCAAGTATGTTTAAGATAAAATAAATCTTATAAATATTTAAACATAAGCATAAACAAAGCAAAATAAAATAAAATAGCTATATACATAGGTTATAAATCATACCCAGACAAGTGAAAATATTTGTATGTAACCTGTAAAGGTTTTGAATGCAAGAACAAAATAAAATAAAATGCAGGTAGCTTGAAAATAAAATTTGTAGCCTGTAAGCTAATATGCTAGGCTAGAATATAGTGTTTAAATAAATATCTATCAACATCAAAGTAAAAAAAAAATATGTATAGGCCTGTTAATAAATATGCTTGTAAAAGAAATGCAAAGTTATGTAGAGCAAGCAAAAGTAAAGTAAAGTAAGGTATATTTGTAGCTGTAAATAAGTATGCAAGCAAGTATATTAGCAAAGTAAAATAAATATCTATCAAACACAAAAAAAAGTAAAAGCAAAAATATCTGAACATAAGATGGAGTAATAGGAGACATAAAGTACAAAAACTTATGCAGGCAAATGAACAAGAAAGATGTGTAGCTGCAAATAAAATATGCAGGTTAGAGAAGAAATGCAAAGCAAGTATCTAAACAGGGAAATAAAATTAGACACATAGTACTTAAGCAATTAGATGCTAGCACAACTTAAGTCAATTCGAATTTTTCCAAGAATCATTTCAGCCCCCAAAATATAAAATCTTGCCTGATAAAACAAATCACAAATAATAGTACCTGCAAATTTGCTAACCCAGATATCACCTACCCTGTAAACTTCTTTATATACATCTTCTTATTTTTAGTTCGTTCACTAAACATAACAAAACTGAAACAAAGAAATAAATAGCAAACATTTCCATTTTTATAAAACTTAAGCATTACAACAACAAAGGCAAGACTAAGTTTTCAAGTTTTCTGGAATCAAAACAATAGCATGCAAATACTCTTTCCAGTTTCAAAGTTGTTCTCTGTTTATTTTCAGGTGAGTAACACTTTTTAATAACTTAAGTTTTAAATATAGTTGGATGATAATATCTAAAAGTATGTTTGTGTGAATATTCATATGTGCATTGCTCTGTGTATGGTGAAAATTGATATTTGCATATTGATACCCTGTAAAATATTCCTCTGTTTATAGGATTTAAGCTCAGATTTAATTCAAAAATCATTACTGCTCAATCTATTGATCGTTAGGATAAAGTATTTAAACAAAATAGGTTTGTTTGAGTATAAAGTAAATTCTTAAATTTTTGTATTTAAGAAAAATAAAGCAAACTGCTCTGAAAATCTTAAGATCAGCTAATACTTAATACAAGTGATATTTTCAATATCTTAAATTTTCAATTTAAGAATATGAACTGAATGCTAAATCAAAACTCTGATTTTTAAAACTAGAATTACATTTTTTAGTTAAGGATTGGAGGTGCAGTCTTAAGTTGTTCTGTTTTTGGTTTCTTGGGGATTGCTGGTGATCTATGCGACTGGAGGGGTCGGGGCTCTGCTTGATGATGGAGGAGCTTACTGAGGTGATGGGAAAAATGGCCAATGGTGATGGAATTCATCGAGGAGGTTGCCGTAGTGGATTTTTGATTGGAACGCTAGTTTAACTAGGCTATATTGTTCGATCAAACTTGGGTGCTACAGTGGACCGAGTGCATCGTGCTTTTGGGGATGGGTAGGAGGATAATAGTCGAAGCAGTGGCCGGAGTTGGGTGGCCACCGGTGGTCAGAGCGTCGAGCAAGTGGTGTTGACTGGTTTCGAGAGGGAACCTGATTTCGTTTCCAGGTTTGAATTTCGAACTCGTTTTCGAATCGAGTTGCCGTGATTACTTTGGGTGGTCATGATCGTGTCTAGTGATGGTCGGCGTCGTGCTGATGTTCTAGTGGGTGGACGGAGGTGGCCGGAGCCACGGTGCACGTGCACCGTGCCCATGCAAGTCCGAAGAGTTTTGTTGGGTGCAGAGTTTTTGTGCTCGGGACATACTCGAGTCATTCGAGTATGTGACTCGAAGCAAGGAAGGTGAAGACTCGGAGCATTTTTGGTCGAGTCGAGTAAGTGTAGTTCAGGCTTTTGTAAAACCTGGAAGCAAAAATTTGTTTTTAAACAAATTCAAATGAAACCTATAAATAAATAATAGATCTAAACAAGTCTAAATCCAGTTGGAAATTTGAATTCAAGTTTATTTTTTGATTCAAATTTGAAATGAAATCAAAGTTTAATATGTTTAAAGGTGGGTTTTCAGGTTTAAAAACCTGACAGGTTTTCAGATTTTAAATTAATTTAAAGTTTGAAAACAGAATTTAAACCGTGATTTAAATTCAAAAATTTAAAATATAGATTCAGATGAACATTTGAATCTTAAGGCTTTAAAATGGATTTGGATTTGAAAGTCAAGTTTTTAATTCAAGTTTTTTTAAAGGGAAGTTTAAATCAAAGTTTTAAATTAAAGATAAATTGATGGATTCAAGTTTACTTCGAATTCAAATCTGAAAATTTAAATTAGTTTTTAAATATGAATGTTTTAAAAATAAGTCCTAATAAAATAGCTTTGAAAAGTAAATTTGTTTCAAATAAATATTTAACTTGATTTTGAGAGAATTTTTTATAAAAGGTTTTTGAATGGAAGTTAAATAAATTGTTTAACTTGAATTTGCAAGTTAAAAATACAATGTAATTTTAAAGCTAAATTTTTAACTAAAAGTTAAGTAGTTTAATTTAAAGGCTTTTCTTATATAAGTTTCATATGTAAGTAATAAATGTTATTTACATTTATTTCAAAGATTATAGATTGAATTTAAATTTGGTTATTGTTTAAATAAATAATCATTTTGAATCTTAAATTCAAAATGGAATTTGAATTTAAATTTAAAATGTAATGTTCTAATACACTTTAATATTGAGGGAGTCATTGATAAAGAAATAAAATTATCTTAGAAATAATTTAGATATTAAAATGATTTAATGGATAAGTAATTAAGGAATGACTTATGTATTTAATTTATAAATTAATAATTTAAATTAATTTATAACTAGAGATTAATTAAGAAGTAAATTAAGAAATGTTATTAGTTAATGAAGATAATTAACTAAGGATTATTAATTAATTAATTAATGTGATTGATTTTGATAATTAATTAGATTAATTAGATAATCTATTGTAAATTGTTAAGTGTAATTACTTGATAAAAGTAATTAAGAGATAAATTACTTATTGTAATAAATTTAGAGATATGATTAAATTAAGTTAATTAATTTAGTTTAATTAATTTAAGGAATCATTTGCTGATTTGATAAGTGCAATTACTTAGTGTAATTAATAGAGCATAATTACTTAGGGAAGTAATTAGAGGATAATTACTGGATGAAATTAATTCAAGATGATTTGCAAATGAAGTATTTTGGATAATTAATTTTGTAATTAATCAAAGGATTAATTAATGGAAAGAATTAATTATGGAATAATTAATTTATTAATATAAGTAATTAAGGATAGTTAATTACTGGTCTGTTATTAATTCAAGGGTGATTAATAATTGTGTTTAATTAAAGATTAATCGCTCAATGTGATTAATTTAAATAAAGAAATTTAATTTAAATCTGAATTTGAGATCATTAATAATATAATTAATGATGTAATTAAGAATTGTTTAATTAAGGAATAATTAATAATGTGGTGATTAATTTATGTAATTAATTAAGGATAAATGTAATTAATTATATTTAATTAATAAATGAAGTAATTAAATGTTAATTACTATAAATGATTTAGGATAATCAATTTGTGAAATTAATTAAAGACTAATTACTTATTGTAATTAGAAGATGATTAATCAAAGGTGTTTAATCAAGATAAATATCTAGAGAATAATTAATTACTTTGATTTATAATTAATTAATGGTTGTATAAGCAGGATTTATTGATGGAGTAATTAATTTAATTTACTTTAAATTAATTAGAGATAAAAGTGGTTAATTTAATTCATTTTAAATTAATTATAAATGGTATAATTATAAATCATTGCTTATGGATGAATGATATTGATATTTCATTTGATTGATTATGATCTCAGATATGAGATGAATAATATCTATGTGATATGGATGCTTGGTTTAAGTATGATAATATTTAATTATCTGTTTGGATGATGATATAGACTATCTGTTTATGATGATAATGTGATTATCTATTATGAGATGTGAATTATCTATCTGTGTGTATATTGATAATATTGAATTAAACTGTTAAGACTGAATAGGCAACTTGGCCTTAAAAGATACGTTTTGGATTTCGATGAGACCGGGATCGGGTTTCCATATTTGGACATTCGATAACCACATCGATCCAAATTAACGATAAGTCGTGAATCTGAAGTAAAGATGAAGATTCAGAGTGCAAGGGTTATTGTCGTTAACTCTGAGGGTGATTCCAAAATGAGTGTAACGAGATAATGACTTCGGTTTCATTCGAACCCGGAACGAACTTGTATGGATTGAATGCTTTCAGCACATCGTCAGGCGGACGATGAGCATTCTAAGAATAAGGTTCAATAAAGGTAATCGCAGCCTCAAGCCTCATCAACCGAGAATGGCTAAAACAGGGGAGGTGCAGCAAGGTTAGGTGGGTCATACCCAAGCGGGATGAGATATACCCCTGTCTAGATGTCCCTTTATCTTTCGGCTGTGTGGGCGGTTGATTGCAACAACTGCCGGGGTTATCTTGTTCAGGACTGTTCAGTAAGGAATGGTTCCGGCCTTGTGTTGTAGGAGGTCGGGAGTGATCCTCGGTACGTTGATCTAGGCCACGTACTGTGACGGGCGGTACCCCAGTAGCCCTGCCATTGTATGGAATCCACAATCCAATAAGTGCCAACGGTTTTAATTGTATTACCCACTTTTGTGGCTTGTAGCTGGAATTTAATCATGTAACAATTTCGGTTATTTTCTATTTACTTGAAAACCCTAGACCTATTATAATATCACTGAATTTCCTATCAAATGTTTTGGTTAGCGTAAGGTAAAAACTTACCCATGTTTATTTGTGGGGAGTCTTACAGGTTACCTTTTATTTCAAAGGTTTTCAAAATTAAGAAACTTGAACCTGTTACTCACACCAGACCCATGTCTGACCTGGAGTTTATTTCTGTTTTTTCCTAAACTCTCGGGTACTCAAATTTTTACGAGTAGCTAAGGGATTCAGGTTGGCTTTGACGAATTCTGGAGGAGCAATGGAGCAGGAGGCTTCTGCGTTGTAGCTATATTTAGTGTTCCGCTGTATTGGTATCTCTGTGTTGTATTGTGAGTTGAGTTGTATTAGCCAGACAGGTGTTTATAACTGTCTAATATGTGATGTATTATCTGTACAACTCTGATTGATGTTGTATATTATGTAAATACTTATGTGATTAATATAATTTATTCGTTCCGCTGTGAGATTCTGATATTGTTGTTCTTTCTTCTCTATCTTTTCTATTTACTCACCCCTTTCTTTCTTCAAGATGAAACGGATTTCTGGGGCTAGGAAGCCGGGTCGTTACAGTTGGTATCAGAGCGCTAGGTTGAGTGAATACCTAGGCTCTTGAGTGATTTCTTTCCCGAGAGAGTGTATTTATAATTTTGATATATATATATATACATATATTTCTAACTATTGTTGGGTTACCTGTTTAGGTTTTCCAATGAGTTATAAAGGTAGATAGGGTAGTGGTGTGAGAAACACGACTACCGATGGTTGGAGTTTAAATGATTGAGGTTAGAAGTGCATTTATCGAGACTGTAGACCTAATACCGTCTTGAGTGAGCTTTGGGTGGTGTAAGAATTTCATTAATCTCCGAAGGAAACCTGTTAAGGTTTGGAGTTCATTTTTGAAGTGTAAGTTTGGATGAGCTAGAATTTAGATCTGACGGTTGGACAGAAGCAAGTCATGATATCTTGATACATCAAGGTGTAGTAGCTGTGTCATGAGACACAGTGACCATGGATGTCTCCAAAGATGTTTCTTTGGAACAAGTTAAGGAAGTGTGTCTGCTCGGTGTTGTGGTTGTGTTAAGCAAAGTGGTTCTATTTGGTTTGAGGTCCGAGTTTCTCGAAGAGCTTTAGATTAAGAAGTCTTCTGGCTTAGCTATTTTTTTTGGGGTAACTTCAGAAGCAGCAGAGTATATCCATTTCTCCAATGGATCAGCTTAGTAATAGGATGGTTTTTGAGTTTGGTGAAGTAGCTCAGGTTTTGGAGGAACTTTTGAGTTTTCTTTTTGGATATGTTGAACCCTAATGTTGGAATGTGTTGTCCAGTCTCTGTTCGACTTTAGCATTCACATCTGTTCAGTCAGAGTTGCGCAGTGGAAGCATGGTGGCAGCTGTTTTAGTTGGGAAGCAATTGGATGTTGCAATGTTTGGATTAGAGAGTTCTACAGGAATTTTTTTTCTGAGGCCAGTTTGGAGTGCACCTGTTTTATCTTTTCTGGATAAGAGAAGTGAGTTCTGTTTTCTGATTTGGAATAGAATTTGTGTTCTGAGTTTGGTTGATATTGGAAAGATCATTTTGTTGGATTGTCTTTGGTTCAGTTTGTTTTTAAGGGCATCAGCAAGGGTTGAGATGATCAGGAAAGATGAAGGCAGCATAGGATCGTCCGAAGAGTTTTGTGGATAAGAGACGGAGGAATTTGGATTCCGAAGTCGGAGATTCGATTTTGGATAAGTGTTTGGTCTTCAGGATTGAATTGTCAGTTTGGATAACTGGAATTCGTTGTGTTTCACGTATCTCTGAGGGAGTACGTGTAAGATCTATCTTTGGTTGTAGAACCAGTAGTGCAGGGAGTTTTGGTGGCTGATTCAGACTTGTCCGTAGTCTGATATCTTGTCTTGTTTTATAGATCTAGATGAATGGAAGCTCTGTATCTTAGTAGCTTAATTGTTTGGATTCTGAAGAGCGAGAATCCCGGTATTTATATTTGGGAAACTCGAGAAAATTCTATCCGGAATTTTGTTTGGATAGTTAGATTTGTTTGATTGGATAAATTGGTTGATATGATTGTTAGCATCTAGTTGATATATGCTTATGTTTTAAAAATTAAGTCTTTAATTAGATTATTAAATTACCTTTGCTTTAAATTTTGGGGACGAAATTCTTTTAAGGGGGAAGGAATGTGATATCCCGGAAATTTTGGCAATATCAATTTAATAATCTGTGTTAAAAATTAAATTGATTTGATAATAATTATTAATAAGATTTAAATTGATTTAATAATCTTCTTCTAAATAAATATTTAACAGATAATTTATCTTTTAAAAGCTAATTTAATTATTTTCCATTTACAATATATATCTATATATTTGTACATATTGTAAATAGTTAATCTTTGTTTTAAATTTAATAAATAAAGACATGTTTTCTAATTTTAATAATTCTGATTACTTGGTAATTTGATTTGATTTAGTATTAAGCTATTAAATAATAACTATATGGTTTTAAATACTTAAGATGAATGTTTAATAGTTAGAACTTATTCTAGCTTAAGTTTAAATTTAAAATTTATTAACAAAATGATTGTTTTATTTTCTTTTTAGTATAGCATGATAAAAATATGGTTTAAATATACTCAAGATAAAGTTAAATTTTGTTTAGATGATTTTAGCTAAAATTTAAATTTAACAAAGGGTTGTTTGTTCATTTCTAAATATAGCTTGATGAAAATAAGTAATTAAGTAATAATTTATTTTATGAATTATTTTAATTTAATAATGAGTTATTTTTAAACAATAGTAATAATGTAATATCTTTACAATGGATTTTAAATAAATAGGAATTGTTATTTTAAACTTATGTTTATATATATACACATATTTTGGGAAGCTATGATTTGAAATATAAAATAAAATCTTTCAAGTATGTTTAAGATAAAATAAATCTTATAAATATTTAAACATAAGCATAAACAAAGCAAAATAAAATAAAATAGCTATGTACATAGGATATAAAGCATACCCAGACAAGTGAAAATATTTGTATGTAACCTGTAAAGGTTTTGAATGCAAGAACAAAATAAAATAAAATGCAGGTAGCTTGAAAATAAAATTTGTAGCCTGTAAGGTAATATCCTAGGCTAGAATATAGTATTTAAATAAATATCTATCAACATCAAAGTAAAAAAAAATTATATGTATAGTCCTGTAAATAAATATGCTTGTAAAAGAAATGCAAAGTTATGTAGAGCAAGCAAAAGTAAAGTAAAGTAAGGTATATTTGTAGCTGTAAATAAGTATGCAAGCAAGTATATTAGCAAAGTAAAATAAATATTTATCAAACACAAAAAAAAGTAAAAGCAAAAATATCTGAACATAAGATGGAGTAATAGGAGACATAAAGTACAAAAACTTATGCAGGCAAATAAACAAGCAAGATGTATAGCTGCAAATAAAATATGCAGGTTAGAGAAGAAATGCAAAGCAAGTATCTAAACAGGGAAATAAAATTAGACACATGGTACTTAAGCAATTAAATGCTAGCACAACTTAAGTCAATTCGAATTTTTCCAAGAATCATTTCAGCCCCCATAATATAAAATCTTTCTTGATAAAACAAATCACAAATAATAGTACCTGCAAATTTGCTAACCCAGATATCACCTACCCTGTAAACTTCTTTATATACATCTTCTTATTTTTAGTTCGTTCACTAAACATAACAAAACTGAAACAAAGAAATAAATAGCAAACATTTCCATTTTTATAAAACTTAAGCATTACAACAACAAAGGCAAGACTAAGTTTTCAAGTTTTCTGGAATCAAAACAATAGCATGCAAATACTCTTTCCAGTTTCAAAGTTGTTCTCTTTTTATTTTCAGGTGAGTAACACTTTTTAATAACTTAAGTTTTAAATATAGTTGGATGATAATATCTAAAAGTATGTTTGTCTGAATATTCATATGTGCATTGCTCTGTGTATGGTGAAAATTGATATTTGCATATTGATACCCTGTAAAATATTCCTCTGTTTATAGGATTTAAACTCAGATTTAATTCAAAAATCATTACTGCTCAATCTATTGATCGTTAGGATAAAGTATTTAAACAAAATAGGTTTGTTTGAGTATAAAGTAAATTCTTAAATTTTTGTATTTAAGAAAAATAAAGCAAACTGCTCTGAAAATCTTAAGATCAGCTAATACTTAATACAAGTGATATTTTCAATATCTTAAATTTTCAATTTAAGAATATGAACTGAATGCTAAATCAAAACTCTGATTTTTAAAACTAAAATTACATTTTTTTAGTTAAGGATTGGAGGTGCAGTCTTAAGTTGTTCTGTTTTTGGTTTCTTGGGGATTGCTGGTGATCTATGCGACTAGAGGGGTCAGGGCTCTGCTTGATGATGGAGGAGCTTACTGAGGTGATGGGAAAAATGGCCGATGGTGATGGAATTCATCGAGGAGGTTGCCGTAGTGGATTTTTGATTGGAACCCTAGTTTAACTAGGCTATATTGTTCGATCAACCTTGGGTGCTACAGTGGACCGAGTGCATCGTGCTTTTGGGGATGGGTAGGAGGATAATAGTCGAAGCAGTGGCCGGAGTTGGGTGGCCACCGGTGGTCAGAGCGTCGAGCAAGTCGTGTTGACAGGTTTCGAGAGGGAACTTGATTTCGTTTCCAGGTTTGAATTTCGAACTCGTTTTCGAATCGAGTTGTCGTGATTACTTTGGGTGGTCGTAATCGTGTCTGGTGATGGTCGGCTTCGTGTTGATGTTCTAGTGGGTGGCCGGAGGTGGCCGGAGCTACGGTGCACGTGCACCGTGCCCATGGAAGTCTGAAGAGTTTTGTTGGGTGCAGAGTTTTTGTGCTCGGGACATACTCGAGTCATTCGAGTATGTGACTCGAAGCAGGGAAGGTGAAGACTCGGAGCATGTTTGGTTCGAGTCGAGTCAGTGTAGTTCAGGCTTTTGTAAAACCTGGAAGCAAAAATTTGCTTTTAAACAAATTCAAATGAAACCTATAAATAAATAATAGATCTAAACAAGTCTAAATCCAGTTGGAAGTTTGAATTCAAGTTTATTTTTGGATTCAAATTTGAAATGAAATCAAAGTTTAAAATGTTTAAAGGTGGGTTTTCAGGTTTAAAAACCTGACAGGTTTTCAGATTTTAAATTAATTTAAAGTTTGAAAACAGAATTTAAACTGTGATTTAAATTCAAAAATTTAAAATATAAATTCAGATGAACATTTGAATCTTAAGGCTTTAAAATGGATTTGGATTTGAAAGTCAAGTTTTTGGTTCAAGTTTTTTCAAAGGGAAGTTAAATCAAAGTTTTAAATTAAAGATAAATTGATGTATTCAAGTTTACTTCGAATTCAAATCTGAAAATTTAAATTAGTTTTTAAATATGAATGTTTTAAAAATAAGTCCTAATAAAATAGCTTTGAAAAGTAAATTTGTTTCAAATAAATATTTAACTTGATTTTGAGAGAATTCTTTTATAAAAGGTTTTTGAATGGAAGTTAAATAAATTATTTAACTTGAACTTGCAAGTTAAAAATACAATGTAATTTTAAAGCTAAATTTTTAACTAAAAGTTAAGTAGTTTAATTTAAAGGCTTTTCTTATATAAGTTTCATATGTAAGTAATAAATGTTATTTACATTTATTTCAAAGATTATAGATTGAATTTAAATTTGGTTATTGTTTAAATAAATAATCATTTTGAATCTTAAATACAAAATGGAATTTGAATTTAAATTTAAAATGTAATGTTCTAATACACTTTAATATTGAGGGAGTCATTGATAAAGAAATAAAATTATCTTAGAAATAATTTAGATATTAAAATGATTTAATGGATAAGTAATTAAGGAATGACTTATGTATTTAATTTATAAATTAATAATTTAAATTAATTTATAACTAGAGATTAATTAAGAAGTAAATTAAGAAATGTTATTAGTTAATGAAGATAATTGACTAAGGATTATTAATTAATTAATTAATTAATGTGATTGATTTTGATAATTAATTAGATTAATTAGATAATCTATTGTAAATAGTTAAGTGTAATTACTTGATAAAAGTAATTAAGAGATAAATTACTTATTGTAATAAAATTAGAGATATGATTAAATTAAGTTAATTAATTTAGTTTAATTAATTTAAGGAATCATTTGCTGATTTGATAAGTGCAATTACTTAGTGTAATTAATAGAGCATAATTACTTAGGGAAGTAATTAGAGGATAATTACTGGATGAAATTAATTCAAGATGATTTGCAAATGAAGTAATTTGGATAATTAATTTTGTAATTAATCAAAGGATTAATTAATAGAAAGAATTAATTATGGAATAATTAATTTATTAATATAAGTAATTAAGGATAGTTAATTACTGGTTTGTTATTAATTCAAGGGTGATTAATAATTGTGTTTAATTAAAGATTAATAGCTTAATGTGATTAATTTAAATAAAGAAATTTAATTTAAATCTGAATTAGAGATCATTAATAATATAATTAATGATGTAATTAAGAATTGTTTAATTAAGGAATAATTAATAATGTGGTGATTAATTTATGTAATTAATTAAGGATAAATGTAATTAATTATATTTAATTAGTAAATGAAGTAATTAAATGTTAATTACTATAAATGATTTAGGATAATTAATTTGTGAAATTAATTAAAGACTAATTACTTATTGTAATTAGAAGATGATTAATCAAAGGTGTTTAATCAGGATAAATATCTAGAGAATAATTAATTAATTTTATTTATAATTAATTAATGGTTGTATAAGAAGGATTTATAGATGGAGTAATTAATTTAATTTACTTTAAATTAATTAGGGATAAAAGTGGTTAATTTAATTCATTTTAAATTAATTATAAATGGTATAATTATAAATCATTGCTTATGGATGAATGATATTGATATTTCATTTGATAGATTGTGATCTCAGATATGAGATGAATAATATCTATGTGATATGGATGCTTGGTTTAAGTATGATAATATTTAATTATCTATTTGGATGATGATATAGACTATCTGTTTATGATGATAATGTGATTATCTATTATGAGATGTGAATTATCTATCTGTGTGTATATTGATAATATTGAATTAAACTGTTAAGACTAAATAGACAACTTGGCCTTAAAAGATACGTTTTGGATTTCGATGAGACCGGGATCGGGTTTCCATATTTGGACATTCGAAAACCACATCGATCCAAATTAACGATAGGTCGTGAATCTGAAGTGAAGATGAAGATTCAGAGTGCAAGAGTTATTGTCGTTAACTCTGAGGGTGATTCCAAAATGAGTGTAACGAGATAATGCCTTCGGTTTCATTCGAACCCGGAACGAACTTGTATGGATTGAATGCTTTCAGCACATCGTCAGGCGGACGATGAGCATTCTAAGAATAGGGTTCAATAAAGGTAATCGCAGCCTCAAGCCTCATCAACCTAGGTGGGTCATGCCCAAGAAGGATGAGATATACCCCTGTCTAGATGTCCCTTTATCTTTCGGCTGTGTGGGCGGTTGATTGCAACAACTGCCGAGGTTATCTTGTTCGGGACTGTTCAGTAAGGAATGGTTCCGGCCTTGTGTTGTAGGGTGTCGGGAGTGATCCTCGGTACGTTGATCTAGGCCACGTACTGTGACGGGAGGTACCCCAGTAGCCTTGCCATTGTATGAAATCCACAATCTAATAAGTGCCAACGGTTTTGATTGTATTGCCCACTTTTGTAGCTAGTAGCTGGAATTTAATCATATAACAATTTCGGCTATTTTCTATACTTGAAAACCCTAGACCTATTATAATATCACTGAATTTTCTATCAAATGTTTTGGTTAGCGTAAGGTAAAAACTTACCCATGTTTATTTGTGGGGATTCTTACGTGATACCTTTTATTTCAAAGGTTTTCAAAATTAAGCAACTTTAACCTGTTACTCACACCAGACCCATGTCTGACCCGAAGTTTATTTCTGTTTTTCCTAAACTCTCGGGCACTAAAATTTTTACGAGTAGCTAAGGGATTCAGGTTGGCTTTGACGAATTCTGGAGGAGCAATGGAGCAGGAGGCTTCTGCGTTGTAGATATATTTAGTGTTCCGCTGTATTGGTATCTCTGTGTTGTATTGTGAGTTGAGTTGTATTAGCTAGACAGGTGTTTATAACTATCTAATATGTGATGTATTATCTATATAACTCTGATTGATGTTGTATATTATGTAAATACTTATGTGATTAATATAATTTATTTGTTCCGCTGTGAGATTCTGATATTGTTGTTCTTTCTTCTCTATCTTTTCTATTTTCTCACCCCTTTCTTTCTTCAAGACGAAACGGATTTCTGGGGCTAGGAAGTCGGGTCGTCACACCAAATTAAGAAATTATTTTTTTCAAATCATATGAAATTCCAGTGGCTACAACTTTTATGTTGACCACTTTTTCCATTTTTGAGGTTTGCTATACCTGAAATACAATATTTGAAATACATTTTCGGGCTTTATTTTTGTGAATCCGAGAATGGCTATTTTCCTTTGACCATATCTTCCTCAATATTAATTAAATTAAGTGATTCTTTTTTTTGAAATTTAAGAGAAAAGAATTTGCAACAACTTTCCAGTAAACAAAATTTTCAAATTTTGAGAGTAAGAAAGTCAAAAACAAGAGAGAAAATGACCTATTTTTCAGGTCTAATTTTGAGAATTCAAGTTCAAAGCTCTACCACTTCTTCTCTATACTTTTGGCCCATCTCCATTTCATGCCTTGGCTAAGCATTAGGAAGGAGTAATTTGGGTTTAATTTCATTATGTTTCGAAGCATGGTAGGAAATATGCGTTAGATCTTAAGTTCCTCGCCTTAAAGTTTGACGGAGTGGAATCAAAAATAAGTTATTTCTTATTTTAAGTTCATTAAACCATTGCAAAGTTTAAAGAACTTTAAGTGTTAAGTGTTGTTTGAAATCCCTTGTTGAATGCTTGTTTACTTTGTTTTCTAAAAAAATTGTTGATTTCCTTACTCAATATTATGTTTGGATAGTTGAATAAGTAATTTAAAATTTAGAAGTTAAATACTTAACGGGGTATGCAAAAACGACTAGTACGTGTTTCGTCTGTGAGATCCAAGGAGACTTAGGTGAGGGACGGAACATGTCGAAGGGAAAGCCCGGATGCTCCAAAATAAATATCAAACCATTTTAACCCAAGATAAAATAAAAAGTGTTATAAATATTTGATAGAATGAAGCATTGATTTATTATTTATTGTTGTGTTTATTTTGTCAATTGTTAGTTTGGTTGTTTGGATTATAATCGGCCAGTTCATGAGCATTGATTATTATTTATTGATTGTTGACTTTGCTTGACCTTTTATGAGCAATTAATTATTCATATGTATGGGCTGGGTAGAAAATAATTGTAGGCTAACACCTTGTGATTTATTTCACGATTTGACTGTAAGGTGTTTAGCAGTAATATTTGGTTCACTTCAATTTAATGAATTGTTTTGAAGATTGATTTTAAAGTAGAAAAGCTACGAAATGTTTTCCCTTTAAAAGACTAGAAATGTTTGGTAATGAATATTTCTAAGTTATATTATATAAAAGTGATTTATATAAGAATGGTTTTTATAAAAATGTTTTATAAAACGGAAAGAGTTTCGAGGACTAAATCCGATGGTTTTAAGATGATTTTTGAACAGATTTGGAAAATGAAAATTATTATAGATTTGAAAGTACTTGTGAATATTAGTGTGAAATGATTTATCGCTTCGGGATATAAAATGATTTGTTATATTACCAATGATTCGGGTAACCCGTAACTAAAAAGTGGGCATATGTTTATGGTATAGTCCGCTCTTGGAATAGATATACTTATTTATCGTTTGTATTAAGGCTGGGACCCAGTTGCCTTATTATTGGGAGAAACCTCCCGATCTGGTTGCATATGGTTTGATATTTTATTATTACAGTATTTGGGATTTCCGAACAAACTTTTCAAAAGTGATTTGATTTAAGATCCCAAAGTAAAGTATAATTTGGATATAAAAGATATATATATATTCAAAAGTTTTGAAATAATAATTCGAGAATAAAGTCCAACGAGATAATTTAAGTAAAGGTAATTAGATTTGAAAATCTAGAGTTGAAGACTAAGCCTAAGTTGGTAGTTTTGGGAATTACATATTTGTTTGTTGCTTCATAGGCTCCATGAGTCCTATTTGCGGTAGAAGAACTACGTTTGTAACGACCCAATTTTTCGACGCTCGAAAGTCGACATCAATACTTCCACTATATCAAATGCTGAACAATCGAATGAACCGAATTATTATGGTTATAGAAGAAGAAGATAGAAGAAGAAACGGAAACAATAACAGAATTTCACATTTCGCAGCGGAACAATATATAATAGATAAATGAGTAATCATTAAAACAAAGAACTATATCAGTTTATACATACATCATCAGAGTGTTACAACAACAAAACAGCGGAAAAGAATATCATATACTAGTGATACGCCTCGTCATCCAGCTTGCTCTTGATCTCCATAGCATCTTTTCTGACTTCGCTCCAGAATAATGATAACCTGACTCTAGGTTGCCCGTGTGAAAAATTATAAGCACCCAGGGTTTAGAAAGGGAACAATAAACTCCAGGTCAGTCATGGGACTGGTGTGAGATCTTAAAAACAGTTATTTTCACAAAAAAGGAAAAGAAATCCGCTATGCTTTTGGAAAATGAAACT
The DNA here is from genome assembly GCA_030765085.1 of Allium cepa. NCBI lineage: Eukaryota > Viridiplantae > Streptophyta > Magnoliopsida > Asparagales > Amaryllidaceae > Allium > Allium cepa. The sequence goes on along the minus strand of CM060932.1, from coordinate 577,202,209 downwards.
ACCATAAGGCCTCCCGCCACACACACAATGCAAACGCATAATTGGAGGAGATTTCTCCTTATGATAGTCAAACATGCTTGATACACAAAATCCTTTTGGTATTATTATTAGTGCATAGTGTGGAAACATTTCGAAAGTATAATGTTAATCTTAGCTAGCATAGACATTTCGTACTATGCTTACTATAGCTACCATGTTCAATAGCAGGTTAACGCTGCATTCCATGGCAGGTTATACAACTAAAACCGTACATGGCGCGTATTGTTTCTTTGGATTTCCAATAAATGGTCAGGCTAAGGAACTTCCTATGCCACATGGGTACGCCTCTGGAGGGACGCCCCGAGAACCTAACCAAATCTCTGCCAACACAAGGACGAGCTACCTCATGCTTTCGGTGCAATGAAGCTGTAACTAGATAACTCCACACACGAGTATGCCATCCCTGGTCGTTACCGACCTTTATCCGAGAATCCTCAACCACAAAGCAACAACCACAAAGTAATAAATTTGCAGCAACCGCATAGGTTAAATATCTGGGCTCCATACCATGATACCACATTTTTCCAGAAAGAAATGGACATACCCTGAGGGCGCTATCCTCAAAACAACAACCTTGCTACATTCTTCCTGTTTCGACCATTTCCAGGTTGTAAGGTCCGACGAAGTCTCATCCGCAAATCTACGCTTTTCACAAAAGCCATGCTTTGATCAACAAATGATCAGCAGCATTTCAAATGCCAAATTACCAAATTGGGAACGTATTACTAGTAACATCAACTACATTACCTCTGAGCTCGTACGTCTCAGAGAAGGGTGTTAAGCTAAGAGAATAAATTCTCCGCCACCAAACAAAAATGCTTTTGATAGAAACTAGCTTTACATCTCAAAGTGTAATGTTAGACACATATCCATACAAGTCTATTTCGGGTTCGAACAGAACCGAAGGCACTTCAAAAGAAGCCCTTGCAATTTGGGTATTCACAATACCGATCGGACTCCCCATCACATATGGAGATCCCTATATCGGCGCGACTCAGTGCAGAGACATTCGACGGGTAATCCTTTCGTTCTCGAAAATACCCGGTCTTCAACACCATCTACAAATGCAATCCCATTTCGTCGTATCATTATTCGAAATGGGTTTTATGACTCAAAGTCCTCTCCTGGCTAATCCGAATAGTGAGCGCTTATTTTAAAACTAATTGTTACATTCAGATTTCAAGTAATTCACAACAAACTTCCACTTTGATCTTTTAAACAAAAGGCCATCACAAAGATTCGATGTGGTTTCCGTATAACCGTTTGGAATCCGACCCCCGGTCGCATCGAAATTCAAATGCCATTTAAAGGCCAATATTGATAGTCAGTCATTTAACTATCAATCGATATTCACAATAATCATCAGATTTTAAATAATTTTCCCCCAATTATTTATTTTCAAAATATCTTCGCAAGATATATTTTCACACTTCAACAATTTGAAAACAAATTTCAAATCACTTTCCTCACGTGGAATAAATTTACAAATATTGTTTATTTCCACTGAAAAATTTGCGGAGTCCGTATACTTCAAAATAATATAAATCACTCATCCAAAAAATATATACTTGGAAACATTTAAAATAAAAACTATTTTAAAACACTTTATTTAAAACATTATTTATGAAATTTTATATCAATATCTAATATAAAACTCAAGTTCAAATAATTGTAAAAATAAAATTATTAGATAAAGTGTAATTATTAAAAATAACCATTTTCTAAATCAAATACCAATTCAATCTTTAAAAAAACTACTTCTATAATCAACTTAATAATATTCACTTTAAAGATTTAAAAACAATTTCCGAAAAATAATTTCTCCAATAGTATTCTTTTTAAAACCAATTCTAGAACTTTTAATTTATACTTTAAAAGCTACTTTGAAACCATACTCGGCTTTCCAGGGTAGAATTCTCTTTCTATTTCAAAATGGTCCATTTAAATCAATTAATAAATCCTTCTTGATTTATTTTACTTTACATTCCAAATCCGTAAATTTCTTTCCACACTTTTTTCTTAAAAAAAATAAACAATATTTATTTTAAAATTTTTTTGCCTTTCCTTTATAAATTTCCAATGTGAATTTAAATTTCCAAATATCCATTGGTATATGATTTCCAAATCGATTTCCAAATATTCACTTTCAAATACCAAATCAAATTCCAAATTGATTTCCAAATTTATTTTCAAACAACAAATCAAATTCCAAATTTATTTCCAAATTTATTTTCAAACACCAAATCAAATTCCAAATTGATTTCCAAATTTATTTCTTTTAAAATAAAATCCTTTATTTCTTTCAAACTATTTAAAATCCAAAATTTAAATAATATCCTCAACTTTTAAAACAATATTACTTAAAATCCATTTATTAAAATCTTTTCCCATATTTTGGAATAAATTCGATAAGATTTCAAATTCAATCTTTATCCCTTTAAAATCCCTTCTTTTAAATTCACCCAATTCTTTAAAAATGAATTTGCTTAAAGTTTTCTACTTTAATTTCCAAAAATAAAACTTTATATTTCTGGTATCCTACGATACCAAAAATATATTCGGCTAAACCATAGCCTTCAACAATTTCAATCACAAATATAATCATACACAGATTATAAATAAATCAACACACAACATTAAAACAAATTCAAATATTTGAGGAATCCAGTTGGACCCCGCCAACCTATTTCCCTGCATCCACATATGTTAGCACAACAATCAAACACCAATTCCACTTCGAGGTGGAATATCCCGGTATATGGGATTATATAAGATCATCCGCTATTATGCGGCCCATAGGGTCTCATCCGCTATATAATGCGGGAAATCAATCACTCCAAATATACATATATACACTACTATATATACGATCACAATTAGACAATCAATCAATAACAGAAATTCTAATTTTCATTCGAGCGAGAGGATCTCACCTTTGCTTTCGCATGCAACCCATTTCAAATCCGGCTTGATCCTCTACGTTTTTTTGACCTTGTATAACAATTATATAATTTCATTAATATTCGAACCAATGGAATAATCAATTATTGTTTTGATAGTTTAATTAACTATTAGTTTTTATAATTTTTCTAATCTATACACACATATATATTTTACCGAACTGAAATTTTCTTTACTGCCATAACAGGATTATCCAAACTTTTGCTTATTGTTTTACAAAAATCTTAAATTGAAGGATAATTTGCATGCATGCCTTACTATAGTTTGTATACATATATAATTTACAAACATTAATTAAATCTTAAATCTGCATACCTCTCCTCAGACCAGAGCTCACACGACGAAAGCCTGCTCGAACACGCGACTCAAACTCGATGACGAGCATCTCCAAAACTTCGACCAACCTTACTGCCGCAGCCAAATCCACCCACACCATCGTCCCCGACCACTTATGCATACGAGAAACTGGATTGACGCCAACCCCTCGCCAATGTCGTCGAACCCTCCTTACCCATGCGATTCAAGCTGCCGCTTCAAACATTGACATCGCCTCGAGCAATGCCGCGCCCACGAATCCCCCCAATTCCCCACACGTTCGCCTACGCCAACTACTTTCCTAGCCGCGTTGAACACTGGCCTCGCCGATCGACAGGCCTTACTGCCCTCGCGATTTCCTCCTCGATCCCCTCGACCGGCATGTCTCGTGTTCGACCACGACTGCTCCTCCATGCTCGCGCTTGCGATGTAATCGCCATTTTGACTTTGGGTGAAATGAATCGATTAGATTCGATCATGCTTGATTCGATCGAAGGCAAGTACGAGGCTACCGCCATTTTTATTTTTATTTTCCCTCGATTTGATTTTGAAAATGAAGAGAAAAGGGGGAGTTCGGCCATTGATTTTTTTTTCTTTGAGGCTAATGAATAATAATTTTTTTCTTAAACGAACGAACGAATTCTAATTTTTTGTTTTCTTTCTTTTATTTAGCAAACGTGTGTACAACTTTCCTGACAAAATGAAACAAGTGTTGTTCAAGAGGACACGTGTTTGAAGAAACGTGTAATTTTCCTTGTAAAATTATATTAATATATATATATATATATATAGTAAATTTTATTTCAAATCCAAATCGCTTCGATAAACGCATTTTCAAAATCTCGATCTTCAATTAAGCTGTGCCGTCACACGTTCATATTGTTATATGCCTATTTCGAACGCAATGGAAAAGGTTCCGAGTCCAAATTCGATCGTATGGAGAAGATAGATTTTTTTGGACTTATTATTTAATTAAATTTCGATTTAAATTTTCAGCGCATTTGCTTATCGTACGGCCACACAACAACTGCAAACGCTATAAAAATTGAAATCCGATAATAACACTTTATTGTGGCTCCAATGGAACTAGTTTTGTCAAATTTCAAGACCGTGCCTTGAAAGGCTATTTTTAAATATCGATTTAAACGATATATATTCCAAAACTGATTAAAACATTTCCAAATTCAATTTTGAAGCTTTCATTATCTTCAGTATTATCAATATAAATTTTCTAAGCCTTTGAAATATTTTTAATCAGCTTAAAAGTCAAGATTCAATATTTTACCTAATTTTAATAAATTAAATTAAATAATTTAATTTCCAAATTCATTTTGATATTTGAAATTAAAGTTAAACTAACTTCCAAAATTTTAAAATCAATTAAATATTTCAATTCAAATGTCCAAAATTTCTGGGTCGTCACATTCTTCCCCCTTAAAAGAATTTCGTCCTGAAATTATTATTTAAGAAGAATGATCCTCAACCCGTTTATTATCTTCTCCAAAACCAAAATGGTTTTCAACTTTCCAAAATAATCTTTTTATTAAAGACGCATTTTCACTTCAACTAACTTCCCAAAATCTTTCATGGTTTCCAAACAACATGTTTTCTTAACCATTCAAATTTAAATTTAAATTTTAAATTTTCAAAACTTTCTCAAAAAATTTCTAACTCCCTAAATTTTTGAAAAATTTCGCCAGCGTCTCCTTTGCGCGGCTAGCTCAGTACGACTACAAAATGCCACCACGGGCCCCCAGATTCAAAAAGAAAACGGAAAGCCAAGTGGCTAAACAAGAAAGTAATCAAATTTCATACTGAAATTTAAACACATGCCTTTTTCGAGCAATTCGAATTTATCTTCGAAATAAAAATCCCAATTCCATTTTCCTTTATGACACCTGTATATCTTGCTTGCCATAATATCCAATTACAACATTAAAAATCATTTTACACATTTCTTTACGAATGTTTGATTTCATTCAAATCCGTACAATGTACTTATATCATTCGCATGCAATATTAAATTCAATCGCTCACTCTATCACACTATTTCACTTCCGAACTAGTATCGTCCATCTGACTTCCTAATGCTGACTCGGATCTGGTTTCTTGATCAGAAACCGTCATTCTCCTTGCATAGCCGTAAATTATGATAGAGAATTTCCAGAATCAATCAAAAAACCATATCCAGGGTTCGTGCTCGAAAATAGATAGAAAAATCCCAACTCGGATCGATATAACTATCTCAAAATTCTGCGCTCAAATTCTAGATCAAATCGTTATGCAAATAAAATAATATGCATACATCCTACATATTTATCAATTGATTATTAGCTTTATCAATTTTTCTTTTCCATTATTCACATTGATTTTCATTCACTTGTTCACAATTAACATTTCACAATTTTCAATTTAACCTTCATTGACTTATTAATTTAGAATAATTTCTCAGTTCCAAATTTTACTTAAGAATTTTACACTTTGTCTCTTAAGTTCAATGCATATATTCTATATGCACCTTGTATTTAATTTCATTTCACCGCTTTGGTTAGTTTATACTTTTACTCAAGTTTTCATTTTCAAATTTATTTGAATTCAATTTCCCTTTCATTTTATAAATACTGAATTCGATTCATTTCAAACCATATTAAATTTGTCACTCCTTCATTTAGTTTCACTTACTAATTCTATTTCAATACTTTGCTTCATTTTGTCCTACTTGACAAATTTTCCATTTCACTTAATTTTACTCAATCCAAAATATTCAATTTTGATCCAAATTTTAAGCTTCTATAAGTTTTCCAAATTATTTACATTCCACACTTAATTTAATTTTAGCTCCTTTCAGGTCAGATTTTATTCTAACAATTTCAAATTTATAAGTTGCCAAACTCAATTATATACTATAAATATTTTATAGGATTCCAGATTCTTTCCATCTTTCCGAAACCACTTTTGAAATCAATACAAATTATCTTTTGAATTTCCAAAACCAGCCCCAGTTTTCCAAACAACTTCAATATTTTAAATAATTTTGGCAGCAATTCCTCTCTTGGAGACTTGAAAATGAATACCGATGGTGTCTCGATCATGATAAGAATTATTTCCAACGACCGAAAAGAGTTTAATACCTTAATCCCTTTAAAATATTTTCCAAATTTTTTTAATTCCAAACTCCACCAGATTTCAAATCCAATTCAAAATATTTTCCCAAATAATTTCACCATATTTTTTCCAAATCTTTTGAAAATCATTTCAAACTAAAAAGAATTTAAATTTCCCAAATCTCAAAATTTCGAATCCTTTCAAAAACATTTTCAATATTTCCCTGGAATTCCATTTCAAATTATAAATTACATTTACAATTTATATTTACAAATCCCATTTGTATATAAATTTATTTCTTAACCTTTGGTTATGTTTTCAATTTCTTATTCAATAATCATTGATAATAATTTAATATTATCACTTCCTAACAAACAACCAACCATATACTATAATAATTTATGGAAAATGATTTCTCTTCTATACAAAAACAGTTTGGGTAAAATTATCTCATTTACCCGATTTTAAAACAATACTGTGTCGGTTTATCTTGTTTAAGAGTTTAGAAACTCCTATCGATACAGTTGGCCAAACTGCACCGACCAGAATCTATAAAAAATCAATCGATAAGTCAACACAGTATAAAACAATTTTTATATTCACTAACAAATACGCGCTCATGTCTATTATTACACCAGAACTCATTCTAGAGTACTACTGACTCTATCTCTAATGAGTATTCCCCACCAGAGCCAAGGTTATGGCTTAACCAAATGCTCTGATACCACTTTAACGACTCAATTTTTCGACGCCCGAAAGTCGACAACAATACGTCCACTGTATCAAATGCCGAACAATCGAATGCCAAAAAACCGAACCGTTAGAAGAAGAAATAGAAACAATAACAGAATCTCACATTTCGTAGAAGAATATATAATAGATAAATGAATAATCTTTAAAACAAAGAACTATATCAGTTTTTACATACATCATCAGAGTGTTACAACAACAACACAGCGGAAAATAATATCATATACTAATGATGCGCCTCGCCATCCAGCTTGCTCCTAATCTCCACAGCATCTTTTCTGACTTCGCTCCAAAATAATGATAACCTGCCTCTAGGCTGCCCTGTGGAAAATTATGGGCACCCAGAGTTTGGAAAGGGAACAATAAACTCCAGGTCAGTCATGGGACTGGTGTAAGATCTTAAAAACAAATATTTTCACAAATAAAGGAAAAGAAATCCGCTATGCTTTTGGAAAATGAAACTACCATAAGGCCTCCCGCCACACACATAATGCAAACGCACAATTGGGGGAGATTTCTCCTTATGATAGTCAAACATGCTTGATATGCAAAATCTTTTGGTATTATTATTGGTGCATAGTGCAGAAAAAATTTCAAAAGTATAATATTAATCTTAGCCAGCATAGACATTTCATACTATGCCTGCTATAACTACCATGTTCAATAGCAGGTTACTGCCACATCCCATGGCAGGTAATACAACTAAAACCGTACAGGGCGCATATTGTTTCTTTGGATTTCCAACAAATGGTCAGGCTAAGGAACTTCCTATGCCACATGGGTACGCCTCTAGAGGGACGCACCGAGAACCTAATCGGATCTCTGCCAACACAAGGCCGAGTTACCTCATGCTTTCGGTGCAATGAAGCTGTAACTAGATAACTCCACACACGAGTATGCCATCCCCGGTCCTTACCGACCTTTATCTGAAGATCCTCAACCACAAATCAACAACTACAAAGAAATAAATTTGCGGCAACCACATAAGTTAAATATCTGGGCTCCATACCATGATACCACCTTTTTCTAGAAAGAAATGGACATTCCCAGAGGGTGCTACCCTCAAAACAACAACCTTGCTGCATTCATCCTGTTTCGACCATTTTCGGGTTGTGAGGTCCGACGAAGTCTCATCCACAAAGCTATGCTTTTCACAAAAGCCATGCATTGATCAACAAATGATCGATAACACTTCGTATGCCACATTACCAAATTGGGAATGTATTACTAGTAACATCAACTACATAACCTCTGAGCTCGTACGTCTCAGAGAAGGGTGTTAAGCTAAGAGAATAAATTTTCCGCCACCAAACAGAAATGTATTTGATAGAAACCGGCTTTACATCTCAAAGTGTAATGTCAGACACACATCCATACAAGTCTGTTCTGCGTTCGAACAGAACCGAAGGCACTTCAAAAGAAGCCCTTGCAATCCGGGTATTCACAATCCCGTTTAGACTCCACATCACATATGGAATCTCTATACCGGCGCGACTCCGTGCAGAGGCATACGACGGGTAATCCTTTCGTTCTCGAAAATACCTGGTCTTCAACACTATCTTCAAATGCAATCTCATTTCGTCGTATCATTATTCGGAATGGATTTTATGACACGAAGTCCTCTCCCGGCTAATCCGAGTAATGAGCGCTTATTTTAAAAATAAGTGTTACATTCGAATTTCAAGTAATTCACAATAAATTTTCACTTTGATCTTTTAAACAAAAGACCCGTCACAAAATTCGATGTGGTTTTCGGATAGCGGTTTGGAATCCGACCCCCGGTCGCATTGAAATTCAAATGCCATTTAAAGGCCAATATTGATAGTCGATTATTTAACTATCAATCAATATTCATAATAATCACCAGATTTTAAATAATTTTCCCCTAACTAATTATTTTCAAAATATCTTCGCAAGATATATTTTACACTTCAACACTTTGAAAACAAATTTCAAATCACTTTCCTCACGTGGAATAAATTCACAAATATTGTTTGTTTCCACTGAAAAATTTGCCGACTCCGGATACTTCAAAATAACTTAAATCACTCGTCCAAAAATATGTACTTAGAAACATTAAAATAAAAAATATTTTAATACACTTTATTTAAAACATTAGTTATGAAATTTTATATCAATATCTCATATCAAACTCAATTCCAAATAATTGTAAAAATAAAATTATTAGATAAAATGTAATTATTGAAAATAACCATTTTCTAAATCAAATACCAATTCAATCTTTAAAATAACCACTTCTATAATCAACTTAATAATATTCACTTTAAAGATTTAAATACAATTTTCGAAAAATAATTTCTCAACGATATTCTTTTTAAAACCAATTCTAGAACTTTTAATTTATACTTTAAAAGCTACTTTGAAACCATACTCGACTTTCCAAGGAAGAATACTCTTTCCATTTCAAAATGGTCCATTTAAATCAATTAATAAATCCTTCTTGATTTATTTTACTTTATATTCCAAATACGTAAATTTCTTTCCACACTTTTTAAAAAAAAATAAACCAATATTTATTTTTAAAACAAATTTCTCTCTCCTTTATAAATTCCTAATGTGGATTTGAATTCCAAATATCCATTCATATATGATTTCCAAATCAATTTCCAAATATTCACTTTCAAATAACAAATCAAATTCCAAATTGGTTTCCAAATTTATTTTCAAACACCAAATCAAATTCCAAATTTATTTTCAAACACCAAATCAAATTCCAAATTGATTTCCAAATTTATTTCTTTTAAAATAAATTCCTTTATTTCTTCCAAACTATTTAAAATATGAAATTTAAATAATTTCTTCAACTTTTAAAACAATATTACTTAAAATCCCTTTATTAAAATCTTTTCGCATATTTTGGAATAAATTCGATAAGATTTCAAAATTCAATCTTTACCCTATTAAAATTCCTTCTTTTAAATTCACCCAATTCTTTAAAAATGAATTTACTTAACGTTTTCTACTTTAATTTCCAAAAATCAAATTTTATATTTCTGGTATCCTACGATACCAAAAATATATTCGGCTAAACCATAGCCTTCAACGATTTCAATCACAAATATAATCATACACAGATTATAAATAAATCAACACACAACATTGAAACAAATTCAAATATTCGAGGAATCCAATTGGATCCCTCCAATCTGTTTCCCTGCATCCACAGATGTTAGCACAACAATTAAATACCAATTTCACTTCGAGGTGGAATATCGCGGTATATGGGATTATATAATATCATCCGCTATTATGCGGGGCATAGGGTCTCATTCGCTATATAATGCGGGAAATCAATCACTCCAAATAAATATATATACTACTATATATACTATTACAATCAGATAATTAATCAATAACTGAAATTCTAATTTTCAATCGAGTGAGAAGATCTCACCTTTTCTTTCCCATGCAACCCATTTCAAATCTAGCTTGATCCTCTACGATTTTTTAGACCTTGTATAACAATTTTATAATTTCATTAATATTCGAACTAATGGAATAATCAATTATTTATTTGATAGTTTAATTAACTATTAGTTTTTATAATTTTTCTAATCTATACACACATATATATTTTACTGAACTGAAATTTTCTTTACTGCCATAACAGGATTATCCAAACTTTTGCTTATTGTTTTACAAAAATCTTAAATTGAAGGATAATTTGCATGCATGCCTTACTATAGTTTGTATACATATATAATTTACAAACATTAATTAAATCTTAAATCTGCATACCTCTCCTCAGACCAGAGCTCACATGACGAAAGCCTGCTCGAACACGCGACCCAAACTCGATGACGAGCAACTCCAAAACTTCGACCAACCCTACTGTCGTAGCTAACTCCACCCACGCCATCGGCCCCGAACACTTGTGCATACGAGAAAATGGATTGACGCCAAACCCCTCACCAATGTTGTGGAACCCTCCTTACCCACGCGATTCAGGCTACCGCTTCGAACATTGACATCGCCTCGAGCAATGTCGCGCCCATGAATCTCCCCAATTCCCGCACGTTCGCCTACGCCAACTGCTTTCCTAGCCTTCTCGAACGCTGGCCTCGTCGATCGACAGGCCTTACTGCTCTCACAATTCCTCCTCGATCCCCTCGACCGGCATGTCTTGCGTTCGACCACGAACTGCTCCTCCATGCTCGCACTTGCGATGCAGTCGCCATTTTGATTTTGGGTGAAACGAATCGATTAGATTCGATAGTGCTTGATTCGATTGAAGGCAACTACGAGGCTGGCGCCATTTTTATTTTTATTTTCCCTCGATCTGATTTTGAAAACGATGAGAAAAAGGGGAGTTCAGCCATTGATTTTTTTCTTTGAGGCTATTGAATAATATTTATTTTTTTAAACGAACGAACGAATTCGATTTTTTTGTTTTTTAATTTAGCGAACGCGTGTACATTTTCCAGAGAAAACGAAACAAGTGTTGTTCAAGAGGACACGTGTTTGAAGAAACATGTAATTTGCCTTGTAAAATTACATATGTATGTATATAATTCAAATTCAAATCCAAATCGCTTCAATAAACGCAACTCAAAATCTCGATCTCCAATCGAGGTGTGCCGTTAGGCGTTTATAATGTTATACGCCTATTCTGAATGCAATGGAAAAGGTTCCGAGTCCAAATTCGATCGTATGGAGAAGTTAGCTTTTTTTGGACCTGTTATTTAATAAAATTTTGATTTAAATTTTCAGGACGTTCGCTTATCGTACGGCCACATAACAACTCTGAATGCTGCAAAAATTGAAATCCGATAATAACACATTATTACGGATCCAATGGAATTGGTTTCATCGAATTCTACTGTGCCTCGAAAGGCTATTTTTAAATATCGATTTAAAAGATATAAATTCCAAAACTGATTAAAACATTTCCAAATTCAATTCTGAAGCTTCCATTACCTTCAGTATTATCAATATAAATTTTCTAAGCCTTTGAAATATTTTTAATTAGCTCAAAAGTCAAGATTCAATATTTTACCCAACTTCAATAAATTAAATTCAATAATTTAATTGCCAAATTCATTCTGATATTTGAAATTCAAGTTAAACTAACTTCCAAATTTTTAAAATCAATTAAATATTTCAATTTCAAATGTCCAAAATTTCCTGGTCGTCACATTCTTCCCCCCTTAAAAGAATTTCGTCCCAAAATTACTAGTTAAGAAGAATGATTCTCAACCCGTTTATTATCTTCCCCAAAACCAAATAGTTTTCAACTTTCCAAAATAATCTTTTTATTAAAGACACATTTTCACTTCAACTAACTTCCCAAAACTTTCATAGTTTTCAAACAACACTGTTTTCTTAACCATTCAAATTTAAATTCAAATTCATATTTTAAAATTTTAAAATTTTCTCAAAAATTTTCTATCTCCCTAAATTTTCAATTTTTTTTGCCAACGTGTCCTTTGTGAGGCTAGCTCGATACGACTACAAAATGCCACCACGGGCCCTCAGATTCAAAAAGAAAACGAAAAGCCAAGTGGCTGGACAAGAAAGTCATCAAATTTCATACTGAAATTCAAATACATAACTTTTTCGAGCAATTCAAATTTATCTTCGAAATAAAAATCCCAATTCCATTTTCCTTTATGACACTTGTATATCCTGCTTGCCATAATATCCAATTACAACATTAAAAATCATTTTACATATTTCTTTACGAAAGTTTGATTTCATTCAAATCCGTACGATGTACTTATATCATTCGTACGCAATATCAAATTCGATTGCTCACTCAATCACACAATTTTACTTCCGAACTAGTATCGTCCACCCGACTTCCTAGTGCGGACTCAGTTCTGGTTTCTTGATTAGAAACCGTCATTCTCCTTGCATAGCCATAAACTATGATAGAGAATTTCCAAAATCAATCAAAAAATCATATCCAGGGTTCGTGGTCGAAAATCGAATGAAAAATCCCAAGTCGGATCGATATAACTATCTCGAAATTCTGTGCATGAATTCTGGATCAAATCGCTATGCGAATAAAATAATATACATACATCCTACGTAGTTATCAATTGATTATTAGCTTTATCAATTTTTCTTTTCCTTTATCACATTGATTTTCATTCACTTGTTCATAATTACATTTCACAATTTTCAGTTTAACCTTCATTCACTTATTAATTTAGAATAATTTCTCAATTCCAAATTTTACTTAAGAATTTTACACATTATCTCTTAAGTTTAATGCAAATATTCTATATACACCTTGTATTTAATTTCATTTCACCGCTTTGGTTTGTTTATACTTTTATTCAATTTTTCATTTTCAAATATATTTGAATTCAATTTCCTTTTTAGTTTATAAATATTGAATTCGATTCATTCAAACCATATTAAATTTGTCACTCCTTTAATTAATTTCACTTACTAATTCTATTTCAATATTTTGTTTCATTTTTGTCCAACTTGACAAATTTTCCATTTCACTTAATTTTACTCAATCAAAATATTCAATTTTAATCCAAATTTTAAGCTTCGATAACTTTTCCAACTTATTTACATTCCACACTTAATTTAATTTTAGCTCCTTTCAAGTTAGATTTTATTTAACAATTTCAAATTTATAAGTTGCTAAACTCAATTATATTCTATAAAAATTTTATATAGGATTCCAGAGTCTTTCCGTCTTTTCAAAACCATTATTGAAATCAATTCAAATTATGTTTTGAATTTCCAAAACCAACCCCATTTTTCCAAACAACTTCAATTTTTTAAATAATTTTGGCAGCAATTCCTCTCTTGGAGACTCGAAATTGAACACCGATAGTGTCGCGATCATCATCGGAATTATTTTCCAGCGACAGAAAAGAGTTTAATGCCTTAATCCCTTCAAAAATATTTTCCAATTTTTTTTTAATTCCAAACTCCACCAGATTTCAAATCCAATTCAAAATATTTTCCCAAATAATTTCACCATATTTTTTCCAAAACTTTTGAAAATCATTTCAAACTCAAAAGAATTTAAATTTCCCAAATCTCAAAATTTCAAATCCTTACAAAAACATTTTCAATATTTCTCTGGAATTCTATTTCAATTTATAAATTACATTTACAATTAATATTTACAAATCCATTTGTATATAAATTTATTTCTTAACCTTTGGTTATGTTTTCAATTTCTTATTCAATAATCAATAATAATAATTTAATATTATCACTTCCTAACAAACAAGCAACTATATACTATAAAAATTTACGGAAAATGATTTCTTTTCTACACAAAAATAGTTTTGGTAAAATTATCTCATTTACCCGATTCTAAAACAATACTGTGTCGGTTTATCTTATTTAAGAGTTTAGAAACCTTTATCGATACAGTTGGCCAAACTGCACTGACCAGAATCTATAAATATCAACCGATAAGTCAACACAATATAAAACAATTTTTATATTCGCTAACAAATATGCGCTCATATCTATTATTACACTCAAACTCATTCTAGAGTACTATTGACTCTATCTCTAATGAATTTTCGCCACCAGATCTAAGGTTATCGCTTAACCAAATGCTCTGATACCACTCTAATGACTTGATTTTTCGACGCCCGAAAGTCAACATCAATACGTCCATTGTATCAAATGCCGAACAATCGAATGTTGAAAAACCGAACCGTTAGGGTTAAAAAAGAAGAAGATAGAAGAAGAAAAAGAAACAATAACAGAATTTCACATTTCGCAGCGGAAGAATATATAATAGATAAATGAATAATCTTTAAAACAAAGAACTATATCAGTTTATACATACATCATCAGAGTGTTACAACAACAAAACAGCAGAAAATAATATCATATACTAGTGATACGCCTCGCCATCCAGCTTGCTCATGATCTCCACAGCATCTTTTCTGATTTCGCTCCAAATGATAACCGAATCTAGGTTGCCCGTATGGAAAATTATGGGCACCTAGAGTTTAGAAAGGGAACAATAAACTCCAGGTCAGTCATGGGACTGGTATGAGATCTTAAAAACAGTTGTTTTCACAAAGAAAGGAAAAGAAATCCGCTATGCTTTTGGAAAATGAAACTACCATAAGGCCTCCCGCCACACATACAATGCAAACGCACAAGTGGAGGAGATTTCTCCTTATGATAGTCAAACATACTTGATATGCAAAATCTTTTGGAATTATTATTAGTGCATAGTGCAGAAAACATTTCGAAAGTATAATGTTAATCTTAGCCAGCAAAGACATTTCGTACTATGCCTACTATAGCTACCATGTTCAATAGCAGGTTACCGCCACATTCCATGGCAGGTTATACAACTAAAACGGTACAGGGCGCGTATTGTTTCTTTGGATTTCCAACAAATGGTCAGTCTAAGGA
The DNA here is from genome assembly GCA_030765085.1 of Allium cepa. NCBI lineage: Eukaryota > Viridiplantae > Streptophyta > Magnoliopsida > Asparagales > Amaryllidaceae > Allium > Allium cepa. Next base: position 577,186,663 of record CM060932.1, on the reverse strand, counting down.
ACTCCTATGCCACATGGTTATGCCTCTGGAGAGACGCCCCGAGAACCTAACTGGGTCTCTGCCAACACAAGGCCGAGTTACCTCATGCTTTCGGTGCAATGAAGTTGTAACTAGATAACTCCACACACGAGTATGCCATCCCCGGTCGTTACCGACCTTTATCCGAGGATCCTCAACCACAAATCAACAACCACAAAGAAATAAATTTGCAGCAACCACATAGGTTAAATATCTGGGCTCCATACCATGATACCACCTTTTTCCAGAAAGAAATGGACATACCGAGAGGGCGCTACCCTCAAAACAACAACCTTGCTGCATTCTTCCTATTTCGACCGTTTTCGGGTTGTGAGGTCCAATGAAGTCTCTTCCACAAAGCTATGCTTTTCACAAAAGCCATGCATTGATCAACAAACGATCAACAGCACTTCGTATGTCATATTACCAAATTGGGAATGTATTACTAGTAACATCAACTACATAACCTTTGAGCTCGTACGTCTTAGAGAAGGGTGTTAAGCTAAGAGAATAAATTCTCCGCCACCAAACAGAAATGTATTTGATAGAAATCAGCTTTACATCTCAAAGTGTAATGTCAGGCACACATCTAAACAAGTCTGTTCTGGGTTCGAACAGAACCGAAGGGACTACAAAAGAAGCCCTTGCAATCCGAGTATTCACAATCCCAATCGGACTCCACATCACATATGGATATCTCTATACCGACGCGACTCAGTGCAAAGGCAATCGACGGGTAATCCTTTCGTTCTTGAAAATACCCGGTCTTCAACACTATCTTCAAATGCAATCCCATTTCTTCGTATCATTATTCAGAATGGGTTTTATGACACAAAGTCCTCTACCGGCTAATCCGAATAATGAGCGCTTATTTTAAAAATAAGTGTTACATTAAGATTTCAAGTAATTCACAACAAATTTCCACTTTGATCTTTTAAAAAAAAGACCCATCACAAAGATTCGATGTGGTTTTCGGATAATCGTCTGGAATCCGACACCCGGTCGCATCGAAATTCAAATGCCATTTAAAAGCCAATATTGATAGTTAGTTATTTAACTATCAATCAATATTCATAATAATCACCAGATCTTAAATAATTTTCCCCCAATTATTTATTTTCAAAATATTTTCGCAAGATATATTTTCATACTTCAATACTTTGAAAACAAATTTCAAATCACTTTCCTCACGTGGAATAAATTCACAAATATTGTTTATTTCTAGTGAAAAATTTGCCGAGTCCGAATACTTCAAAATAATTTAAATCACTCATCCAAAAATATATACTTGGAAGCATTTAAAATAAAAACTATTTTAACACACTTTATTTAAAATATTAGTTATGAAATTTTATATCAATATCTCATATAAAACAAAATTTCAAATAATTGTAAAAATAAAATTATTAGATAAAGTGTAATTATTAAAAATAACCATTTTCTAAATCAAATACCGATTCAATCTTTAAAATAACCACTTCTATAATCAACTTAATAATATTCACTTTAAAGATTTAAATATAATTTCCGAAAAATAATTTCTCCAATAATATTCTTTTTAAAACCAATTCTAGAACTTTTAATTTATACTTTAAAAGCTACTTTGAAACCATACTCGGCTTTCTGGGAAGAATACTCTTTCCACTTCAAAATGGTCCATTTAAATCAAATAATAAATCCTTCTTGATTTATTTTACTTTACATTCCAAATTCGTAAATTTCTTTCCACGCTTTCTTTTAAAAAAATAAACCAATATTTATTTTTAAAACAAATTTTCCTTTCCTTTGTAAATTCCCAATGTGAATTTAAATTTCCAAATATCCACTGATATATGATTTCCAAATCGATTTCCAAATATTCACTTTCGAATACCAAATCAAATTCCAACTTGATTTCCAAATTTATTTTCAAACACCGAATCAAATTCCAAATTTATTTCTAAATTTATTTTCAAACACCAAATCAAATTCCAAATTGATTTCCAAATTGATTTCTTTTAAAATAAATTTCTTTATTTCTTCCAAACTATTTAAAATAAAAAATATAAATAATTTCTTCAACTTTTAAAACAATATTACTTAAAATTCCTTTATTAAAATCTTTTCCCATATTTTGGAATAAATTCGATAAGATTTCAAAATTCATTCTTTATCCCTTTAAAATTCCTTTTTTTAAATTCACCCAATTCTTTAAAAATGAATTTACTTAAAGTTTTCTACTTTAATTTCCAAAAATCAAATTTTATATTTCTGGTATACTACGATACCAAAAATATATTCGGCTAAACCATAGCCTTCAACAATTTCAATCACAAATATAATCATACTCAGATTATAAATAATTCAACACACAACACTGAAACAAATTCAAATGTTTTAGGAATCCAGTTGGATCCCTCCAATCTGTTTCCCTGCATCCATAGATGTTAGCACAATAATTAAATACCAATTTCACTTCGAGGTGGAATATCGCGGTATATGGGATTATATAATATCATCCGCTATTATGCGGCGCATAGGGTCTCATCCGCTATATAATGCGGGAAATCAATCACTCCAAATATATACACACTCTCACACACACACACACACACACACTACTATATATACTATCACAATCAGACAATTAATCAATAACTGAAATTCTAATTTTCAATCGAGTGAGAAGATCTCACCTTTGCTTTCGCATGCAACCCATTTCAAATCCAGCTTGATCCTCTACGATTTTTTATACCTTGTATAACAATTATATAATTTCATTAATATTCGAACCAATGGAATAATCAATTACTGTTTTGATAGTTCAATTAACTATTAGTTTTTATAATTTTTCTAATCTATACATACATATATATTTTACTCAACTGAAATTTTCTTTACTGTCATAACAGGATTATCCAAACTTTTGCTTATTGTTTTACAAAAATCTTAAATTGAAGGATAATTTGCACGCATGCTTTACTATAGTTTTTATACATATATAATTTATATACATTAATTAAACCTTAAATCCGCATACCTCTCCTCAGACCATAACTCACACAACGAAAGCCTGCTCGAACACGCGACCCAAACTCGATGACGAGCATCTCCAAAACTTCGACCAACCCTACTGCCGCAGCTAAATCCATCCACGCCATCGTCCCCGACCACTTATGCATACGAGAAACTGGATTGACACCAACCCCTCACCAATGTCGTTGAAGCCTTCTTGCCCACGCGATTCAAGATGCCGCTTCGAACATTGACATCGCCTCGAGCAATGTCACGCCTACGAATCCCCCCAATTCCCCGCGCGTTCGCCTACGCCAACTACTTTCCGAGCCTCGTCGAACAATGGCCTCGCCGATCGACAGGCCTTACTGCCCTCGCGATTTCCTCCTCGATCCCCTCGACTGGCATGTCTCGTGTTCGACCACGACTGCACCTCCACGCTCGCGCTTGCGATGCAGTCGCCGTTTTGACTTTGGGTGAAACGAATCAATTAGATTCGATCGTGCTTGATTCGATCGAAGGCAAGTACGAGGCTGTTGCCATTTTTATTTTTCCTTGATCTGATTTTGAAAATGAAGAGAAAAGGGGGAGTTCGGCCATAGATTTTTTCTTTGAGGCTATTGAATAATAATTTTTTTCTTAAACGAACGATCGAATTCGATTTTTTTGTTTTCTTTTTTTATATTTAGCGAACGCGTGTACAATTTTCCATAGAAAACGAAACAAGTGTTGTTCAAGAGGACACATGTTTGAAGAAACGTGTAATTTTCCTTGTAAAATAATATTTATATATATATATATATTAAATTTAAATTCAAATCCAAATTGCTTCGATAAATGCAACTCAAAATCTCAATCTCCAATCTAGGTGTGCCGCCAGGCATTTATAATGTTGTACGCCTATTTTGAACGCAATGGAAAAGGTTCCGAGTCCAAATTCGATCAAATAGACAAGATAGATTTTTTTGGACTTGTTATTTAATTAAATTTCGATATAAATTTTCAGCGTGTTTGCTTATCGTACGGACACACAAAAACTCCAAATGCTATGAAAATTGAAATCCGATAATAACACATTATTACGGATCCAATGGAACTGGTTTCGTCGAATTTCGAGACTGTGCCTCGGAAGGCTATTTTTAAATATCGATTTAAACGATATAAATTCCAAAACTGATTAAAACATTTCCAAATTCAATTCTTAAGCTTCCATTATCTTCAGTATTATCAATATAAATTTTCTACGCTTTTTAATATTTTTGATCAGCTTAAAAGTCAAGACTCAATATTTTACCCAACTTTAATAAATTAAATTCAATAATTTAATTGCCAAATTCATTCAGAAATTTGAAATTCAAGTTAAACCAACTTTCAAATATTTAAAATCAATTAATTATTTCAATTTCAAATGTCCAAAATTTCTGGGTCGTCACAACGTTGGCTTGATCCTGTATCTAATTGGGTACCAATTAGATAGGGGTACGTAGGCAGTCACAAGTGGTAGTGATGCAACCCTAATAATAACATAACATTTTATTTCTTCTGTTTATTGTTTGCTAATTATCGTGTGTTGATATCTCTTTTCTGCTTACTATGTTATTCCGCATTTACATTATTTGTTGAGTTCGCAGGTAAGGATAGTGTTGTCTCTCTCATAAGAGTTGTGCCGTGGTAGATTTATATTCATTGTATTTGGTATGTATTGAAGCACACTTTGTTGAATTAATAAATAAATAAATTACTCCGATAAGTTGTGTAATTGAAATTGTATCATAGACATTTAGTAATGCTGAATATTTATCAAATATGGTGTATTAAGTTGGTAGTTTTCATTAGTAGTTTTAGAACGGAAGGATTTTTTGGCAATCTTAACTGGTCCGAAAGTCCGGTTGGTCACAGAGGGGATGTAACAACCCAAAATTTTGGCCATTTGATTTTAAATTTAAATTTATTTTCAATATTTAAATAATTGGATTTTGAAATTTAATACCTTGAATTCAAATATAGTGACCATTTAAACATTTGAACTGAGAATTAAATATTTGATTAGTGAACAAAATATGAATTAAATAGATTTAATTTATTTTAACTCCATTGAAATAATAAATAATAATGATAAGCTCAGTTATAAATTTATTGCAATAACAAATGGTTCGAATATAATATATAACAAGAAAAATCAAATTTGCGATAAAATGGCTTGATTTTTGATGACGTAATTTTAATTTAATTTATAGAAATTTTCCATTATTTTTAATTCGAAAGATATTTAAATTATCGTTAGACGACATTTAGGCAAATGATGGTATTTTTTAGATCTCACAGAATGTAATGAGTTGTGACGACCCGTAAAATTGTGATGATCAAATTTGTTAATAAAATGAGACTTTAGTAAGTTTATATTGAAAGAAATGGAAACTTGTGATTTATGTATGAAATAATAACCAAAATAAAGTGTAATAGTGTTAATGTAAGTAAATTAGTAACAAATTGAATGGACTTACATGTTAATTGAAAAAAAAATACTACTTGGTTATGAATTCATTATAAGATAAGCGAATGGAAATATTGAAGTATGTAATGCAAGGGTATCATAAATAGTAATGAAATAAAATTAGTGTTATATATGGAATTATAACTTGTGTTGGTAAGTAACAAGCTTATAAAAGCAATTAAAAGCAAATAGGTGACAGTTAATATAGGTTCTTTATTTATTTAATGTGTTAAATAAACTTTGGTAATCAATTGCAATAAATCTAAATTTAATGTTTTGTTAATGTAAATTAAGGTAATAGTCGGAAATAATGTTAATTTTATTCACAATATGACAATTGGTTGGATAAAAAGAATGGAAGTCAAGATTTGTTAATTTATTGGAATTTAAATCTTTATAATTGGATTAATTGCAACTAAATGGAATTAATATTTAAATATTACATAAATATTAATTTTGGTGAAATTTGAAGATATTAATGTAATAAATCATGAACCAATGTAAATTTCATCCATCTGATAATAATGGACTGAATAATAGGATGAAAGGTCAATTAAATGAAATTATTGGACATTTGATTTATAATTTCTAGATTTATTGAAATTGGAAGTAAAGATGGAAATTTTGAAATAATTAACATTGAATTAACCTAAAAATTTATTTTAAATTGTTATGAATGTCTAAGTTACCAAAAGTGATAAAATTTGTTAATTTTAGAATCAAAGTTGAAAATTTGATTTAATTAATTTAATATAAGTTAATTTAATTAATTGAAAAATAGCCATTTTGGCCACTGATTCGGATTTCGACGAAACCAGTTTCATCGAATTCGTAACGGTGAATTATTGCAGGAGTTCAAGTTTTATAGCGATCGGGCTTGTCGTTTGATCGTACGGACTCGAAACGCCTAGAAATCATCAATTGAAATCAATTTGAAATAATTTGATTTTAGCATAACTTCTTCATACGATAGAATTTGGACCTGAAACCTATTCCATTGCGTTTAAATTATTTAAAAACATCTATTTTTATATATGGGTTGACCCAAATTCGTTCCGGAGTCAAATGTGCTTTTGGGTCATTTATCGTTCAACGGTCCAAACCAATCGTGTCCATTCATCTATATTTCTCAGCTCTACCTATATATATCCTGTTTTAAACCCTACCAATCTTTCTATTTCTCATTTCTGTACGTACAGAAATATAAATTTCTCCTCTCTTTCTCAATGGCAGACAAACCCTAAATTCCAATTGCAATTTCAAATAAAATTCTAAGCCAAAAATTCAAACTTCTCAAACAAACAAATTATATATCGTTTTGAAGTTCTCGACAAGCGCAAGCCTATTCCGCAGTCTGTTTTTCGACTTGGACCATGGTTTGGCCAGAATTGTTCGAAATAGCTTCGGCCGTTCATTGAAGCCGGTGTGATTCGACGGTTGATTTGCGTCCTTGGGTCGATTAGAGGGGACAGTCGCGTTGAGGGAGGCAAGTCGTGTTCATCCATGTGGTTCATCTGTGCCATAGGTTGCTATAGTCGTCGTGGTTTGTCGTGGTTCGTGCGGCAACGTTGGGGGTTTGGAGGGCTATTCACGGTCGCGCGTGAGGGCTGAGAGGCGCCTATGGCAAGGCGTTCACGTGCCTTGGCCAGATTGAGGTAGAAACGTCTGTGGCGGCGACGTTTTTGCACGAAGATCGACGGTTGAAGGAGGTGCTAGGTTTCGTTCAGGTTGAGGGAGATAGCAGGAGCTATTGCGCTGACGTGGCTAGAGTTGAGTGGTAGTTTTTATTTGTTTATTTAATTTTTAATTTAAATGTTCTAATACGCATAAATTTGCGTACGATGTCCGTTTTGGATGCGGTTTCTTGCGTTAGGATCGTTTTGAAATTCTGGACATTTTGACGTTTGTTCGGACGAATTCTGAGACTGTTCAAATTTTGGGTTTAAATTGGATTTAAATTCAAAAGGGTGAGTGTTTTAACCCACTCACAACTTCTAAAATTTCTTATGTTTGTTAAATTGATTTATGATGTAATTAGACATTTATTTATGGCTGTTTGGCATATTTTTAATCATCATCTCAGTTAAATTGAATTTATTTGAATTAGATTGTTATTTAATTTATTATTGCAAATAAACTGTTAGTTAAATTGTTATTTAATTTATTATTAAATATAAGTAAATACTTGTTACTTATTATCTGTTCTATATTGATGTTATTGTTTGAATTGGATGATGATTGTGATAAATGTTGAAGACTGATAGTGGTTGAATGGATGTTGTATTTTATATTGTTATAAACTGCAAGTTGTTATGGATTTTATTTCATTCGGGATTGCGGTTTGAAATGATATATAATCGTATTTATATTTTAAATTACGGATTGAAATGATAAATATCCATATCACTTGACCATAGGATAGGAAATTATATACATGCACCGTGGTCTATATATATAAAATATTTTGAACTGATTTCTATGGTTTTGTAAAGAAATATATGGTTTTATATAAATATTGATTTTCGATATTATATAGTGTTATTTTATTCTTGATTTTGAACTATGCATAATTTGTTTAATATAAAATAAGTTCAATAATAAAGTTTGATTTTATGGAAGATAATATGGTTAAGTATTTAAACTATATGTTAATATATAGAGTTTATAATGATTTAAATAAATTAAGGTTGGAAGATAAATTGAAAATTTATTTGAAATTGAATTTATTTAAGAATTAACTCAAATAAGTTGATGTGAAATTTATTAAATTTGAAATTTTAAAAAGGTATGATTATTATAACTTGATTTTTGGGTTAAGGTGAATTAAAGGAGTATTTCAAGCATAGATAAATTTAAGGAAATATTTAGTTATTTGTAATTTAGGATATATTTAAATGATAATGGATTTATTAAGTAAAATGTTTCAAAACTAAATAATAGAAAATTAAATTTGATATGTATATATGAAATTTCCAAACTTAGTTGTGAAATTGTTGAATATTTAAAGTTGGAAATATATTGAATTTGGAATAGTTTATTTTGTGCAAATCTGTTTTGAAATGGATATAATTTGGAATAATTTATTTGGAAATGGGATTGAATTGAAGTTTATGATTTGGGAATTGAAGAGGCTATTTTATTATATAAAGTATTTTAAATATTTAAACCATTTAAGTTGTGGAAGTTATGATCAAAATTACGAGTTTCAAGGTAATATTCAAGTGCTTTGATTTTGAAATGTTATAATTTTGAAAGTGTTATGATTTTAGAAAAGGATATATTCGAAATGAAAATGATATGCATTGATTTTGTTTTGAAACGCAATGATATTTGGTTTTAGAGTATAAACTATTTTGAAAAGGACCGCGGTGTTATAATAACGTTTGGTTGTTAAAGAGACCGGGATCGGAAGTTGTCATACTCTCTACCAACTCCGAAAACCAATTTAACAACCGTGTACGCAATAGAGATTCCAGAATGAAGTAGGTTGGTGGAGGCGTTCCTTTAAGGTATATACGTGGACCCAATTCCCGTGAGTTGGCATAAGGTGGCTAAAACAGGAGCGATTCTCAGGCCAAGGAGGTAGCCTCTCTTATCAAACACACTCCTTCGATATTATACTCTGAATGTTGGATTGATTCGGTAGCCACTTTTGATTTTTGATTTTAGGGGGGCGGTAGTAGCTGCTATGCGTTACCACCAGCCCGGATGCGTAATTAGTTTACCTACCCTGCCATTGCCTTGTGTGTCGTGTCACCTACCCTATCGCTCATTGTACGAGTTTGGTTTTCTCCTATAGCCCGTGTGGTATCCTTTGGTGGCTTTCCGATCAGGAGGAACCATGATACTGGATAGATTATTGGGACTATTACGTGTTAAGGGGAATATTGGGTCACTCCTTAACGCTATTTAAAATTAAGTTTATTTTACTATAGACATTATTATAGTGAAATATTACTACATAGTAAATAGTTTAACGGATCCTTAAAAGATGTAAATCCCAAACATCTCTTAAGTTACCGCACTCACGTTAGACACTGGATATGAGATGTCAAATCCCGTAAACATCTCTGACGCCGTTCCACTCCTATTATTTACCGCTGATTTAACTTACATAAGATCTTTGAGTTTCGACTTGAGTGTTTTATCTTTTCAATTTGCTCGGGTCAGTCTGAGCATTTCAGGATTCGAAGACTTTATTTCTGGAGAACGAAGATGGAGATTACATTACTATTATTTATTATATTATTCCACTGCATTCATACTGTTCCGCTATATTATTTAATATTCTCTGGTATGTGTAACTCTGATATGCGTTGTATAAGTATAATCAAATGTTTTGTTAAATAGTTTCATGAACTGTTATTTGATTATTATATTTTGTCATTCCGCTGTGAGATTCTGTTTTATTGTATTTCTTTCTTTGCTTTTCTTATTCACCCCGATAATAATCCGCCCTTCTGTATGGTTTGAGTCTGACGTGTGTGGTTTATCGTTGGCTTAAAGCGTATAAAAAGGCGGTCTGTTACATCTGGTATCAAAGCTTTGGTTTAGCGATAAACCTTTGCTTTATGGGGTCTAACTCTTTACTAATAGGGTAGTAATACCCTGTGATGAGTTGCTGAGTGTGTATATATATATATGAGAGAGCGTACTTTATAGTGTTATATAAAGGTTTTAATATTGTGTTAATCTATTCCGTTTTGTATTTATAAATTCTGGTTGGCACGTAGGACGCTATGACATCAATAGGGATTTCTAAACACTTAGTAGGACAGACCGATATAATATTGTTTTGAATATAGGTGAATGGAATAGTTTTGCCTATTATATTTTCTATATATATAAATTAATTTTTTTATAAATGATATATAATTGGTTATAATATATTGGTTGTTAGGTAGTGAAATTTATAAATATTGATTGGAAATAAGATTTAAAAGAAAAGTAACTGAAATTGGAAATTTAGAACTTAAGTTCCGAGGTTTTGAAAATTTCTTTCGAATGATTTTGGAATATAATAATAATATTAGTTAGAAGTAATCTTCGATATAAATATTTTAATATAAATTGAAAGAATTGTTTCAAAGAAACTTTGAAAAGAAATATGTCCTGTACTCCCCTCTCCATCGTTGGAAAATAATTTCAGTGATGAGTGCATGCATCATCGACATTCATTTTCGAGTTTCAAAGTGGGAAGGCCACTATAGTAGTTTTACTATAGATTTATTTTGATAAACAAATATAAATTTTAAATTGTTTTAAATATAATTGATTATATAAGTTGTGGGTATATATATTTATCTATTATTTTTAAATGATTTGAAATTTAACCCGGTGTTTAGTTCTTAAGTTTCCGTTAATTAATAGTTTCAATTGCTTTAGTGAAATGGAATTTAACTAATAATTGAAACCCCTAAAGGAAATAAGAGATTTAATGCAAGGTTATAAATGAAATTTCTTGAAAATTGAAATTTGTAACTTATAAAACAAAAGATATAATTATTGAACATTAAATTAAATTAAAAGAAATGAGGTAAAACTTGTGTAAGTTTCATTTGCATTCTTTAACATATATATAACTTACCAAAAGATGTAAAAAGTTGAAATGTTAAAAAGAAAATGTAATGGATATTATACAAGTAATAAACTTGAGGTAATGAAAGTATTTAATGAAATTCTTTTATAAATAAGAATTTGATGTTGTAATTGCTGTGAACTTAAGTTATGATTGAAATGTTACTGTAATAAAGGTAATAGGAAGTAACTATTGTAAGTATAAGAGTATAAACTTAAGTAAATGAATTAATATGCAATGAAATTGAACTAAACATGAATATTATAAAAAAAATGAAAACGAATATTAGTAAGTAATAAATGAAATAAACATTGAATAAATGAATAAAAGTAAACGTTTGTAAGAAGTAAACGAAAATTTAAAGGATGAATCATCATATAAATAAAAGGGGAATGAAAAAATAAATGCTATGAGATGAAATTAATAAGAATGAACTTAATTTATTATTTGAAATTGTTGTTCGTCTTGATGTATGGTTGTTGGGCAAGGATACTTTAAATTTGTGTGGATGTGTGAATAATCTATATAGTTTCATCTAAGACTGTTGAGTAAATAGTACACTAGTAGTTTATTTTTCATTTTGTACAATTTAAAGTTTTTGAACCCGAACAACTATTTGTTTTGCTTGAACGCTCGATTTATATATAATGTGTATGCTGTTGGTTGCGAATGACTGTTGTTTATATTGATTTGTATGTTTGTGATTAAAACACCTTAAATATTTCATTTTATATAATTATTAACCTCTTTTGGATCATATATAAGTCAAATACAAGTAATGGAAGCAATTGCTACTACTTTTGGTAAGCGTAAATTACCCGATAAATAGGTACGTTCTCGGATTTCGGTTTTATAGCGTTGTTATTTTATTTTTCCCGTGTTGGGACATATACTATTTTGGAAAATATATGTTGCATATTGTTATATTTGATATTATATTTTCTTCCGAGCCTCCCCGTACAAAGAAGACTCTGTCGGAATTTTCCGCAAATTCTAGACTTAGAAAATTTTTGAAAATTGTTTTCCAAACTTTGTTAATTTGAATATAAAATGATTTAATGGTTATAAATTTGTATATTTTATTTAAATCAGTTAATTTTGTAAATTTATTTGTTTATAAATTTAACATTTTAAATTAGATATATTGACTACTTAATTCCTTCTTTTCCCTTCTTTTCCTTTTCGAGGACGAAAAGTTTTGAGTGGGGGAGAGTGTAACGACCCGTAAAATTGTGATGATAAAATTTGTTAATAAAATGAGAATTTAGTAAATTTATATTGAAAGAAATGGAAACTTGTGATTTATGTAAGAAATAATAACCAAAATAAAGTGTAATAGTGTTAATGTAAGTAAATTAGTAACAAAATGAATGGACTTCCACGTTAATTGAAAAAAAAAATGTTACTACTTGGTTATGAATTCATTATAAGATAAGCGAATGGAAATATTGAAGTATGTAATGCAAGGGTATCATAAATAGTAATGAAATAAAATTAGTTTTATATATGGAATTATAACTTGTGCTGGCAAGTAACAAGCTTATAAAAGAAATTAAAAGCAAATAGATGACTGTTAATATAGGTTGTTTATTTATTTAATGTGTTAAATAAACTTTAGTAATCAATTGCAATAAATAAAAGTTTAATGTTTTGTTAATGTAAATTAAGGCAATAATCGGAAATAATGTTAATTTTATTCACAATATGACAATTGGTTGGATAAAAAGAATGGAAGTCAAGATTTATTAATTTATTGGAATTTAAATCTTTATAATTGGATTAATTGCAACTAAATGGAATTAAATATTTAAATATTATCTAAATATTAATTTAGGTGAAATTTGAAGATATTAATGTAATAAATCATGAACCAATGTAAATTTCATCCATCTCATAATGATGGATTGAATAATAGGATGAAAGGTCAACTAAATGAAATTATTAGACATTTGATTTATAATTTCTGGATTTATTGAAATTGGAAGTAAAGATGGAAATTTTGAAATAATTAACATTGAATTAACTTGAAAATTTGTTTTAAATTATTATAAATGTCTAAGTTACTAAAAGTGATAAAATTTGTTAATTTTAGAATCGGAGTTGTAATTTTGATTTAATTAATTTAATATGAATTTAATTAATTGAAAAATAGCCATTTTGGCCACTGGCTCGGATTTCCACGAAACTAGTTTCATTGGATCCATAACGGTGGATTATTGTCATTTGATCGTATGGACTCGAAACGTCTAGAAATCAATTAAATTAAAATCAATTGAAATCAATTTGAAATAACTTGATTTTAGCATAACTTCTTCATACGATGGAATTTGGACTTGAAACCTGTTCCATTGCATTTAAATTATTTAAAAACATCTATTTTGATATATGACCCAAATTCGTTCCGGAGTCAGAACGGACATTTGGGCCATTTATCGTTCAACGGTCCAAATCAATCGTGTAAGTTCGTCTCTATTTCTCAGCTCTACCTATATATATATCCTGTTATAAACCCTAGCAACCTTTCTTTTTCTCATTTCTGTATGTACAAAAATTTCTGTTTCTCCTCTCTTTCTCGATGGCAGACAAACCCTAAATTCCAATTTCAATTTTAAATAAAATTCTAAGCTAAAAATTCAAACTCCTCAAACAATATTGTATATCGTTTTGAAGTTCTCGACAAGAGCAAGCCTATTCCATGGTCTTTTTTTCGACTTGGACCATGGTTTGGCCAGAATTGTTCGAAATAGCTTCGGCCGTTCATTGATGCCGGTGTGATTCGACGGTTGATTCGCGTCATTGGGTCGATCAGAGGGGATAGTCGCATAGAGGGAGACAAGTCGTGTTCATCCATGCAGTTCATCTACGCCGTAGGTCGCTGTAGTCGCCGTGGTTCGTGCGGCAGCGCTGGGGGTTTGGAGGGCCATTCACGGCCGCGCGTGGGGGCCGACAGGCGCCTAGGGCAAGGCGTTCGCGTGTCGTGGCCAGATCGGTGTAGAAACGTCTGTGGCATCGACGTTTTCGCACGAAGATCAGCGGCTGAAGGAGGTGCTAGGGTTCGTTCGGGTTGAGGGAGATAGCAGGAGCTATTGCGCTGACGTGGCTAGAGTTGAGTGGTAGTTTTTATTTTTTTATTTAATTTTTAAATTAAATGTTCTAATACGCATAAATTTGCGTACGATGTCTGTTTGGATGCGGTTTCTTGCGTTAGGATCGTTTTGAAATTATGGACATTTTGACGTTGGTTCGGACGAATTCTGAGACTGTTCAAATTTTGGGTTTAAATTGGATTTAAATTCAATTTAAATTCAAAAAGGTGAGTGTTTTAATCCACTCATAACTTCTAAAATTTCTTATGTTTGTTAAATTGATTTATGATGTAATTAGATATTTATTTATGAATGTGTGGCATATTTTCAATCATCAACTCGTTAAATTGAATTTATTCGAATTAGATTGTTATTTAATTTATTATTGCATATAAACTATCAGTTAAATTGTCATTTAATTTATTATTGAACATAAACTGCCAGTAAATACCTGTTAATTATTATCTATTTTATATTGATGTTATTGTTTGAATTGGATGATGATTGTGATAAATGTTAAAGACTGATAGTGGATGAATGGATGTTGTATTTTATATTGTTATAAACTGCAACTTATTATGGATTTTATTTCATTAGGGATTGCACTTTGAAATGTCATATAACAACATTTATATTTTAAATTATGGATTGAAATGATAAATATCTGTATCACTTGACCATAGGATATAAAATTATATACATACACCGCGGTCTATACATATAAAATATTTTGAACTGATTTCTATGGTTTTGTAAAGAAATATATGGTTTTATATAAACATTGATTTTCGATATTATATAGTGTTATTTTATTCTTGATTTTGAACTATATATAATTTGTTTAATATAAAATAAGTTTAATAATAAATTTTGATTTTATGGAAGATAATATGGTTAAGTATTTAATTTATGTGCTAAATATAGAGTTTATAATGATTTAAATAAATTAAGGTCAGAAGATAAATTGGAAATTTATTTGAAATTGAATTTATTTAAGAATTAGCTCAAATAAGTTGATGTGAAATTTATTAAATTTGAAATTTTAAAAAGGTATGATTATATAACTTGATTTTTGGGTTAAGGTGAATTAAAGGAGTATTTCAAGCATAAATAAATTTAAGGAAATATTTAGTTATTTGTAATTTGGGATATATTTAAATGATAATGGATCTATTAAGTAAAATATTTAAAAACTAAATAATAGAAAATTGAATTTGATATGTATATATGAAATTTCCAAACTCAGTTGTGAAATTATTGAATATTTAAAGTTGGAAATATATTGAATTAGGAATAGTTTATTTCGTGGATCAAATCTGTTTTGAAATCGATATAATTTGGAATAATTTATTTGGAAATGGGATTGAATTGAAGTTTATGATTTGGGAATTGAAGAGGCTATTGTATTATATAAAGTATTTTACCATTTAAGTGGTGGAAGTTATGTTCAAAGTTACGAGTTTCAAGGTAATATTCAAATGTTTTGATTTTGTAATGTAATAACTTTGAAAGTGTTATGATTTTAGAAAATGATATATTTGAAATGAAAATGATATCGCATTGATTTGGTTTTGAAAGGCAATGATATTTGGTTTTAGAGTATAAACTATTTTGAAAAGGACCGCGGTGTTATAATAACGTTTGGTTGTTAAAGAGACCGGGATCGGAAGTTGTCGTACTCTCCACCAACTCTGAAAACCACTTTAACAACTGCAACAACCAGATATTTTCAACCATTCGCATCCATTATAAGTGCATAGACAGACACTCATGCCGGAATTGAATTGCTCAAAATACCACGTTGTAAATAAAATTTTGGAAAACCTCAGAATATATAGTAAATAAAAATCACAGATCTCAGACACAGAGTATATAAAAATGCAGCGGAAGAAAAAGAGATAGTAGTTCATGAAGCTACTATATAAAATATAAGATACATCAGAGTTAAATAAGATACAACAGAAGAGTAACAGGATACATCAGGTACAAATCAGATACATCACTGAACCACTGGATACTGAAACAAAATAGATGGCTGGATCTTCAAGGAAAGCTCAAACGCCGAAGGTGAATCTTGAATGCTAACTCAATCAATTTGACCCGAGCGTAAAGCAAAACACAAAACCCTCGAGTCAGGACATAAATACTTATAAACTGTAAATCAACTCAAGTGAACAGTAACAAAATGCATCAGTAACTTAAAGGATGCTTGGGACCGCCCATCCTCTAAGGATCCGTTAAACTATTTACTATGTAGTAATATACGCTATATACGGTAGTGTCTAATCAGTAAAGTATAATCATATAGAAAATAGCATTAAGGGGATGGTGAACCTTAACGCGGTCGGATCTTTAAAACCAAAATCGTAGTGGGCTAGATATAAGGATATGACACGGCACGCAAGGAAATGCCAGGGTGGATACACCGTTTGCACTCCCGGACCGGTGGTGACGGCAAACCAGCAGCTTCCGCCCACCTCGAACAATACCCCCGAATCAAAGTGGTGCCACCAAATCGAATCACAACAGTAATAGAATAGTTTCCGATGGAGCATGCTCGATGAAAGGGTGCGACCCTTTGTGTAGCCCGGTATAGCTCCTGTTATAGTCATATATGCCAACTCACGGGAGTTGGGTCCACGTAATATACCTCGAGAACGTCGCCACCATCCTACTTCATTCTGGAATCTCCACCGCGTACACAGTTGTTAAAGTGGTTTTCGGTATTGGCCGGCTATAAGACAATATCCGATCCCGGTCTCTTTAACAACCAATCGTTATTATAACCCGTAGTTATAACTTTAAAACAATATTTTATACTTCAAAATAAAATATCCTTTTCAATCCAAATCTTTATCAAAATAAAGATTAAATCATTTCCAAAACCATTTCAATATATCATCGTAAAATATCTTTCAATTCAAATATTTATCAAAATAAATATCAAGTCATTTCTAACCATTTCAATATATTAAATTTTCATACCCTTTCAACACTACCTTTCAGTTCCAAAATATCATATCTTTTCAGAACTTCTTTTTAAATCATGTTAATATCAAAATGTCCTATCTTTCAAACTCCGTTTTTCAAATCATTTAATATCAAAAATATCATATCTTTCAAAACTTCGTTTCAAATCATTTTAATATATCAAAATATCATATCCTTTCAAAACTTCATTTTCAAAGCATTTTAATATATCAAAATATCGTATCTTTTCAAAACTTCATTCATTTCAAATCATTATTCATTTTATTCAATCTAAAATACCATTTCAATTCATATTGTAAAACAGTTTATATTCCAAAAATTCTTTTTTTTTCATTTCAATGAAGCTATTAAATTATTAAATTTCCAAAAATTTCAACTTCCAAAGTTCATTTATTAACTTAAGTTTATCAAAACAGTGAAAATTCGCTTTTCGCATCATTTAGAAAACTCTACGGAAAGTTACATTCAAAACAGTTCAATTTAACAAAAGACAACGTTTAAAATGTTGTAATAGAGTTTTCTTAAATTTCAAATAAACTTAGTTAAATTCAAAAATCATAGTACTTACAACAATTACTATAATAGTTTTTTCAATAGTTTTTTTTTAGTTCGTTATCATCAACTACAGTATTTACAATTGCTGTAATATCATTTACATTGTAATCAATAGCATTTCAAAAATACAGTCAATTAACTTCAAATATTCAATATAATTTCTCAACCAATTATATTTTTATTTAAAACATTTTTAACTTATAAAATCATACATTTTCACATTTATTACATCATTTAATTTTTCCTCAAGTTCATGATTTTATAAAGTTAAATTTCCATTCAAAAATCAAGATTTAATAATAATTCACTTATTAAAATGCAATGTTGAATTTTTAAAATCCATTACATTAAATTTCAACTTAACACTTAAGTTCAAATTCTCAAATATAACTTAGTTTTATTTTTATTTACTTAACTAAAAGTTCACCTTTACGTCAATTTCATAAATTTCCAGTTTTAGTTATATTTCAAAATTTCAACTTACAATATTTATTTCACATTTCAACTTTATTAAAAAATCATAAATATGACAAAAATCATTTTAAATTCATTTAAATTCAAATTATCATAAATTTATCATAATTTCATACTCAATTAAATTTCCAATTATAATTAAATCAAAATTTCCAAAATAACTCACGTTCAAAATTTCTAACTTTTTCATTAGTTCATTTCACTTACAGTTATTTAGAAAATCAATAATAATTTACAAAAATCCTTTTTTTTCTTAAATTTAAAATCAAAATATTATTATGATTAAATTTCTAAAATATTTAAAATTTTAGAAAAACATATTTTAACTACGGGCCTGTATAAAATTTTCTACGCTAGGTAAAGTGATACGAGTAATATATCATTTCAACCCGTAATTTACAAAGAAAAATACGGGTTTTATCATTTCAAACCCGCAATCCCAAGTCAAAATAAATTAAATAAAATAACTCAGGCCTATCATTTCAGCCCATAGTGCTTCTATTCTAACAGGGAACTTGCAGTGTGATTATATACAGGAATAATATAAACAATGTCAATATCACAATATACAGTCATATATCTGATGTCAGGTGAAAATTAACAGTTTTAACATGGTAATAACATGGCATAGCATATCATATGATCATCATTAACTTGCATAAATATTTTATATTACTAAACACTTGTCATCAATTCACTTTTCATAAGTATAAATGTCAGAGTGAGAAAGACTCACTTTTTCAAGCTGAAGACCAAAACAACAAACACAAGTGTGATTCCAAAAGCACGACAAGCACGATATAGCATGAATTTTGATTTGAATGAATGGAGAGCAAATCAAATCTACAACCATTGTGTACAACCCAAAACAAAAAAAAAAACAAAAAAATCAAAACAACAAAATTCAATACGACTTTAAAATGCAATAACATTGAAATAAAAGGAGATACGACTACGCAGTCTTTTGCTTTGCCTTCTCTATTGTTTGGTATGGCTTTGGGGTCTGATGCGGTTCAGATGTGGTCAAGTTTTGGGTCAGGTTTGGGCTAACATAGCTCGGGTTCAAGGCAAGACAAGGTGGAGTTTGTACATGAGGAGGTGATGTGGTTTTGAAGTCAATTAGGTGGTTTTTAGTCAAAACAAGGGCTCGGCCATGGGGATTAGGCTCGGCCTGTGATGTGTCATGACTGGACAGAGGTGGGGAGGGGTGTGTTGTGGTCAGGTCTGGGGAGTGGTGGCGGCTATGGTGGTGGTTTGGGGTGGTGGTTGAAGTGGATGAGCATGTAGAGGTCAAATAAGCATGGATCTAGGCATCTAGGTTGTAATTTGAGGGGTTTGACCATCAAAAGGGGTTCGACCATGGTTAGATCTGATGGGGTAGATGGTGGTGATGGTTGGGAAGAGGTGTAGGAGGTGGTGGCCGTGGCTACGGAGGAGAGGCCAAGCAATACACATGAGAAAACAAGGCAAAATATAAGAAAACAATGGAAAAAGAAGAGCAAAAGGAAGAGGAGAAGAGGAGCCATTACCAAACCTTTCTAGCCGTGAAAAATGAAGTGGAGAGGAATGTTTTCATGTGAAAATGAGGTAAGAAATGCACAGCTACAATAAAGAAAGCAACGGTCAAAGGAAATTAAATCTATTAATTGGAAAAGAAACGGAAGAAGAAACGTTAAAACGGTTTTACGTTTCTTTGCTTTCAAACCTTTTAAACTTCCTATATATATTCATATACATCTTAAATAACTGAAAACACTTATAAATTTCAGTTAGAATTCGAAAATATAACAGATAAACAAAATATTAATAATTAAATATTAATTAGATATGATTAAAATAAGAAAAATAGCACAGAAAATGAAAACTTGACTTAAGAATTAGAAATAACTTAAATACACTTTGGAAAAATTTGCTTTAATTTAAATACATGTAAAATGAATAAATAAAGTAAAACACAAAAAATAAAAGTGAGTGCAAAAAAATAAATAAATAAATTTTAATTATATAAAATTAAATTAAGAAAATGGCTTAAAATTGTAGACTAGGCTTTAAAATTAGAAATAAATTCAAATGAACTTTAGAAAAATTATATTATCATTTTAAAAATACTTAAAAGTCAAAACATACATCATATAACATATTATCACATATTAAAATAAAATATAACAAAGAAGAAGTAATTTATACAATTTAAAATAGTCATTGTTAAATAACCCTGTATACGCACAATATTGTAAAGGGTATAACTTTCACAATTTACATTCAAATTCAACGAAACGAAAAGTGGTGTTCTTAGAATTTTATGTACTTTCATAATAAAAGAAAAAAATTAAAATTTTAAACTTTTAAAATTTTAAGTTAAAAGTCACAGTTTGACTATTTTGACCAAAATCAGCATTTCAGGCAAATATTCAACTTACACAAGTTTGGAATTATAAATCATATAAAAATCAAGATTATATTTAAATAATAAATTTAATCATTTCAAATAAGTAAAATAAGTTTTTCAATCAAAATCTTACATTAAAAAAAATTAAAATATACAATAAAATAATTACAAAATACAGGGTTGTTACACTCTCCCCCACTCAAAACTTTTCGTCCCCGAAAAGGAATGAGGTATGGGAAAGCACAGAAAAAAAATAGAAATGAAATAAGATTAAAACAAGATGTCAAAGAGATTGAAATTATACCTGATAACTGTTGTTATAGGTAAGTTTAACAAGGTGGAGGTGATCTTTCCAAGATCTTCCAGAATCAAGAACACAAGCACGAAAAAGGTGGATTCAAAATGATTACCAAAGGTCTATCAAAGATTATAGAAAGATTTCTAAACATAAATATTATAGAAAGATGCCTATACCAGTCTATAGCAAGATAAGGATGATAAGGACAACCAAAAGATAGTTTGAAAAACAAAATAAGGAAATGAATTTGAAAGCATGGAGATTTCAACTTAAACAGAGAATAAATCTTTACACAAGTTAACTAAATCTTAACTATCTCAAATTTCATTATCTTATTATCCAATCATCTTAAATTAACAATTTTTAGAACCATGGGTTTGAAAAATAATCATTTATTACACTCACATTGTACTTAATAAATTTTATTCTTCTTTATTCCTAATCAAAATTAAATTTATTCCTCTCAATATATTTATCACTCATTTTGAATATATTTACACTTTTTTTTATAACTACTTTCTTTTATTCTTAGTTCTTTTAACATCATTTTATTGTAAGTCATTCAATTACCCTTTATTATATTTACCTCTGTTAATCATTATATAATTAAAATTTAAGTGTATAACATTTATTATAACCACTCAATTTTTTTTTATAAAATCTTTTTATATCGTATATTATCCAATTACATTTTTAACTTCTGAAATTTTGGTAAGTTATATTTGAATGCAATTGTATTATACAAATAAAATTTCCAATTCAATCATTTCATGCTTGATATTCATCCAAAGTTTTGATTTTTTTTGTTTGGAATTATTCTTTAAAATAAAATTTAGGAATTAAATTTTCGATTTCTTCAAACCATTTAGAGATAAGTAATAATATATGTCAAATCAAATTTCAATCATATATCTATATATATATATTATAAATCAAGTCATATTTTAGAAATTCAAATCAATTTAATTTCCCAAAACAAAGCTGTAGCAAGACCACAGAACAGTCTCTTAACTTCGAAACTCGAAAATGAACGTCGATGATGTCGCGATCATCACCGAAGTTATTTTCCAACGACAAAGAGAAGAGCACTTTAAAATTCTTTGGAAACAAATTCTATTTGAAAATACTTTAAATAATATATCCCTTATGAAACTTTTTAAACAAAAGGTTTGGAACCATCGGAAATTAAATTCTTAGATTTCTTGTTCTAAATTCATTTCAGTTCCCAAATCAAGTATTATCACTTCAAATAATCAATTTAAATCAGTTTATTAAGTTTCATAAATTTACTTATATATCAAAATTTATTTCATTAACCAAAATTTAAAATAATATTGTGTCAGTTTGTTCTGTCAAAGTGTTTTAGAAATCCTATCGATAGCGTTGATCAGACGAATCGATCGGAAACCCAAATCAACATCAACAACTCAAACAACACAATATATAAAACATTTTAAATTTTAAATACTAGTTTACAAATACACTATACAAGAATAGATTTTCCAAGAAGGGTAGAGATTCAAATTTTTGATTAACACAAATCAAAGGAGATTATGATTTAAAAATAAGTTGGAAACAAGGATGACATGATTAAATAACAGAATAGGAAGATGCATAAGCTTATATAAATCACAGGCAACCTTAACCGGGTCAACCGTGACTTAAAGAATAAGATCAATGTTGATTTTTCTAGGGTAAATCTACATTCAATCTCAAGAGTTAGAGTTTGAAATAACAAAAGATATTAGCATCTAAACCAAGGATAGATAAGAATCTCTGGTGAATTGACGCTAACTACAAAGGAGTTTTCCCCCTTTTCAATTAAATTTGAAATTGGCGTGACCGCCGACTCACTAGAAAGATCATTCGAAGCGGAGTTATGGAATGCTCCAGAGTCAAAAGAACATGAATAGTGAGGGATATGAATGGATTTTGGAACTGTAGGGAACGTTCCAAAATTCAAAGGAATCGAGTCAAAAGAAAAAGATTCAACTCGAATGAAAGTGATTCTGTAATTACATCTACTCCATATGCTGAGTTTTGCCTAGAGCAACCAAAGCTCTGATACCAACTGTAACAACCAGATATTTTCAACCATTCGCATCCATTATAAGTGCATAGGCAGACACTCATGCCGGAATTGAATTTCTCAAAATACCGCGTTGTAAATAAATTTTTTGCAAACCTCAGAATATACAGTAAATAGAAATCACAGATCTCAGACACAGAGTATATAAAAATGCAGCGGAAGAAAAAGAGATAGTAGTTCATGAAGCTACTATATAAAATATAAGATACATCAGAGTTAAATAAGATACAACAGAAGAGTAACATGATACATCAGGTACAAATCAGATACATCACTGAACCACTGGATACTGAAACAAAATAGATGGCTGGATCTTCAAGGAAAGCTCCAACGCCGAAGGTGAATCTTGAATGCTAAGTCAATCAATCTGACCCGAGCGTAAAGCAAAACACAAAACCCTCGAGTCGGGACATAAATACTTATAAACTATAAATCAACTCAAGTGAACAGTAACAAAATGCATCAGTAACTTAAAGGATGATTGGGACCGCCCATCCTCTAAGGATCCGTTAAACTATTTACTATGTAGTAATATACGCTATACACGGTAGTGTCTAATCAGTAAAGTATAATCATATAGAAAATAGCGTTAAGGGGATGGTGAACCTTAACGCGGTCGGATCTTTAAAACCAAAATCGTAGTGGGCTCGATATAAGGATATGACACGGCACGCAAGGAAATGCCAGGGTGGACACACCGTTCGCACTTCCGGACCGGTGGTGACGGCAAGCCAGCAGCTTCCGCCCACCTCGAACAATACCCCCGAATCAAAGTGGCGCCACCGAATCGAATCACAACAGTAATAGAATAGTTTCCGATCGAGCATGCTCGATGAAAGGGTGCGACCCTTTGTGTAGCCCGGTATAGCTCCTGTTTTAGTCATATATGCCAACTCATGGGAGTTGGGTCCACGTAATATACCTTGAGAACGTCGCCACCATCCTACTTCATTCTGGAATCTCCACCGCGTACACAGTTGTTAAAGTGGTTTTCGGTATTGGTCGGCTATAAGACAATATCCGATCCCGGTCTCTTTAACAACCAATCGTTATTATAACCCGTAGTTATAACTTTAAAACAATATTTTATACTTCAAAATAAAATATCCTTTTCAATCCAAATCTTTATCAAAATAAAGATTAAATCATTTCCAAAACCATTTCAATATATCATCGTAAAATATCTTTCAATTCAAATATTTATCAAAATAAATATCAAGTCATTTCTAACCATTTCAATGTATTAAATTTTCATACCCTTTCAACACTACCTTTCAGTTCCAAAATATCATATCTTTTCAGAACTTCTTTTTAAATCATGTTAATATCAAAATGTCCTACCTTTCAAACTCCGTTTTTCAAATCATTTAATATCAAAAATATCATATCTTTCAAAACTTCGTTTCAAATCATTTTAATATATCAAAATATCATATCCTTTCAAAACTTCATTTTCAAATCATTTTAATATATCAAAATATCGTATCTTTTCAAAACTTCATTCATTTCAAATCATTATTCATTTTATTCAATCTAAAATACCATTTCAATTCATATTTTAAAACAGTTTATATTCCAAAAATTCTTTTTTTTTCATTTCAATGAAGCTATTAAATTATTAAATTTCCAAAAATTTCAACTTCCAAAGTTCATTTATTCACTTAAGTTTATCAAAATAGTGAAAATTCGCTTTTCGCATCATTTAGAAAACTCTATGGAAAGTTACATTCAAAACAGTTCAATTTAACAAAAGACAACGTTTAAAATGTTGTAATAGAGTTTTCTTAAATTTCAAATAAACTTAGTTAAATTCAAAAATCATAGTACTTACAACAATTACTATAATAGTTTTTTTCAATAGTTTTTTTTAGTTCATTATCATCAATTACAGTATTTACAATTGCTGTAATATCATTTACATTGTAATCAATAGCATTTCAAAAATACAGTCAATTAACTTCAAATATTCAATATAATTTCTCAACCAATTATATTTTTATTTAAAACATTTTTAACTTATAAAATCATACATTTTCATATTTATAACATCATTTAACTTTTCCCTCAAGTTCATGATTTTATAAAGTTAAATTTCCATTCAAAAATCAAGATTTAATAATAATTCACTTACTAAAATGCAATGTTGAATTTTTAAAATCCATTACATTAAATTTCAACTTAACACTTAAGTTCAAATTCTCAAATATAACTTATTTTTATTTTTATTTACTTAACTAAAAGTTCACCTTTACGTCAATTTCATAAATTTCCAGTTTTAGTTATATTTCAAAATTTCAACTTACAATATTCATTTCACATTTCAACTTTATTAAAAAAATCATAAATATGATAAAAATCATTTTAAATTCTTTTAAATTCAAATTATCATAAATTTATCATAATTTCATACTCAATTAAATTTCCAATTATAATTAAATCAAAATTTCCAAAATAACTCACGTTCAAAATTTCTAACTTTTTCATTAATTCATTTCACTTACAATTATTTAGAAAATCAATAATAATTTACAAAAATCCTTTTTTTTTCTTAAATTTAAAATCAAAATATTATAATGATTGAATTTCTAAAATATTTTAAATTTTAGAAAAACATATTTTAACTACGGGCCTATATAAAATTTTCTACGCTGGGTAAAGTGATACGGGTAATATATCATTTCAACCCGTAATTTACAAAGAAAAATGCGGGTTTTATCATTTCAAACCCGCAATCCCAAGTCAAAATAAATTAAATAAAATAACCCAGGCCTATCATTTCAGCCCATAGTGCTTCTATTCTAACAGGGAACTTGCAGTGTGATCATATACAGGAATAATATAAACAATGTCAATATCACAATATACAGTCATATATCAGATGTCAGATGAAAATTAACAGTTTTAACATGGTAATAACATGGTAATAACATGGCATAGCATATCATATGATCATCATTAACTTGCATAAACATTTTATATTACTAAACACTTGTCATCAATTCACTTTTCATAAGTATAAATGTCAGAGTGAGAAAGACTCACTTTTTCAAGCTGAAGACCAAAACAACAAACACAAGTGTGATTCCAAAAGCACGACAAGCACGATATAGTATGACTTTTGATTTGAATGAATGGAGAGCGAATCAAATCTACAACTATTGTGTACAACCCAAAACAAAAAAAAAATCAAAACAATAAAATTCAATACGACTTTAAAATGCAATAACATTGAAATAAAAGGAGATACGACTACGCAGTCTTTTGCTTTTCCTTCTCTATTGTTTGGTATGGCTTTGGGGTCTGATGTGATTCAGATGTGGTCAAGTTTTGGGTCAGGTTTGGGCTAACATAGCTCGGGTTCAAGGCAAGACAAGGTGGAGTTTGTACATGAGGAGGTGATGTGGTTTTGAAGTCAATTAGGTGGTTTTTGGTCAAAACAAGGGCTCGGCCATGGGGATTGGGCTCGGCATGTGATGTGTCATGACTGGACAGAGGTGGGGAGGGGTGTGTTGTGGTCAGGTCTGGGGAGTGGTGGCGGCTTTGGTGGTGGTTTGGGTGGTGGTTGAAGTGGATGAGCATGTAGAGGTCAAATAAGCATGGATCTAGGCATCTAGGTTGTAATTTGAGGGGTTTGACCATCAAAAGGGGTTCGATCATGGTCAGATCTGATGGGGTAGATGGTGGTGATGGTTGGGAAGAGGTGTAGGAGGTGGTGGCCGTGGCTAGGGAGGAGAGGCCAAGCAATACGCATGAGAAAACAAGGCAAAATATAAGAAAACAATGGAAAAAGAAGAACAAAAAGAAGAGGAAAAGAGGAGCCATTACCAAACCTTTCTAGCAGTGAAAAATGAAGTGGAGAGGAATGTTTTCATGTGAAAATGAGGTAAGAAATACACGGCTACAATAAAGAAAGGAACGGTGAAAGGAAATTAAATCTATTAATTGGAAAAGAAACGGAAGAAGAAACGTTAAAACGGTTTTACGTTTCTTTGCTTTCAAACCTTTTAAACTTCCTATATATATTCATATACATCTTAAATAACTGAAAACACTTATAAATTTCAGTTAGAATTCGAAAATATAACAGATAAACAAAATATTAATAATTAAATATTAATTAGATATGATTAAAATAAGAAAAATTGCACAGAAAATGAAAACTTGGCTTAAGAATTAGAAATAACTTAAATACACTTTGGAAAAATTTGCTTTAATTTAAATACATGTAAAATGAATAAAATAAAGTAAAACACAGCAAGTAAAAGTGAGTGCAAATAAATAAATAAATAAATTTTAATTATATAAAATTAAATTAAGAAAATGGCTTAAAATTGTAGACTCGGCTTTAAAATTAGAAATAAATTCAAATGAACTTTAGAAAAATTATATTATCATTTTAAAAATACTTAAAAGTCAAAATATACATCATATAACATATTATCACATATTAAAATAAAATATAACAAAGAAGAAGTAATTTATACAATTTAAAATAGCCATTGTTAAATAACCCTATATACGCACAATATTGTAAAGGGTATAACTTTCACAATTTTCATCCAAATTCAACGAAACGAAAAGTGGTGTTCTTAGAATTTTATGTACTTTCATAATAAAAAAAAATTATTTTTAAACTTTTAAAATTTTAAGTTAAAAGTCACAGTTTGACTATTTTGACCAAAATCAGCATTTCAGGCAAATATTAAACTTATACAAGTTTGGAATTATAACTCATATAAAAATCAAGATTATATTTAAATAATAAATTTAATCATTT
Organism: Allium cepa; assembly: GCA_030765085.1. Lineage (NCBI taxonomy): Eukaryota > Viridiplantae > Streptophyta > Magnoliopsida > Asparagales > Amaryllidaceae > Allium > Allium cepa. Next base: position 577,158,920 of record CM060932.1, on the reverse strand, counting down.
CAAATAAGTAAATAAGTTTTTCAATCAAAATCTTACATTAAAAAAAATTAAAATATACAATAAAATAATTACAAAATACAGGGTTGTTACACTCTCCCCCACTTGTATGTTGAAACCTTTACACCCGTAGCAAGATTAGAAGGTTATTTGGTGGCGTTGGAATTGCAGAGACGAGCACTACGAGATAGTGCAGTTCTGGATTCATTCCGGGCAAGTAGAAATTTGGGTTAAATCGAACGTCGTTTGGTTTAATTTAAATTTCGAACGCTCGCCGAAACCCAAGGTGAGTTAATCTCACTCACATCTGGAATGTTAGCTGATTTAAGTAGTTAATATTTAATAATTGTGTGATTGGTTGAAATGTTTATTTATATCAGCCTGGATCGATTTATATTTATAATGTTGTGCTAATATTTGTGGATGCAGGGAAAACAGGTTGGAGGGATCCAACTGGATTCCTCACAATGTAGTAATTATTTTTATAATTGATGATGATGCCTGTTCTATATTGTGATTGATAAATTTTGGATTAAATTGTATTGTGAAATTGTGGGATATACTATAAGCCCAGAATGTTAAATTATAAAGAAATTTGGAGTTTTAATTACAAAGAAATTAAATCGGGTTTCAAAAGAAATTAAGAAATTAATAAATAAGGAATTTAAAAGAATGTAAAAATCAGAATCTGTTTGGATGGAAATTGAAAATTAGTAAATCTGGGATTTTAAATACCGTGGAAAATTTATCAATCGATAAATGTGAAGTATAGATTCCTGAAAGTGAATTCTATGGAAATTATAAATTTGTTTTAAAACAACGATGGGATTATTTGGCAAATGATTTTGAAATACATTTTCACCATCGGGATTTTATTTAGGAAATTCATAAGTATTATTTTCCTTTAATAAATTCTCACATGTTTTATTTAAAAGGTTTGTAAACCTGAATTTTGGAATTGAATATCCGAAAATGGAAATGTGGTTAAGCTTCGTAAGAAGTTATTTCAACGAGAAAAAGTAAATTTATATTATTAACCATAAAACTAAATTAAATAAATCGACAGAATTTATAAGAAGGATTTTCTGAGATGTTTAAGTGGAAATGAGTTCCTTGGGAAAGCCAAGTTCGAGTTTTAAACAGATTTTATTAAAAGGAAGTCTAAAATTGAAACTTGTTTAAAAGAGTGTTTTGGAAATTATTGTTTTAAAGTAATTATTACTAAATTAGCGATAGTAAATATTTATAAATACCTTAGTAATTATTTTTAGAAATGGATTTGTTTAAATGACTAGTTTTGACCTAAGTTATTGAAATTAGTATTAACCCTTAAAAACACTCCCTATAAGTTTAGTTTAAACTAAAACCCTTATTTACAATCAAGATTTATATCCTAATAAATGGCTTAACTTTAAATATTTTGAAATTTAGAATTTAGTAAATCACTAGTAGTAAGTTCACATATTTGAAAGTACATTTAAGAAATAAATATTTTAATTGTTTTAAATCTAAATGTTTTTGAACTTGGTTATTTCCAATGGGAATTAATGGTAAAGGATTTACCTTGTAAAGGAAGAACTTTGGGAACTGTTTCAAATAAGCTTTGAAAATTTGAAAATATATCTTGTAAAGATATTGGGGCAAATAAATAATGTGGGAATTATTTATTGTGTGATGGATGTTACGGATGTTTATGAATATAAATTGATAGTTAAATCACCGACTATCAATATTGGACAAATGCGTTGATCATTTCGAAGAGACCGGGATCGAGATTTATTTCTCGAAAACCACTTCGATTCGGTTTATACGTTTCGTGGAAAAACGTGTTCGGAGTCGAAGATGGAGCAGTGAAGTGCAAGGGCTAGTCGCTACTAATCCTGAGGATATTTTCAAAATGGATGTAGTAGGAGTGGTGCCTTCGGTTCCGTTCGAACCCGGGACGGACTTGTATGGACGAATGCTTGCGAAACATCGTCAGGTGGGCGATGGGCATTCTAAGTGAAAACGTTCTAAAGGTAACGTTTAACCTCAAGCCTCATCAACCGGGAATGGCTAAAACAGGGGAGGTGCAGCAAGGTTAGGTGGATCATGCCCAAGCAGGACAAGATTTTCCCCTGTATAGATGTCCCTTTATATTCGGCTTAGTGGGTGGTTGGTCGCGCCAACCACGGGGTTACCTTGTTCGGGACTGTTCAGTAAGGAATGGTTCCGGCCTTGTGTCGTAGGGGAGCGGGCGTACTCCTCGGTACTCTGATCTAGGCCAACAACTGTGACGGGCGGTACCCCAGTAGCCCAGCCATTGATGGAAATCCATTCTCCCTACGAGCCTTGTACGAGTTTTGTTTGTATTACCCACTTTTGTGGCTAGTAGCTGGAACTTAATAGATGTAACAATTTCGGCTATTTTATAAGTATTTGTAAATAGACCCTATTATAATATCAGAGGATTTCTATAAAAAGTGTTTTAGCTATCGTAAGGTAAAAACTCGACATGTTTATTTGTGGCGTGGTCTTACGAGATGCTTTTGTTTTCAAAGGATTTTTGAAACTTTAATAATCAATTTGGATGCATTATTATCAGCTGGTATTCCAGACTGACTCGGGTGTTATTTCATTATAATGCTCAGGTCAGACCGAGTATTATATGTTCAGGACAGGATGCTATGGAGCTGGAGTCTGAGACTTATTATCTGTACCTATATATATTCCGCTGCTGTGATTGTATCGTATGTCTGATTGGTAATGTTGATGTATGAGACACTATGATGATGTGATGTATAAAACCGGTATAGATTTCATTTTGTGTAAAGATCTATATTTACTATTATATTTTAATCCGCTGCGACTGTGAGATTCTGACATTGTTTAGTTTCTTCTTCTATCTCTTCTTCTTAAACCCAAATGGTTCGTATTTTTGTGCCACTTGAGTTAACAGAGGTAAAATAGTGTTGATTCAAGGTTACAAATTTGTGGGCTGTTACACTTGGTATCGGAGCCAGGTTGGCGACAACCTTGGCTTTGGTGGGGAAAACTACTCATTAAATAGAGTCAATAGTACTCTATAATGAGTTGAGTGTAATAATAGCTATGAGAGCGTACTTGTTAGTGGATATAAAATTGTTTTTGTACTGTGTTGATTTACCGGTTGAGTGTTTATGAATTCTGGTCGGTGCGGGAAGTACAACCGTATCGATAAGGGTTTCTAAATGCTTGAACAAGATAAACCGACATAGTATTGTTTTTAAAGAGGGTAGATGAAATAATTTTACCCAAAATTATATTTTGATATAAAAGAAATAATTTTATGAAATTATTATATATTTGATTGTTTGATTGTTAATATCTGAATCAAATAAGAATCTAAAGTTAATCTTAAATTTGAAATGGTTATAATCAAATAAATTCTGTAAGTATAAATTATACAAAAGAGAATAACTAAATTTAAACTAAACCAGAATTTAAATCCCAGAGATTTTGAAAAGGGTTTTAAATGTATTGAAAACAATGTTTGGAAATTTAAAATCCTGGGAAAGATTGAAATGTTTTCTAACGTGTTTGAAGGGTATACTAGAATACTGATTTGGGTAATATGTTTGAATGGAAAACTATTTTGAAATGAATTAAGAAAAGTAAGGAAGCATTGAACTCACTTCAGTCGCTGGAAAATAATCCTGATGATGCTGGCCACATCATTAGAATTCATTTTCGAGTTTCCAAAATGATGGATTGCTACCATGTGAGTGATTATGGTATTTGTTTGGACTTGTTTGAGCAAGTGATTTTAGAATTTTCAATAAGGAAACTTGTTTTGGTAAAAGCAGGTTGTTTGGAATTTGGGAATTGATTTGATTTAAATATCAAATGGGAATGTGTTGATTTTTGTTTCAAGTTGGTTTTGAAATAAATACGGGTAAATTGAATTCTGGAGATTCTGTTTAGAATAAAAATGTGAAAGTTAAAATGAATCAACTATATAACTTGTAAATACAGTTGATTTAAAAAGAATTGGAGTTGATATTAAGTAAGAAAGGGAATAAAATTTTAATCCTGAAATTAAAATTAATTTGGGCAAATGGAGGTAAATGAAATTATTGAAATGAATGGAAAGTTGAATTTAACTTAAGGATAAGTTAAATAAAATTGGGAATTGAAATTAAATAGGTTTGGGTTAAATTGAAATGTAAGATGACTTGAAATTGTGAGTCATTGTGAAATGAATTGTACACACAAGCTATTAAGTGTTATGCTTATAGTTTGAAATGTGGATTGAAATAAAGTGAAGAAAATATGAAATATAAGAGGTGTGAATGAACTTAAGTTAGTAAATAAGCTTTAACTTGTATATGGAGAATTAAAAATTAAATTAAATTGGATATAAAGGTGAAATGTAAAATTGCTTATAATTGCATAAAGGAATTCATATTCTTAAGTTATTAAGTGTTATAATTTGAATTTGTGATTATAGGATGGGTAAATGGACCTTGAATGGTAAAATAAGATTTTAGACCTATCCATTGGAAACTAAATGATGAATGGAAAAGTAAATTTTGACTTGGATTAAATTTAATTTAAGGTAAAAGGAAATTGATTGAGATTTGGATTGAATTGAAAATAAAATCCAGTGGAGTAATAAATAATCTTGAATGGAATTGAAGTTTATTTTAAATGGTATAGGAAAAAAAAAGTATGAATGTGGGTTGGCTAAATAAATTTGGTTGAACTTGAATTAGAATTGGAAAAGAATTAAATTGAAAGAAAATTTAATTCAGGGAAGTAAAAATGATATTGTGTAGATAAAATTTTAACTCCACTAAATTCAAATGAATTGTTTGAAAATGAATTTAGCACAAGCTGAATTAAATAAAAAGAAGTTTGAAGATGAATTTAGTGTAAACTAAATTAAATGGAATTTGTATTGGCATGGATGAAATCTTGATAGTTTGTTAAAATTTGGAAAGAAAATAAAAATCCAATTGTGGCATGAGATTTAAATTTGTGGTAACTAATATTGAAGTGTAGATGAAAAATGGAATTAGATAATAATGGTGATAGATTGAATTGTAAATAAATTCAGCGGAATGAAATAATCTAAAGTGGTCTCTTTGTTAATAAAATAAGTCTAAAATGGATTGAATAAATAAGCAAAGGACATCAAAGTTTGTAAATGAATTGGAATTTGATTGGATGAGAATCAAAAAGGGAAATAAAATAAAATTGATATAAGAAGATAATGGAGATATTGTGAAAGAACTTAAGCAAATTGAAAGGAAAACAAAATGGTTGGGAATGAGCTTTATTAAGTAATTTTGAATGAAATTTGTTAGATAATAAAATTGAATTGCAAATGAAACGATATTAATTACTTATTGAGATAAAATAAGGATGTATGGGATGTAAACAATCCAGGGTGGAATGATATTAATATAAACCTGAATTGGTTAAGGAAATAAAAATGTAAGGAAAATTTAATTTAACAATTGCATTGGGATAAAAATACTTGGATTGTGAACCATGCAAAATTGAATAAAATTAATATGAATATAAGTTGGAATTAATGTTAATGGTTATAAGCTTAAGAGTTGGTTATTTGCTTGAATAACCACAACCTGCATAGAAATTAGTCGTTAAACTTAAGTGAATGAATTAAAAGTAGTAGATGAAATTGATATTTGAATAATGGGAAATGGATTGGAATTTATTTAGTGGGTTTGTATGTAAGTGCAGGTTAATTAAAAAGAAAAGTAAGTGAATCAAAAGCTTATATTACTCTTATTGAAGTGAATGTGAATCTAACATTTGCAACTCGGATGTAAGTCATTCGAGTGGAATATAATGAAGTTTGAATTTGTAAAAGAAATGCAAATAAATCAAATGTATATTAGATTGTGAATCAAATTGAATCTAAATTGAAGTGAATTGAAAATAGTGAAGCACATGTTCATAATATTAAAGTGAATATGAATTGGTGGTAGTAATTATGAATTGAGAATGGTAAACTTGTATGTAAATCATTTGTGCAAAATAAAATGGAGTTTGGCATTAGAAAAGGAACTTTGTATATGCTTTAAAATATGATTTGCTTATGAAATTATGCAAAGTGTTGTTTGGGTTGAAATAGATATGTTTTGGCTTACATTTATATTGGAAATGTTGTTAAAGTGTTCATCTCTTTGAAAACTGATGAGTTTATTGAGTAAGTACAGGTATGGGAGGCGTTCGATAGAGTTGAAGCGCATATGTGCTAAAATATTAGCCGCTTGTTTTTAAAATTTGCTAAAAAGATACGCCTACGCAAATATAATTGGGAAATGATATATATATTGTGATATATTTTGGTTTCCGACCATGTGGGTCGATGTATATATATTTGTGTGTATCGCGATATCGCGAAAGCTCCTCCGTACAGGGGAGACTCTGCCAAAATTTTCCGGAAATTTTGGGAGTTAGAAATTTTTGGGAATTTTGAAAATTTGAAATTAATTTGGAAAGTTATAAGTCAAAATTAAAGCTTTAGAATAAGTAAAGCAAATGAGATTGGGGATTGAGCTAAAGGATTTTGAGCAGAGTATATAGGCTTTTAACTAAGCTAATTGGGTAAGTAAATGGGTTGGAGAGTATTTTCTACCTTAGCAAATTTCGAGGACGAAATTTTTATAAAGGGGGAGGAATGTAACATCATGTATTTTTAAGCCATTGAATTTGAACATTTAATTCGTTTTAAATGTTCAACGTGGATTCTTAATTGATTTTGAAATGAATGGATTCGGGTTCAATCAATGAAATAAGCTATAATTTTTAATTATAGTAATTCCGGTTGAATTTGAATAATGGGAAAACAATAATTTAAATATTCGAAATTGAAATAAAAGTAAATTTGGATATAAATAGTGATAAAAATGGTTTTAAAAATTTATTTTGAGTTATTTGAGTGTAAATAGCGTGGTGGGAATTTTAGAAGAATTTTAACGTTGATAAATTAATATTTGGAATTTTATATTAATTTAAAAATGAATTTAATATTATTAAAATGCAATTTAATCAGATTTTGGTCCAGAATGAGCCAGAATGATTTTTATTGTGTTTATAAATTTTATATGATTTATTGTTAAGTTATTAAAATTTCAAAAGTGAAATTTTAAGCGTTTTCGTCAATTTTGAGAATCGCCCGATTTAATAGACGAGTTAAAATAGCCTTCCGGGGCACAATCTCGGAATTCGACGAAACCAGTTCCATTGGATCCGTAATCGTTAGTTATTATCGGATTTCAATTTTCGTAGCAATCGGAGTTGTCGTTTGACCGTGGCAGCTCGAAATGCATAGAAATCGATTTAACCGATTTAATTTCTAATTGATCGTTTATTTCCGTAACTCGCACATACGACCGAATTAGCTTACGAAACCTGTTCCATTGTGTCTGAAACATGGAAAAACCTTAGGAACTCATGTCGGAATGTGTAATTTGGAATTTGTTTGTAAAAGCTTTTAGAGTTGGAGATAATAATAAAATAATATTAATAAACATATATATATTATCACGTTATTCAAGAAAACTCTAGAAACGTTCAGGCCGCCGCTTATTATTTCTATGGCCGAAAACGATCATCTTTCCCCCACCAATTTCTCGCCATCCAAGCTTTAATTTGCAAAACTCTCTACTGGAAAATCGTAGAGAGTGTCAAGATCTTTAAGATGGACGGTGGCGATCGTATATGGATGTGTAGATGGCCAGCGAATCAAGGTGGAAGGGCCGCCGATCGTGGTCGTTTCCGTGGAGCTAGGGGCGACCGGACGTCGCGTCGTTTCAGGCGAGGGTGGAGGTTGAGACGCTCTTCGAGATGGGAGGTTCTGATCGACGTGAAGGCGAACGATTTGGGTGCGGTTTCGAGCCCTAATGGCCGCATTTTGGGTTTGTGTATCTGATGTCGCGTACGAGAAGAGGAAGGAAGGTAGTGGGGACGGCTGGGATTCCTGTTGCGTGATCAACGGTAAAAAAAAAAGAATTGTTTTTAAATTTATATCAAAAACTTTAAAATATCGTAACTCATTCATACGTATTCAGAATTCGACGAATTTGGTGGCGTTGGAATTGCAGAGACGAGCACTACGAGATGGTGCAGTTCCGGATTCATCCCGAGCAAGTAGAAATTTGGGTTAAATCGAACGTCGTTCGGTTTAATTTAAATTTCGAACGCTCGCCGAAACCCAAGGTGAGTTAATCTCACTCATATCTGGAATGTTAGCTGATTTAAGTAGTTAATATTTAATAATTGTGTGATTGGTTGAAATGTTTATTTATATCAGCCTGGATCGATTTATATTTATAGTGTTGTGCTAATATTTGTGGATGCAGGGAAAACAGGTTGGAGGGATCCAACTGGATTCCTCACAATGTAGTAATTATTTTTATAATTGATGATGATGCCTGTTCTATATTGTGATTGATAAATTTTGGATTAAATTGTATTGTTAAATTGTGGGACAACTATAAGCCCAGAATATTAAATTATAAAGAAATTTGGAGTTTTAATTATAAAGAAATTAAATCGGGTTTCAAAAGAAATTAAGAAATTAATAAATAAGGAATTTAAAAGAATGTAAAAATTAGAATCTGTTTGGATGGAAATTGAAAATTAGTAAATTTGGGATTTTAAATACCGGGGAAAATTTATCAATCGATAAATGTGAAGTATAGATTTCTGAAAGTGAATTCTATGGAAATTATAAATTTGTTTTAAAATAACGATGGGATTATTTGGCAAATGATTTTATAATACATTTCACCATCGGGATTTTATTTAGGAAATTCATAAGTATTATTTTCCTTTAATAAATTCTCACATGTTTTATTTAAAAGGTTTGTAAACCTGAATTTTGTAATTGAATTTCCGAAAATGGAAATGTGGTTAAGCTTCCTAAGAAGTTATTTCAACGAGAAAAAGTAAATTTATATTATTAACCATAAAACTAAATTGAATAAATCGACAGAATTTATAAAAAGGATTTTCTGAGATGTTTAAGTGGAAATGAGTTCCTTGGGAAAACCAAGTTCGAGTTTTAAACAGATTTTATTAGAAGGAAGTCTAAAATTCAAACTTGTTTAAAAGAGTGTTTTGGAAATTATTGTTTTAAGGTAATTATTACTAAATTAGCGATAGTAAATATTTATAAATACCTTAGTAATTATTTTTAGAAATGGATTTGTTTAAATGACTAGTTTTGACCTAAGTTATTGAAATTAGTATTAACCCTTAGAAACATTACCTATAAGTTTAGTTTAAACTAAAACCTTTATTTACGATCAAGATTTATATCCTAATAAATGGCTTAAATTTAAATATTTTGAAATTTATAATTCAGTAAATCACTAGTAGTAAGTTCACATATTTCAAAGTACATTTAAGAAATAAGTATTTTAACTATTTTAAATCTAAATGTTTTTGAACATGGTTATTTCCAATGGGAATTAATGGTAAAGGATTTACCTTGTAAAGGAAGAACTTTGGGAACTGTTTCAAATGAGCTTTGAAAATTTGAAAATATATCTTGTAAAGATATTGGGGCAAATAAATAATGTGGGAATTATTTATTGTGTGATGGATGCTTATGGATGTTTATGAATATAAATTAATAGTTAAATCACCGACTATCAATATTGGACAAATGCGTTGATCGTTTCGAAGAGACCGGGATCGAGATTTATTTCTCGAAAACCACTTCGATCCGGTTTGTACGTTTCGTGGAAAAACGTGTTCGGAGTCGAAGATGGAGCAGTGAAGTGCAAGGGCTAGTCGCTACTAATCCTGAGGATATTTCCAAAATGGATGTAGTAGGAGTAGTGCCTTCGATTCCGTTTGAACCCGGGACGGACTTGTATGGACGAATGCTTGCAAAACATCGTCAGGTGGGCAATGGGCATTCTAAGTGAAAACGTTCTAAAGGTAACATTTAACCTCAAGCCTCATCAACCGGGAATGTCTAAAACAGGGGAGGTGCAGCAAGGTTAGGTGGGTCATGCCCAAGCAGGACAAGATTTTCCCCTATCTAGATGTCCCTTTATATTCGGCTTAGTTGGTGGTTGGTCGCGCCAACCACGGGGTTATCTTGTTCGGGACTGTTCAGTAAGAAATGGTTCCGGCCTTGTGTCGCAGGGGAGCGGGCGTACTCCTCGGTACTCTGATCTAGGCCAGGTACTGTGACGGGCGGTACCCCAGTAGCCCAGCTATTGATGGAAATCCATTCTCCCTACGTGCCTTGTATGAGTTTTGTTTGTATTACCCACTTTTGTGGCTAGTAGCTGGAATTTAATAGATGTAAAAATTTCGGCTATTTTATAAGTATTTGTAAATAGACCCTATTATAATATCAGAGGATTTCTATAAAAAGTGTTTTAGCTATCGTAAGGTAAAAACCCGACATGTTTATTTGTGGCGTGGTCTTACGAGATGCTTTTGTTTTCAAAGGATTTTTGAAACTTTAATAATCAATTTGGATGCATTATTATCAGCTGGTATTCCAGACTGACTCGGGTGTTATTTCATTATAATGCTCGGGTCAGACCGAGTATTATATGTTCAGGACAGGATGCTATGGAGCTGGAGAGGAGCCGGAGTCCGAGACGTATTATCTGTACCAATATATATTCCGCTGCTGTGATTGTATCGTATATCTGATTGGTAATGTTGATGTATGAGACACTCTGATGATGTGATGTATGAAACTGGTATAGATTTCATTTTGTTTAAAGATCTATATTTACTATTATATTTTAATATGCTGCGACTGTGAGATTCTGACATTGTTTAGTTTCTTCTTCTATCTCTTCTTCTTAAACCCAAATGGTTTGTATTTCTGTGCCACTTGAGTTAACAGAGGTAAAATAGTGTTGATTCAAGGGGTACAGATTTGCGGGCTGTTACAGTTGAGGAGCGACCATCTGTGTAATTGCTTTGTGCGAGTACCCATATGTCAGATAATATGTCATGCATTTCTTTTCAAGAGGAAATCTGACATAACAGATATAAATTCAAAGCAACTACATAGTGGCTGGGTGGTCTTCGGAAACAAATATAAAATAAGCATAACATAATCAGTCATAAATATTCATATCACTAAGGCGGAAACAGATATGAATATAGCACGTAAAAGTGTACATCAAAGTAGTGGTCATACAAGATCCACTACACCACAAATGAATATGTACAAGTGCTAGACAAAAGAATGTGTATACATCAAGGAGTCTCTATCTCAAATATATAAAAGCAAAAACTACTAAGCTAAGTAGTTAGCCAAAAGTCAGATGACGACCCTTGATAAGAAGTCAAGTAGAAGCACTTGAAATACCTCGGTCTGACCTGAGTATTATTTAAGAAGAAAATAATAAACGGATTAGCTTAGCTATAAATATCATATAAAACGAGATAGGATAAGAGATATGACAAAAATGTATGATAACAATAATGCCTTACTGTGACAAGTATACATTAAATAACAACAAAAATAATACAATATCTCCAATTTTCTCAAACACCAAAAAAAGAATGTCATATTCTTTATTTTATTCACAAAATCACAAATATGGATAAAGCTTATCAATATAAATCACAAAAATTAGTGAAATACAAATTCTAGAAATCATCAATTAGAAATCCAGAAATCTCAAAAGGGGGAAAAGGCATATCAAAAGTGGAGCATGAAATCTCACCAACACATGTATCACAAACGAGACGCTATCCCATGGTCGCTAACCATAGAGCTGGTGCAACGACGTAGTACAACGGTACGTCCGAGGTACCTGAAACTCAAATAATTTGAAATAATGACGTAGTACAACTGTACGCCCAATGAACCCGATAAGCCGGAATAACAATGTAGTACAACGGTACGTCCGATGAACCTAATAAGCCGGAACAACAACGTAGTACAACGGTACGTCCGATGAACCATACTCCATAAAAGAATGTGGGTCGCTAGCCCATAAAAGTGAGTCGAAACTCCAAAGAACCCATGGGTCGCTAGCCTATAAAAATGAGACGAAGCTCAATAAAACGAGGTACAGTCCCCCGCATGAACAAAGAGACATCGCATATCGCTGGTCTAAACCATAATATGATCATAATTGATCAATAAGAAGTGTGAATTACAATTAGCTAGTAAATAAATGAATTTAGCTTCATTTCCTATAACCGCTGGCTTAACTTAAATATTTACGAAAAAATTGTAGATTTCCACTCGAAAATTGTCATAAGAGTTCAACGGAACGAGTCTAAGAATTAACCAACGAAGTAAACGCAAGCGTTTCATACCACTTGTTTTGCTAAGTCGTTTAATTGATTTCTCATACGAATGAGGTAAAGGTTTGTATATACTAATAGGTTGGAAAACGGATTTAAAAACAAGCTTTGTCTTAAAAATAGTGTTGAAATTGTTTTTGTGAAAGAGTTTGAATATTTATTACTAGTATAGATACCTTTGCATTTTAAAGTGACGAATCGCAGAAATGATTGTAGAAACAATCAATCACCAAAAATTCACATTCAACGACGTGAATCAAAACCATAGAAATCGATATCAAATCCATCAAATGGATATTCCCAAAAATCAAGAAAAGAAGTCATCAAAGTCGATAATAAATGACAACAACCAACCGGATCAACCCAAAATCGATATAAAATGGAAAGCCACATGAAACAGGCAAATTGGCTGAATTTAACAGCTCCAGACGAATGGTGGTTTACCCAGATGTCTGAGCTAAAAGACTAGAATCTTCTTCCAGATCGCCTAGATGTATTACTCAGACGTCTGAGTTGTACATCTGGAATTTTTATTCCGATGGCCCAGATGTCTGACTGTTATACCGGACGTCTGAGATGAAGCTTAGGGTAAAAATCTGCCTTGGGCAATGATGGCCAAATTATCTCAAAATTGATCGAACGAGGAACGATGGTCAGGGATTTATGCCAAGCGACAACCCAACCCTATAGGCTCTTCAATACACTCCAAGCAACATGTCCAAATATCCATAGTAGGATTTTCATAGATTTTGACTCCAAAATACCTAAAATTGGAAAATTCATCAAACCAATTCAAATTAAAAGTAAATGGACATGAAATAGGTGTTTAGAATTCATACCTAACAACAAAGAAGGCTATACACATAGATGTAAGTTCAAAAACTCACCTTTAAACCCAAAAACAACGAATGAGAAGCCTTAAAACAAAGGAAAGATCAACCACTCTTCAACTTCAACTCTAGAACCTTCAATCTATGATCAAATGCAAATATTTTCTAAGTTAGGTTTTAGAAATTTCTGAAAATTGGAGAGAGATTGAGATGGAGAAGATGAAGAGGATGCTTACCTAAGCTTCTCTTTGATCTTAGAGCTTGAATTTGAATTTCCTAGTAATCTAGGGTTTAGGAATTTTAATTTCCTCTTCTTTCTCATATTTTCCTTTAGCTTGAGAGTGTTAGGAAAATAGAATGAATGAATGAAGAGGGGGTGGAAGTAGGATATTTTGTTGGGTTAGTGGGCTGAAACCCAAACCCAAAGCCCAATAGAAAAATAGCGAAATTCAACTCAACTCCAAACATATCGATGTTTATACTCAAAAAGGTTGTAAACGCCATTTTAAACTCAATGAAAGTAGTCTCTGTTAGGAACTGGAGATAGTGGTTTTGATGACAACTTTGTAACTTATTTTATTATAACTTATATACTAACACTATTGTCCAGATATATATGAATGTTATTATGTAGGATATATATATATATATATATATATATATATATATATATATAAGACAGGTACCGATTATTGAAGACTTTACAGTATAAAGATCAAGAATGAAGAAATCATGTTTGAAGACCCATGAGTATCAAGATCAAGATTTCAAGATAAGTGTCTAGTTTTGTTAAAACTTCATAATAGCATGGAAATTTTCATTCCAAATTTCATTTGGGATGGAACCCATTATACCTTCTTAGTGGCTTACAAACCCATGATAAGTAGCTTATAAACCTACAACAAGCGGCTTACAAACCCATGAACATCCTGGTTTTGTACAAGTTTTCGAGTCCTGTGACGACCCGGAATTTTTAAAAAATTAAATTGGAATATTTAATCGATTTTAAATATTTAAAAGTTAATTTTGACTTGAATTACAAATATTAATATTTACTTGATAATTAAATTATTGAATTATATAATTCGAAATTGGGTAAGATGTTGAATATGGTATTTTAAGCCTGTTAAACATAATTTGAAGGCTTATAAATTTTTTAATGATGATGTTGAAGATAATAGAATGGTTGAAATTTAATTTAAAGGTGATATGTTCGGTTTTGAAATATCGTTTAAATCGATATTTAAAAATTGCCTTCCGAGGCACAGTCTCAGAATTCAACGAAACTAGTTCCATTAGATCCGTAATAGTTAATTATTATCGGATTTTAATTTTGGTAGCAATTGAAGTTGTTGTTTGACCCTGGCAGCTCAAAACGCATAGAAACTATTTTAGTCGATTTAATTTAAAATTGATCGTTTTCTTCCGTAACTCGCGCATATGATCAAATTAGCCTCCAGAACACGTTCCATTGTGTTCGGAATGCGGGTAAAACCTTAAAAACGCCTGGAGGCTTGTTTTATTCGAAGTCCGTTCGAAAAGCTTGTAAAATTTAAGAGTATTAATAAAAAAAACAGCAACCTTCTTCAATACGCTTTTTTTTCCATTCCAAACACGCCACCCTCTCCTCTTAAAGTCGTATCTCCTCCTTCATCCGCAATTCATTCTCCTCCCCTCTAATTCATTCATTCGACATCGAGTTTACAGAAAAAAAAACGAGATTTAACTAGCCACGGCCTCGCCTCAAACTCAGAAATTAGACGAAACCCCTTTCTTCCTTCTCTCGGTCGAAAGCGAACTCCATCGTAGGTGCAAGCTATTTGGATCGAAAGCCTGATCGTTCACGCGTGTTCCTCCACCCTTCGAGATCGGGTCGAAGCCTCAAATCGCCTGCGTGCAATTTAGTTGATGTCGAAAGTTCGAGCTCACGCTCGAGGATGATAGGCGATGAGGTTGCGTTGAGTTAGGGCTTGGTGCTCGAGTCGTTGTCGCGCATGAAATGTGGATCTGATGTCACGAGAGTTCTGGCAGTTTGGACGCGTAGTTGGGTGCAGCGACAAGTTGGAGCCGCTTTGTCAACTGGGTTCTCGCGAAGGCGGGTCGCGAGTGTGTCTGTGCTTTGGTAGATGAGATTCTTTCGAGGTTGCAGGTATTGTTTTTGATAAATTCAATTAAATTAAATGTTTGAATTTGTGTTGTTAAAAAAAAAATTAATTATCACAGTAAGTTACAAACAGTTCTGTTCTTCATTCAGTTTAATTTCATATATATATATACACACATTTATATATATGAATTAGGAAGAAGAATTTATACAATAAGGTATAATTCTGTAAAGTGATATACGTTTAGTTCGATAGTTAAAATTTTAAATTAAGTATTAGTGGGTTAACAAGAAAATTTGTTTAAAAGTTAAGATATTAATTAATTAAATTTAAATGAAATTGACTGTTCGATCATTTAAAATATTAATAAATCGTATAACTGTTTATACAAGGTTAGAATCTGAAAGGAAACAAGCCGGATGGGAATGGATTGCGAAAAACAAATCAAAGATGAGTAAATCTCACTCTGTTGGATTTTTATTTAAATTTAAATGGTTAGATTTATGAATTTGGTTGGATGGTTGAATTGAATCGATGTGCTATATTATGTAGTAATATATAGTATATATAGGAATGATTGATATTCTATGATGAATATTTTTGGTAGTTGGGAGATTGAATGCTGTGATTTGCTTGGATATTTTAGTACCCTGAGTTACCGAAATATATAAAATTGGATTTTGAAAGAAATATAAGGGTGAAATTTTGAAAGTGAAATAATTATAGAATAAAATAAAAATGAATTGGAAAGTAATAAAAGTGATATTTAAAAACTGGAGTTAAATTGTAAAGTAGAGATTTAAAACAAGTCCTAAATCCAAGTTAAATCTAACAAATAAAGTTTTAAAATATTAAGCGTTTTAATAACTTGAATGTCAAAGTGCAATTGTAAAGCGAATCGAATTTAAAAATAAATTGGTTTTAAATTCCTTTAAGCTCCCATTATAAAAAGAGTAATTAAATTAGATTAGAATAAATTGAAATGTAAATGAGAAATCATTAATTTATACAATCAATGATGTAAATAGAGATTGATTAGTTAAGAAAATATATATAAGTGACTTATGAGAAGTTAATTAATATAAGTAATTAAGGATTAATGTAATTAATATAGTTAATTAATTTATGAAGTAATTAGGATTACTTATTGATTTGGGTTAAGTATAATTAATATCGTGAAATTAATTAAAGATAATTACTTGAATGTAATTGAAAAATAATTAATCCAGGGTGATTAATTAAGATGAATAATGAAGGATTGACTAATTAATTGATTTGGAATTAATTAATGTTAAATGAAAGAATCTAAGTGGCTGAGGTTAGAAATTCGATTTGAATCAATTGAATAAATTTGGTAGTGATCAAATTTGCTTATGAATGATTGAATGGTATTGGATGCTTTGAATAAGTTGATAGCTCTGATATGAAATATTGTGTGTTTCATTTGGCTAACTTGGATTAGGGTGACATAAGACCCGAAGAGACCGGGGTCGGGTATTAGAAAATACCCGAAACTACTTTGAATTTTTATAGATTGATATGTGAAATCTATAGGCTGGATTGAAGTGATTTAAAGGAATTGGATTATTTAAATCTAAAAACTTTGGTACTTAGAAAACGTATGCGTGAAATAAGTGATGTCCATAACATATTGTGAACTTGTGAATTGATACGAGTTACCCCGGGCTTATATAAGTTGTTTGCTTTGGTATTCCTGGTTAGTTGGGTTCTCACGCTAGTTTCCAGCCTGACCCGGGTGTTACTTTGATGTAATGCTCGGGTCAGACCGAGTATTACAGATTTTCAGGTAAGGACGTTATGGAGCTCAGGAGGCGAGCTAGATGGCAAAAATGTATAGAGTATTTCCGCTGTATTTATACTTTTGTAAACTGAGACATGTTGATTTGTGTATATTCAGTGTCTGTATATATGTGCAACTCTGATGTATTGAAATGTAATCGACCGGTATAGTATTCCATTGTAAACTATTATTATTTATTATTATATTTTATCCGCTGCGAATGTGAGATGTTGATGTTTCTGATCTTCTTCTTCTTCTATCTCTTTCTTCTTTTTCATAACTATCTGGAATTTTCGGGATCGGGAATTTCGGGTCGTTACAAGTCCTGATGTGATGAAATTGTAACAACTCGCATATTCTACGATTGTATATTTAAATATTTTATTTAAATATAGCATCGTTAGTCGGATTATAGTCCAAAATGCTACTTTTTGTAAACGGTCGAATTAGGACTCGAGACCACTTCCATTGGGTCCAAAATGGTGTTTACAACCTTTTTGAGTATAAACTTCGCTATGTTTGGAGTTGAGTAGAATTTTGATATTTTTCTATTGGGCTTTGGATTTGGGTTTCAGCCCATTAACCGAACATAATGTCCTAACTCCACCCCTTCTTCTCTTCATTCCCTCTCATTTCCTAATACTCTCAAGCTAAAGTAAAAATGGGGGAAAGAAAGGAGACTCAAAATTACTAAGCCCTAGTTTTGCTAGGAAATTCAAATTCAATTTTCTAGAAATCAAGGAGAAGCTTAGGTAAACTCTTCATCTTCTCCATCTCAATCTCTCTTTAATTTTCAGAAGTTCCTAAACCCTAACTTAGAAAATATTTTTTTATGAGCTCAGATTGAAGCCTTGGGTTAGAATTGAAGAGGCCTTGTTTTAAAAGCTTCTCACTTGTGTTTTGGGTTTAAAGGTGAGTTTTTGAACTCAGATCTACCTCTATAACTTTCATTGTTGTTAGGTATGAATTCCTAACATTTATTCATGTTCATTTGCTTTTGATTTGAATTGATTCGGTGAATTTTCCAAATTTTGGTGTTTTGAAGTCCAAAATCTTTAAAGATCCTATCTTAGATATTTAGACATGTTATTTGGGGTGTATCGAAGAGCCTATAAAGCTGGGTTGTCGCTTGGCATATATTCCTAGTCTCCGTTGCTCGTCCGATCGCTTCCGAATCGTTTTGGCCATTATTGGCCTATGCAAATTGTTGCCCAGAACAGGCAACCAGACGTCTGGTGGCAAGGTTCAGACGTCTGGTATAATATCTGGAGAAAAGAGATATACGACAGAAAATAAAAAAATGGCAGAGACAAATTCTAGACGTCTGACTAATTGGTTCAAACGTCTGGTAGGGGTTCAGACGTCTGGTTTGAAATTTCAGTCGTCTGGGAAGTTTTCTGGAATATTTCCAAAAACCAAATCCAAACGTCTGGATGAACCCCTAGACATCTAGAACTGCCCTGTTTGCCTATTTCCCTATTTATTGAGTGAATTTCCATTATTTATCGATTTTTGTTGATCAGATTAGTTGTTATCAATTTTATCGACTTTGATGACTTCTTTTTCTAGATTTTTGGGAATATCCATTCTGATGGATTTGGTATCGATTTCTATGGATTTAACTCACGTCTTCGTATGTGAATCTTTGGTGATTGATTGTTTTTACAATCATTTCTATGGTATGTCACTTTAAAATGCAAAGGTTTCTATACTAGTAGTAAATACTCAAACTCTTTCACAAAAATGATTTCATCGTTTAATTTTAATATAAAGCTCGTTTCTAAAATTGTTTTCCAACCTACTAGTATATACAAACCTTTACCTCATTTGTATGAGAAATCTACTTAAACGGCTTAGCAAAACAAGTAGTATGAAATGCTTGCGTTTACTTGGTCGGTTAATTCTTGGACTTGTTCGATTGAAACCTTGTGGCAATTTTCGAGTGGAAATCTACAATTTGTTCGTAAATATTTAAGTTAAACCAGTGGTTCTGGGACATGAAGCTAAACTCATTTTTTTACTAGCTTAGTGTAATTCACACTTTTTATTGATCTATGATTATCAATTATGGTTTAGACTAGCGATATGCGATGTCTCTTTGTCCGCGTGGGGGACAGTACTCCGTTATGTTGCGCTTCGTCTCTCTTTGTCCACGTAGGGGACTGTACCTCAATTTATGGAGCTTCTCTCATTTTTATAGGCTAGCATCCTATGTCTATTATGGAGATTCGGTTCATCGGACATGCCGTTGTTGTACTATGTTGTTGCTTCGAATTAATTGAGATTCAGGTTCATTGGGCATACCGTTATTGAACTACGTAGTTGTTCCGAATTGTTCGAGTTTCAGGTTCCTCGGACGTACCGTTGTTATACTACGTCATTGCACCGGCTCTACGGTTAGCGACCATGAAATTGCGCTCCGTTTGTGATGCACGTGTTGGTGAGTTTTCATGCTCCCGTTTGTGATAGGCCTCCCCCTCTTATGATTTCGGGATTTCTAGTTGATGATTTCTAGAATTTGTGTTTCACCAATTTTTAAAATTTATATTGATAAGCTATATCAATATTTATGGCTTGGTGAATAAATTAAAGAATATGACATTCTTTTTGGTGTTTGAGAAAATTTGAGATATTGTATGATTTTGTTGTTATCTAATGTATACTTGTCACAGTATGACATTTTTATTATCATACATTTTTAACATATCTCTTATCCTGTCTCATTTTATATGATATTTATAGCTAGACTGATTAGTTTATTATTTTCTAAAACAATACTCGGGTCAGACCGAGATATTTCAGGTGCTTCTACTTGACTCCTTATCTAGGACTGTCATCTGACTTTTGGCTAACTACTTTAGTTTTGTAGTTTTTGTTGTTATACATTCGAGATAGAGACTCCTTGATGTATACTTATTCTTTTTTCTAGCACTTGTACCTATTCTTTTATGATGTAGTGGATCTTGTATGGCCACTACTTTGATGTACACTTCTATGTGATATATTCATATCTGTTTCGCCTTAGTTATATGAATATCCGAGACTGCTTTATGTTATGCTTATTTTATATTTGTTTCCAAAGACCACATAGCCACTGTGTAGTAGCTTTGATTTTGTATTTTTATGTTGAATTTCCTCTTGAAATGAAATGCGTACCATACTATCTGACATATCGGTACTCACACAAAGCAATTACATAGATGGTCGCTCCTCAACAGCGTTATTCTTCGTGCTAGTCGACGGCATTACCCCGTAGTGTCCTTGGCTAGTGTGAGTATAGAGGTGGGGCGTCACGGCTTGGTATCAAAGCCAAACTTCAAAACAATATAAAATAATCTAGCAAGGATCATTGTCCTAAGTCTTTTCTTAGGAACCGTGCCTTAGGATTTATCCGAGTCATTGGACCCGTTCTATCCTAATTTCTTTTATGATGCCTTGTTTTATCAATCATGTTTGTTTGATATTCATTTTGAGAATAACCTTTTTCCTCTTCTTTCTTTCTTTCTTAAAGAAGAGAAATGGTTGACCTGGCCGTCCCAACGCCGGTCAATCCAGTGCTACTCCTTAGGATGGAGTATTTATGTCTACCCAGCAGCTTTTATATCTTGTAAAGAATGCTCAAGCTGTCGGACACATTCCAGAGCCTACTCATCCTAAATCCGGTTTTGCACGCTTGTGCAGTGATTATGCCAATTTAGGTGGAAAGCCATTCAAGGGTTCCGAAAGCATTATATAAGTCCAAGCTTGGCTTAGAATATGCGATCGTATCTTTTCTCGTATGAATCTTATTGCTCTACATCGAGTCCAAGTGGCTTCTAGCATGCTCCAAGAAAGAGCATTAGATTGGTATGAGCTTTTGATTTATGAGATTATCGAAGTGGATCTTAATGGGAACAATTTCAGGAAAGATTAGAATTGAAGTTTGTGCCATAAGCTGAAAAAGTAACATTAGCTCGGCATTTTATTGACCCTGTTCAAGGTGAATCTTCCGTGACAGACTATGTCGCATCTTTTGAATCTCTCTCTAAATATGGCGTCGAGTATATTAATACCCCATTGAAGAAAAATCATAAGTTTGTTTATGGGTTTAATAAGAACCTCAGAAAGCCTTTACTCTTGAAACTAGAAGTTTCTTTTGATCAGCATCTTGATATCGCTCTTCGACTTGAAGAGGCCGATAAAGAAAGTGATGTTGAAGTTGTGGGTACCAAACAGAACTTCAACAACAACAAGAAGAGGCTTATTAAGTTCAAGCCTAATCCCAAGAAGAAAGGGAAACAAGCAACTTCGGTAGCAAAGACTCCTACCTCTAGTCGTGGGCAATGCTACAATTGTGGTTTTAAGGACCATTATGCTAATAGATGTCTGAAACCTCTCTTTCATCGTTATTGCAAAAGTTCGGGTCATCTTTTATCTTCATGTCCCAAACTTTCAAGCAAGAAAGACGGAAAGCTAAATATTATGAAAGCCCCTAATAAAACTTCTCGTTATCAAGGTATTTCTCATTCTATCCTTGATGGCATTATTATATTTCGTGATCTTCCTATTCGAGTTCTTTTTGACACGGGTGCATCCCACTCTTTTATATCAAAAGAACTTGTTGATACTTTTTCTTTAAATGTTAAGGATTGGTGACTTCTTTGAGAATTGCGAATCCGGTTGGTGGATCCGCAACACTCAGTTTACTTTGTAAAGATGTCGAGATTATTTTATGTGATTATGCATTCCAAGCCAATTTGCATGTTATGCGTTACTTAGGCTTCGGAATGATTTTGGGAATGGGTTGGCTTAATCGTTATGAAGCCCACATCCTATGTCCTGAGACGACTATATATCTTTGACATCCTCAATCAGTTAAGAAGATTTTTATTGTTCTTAAAGATTTGGATTTCAATTTGGTAGCATCCTTATATTCTCTAAATCCACATGATGACGATAATGATGAAGAGGAAAATGTCATTTCCCTCATTCACGTTGTTCATGAATTTTCCGACATATTTGAGCCCGTTTTTGGAGTACCCCCTAAGCGAGCAACTGAGTTCAGAATTAATCTAATTCCTGGAGCTCTACCTATCACTTGTCCTCCTTATCGTATGTCCAATAAGCAAAACGAGGTGATGCGTAAACAATTATCCGAATTGGAAGCGAAGCAATTTATTCATTCCAGTTCCTCTCCATGGGGAGCTTCAGCTATTTTTGTGAAGAAATTTGATGGTACACTTAGGCTTTGCGTTGACTACCGCAAGCTTAATGATCTCACCATCAAGAATAAATATACTTTACCTCGGATTGATGATCTATTCGATCAACTTTGCGGTGCTAGAGTCTTTTCATAGTTAGACTTAGCAACCGGTTTTCATCAACTTCGTTTTGCAGAGGATATTGTTCCTTTGACATCGTTCTGTACTCGTTATGGATCTTATGAATGGCTTATTATGCCATTTGGTTTAACGAATGCTCCAGCTTATTTCGTTAACCTTATGAATCGAGTTTTCAAAGACTTTCTCGATCGATTTGTTCTCATCTTTATAGATGATATTCTTGTTTATTCTAAAACCGAGGAAGAGCATGAAAAGCATCTTTAGATTGTGTTGGAAACTCTTAGGAGCAATCAATTGAAAGAAAAATTCTATAAGTGCCACTTTTGGCAATCTCATGTGGAAAATCAAACATATTATTTTTGAATCCGGAATTTCCATGGATCCTTCAAAGATTGAAGCGATTTAAAATTGAAAGAGACCGAAGAGTGTGACGGAAATTCATAGCTTTCTTGGATTGGAGGGTTATTACTGTCATTTCATAAAAGATTTTTCTAAAATTTCCCTGCCTCTTACTTGTTTGACAAAGAAGGGAGTTAAGTACATTTGGTCAGACAAATGTGAAGCTTCTTTTCAAAAATAAAAAAATCCTTTCTGATGCTCCTATTCTTGTGATTCTCGAGGGGAATCATGACTTTATTGTTTATACCGATGCTAGTCATGCTGGTTTGGGAGAAGTTCTCATGCATAGGGAACGTGTTATCGCTTATGCTTCTAGGCAATGAAAGCCTACCGAGACTAGATATGCCGCTCATGATTTGGAGCTCGCGGCTATTGTTTTCGCCTGTAGAATTTGGTGACATTATCTTTTGGGAGAGAAATTTGTTCTCTATACCGATCATAAATCTTTAAAGTATCTATTTTCTCAAAAGGAACTTAATTTGCATCAACAACGTTGGCTCGAGTTCCACGCATATTATGATCATGATATTCTTTATACTCCCAAAAAGGGAAATCGTGTTGCCGATGCCCTTAGTCGTAAGCAACAAGCGGTTGTTTCTATGATAATATCCGAGTGGAATGATCTCGAGACTTTGTCCACTTGTGAGATTCGAGATCGTGAATTCGATTTATGTTCATCTCTTGTTTTATGTAGCCTTGAGGTTCATCCTTCTCTTTTAGACCGCATTCTTGATGCTCAAAAACATGATCCTGAATTGGCCCATCTTAGCCAAAGTTTTCGGGATAGATATAATGACGGTTTGAAAGACCTTGATATCGATGCTCGTGGTGGCATTCGAAAATTTGGTAAATTTATCGCGCCAAATATTGGTGATCTTCGTAAAGACATTTTACAAGATTCTCATCGTTCTAAATTTACCATTCATCCGGGTAGTAAAATGTACACGGATATGAAGTGACTTTATTATTGGGATGGAATGAAATATGATATTGCTAACTTTATTAAACGTTGCATGACTTGTCAACTCATAAAGGCCGAGCATCAAAGGCCTACTGGTTTATTGCAACCTCTTGATATTCCTATTGGGAAGTGGGATCAAGTCTCCATGGACTTTATTAACGGTCTTCCCAGTTCTCGTTCGGGTCATCACAGTTTGTGGATGATTGCCGATAGACTTACAAAATCCGCCTATTTTATTTCCGTTCGGTCCAATCGGACCGTACCTCTTTTGGCCAAACTCTATGTTAGAGAAATTGTTAAATTGCATGTAGTTCCTACTTATATTGTTAGCGATCGTGATCCATTATTTACTAGTGGATTTTGGAAGAGTCTTCAAAAAGCTTGGGGAACAAAGCTTAATTTTAGAACTGCTTGTCATCCTCAGTCAGATGGACAAACCGAGCATGTGAATCAAACTCTTGAAGATCTTCTTTGTGCATGTATTCTTGATTTTGGTGGAATATGGAAAGATCATGTTTCTTTTGTTGAGTTTTCCTATAATAATAGCTTCCAATCTAGTATTGGTATGACACCTTTCGAGGTACTTTACGGAAGGCCATGTCGATATCCTTCTTGTTGGCTTGAGGCCGGTGAGAAGCTGGTTTTAGGTCCAGATTTTATTCGTGATTCCATAGAAAAGATTGACCTTATTCGTTATAGGATGGAAGAAACTCAAAGTAGACAAAAATCCTATGTCGATAACCGTAGAAGGAATTTGGAATTTTCTGTGGGAGATTTGGGTTTATTCGTATTTCACCTATAAAGGGTATTGTGCTTTTCAGTCATTTGGGAAAATTAGCACCTCGATATATTGGTCCATCTCCCATCACCGAATGCGTTATTTACATGGCTTATCGCCTTTTAATACCGGCTCAATTTTCTGCTATTCATGACGTTTTCCACATCTCTCAACTACGGAAATTCCTTAGAGATTCTAATTCTATTATTGAGCCCGGTGTTATTGAAGAAATTAAAGTTTCGCCTAGTTTGACTTATGGGCAACATCCTATTCGTATCGTTGCTACGGAGGTTAAGCGCCTTCGAAATAAAGATGTTCCGCTTGTGAAAGTTCAATGGTCCTCAAATCCTAAGGATTTCTCTTTAGAATCCAGAGAATTCATCGAGCGAACACATCCGGACTTACTCTCTCGTGCTCCTTTAGGTGAACTTCTTACTTCAAATTTTATTTTGTATTGATATACTTTTATGGTTGTTATTCTTTGTTTTCTTCTTAAGTATTACGAGGACGCAATTTATTGAAGGAGGAGAATCTCTAACAACCCGCATATTTTACAATTGTATATTTAAATATTTTATTTAAATATAGCACCGTTAGTCGGATTATAGTCCAAAATACTACTTTTTGTAAACGATTGAATTAGAACTCGAGACCACTTCCATTGAGTCTAAAATGGCATTTACAACCCTTTTGAGTATAAACATCGATATGTTTGGAGTTAAGTAGAATTTTGATATTTTTCTATTGGGCTTTGTGTTTGGGTTTCAGCCCATTAACCCAACATAATACCCTAACTCCACCCCTTCTCCTCTTCATTCACTCTCATTTCCTAATACTCTCAAGCTAAAGTAAAAATGGAGGAAAGAAAGGTGACTCAAAATTACTAAGCCCTAGTTTTGCTAGGAAATTCAAATTCAAGTTTCTAGAAATCAAGGAGAAGCTTAGATAAGCATCTTCTTCATCTTCTCCATCTCAATCTCTCTTCAATTTTCAGAAATTACTAAATCCTAACTTAGGAAATATATTTATTATGAGTTTAGATTGAAGCTTCTTGGATTGGAATTGAAGAGTGGTTGATCTTGCCTTGTTTTAAAAGCTTCTCACTTGTGTTTGTGGGTTTAAATGTGATTTTTTGAACTCACATCTACATCTATTACTTTCATTGTTGTTGGGCATGAATTCCTAACATTTATTCATGTTCATTTGATTTTGATTTGAATTGATTTGGTGAATTTTCCAAATTTTGGTGTTTTGAAGTCAAAATCTTTAAAGATCCTATATTGGATAGTTGGACATGTTATTTGGGGTGTATCGAGGAGCCTATAAGGCTGGGTTGTCGCTTGGCATAAATCCCTACTCTCCGTTGCTCGTCCGATCGCTTCTGAATCATTTTGGCCATTATTGGCCTATGCAAACTGTTGCCTAGAACAGGAAACCAGACGTCTGGTGGTAAGGTCCAGACATCTGGTTATGATATCTGGAGAAAAGAACTATACGGCAAAAAATAAAAAAATGGCAGAGACAAATTCCATATGTCTGACTTATTGGTTCAGACGACTGGTAGGGGTTCAGACGTCTGGTTTGAAATCTCAGACGTTTGGGAAGTTTTCTAGAATATTTCCAAAAACCAAATCCATACGTCTGGATGAACCCCCAGACGTCTAGAACTGCCATGTTTTGCCTATTTGCCTATTTATTTAGTGAATTTCCATTTTTTATCGATTTTGTTGATCCGATTAGTTGTTATCACTTTTATCGACTTTGATGACTTCTTTTTCTGGATTTAGGAATATCCATTATGACGGATTTGGTATCGATTTCTATGGATTTGATTCACGTCTTCGTATGTAAATCTTTGGTAATTGCTTGTTTTTACAATAATTTCTATGGTTTGTGACTTTATGCAAAGGTTTCCATACTAGTAGTAAATACTCAAACTCTTTCACAAAAATTATTTCATCGTTTACTTTTAATATAAAGCTCGTTTCTAAAACCGTTTTCCAATCTACTAGTATATACAAACCTTTACCTCATTCGTATGAGAAATCTAATTAAACGGCTTAGCAAAACAAGTGGTGAAACGCTTGCGTTTACTTGGTCGGTTAATTCTTGGACTTGTTCGATTAAAACCTTCTGACAATTTTCGAGTGGAAATCTATAATTTGTTCGTAAATATTTAAGTTAAGCCAGTGGTTATGGGACATGAAGCTAAACTCATTTATTTATTAGCTTAGTGTTATTCACACTTTTTGTTGATCTATGATGATCATTTATGGTTTAGAGTAGCGATATGTGATGTCTGTTTGTCCACGTGGGGGACAGTACCCCATTATGTTGAGCTTCGTCTCTCTTTGTCCACGTAGGGGACTGTACCTCGATTTATGGAGCTCCATCTCATTTTTATAGGCTAGCGACCATTGTCTATTATGGAGATTCGGTTCATCGGAAGTACCGTTATTGTACTACGTTGTTGTTCCGAATTAATTTAGATTCAAGTTCATCGGGCGTACCGTTATTAGACTACGTCGTTGTTCCGAATTATTCGAGTTTCAGGTTCCTCGGACATACCGTTATTGTACTACGTCATTTCACCCCTTTATGGTTAGCGACCAAGGAATAGCGTTCCGTTTGTGATGCACGTGTTGGTGAGTTTTCATGCTCCCGTTTGTGATAGGCCTCCCCCTCTTATGATTTCTGGATTTCTAGTTGATTTCTAGAATTTGTGTTTCAACAATTTTTGAAATTTATATTGATAAGCTGTATCAATATTTGTGGCTTGGTGAATAAATTAAAGAATATGACATTCTTTTTGGTGTTTGAGAAAATTTAAGATATTGTATGATTTTGTTGTTATCTAATATATACTTGTCACGGTATGGCGTTTTTGTTATCATATGTTTTTATCATATCTCTTATCCTGTCTCATTTTATATGATATTTATAGCAAGACTGATCTATTTATTATTTTCTTAAATAGTACTCGGGTCAGACCGAGGTATTTCAGGTGCTTCTACTTGATTCCTTATTTGGAACTGTCATCTGACTTTTAGCTAACTACTTTAGTTTTTTGTTTTTGTTCTTATACCTTCGAGACAGAGACTCCTTGATGTATACTTATTCTTTTGTCTAGCACTTGTACCTATTCTTTTATGATCTAGTGGATCTTGTATGACCCACTACTTTGATGTACACTTCTATATGATATATTCATATCTATTTCCGCCTTAGTGATATGAATATCTGAGACTGGTTTATGTTATGCTTATTTTATATTTGTTTCTGAAGACCACATAGCCACTGTGTAGTAGCTTTGAGTTTGTATCGGTATGTCGAATTTCCTCTTGAAATGAAATGCATGCCATACTGTTTGACATATCGGTACTTGCACAAAGCAATTACACGGGGGTCGCTACTCAACAGCCTTATTCTTCGTGCTAGTCGACAGCATTATCCCGTAGTTTCCTTGGCTAGTGTGAGTATAGAAGTGGAACGTCACAGAAATATTCTGTAGGAAGAAGCTTGCAAAACTACTTCAAATTAGTTTTTCAAAACTGCTTTTCAAAATGTTTGAGCCTTAAAAATTATCTTTTCAAATGATTTTCAAAAGGATGTTTTAGCCTTAAAATATTCATTGTTTTTCTTTCTAAATAAACTCTTGTTTTGAACTTCATTTGTTTTTAAAACTATCTTCTGATTTTTAAATATTCTCTTATAATATATATACTTGAGATTTAAAATCAAATTTATAGATACATTCTAAAAATATATTTTTCTACTCTTCTTTATTTTAAAAACATAGGAATATTTTACTCCAGAATCATTTATCTTATTTTCCTTTCAATACTATTTTCAAAACAAATTTTACATTGTTTTTAACTAAGGGATGTCGACATCATGAAATACCCCATGTCGACATGGTGGCCGTTTAATTCAAAAGTTTCAATTTTCAAAAGAAGTGTCAGTTCGTTTAAATCTCTTCACAAATGGTTATGACTGTTACTGGTCTATAAATAGCCTTCACAAACGAATTTTTTAACTAACTATTTTCTTATTTTCTTCCTCCTTCTTCTCCACAAATCCATATTCTAAAATTTTCATATTTTTAAGATCGTGCCAAAATTCTACCAAATTCTCAAGTGAACCAAATTAGAATCTCATTCTTGTTTGATTCTCTGCCCTCTCTCGAAGAACAAAGTGCATTCAGAGTTATAGGATCAATTTGTAATCAAAAGTTTATCGAGTCTCTCTATAAGGTATGGTTGTGCCTGGAAATCAATTGGGTGATCTTGTGTCCCGTAAATCAAGAGAGTTTGCCCTGGACTCAAAGACAGAAGGGTACCTCAAGGCCATTAGAAACTGGGGATTGTAATCTCAACATTATATAATAAAAATCTGTAAGAGGCGTTTTCCTTGGTGCAGAACTGGATGTAGGGTAACTACAAACCAGTATAAAATCCGGCGTGTTCTTTCTTTTTACATCTTTTTATTTACTTTCTGCATCTGTGTTTGATTCTGTGATTGTTCAGTGATAAAGTTTGGCATTTGTTTATATCATAATTTTTAAATTAGTCCATATAAGTCATAGAATTCATTAAACACTATTCACCTCCCCTCTAGTGTTAAATTAGCTTTAAGATCCTTAATCCGCACTCCTTTCAATTGGTATCAGAGCATAGGTTTTCATAGTTTTCATAATCTGAAACTTGAAAATTTAAAAATGGCATATTTAGGAAATTTTGTTAGTACTAGTTTTAATTTATGCATTTCATCAAAGTATCATACGTATGCATATAGTTTTTATGAAAAATCAAGTTATTTACCGAATTGGTTTGTTATGCAGGAACAGACATGTTACATGGCTTTTAAAGAATCAACAACCAATGGACAAACTGTGCAAATTGAGAAAGATAAATGGATACTTGATATTGGCTGTTCTAGGCATATGACTGGAAATCTCGAGATACTCAATGACATTATATATCAAGATGGTGGATTGGTCAAGTTTGGAGATAACTCAAAAGGATATGTGATTGGCATCGGCAATGTCGTTAATTCTAAATCTCCTCTTACTTCTGATGTTTTGCTAGTTAGGAATTTAAAACATAATTTTCTTAGTATAAGTCAACTATGCGATAAAGGATTTAAAATTAAATTTGGAAAAGATAAGTGTCACATCGAAGATAATAAGTCAAATATTATCTTTGAAGAAATTAGGAAGAAAAACATTTACATCCTTAGCATGAAAGTTTCAAATGATAACTTATGTCTTTTGGCTAATACAAGTGACCCTTGGATTTGACATAAATGATTTGGTCATTTAAATTTCAAACTGTTATCTACATTATCAAAACTTGACTTAGTTAGAGGTCTTCTCATGTTAAACTTTAAAGTAGATAGTATATGTGATGCTTGCCAATTAGGAAAACTTAAGAAAAGTTCATTTAAATTTAAAAATATGATTTCTACTTCTAAACTTCTAGAATTACTTCATTTAGATTTATTTGGTCCATCTCAAGTTCAACCAATTAATCACAATAAATATGTTTTTGTAATTGTAGATGATTATTCTAAATGTACTTGGGCAATTTTTCTTAAACTTAAAAGTGATGCTTTTGAATTATTTAAAATATTTTCTAAAAGAATTCAAAATCAACTTTCTTTAAAAATAAAAACTATTCTTAGTGATCATGGTGGAGAATTTGAAAACGAATATTTTGAGAATTTCTGTAATAAAAAAGGAATTACTCATAATTTCCCTTTTCCAAGAACTTCACAACAAATCAGAGTGGTGGAACTTAAGAATAGAACGATTCAAGAGTGTGCTAGAACAATGCTTTTCGATAGTCGCTTACCTAAAATCCTTTGGGCTGAAGCAGTCACTACAGCTTTTTATATATTAAATAGGATTTTAATTAGACCATTAACTAATAAAACACCATGTGAATTACTTTACAATAAGAAACCCATAATAGCTTATTTCAAAGTTTTTGGTAGTAAGTGTTTTATTCTTAATACAAAAGATAATTTAGATAAATCTAAACCTAAATCCTACAAAGGTATCTTCATCGGATATTCTAATAGAAGTAAAGCATTTAGAGTTTATAATTTAAGAACTAACACTATTGAAAAATCAATGCATGTATCTTTTGATGAAAATTTTAAAGATACTGTACAAATAGAAGATGAAGAAGATTTTGAAACTTTAAATAATGAACCTAATGAAACTAATTGTGAAATCATTCAACCTAATAAAAGAATTAGACTATTAAATGATCATCCTGTAGAAAATATACTAGGAAATATTGAATCTATAGTTAAAACAAAAAATCAACTAAATAGTATGAGTAATGTAGCTTTTATATCAACTATTGAACCTAAAAATCCAAAGGAAGCATCATCTGATGATTCATGAATTCTTTCTAAGCAAGAAGAATTGAATTTGTTCACTAAAAATGATGTTTGGGAATTTGTTCCTAGACCTGAAGATAAAAGTATAATTGGAACAAAATGATTTTATAAATAAAATGAATGAACTTGATGAGGTCGTTGGAAATAAAGCTCGTTTAGTCACACAAGGTTATTGTCAAGAAGAAGGAATTGATTATGACGAAAGCTTTGCACCCGTAGCAAGACTAGAAGCAATCAGGATTCTACTTGCTTTCGCAAACTACAATAATTTCAAGTTATATCAAATGGATGTTAAAAGTGCTTTTCTAAATGGTTTTGTAAAAGAAGATGTTTATGTTGAACAACCTCCACTTTTGGAAGATAATAATTTCCAAATCATGTATATAAATTAAAAAAAGCTTTATATGTTCTGAAACAAGCTCCTAGAGCCTGGTATGAAAGACTAAGATCTTATTTACTACAATCTGGTTTTGAAATTCGTAAAATAGATACAACTCCTTTATTTAAAAGAAACGAAAATGATATTCGTTTAGTACAAATATATGTAGATCATATAATATTTGGGTCAACTAATAACATAATGAATAAATAATTTTCAGGTATAATGACTAAAGAATTTGAAATGGGTCATATGGAAGAACTAAGTTTCTTCTTAGGACTTCAAATCAAACAATTAGATAAAGAAATTTTTATTAGTCAAGAAAAATATGCTAAGGATTTAATTAAAAAATTTGAATTGACCGCTTCTATTTGGAAACCAATATCCAATGACAACTAATGTAGCTTTAAGTAAAGAAGATAAATCAAAAGATGCTAATCAAAAATTATACAGGGGAATGATTGGTCCCCTGCTTTATGTAACAGCGAGTCATCCTGACATCATGCATAGTGTCTGTCTCTGTGCAAGATACCAATCTCAACCTAAAGAAACTCACTTAAAAAATGTTAAAAAGAATTTTAAGATATGTAAAAAATACTTTAGATTATGGTTTATTTTACCCTAAAAATGATGTATTTGATTTAATTTCATAGTGTGATGCTAATTACGCTGGTTGTAAATCAGACCGAAAAAGTACAAGTGGAACTTGTCACTTTCTAGGACATTTTCTGGTTTCCTGGTTTAGCAAGAAGCAAAACAATGTATCCTTGTCAACAACTGAAACAGAATAAATATCTGCTGCTTTAGCTTATTCTCAAGTTATATATATATGCAACAAACTTTAAAAGATTTTGGATTAACTATAACTGAATCACTAATTTATCTTGATAATACTAGTGCAATAAACCTATCTAAGAATCCAACTCATCATGCTAGAACAAAACGTATTGATATTAGACATCATTTTCTTAGAGATAATATAAGTAAAGAAGTCATAACTCTTGAATATATTGATACTGAAAAACAAATTGCTGATTGAAAAACAAATTGCTGATATATTAAACAGACCATTAAATGAACAAAACTTTACTAAATTTATAAGAGAATTAGGTGTATGTTCATTAACTGAAATATAAATTATAAATAATACAAGTATAGGT
Source organism: Allium cepa (assembly GCA_030765085.1). Classification (NCBI taxonomy): domain Eukaryota; kingdom Viridiplantae; phylum Streptophyta; class Magnoliopsida; order Asparagales; family Amaryllidaceae; genus Allium; species Allium cepa. The sequence continues at coordinate 577,126,487 of CM060932.1, read as the reverse complement.
AATAATTAATATAAATAAAAATTTCTCAAAAATTGAACTGGGCATGTCGACACGACCCATCCACTTATGTCGACATACAGGTCGATGTTTTCAAATTTAAATTTTCTCTAAAATTAGTTATTTGGTTATATATTTATATATTTCGACTTTTACGCCTTTTCTCTATTCTATTCTCTGTAATAAACTTCTAAAATGCTAAATTAATGGCTTCCTCTTCTAATAATGAACCTTCTTCACCCACTTCTCCTCATTTTGGCCCTTTTCAACGTTCCACACACGTACTAGTCATCAAATTACAAGAGAAGATGAAAGATTTGCTTCAAATGATGATGAAAATTCAAGCGAGTCAACTGCGAATGGCTAGAGAACAAGATAGGCAAGGCAGAATCCTTAGGAATTTACAAAACTTCTTTATGTATGATATCCCGGAAATTGAGCAATATAATTTTAATAATCTCTGTTCTAAATTTAATTTGATTTGATAATTTTAATAACAGATTTGGAATTTGATTTAATAATCATGTTTTAACAAATATTTAAATTAGAAGATTTTATCTTTTTAAATAAATAAATTGTTTTCTGTTTATAATATATAATTTTACATATTGTAAATTGATAAACTTTGATTTTGAATTTAGTAAATGAATTAATTTTCTAACTCTAATTTATATTTGATAAATTGGAATTTTGATTTAAATTTGACATTTAATTTTTCAACACAATCCAATAAATAATGTTATGATTTATACTATGATAAATCTTATTTGTTTTGAAATTTTATTTAACTTTAAAATATATGAATTTAAAATTAGATAAATATAAAAGCTAAGTTTTATTTTATATTACTTGGGATTTATATATATAAGAATTTACAATGTAAATTACAAATGATCTTAGTTGTTATAATCTCTTTTAACAAATTATTTGAAATTGCTTAATTTGTTATTTTTAAATAAAAATTATAATACTTAAGGTCTTATGAACATAAATAGATGTTGTAAGGAATAAAATTGTTGTTTTTAATTTTAATAGAGTTATATATGCATCTATATATAACTTGATTATTAAAATTTGATTTGATAAATTAATTTAAAGTTTGAATTTAATGTTTTAAAGAATAAATACTTAAAAGTATTTGAATAAGCTTTTATTTATAAAATTGTTTTGTTTTGTTTTTCTATAAAAGAAAAGGAAGAAACTCATTTATTTTACATAAGAAATAATGAATTAAGATATAAAAGTTTTTAAAATTCAATTTAAATTAAAAATATTTAGATTACATGTGTAAGTCTCTTAAGACATTTAATTTACATGTGTAAGCCATTAATTAAAACAAGTGACAAGTGTTAAGAATATAAACAAGTGTCTCATTTAATTTCTTTCTCTTTTATTTTTAATTAAATCAAATATTCGCTTATATAAACATTTTTTCTTTGCCTCATTTTTTTTCTTTTTCCTATTCTTCTTCAAACTTAAGAACTTCAGCTGAAAATTCTGTAATCAACATTCAAACCAAGAATTTAATTACTTTGATCAATCTACAATTCAAAAACAAGATCTACAAATCCCCTCTCAGAAAAAAATTTGAAACATGTCCTCTTGTAACTAAAATAAATCAAAAGCTGTCTGAAGCTCTCTTCAAAAATCAGTAACCTGAAATCAATTTGCAAATTTCTAAAAGCTACATGCAACTTCAAAAGCTCAGTTTAAGCCTGCAATTCTTTTCTGGGAACATGCAATTGTCAATTCTGGAAACATGCATGCATCTGAAAAACACAAAGTACTACGATCATTTCAAGTTTTAAAATACTGAAGCAATCTGAAGTTCAAGTCTTCAAAAAGCAAAAGTAAGATGAAGTTTTAAAGCATCTGCAATTTTAAAATTCAAAACTGAAGTTCAGAAAAAATGCATAAGCATGTGCTCTGCTCCTAAACTTGTGAGTAACATTTTTATTCAAAACTAAATTAAGTAAATTTAGTTGCTTGCAATGAGTTACTGATATATTCATAATTATATGAAAGCATAGGATAGAAGTTCTTATGTATGGTTGCTGAGTATTTATGCTTGCTGTAGAATTTATGTTACTGCCTATTCCAAGTTTTATTCCTGATTAAATTCCATGAGTTCATGTTCAAACCTTTGTTACAGTTTATGATTTTCACAAAATATGATTTATATCATAAGTTTAAATTTTAGTTTTATTAAATTTAAAAAAAACTAATGAAACTGTATTGTCTCTGGAAACAAACTACAACAGAGCAATCTTTGAAAATAGAATTTAATCATCCTTAATTCTTTGATTTAAGAATATAGACATGTTACAAGATCCAAGAGGTGAATTCTAAAACTAAAATTTGAATTTTTAGATTAAGATTGATTTGGAAATTCTGGTTTAAGCAGAAACTTACTTTGGGTTTGAATCATCAAACTAGGAGACCGGAGTAGCTAATTTAGATTCTGGTGATAGATTTATGAACTATGTAGTAGGGAAAAATACTGGAGGAAGAATTTATGCATTGAGGTGATTGGGATTTTGAATCAAAATTATAAGCCCTAGTTAACTGTTCATTTGAATTTGGTCGACGTTAACTCTAGAAGTGACCGAGTACTTCCTAATTCGAACTGGAGAGAGATGGGATGTGGAAGTAGATGTGATCGGAGGTCTTGACTGTCTGATGATCAGAATTTGGAGATTGAGGCGTGGCAGTTCGTCCCATTTTATTCCAGATTCGAGCACGATGCTCGGATTTTGATGTGAGGCTTCTGCAGTTGGATTGAAGGTGGATTTGAAGTGTGATGATGGTCGCCGACTTGCTCAAGGGGTCGCGAGTGATTGGAAGTGATGGCGGCGGAGGTGCAGGTGCACGAGGTTAATGGTGTATTAGTGTTTGGGAAGATGAATTACTCGTGTTTGTTACGGGTGAATTTGTGGGTTGCTCGAAGTTTTAGGCTGATGGTCTCGAAGCATTGGGGTTAGAGACTCGGAGTAGATGCTGATTTGGCTCGGGTGGGTTCAATTGTTACAGGTTTGTGAAAACCTAAGTTGTTTCTTAATTTAAATAAATTGCAAAATGAAAAAAAATGATGATTCTCGAGTTACTCGAGTGATTTCGAGTTGCTCGAGCTAATTTGTTGCGGTTTAGAATTTGTCGTGTTTTAAATTTTAAACTGAATTTCAAAAATACTAAGTAAAGAATTTAATTAAATTTTAAATCTAACTTTAAATTGTAAATTCAAGTTTTGGTTTGAATCGTGACTGGAAATAAATAAGCTTTTATACTTAAACTTGTTTTAACTTTAAAAGTAGTTTATTGTTTAAAAATGTTTTTGAAGAAATTAGAATTTAAATTTGAAATTGCAAATATGAAGTAATGTTTAATCAAAATGTAAAATTTAATTCAAATTTGGATTTGAATCTTTGTTTCAAATTAAATTTTAGTTTTATAAATTTAAGTGCTTAAAAAAAATTTGAATAATAATGTAAAATCTAAATGGTTTTAATTTAAGAAGAAATTTGTTTTAACTTTTGTAAATTTCTTTTATAATAAAAGTATTATTTAGCAATTAAAGGTTTTAAATTGAATTTAAACTTGTAAAGTTAAATAACAATTTAATTTTCGTATTTCATTTAATTATTAGGGTAATTAAATGATTAATTAATTTATTTAATAAATTAATGAAATAAATAATTTCTTAAAGTAATTAAGGGTTAATCTTAAGGGTTTTGGATTAATTATTCATTGAATAATTAACTTGTAATTAAGAATAATTAATTAAATAAAATTAGTTTTTAATTAATGATTAATAATTAATTTATCAAGTAATAATGGATTAATTAATTTTTAATTAACACTTAATTATTTAATTAATTAGGGATTAATTAATGGATTAATAAATGATTAATTAATTTGTAATTAATAATGATTAAAATAAGTTAATTATTTTAGAAAATAATTAATGAGTTGCTAATAGTTAATGAAGGTCATTAACTAAGGATTATTTAATAATTAATTAATGTGATTAATTTTAATTATTAATTAGATTAATTAATTTAAAGATAATCAATTGTGTAAGTTATTATGTATAATTACTTATGGAAGTAATTAAGGAATTGATTACTTATTAATTGAGTTTAAATTTTATTAGTTTAAGTTAATTAATTTAGTTTAATTAATTTAAATTAATCGTTTGATGATTTGTGAAGTATAATTACTTAATGTAATTAAATGAAGAGAAGTTACTTAGGAAAGTAATTAACGAGTAATTACTATATGTAATTAATTGAAGGTGATTTGTTGATAAAAGTAATTTGAGTATAATTATTTTGTGAATTAATCAAAGGATTAATTAGGAATAATTAATTAATGAGTAATTAATTTATTTGGTGAAGTAATTAAGGGTAGATAATTACTGAATGTAGTTAATCAAGGGTGATTAACAATTATGATTTAAATAAAGATTAAATTACTTAATGTAATTAATTTAATTTGAAAATGTAATTAGAAGATCATTAATTATTATAACTAATGATGTAATTAAGATTGATTAATTAAGATTAATTAATCAACAATAAGTGATTAAAGGTAATTAATTTTAGGTAATTAATTAAGGAAGTAATTAAAGGTTAATTACTGTATTTGGTTAAATATAATTAATTTGAGAAATTAATTAGTGGATAATTACTTGAATGTAATTAAGGGTTAATTAATCAGGGATGATTAATTAAAATGAATCGTTGGATGATGATTAATTAATTGATTGATAAATTATCAATAGTGATATGAGCAAGTTGATATTGGTGAAGTAATTAATTTAATTTACTTTAAATTAATAGAATGATGTAATTAATTTAATTCATTTTAAATTAATTATTTTTGGTGTGATTATAAATCATGGCTTATATGGTTGGATAGTGTTGTTTGCTTTGGATGGTTAGAATCTCAGATATGAGATAGATAATGTTGAGTGATTTGGATGCATTGGTTGCATGGTGATGTTGATATAGATTATCTTTTTGAATAATGATAATATGGTTTATCTGATATGATGATAATATTGATATCTTTTGTGAATCTGTGATTTATCTATCTGTGTGTATATAGATAATTGAATTGTTTTAAACCTTTAAAACAACTTGTCCTTAAAAGACACGCTTTGGATTTCGATGAGACCGGGATCGGGTTTCCATATTTGGATATCCGAAAACCACATCGATCCAAATTAACGATAGGTCATGAATCTTTTGTGAAGAGTGAAGACTCGAGGTGTAAGGGCTATACGTTAGTATAACTCTGTGGGTGATTCCGTAATGAGTTTGACAGAATAATACTTATAGATTCGAGATGGTGATTTAGAGTGCAAGGGTTATCGTCGTTAACTTTGTGGGTGATTCTGTAATGAGTGTAACGAGATAATGCCTTCGGTTTCGTTCGAACCCGGAACGAACTTGTATGGATTGAATGCTTTCAGAACATCGTCGGGTGGACGATGAGCATTCTAAGAGATGTGTCCTCTAAAGGTAATCGTAGCCTCAAGCCTCATCAACCGGGAATGGCTAAAACAGGGGAGGTGCAGCATGGCTTCGTGGGTAGCACCCACTGGAGAACAAGATTGATCCCTGTCTAGAGGTCCCTTTTTATTCGGCTTAGTGGGCAGTTGTTAGTGTACACCTACTGCGGGGTTGTCTTGTTCGGAACTGTTCAGTAAGGAATGAGTCCGGCTTTGTACTGCAGGAGAGCGGGCATACTCCTCGGTACGTTGATCTAGGCCACGTACTGTGACGGGCGGTACCCCAGTAGCCCTGCCATTGTATGGAATCCAAAATCCAATAAGTGCCAACGGTTTTGATTGTATTACCCACTTTTGTGGCTAGTAGCTGGAATTTAATAATGTAACAATTTCGGCTATTTCTTATTTACTTGAAAACCCTAGACACTATTATAATATCACTGGATTTCCTATCAAATGTTTTGGTTAGCATAAGGTAAATATTTTTCCATGTTTATGTGTGGGAAGTCTTACGTGATACATTTCTTTTAAAAGGATTTTCAAAATTAAGCAACTTTAACCTGTTACTCACACCAGACCCATGTCTGACCCGGAGTTTATCTTTTGTTTTCTTAAACTCTTGGGTACTCAAATTTTTACGAGTAGCCAAGGGATTCAGGTTAGCTTTGACAAATATTGGAGGAGTAATGGAGCAGGAGGCTTCTGCGTTAGATATATTGTATTCCGCTGTGTGATCTGTGATCGTCTCCGAGTTATATTTTGTTGTAAATACTAGACAGGTGTTTATAACTATCTAGTATGAGTTGTATATCTGTGTACTCTGATAGTGATTGTAAACTATGTAATATTTTATGTTATTAATATAATTTATTCGTTCCGCTGTTTAGATTCTGATGTTGTGATCTTCTTTCTTCTCTTTCTTTTCTCTTTTCTATCCCTTTCTTTCTTCATGATGATACGACTTTTCTGGGAAGAAAAGTTGGGTCGTCAAAGTTGGTATCAGACCGTTAGGTTGAGTGAATACCTAGGCTCTGGATTGGTGTCTATCTTGAGAGAGCGTATTTGTATTTTTATTATATATATTTATATAATTACTTCTACCTATTTGTTGGGTTACCTGTCCGGGTTTTCCAATATAAGTTATAAAGGTAGATAAGGTAGTGGGGTGTGTAACACAACTACTAATTTTGGTTGGAGTTTGAATGTTGAGATTGGTAGTGTATTTGTCGACACTGTAGACCTAATACCGTCTCAAGTAAGTTGTGCAGAGTATAGGATTTCATAGATCTCTGAAGGTAACCTGTTAAGGTTCGGAATCTATCTTTGAAATTGGATGAGTAGAGTTTGGATCTGTCGGTTTGGTAGGAGAGAATGATGGTATCTTGATATCTCAGGGAGTAGTAGCCGCGTGATGAGATGCAATAAATATGGATTGTTTCCTAAGAAGTTTTCTTTGGAACAAGTTTAAAGAGGTGTGTCTGCTTCGATGTTGTGGCCGGTTCAGCAGGATGTTTCTGTCCGATTTGAGGCCCGAGTTACTCGAAGAGCTTTGGATTAGGAAGTCTTGGGTGTCGGAGTCAGTAGTGCAGCTCGGAGTGTTCTGTGTGCCAGCAAGAAGATTTTCTGGTTAGCAGTTTCTGAAGATAGAGTTCAGAAGCAGCAGAGTGGATTTCATTTCTACGATGGATTGGCTAGATGTTCTGATTGGTAAAGAGAGAACAGTTTTCTTTGGATATTAGGTTGGGTTGATCGTAAAAGTGACTTGCGATAGTTTGAGTGTTCTCTTGAGCTATGGGAAGTTTTTCCATATTTGGAGGTTGAGTTTTCTTATCAACTGGATTCTAGGAGTGATACCGAAGGTTTGGTGAAGCAGCTTTGGATCAGATAGGGCATCTGAGTTTTCTTTTATGGATCTCTTGAACCATATTTTTGTGATGTGTTATCCAGTTTGTGCTCGAGTTTTTCTTCTGCTTCAGATCAGAGTTGTGCGGTGGAAGCAGATAGGAAATGCTTTTGTTTTGTCTTATCCGAATAAGAAATGTATGTTAGTTTTCTGGTATTTATGGAGTAGAGTTGGTGTTCTTGGTTTGGGATTGATCTTGAGGAGATCATTTTGTTGGATTGTTTTGGTCCAGTTTGTTTCTAGAGACATCAGCGAAGGTTGAGCTGATCAGGAGAGTTGAGGCAGCCCAGGATCGTCGGAAGTATTTTGTGGATAAGAGACGAAGGAATTTGGATTCCTGAGTCGGAGATTTGATCTGGAATAAGTTTTCTCCGATCTAAAGAGCCATAAGATTGAGTAAGACTGGGTAAGTCAGCTCCGAGATGTTTTGGATCTTTTCTATGTTTTTGTGAGGATTGGTGTTTGGTTTTCAGGGTTGAATTGTCAGTATGGATAACTGGGATTCGATGTGTTTTACGTATCTCTGAGGGAGTACGTGTATGGTTTATCTCTGGTTGTGGAACCAGCAGTTCAGAAGGATGTGGTTGTTGATTCAGACTCGTCTGTAGTCTGACATATTGTTTTGTTGGTAGATATAGTTGGATAGGAGCTCTATAGCTTAATAGTATTGATTGTTTAGATTCTATAGAGCGAGTATCCCGATATTTATACCGGGGAAACTCGTGAAAATTTTATCCATAATTTTTCTGGATAATTAAATATGTTTTGTTTGAATTGGTTGTTATGGTTGTTAGCATATGTTTGATAATATATGCTTGTGTTTTAAAATAAAATCTTAAAATGGATTATTAAATTACCTTTTCTTTTAAATTTCAGGGACGAAATTCTTTTAAGGGGGAAGGAATGTGATATCCCGGAAATTGGGCAATATAAATTTAATAATCTGTGTTGTAAATTTAATTTGATTTGATAATTTTAATAAAAGATTTGGAATTTGATTTAATAATCATGTTTTAATAAATATTTAAATTAGAAGATTTTATCTTTTTAAATAAATAAATTGTTTTCTGTTTATAATATATAATTTTATATATTGTAAATTGATAAACTTTGATTTTGAATTTAGTAAATGAATTAATTTACTAACTCTAATTTATATTTGATAAATTGGTAATTTGATTTAAATTTGACATTTAACATTTCAACACAATCCAATAAATAATGTTATGATTTATACTATGATAAATCTTATTTGTTTTGAAATTTTATTTAACTTTAAAATATATGAATTTAAAATTAGATAAATATAAAAGCTAAGTTTTATTTTATATTACTTGGGATTTATATATATATATATATATATATATATAAGAATTTACAATGTAAATTACAAATGATCTTAGTTGTTATAATCTCTTTTAACAAATTATTTGATATTGCTTTATTTGTTATTTTTAAATAAAAATTATAGTACTTAAGTTCTTATGAACATAAATAGATGTTGTAAGGAATAAAATTGTTGTTTTTAATTTTAATAGAGTTATATATGCATCTATATATAACTTGATTATTAAAATTTGATTTGATAAATTAATTTAAAGTTTGAATTTAATGTTTTAAAGAATAAATACTTAGAGTATTTGAATAAGCTTTTATTTATAAAATTGTTTTGTTTTGTTTTTCTATAAAAGAAAAGGAAGAAACTCATTTATTTTACATAAGAAATAATGAATTAAGATATAAAAGTTTTTAAAATTCAATTTAAATTAAAAATATTTAGATTACATGTGTAAGTCTCTTAAGACATTTAATTTACATGTGTAAGCCATTAATTAAAACAAGTGACAAGTGTTAAGAATAGTAACAAGTGTCTCATTTAATTTCTTTTTCTTTTATTTTTAATTAAATCAAATATTTGTTTATATATACATTTTTTCTTTGCCTCATTTTTTTTCTTTTTCCTATTCTTCTTCAAACGTAAGAACTTCAGCTGAAAATTCTATAATCAACATTCAAACAAAGAATTTAATTACTTTGATCAATCTACAATTCAAAAACAAGATCTGCAAATCCCATCTCAAAAACAAATCTGAAACCTGTCCTCTTGTAACCAAAATAAATCAAAAGCTGTCTGAAGCTTTCTTCAAAAATCAGTAACCTGAAATCAATTTGCAAATTTCTAAAACCTACATGCAACTTCAAAAGCTCAGTTTAAGCCTGCAATTCTTTTCTGGGAACATGCAATTGTCAATTCTGGAAACATGCATGCATCTGGAAAACACAAAGTACTACCATCATTTCAAGTTTTAAAATACTGAAGCAATCTGAAGTTCAAGTCTTCAAAAAGCAAAAGCAAGATGAAGTTTTAAAGCATTTGCAATTTTTGAAATTCAAAACTGAAGTTCAGAAAAAATGCATAAGCATGTGCTCTGCTCCAAAACCTGTGAGTAACATTTTTATTCAAAACTAAATTAAGTAAATTTAGTTGCTTGCAATGAGTTACTGATATATTCATAATTATATGAAAGCATAGGATAGAAGTTCTTATGTATGGTTGCTGAGTATTTATGCTTGCTGTAGAATTTATGTTACTGCCTATTCCAAGTTTTATTCCTGATTAAATTCCATGAGTTCATGTTCAAACCTTTGTTACAGTTTATGATTTCCACAAAATATGATTTGTATCATAAGTTTAAGTTTTAATTTTATTAAATTTAAAAAATATATAAAAAACTAATGAAACTATATTGTCTCTGGAAACAAATTACAACAGAGCAATCTTTGAATATAGAATTTAATCATCCTTAATTCTTTTATTTAAGAATATAGACATGTTACAAGATCCAAGAGGTGAATTCTAAAACTAAAATTTGAATTTTTAGATTAAGATTGATTTGGAAATTCTGTTTAAGCAGAAACTTACTTTGGGTTTGAATCATCAATCTAGGAGACCAGAGTAGCTAATTTAGATTCTGGTGATAGATTTATGAACTATGTAGTAGGGAAAAATACTGAAGGAAGAATTTTTCCAGTGAGGTGATTGGGATTTTGAATCAAAATTATAAGCCCTAGTTAACTGTTCATTTGAATTTGGTCGACGTTAACTCTAGAAGTGACCGAGTACTTCCTAATCCGAACTGGAGAGAGATGGGATGTGGAAGTAGATGTGATCGGAGGTCTTGACTGTCTCATGATCAGAATTTGGAGATTGAGGCGTGGCAGCTCGTCCTATTTTATTCCAGATTCGAGCACGATGCTCGGATTTTGATGTGAGGCTTCTACAGTTGGATTGAAGGTGGATTCGAAGTGTGATGATGGTCGCCGACTTGCTCAAGGGGTCGCGAGTGATTGGAAGTGATGGCGGCGGAAGTGCAGGTGCACGAGGTTAATGGTGTATCAGTGTTTGGGAAGATGAATTACTCGTGTTTGTTACGGGTGAATTTGTGGGTTGCTCGAAGTTTTAGGTTGATGGTCTCGAAGCATTGGGGTTAGAGACTCGGAGTAGATGCTGATTTGGCTCGGGTGGGTTCAATTGTTACAGGTTTGTGAAAACCTAAGTTGTTTCTTAATTTAAATAAATTGCAAAATGAAAAAAATGATGATTCTCGAGTTACTCGAGTGATTTCGAGTTGCTCGAGCTAATTTGTTGCGGTTTAGAATTTGTCGTGTTTCAAATTTTAAACTGAATTTCAAAAATACTAAGTAAAGAATTTAATTAAATTTTAAATCTAACTTTAAATTGTAAATTCAAGTTTTGGTTTGAATTGTGACTGGAAATAAATAAGCTTTTATACTTAAACTTGTTTTAACATTAAAAGGAGTTTATTGTTTAAGAATGTTTTGAAGAAATTAGAATTTAAATTTGAAATTGAAAATATGAAGTAATGTTTAATCAAAATGTAAAATTTGATTCAAATTTGGATTTGAATCTTTGTTTCAAATTAAATTTTAGTTTTATAAATTTTAGTGCTTAAAACAAATTTGAATAATAATGTAAAATGGTTTTAATTTAAGAAGAAATTTGTTTTAACTTTTGTAAAATTTCTTTTATAATAAAAGTATTATTTAGCAATTAAAGGTTTTAAATTGAATTTAAACTTGTAAAGTTAAATAACAATTTAATGTTCGTATTTCATTTAATTATTAGGGTAATTAAATGATTAATTAGTTAATTTAATAAATTAATGAAATAAATAATTTCTTAAAGTAATTAAGGGTTAATCTTAAGGGTTTAGGATTAATTATTCATTGAATAATTAACTTGTAATTAAGAATAATTAATTAAATAAAATTTGTTTTTAATTAATGATTAACAATTAATTTATCAAGTAATAATGGATTAATTAAGTTTTAATTAACACTTAATTATTTAATTAATTAGGGATTAATTAATGGATTAATAAATGATTAATTAATTTGTAATTAATAATGATTAAAATAAGTTAATTATTTTAGAAAATAATTAATGAGTTGTTAATAGTTAATGAAGGTCATTAACTAAGGATTATTTAATAATTAATTAATGTGATTAATTTTAATTATTAATTAGATTAATTAATTTAAAGATAATCAATTGTGTAAGTTATTAAGTATAATTACTTATGGAAGTAATTAAGGAATTAATTACTTATTAATTGAGTTTAAATTTGATTAGTTTAAGTTAATTAATTTAGTTTAATTAATTTAAATTAATCGTTTGATGATTTGTGAAGTATTATTACTTAATGTAATTAAATGAAGAGAAGTTACTTAGGAAAGTAATTAATGAGTAATTACTATATGTAATTAATTGAAGGTGATTTGTTGATAAAAGTAATTTGAGTATAATTACTTTGTGAATTAATCAAAGGATTAATTAGGAATAATTAATTAATGAGTAATTAATTTATTTGGTGAAGTAATTAAGGGTAGATAATTACTGAATGCAGCTAATCAAAGGTGATTAACAGTTATGATTTAAATAAAGATTAAATTACTTAATGTAATTAATTTAATTTGAAAATGTAATTAGAAATCATTAATTATTATAATTAATGATGTAATTAAGATTGATTAATTAAGATTAATTAATCAATAATAAGTGATTAAAGGTAATTAATTTTAGGTAATTAATTAAGGAAGTAATTAAAGGTTAATTACTGTATTTGGTTAAATATAATTAATTTGAGAAATTAATTAGTGGATAATTACTTGAATGTAATTAAGGGTTAATTAATCAGGGACGATTAATTAAAATGAATCATTGGATGATGATTAATTAATTGATTGATAAATTATCAATAGTAATATGAGCAAGTTGATATTGGTGAAGTAATTAATTTAACTTACTTTAAATTAATAGAATGATGTAATTAATTTAATTCATTTTAAATTAATTATTTTTGGTGTGATTATAAATCATGACTTATATGGTTGGATAGTGTTGTTTGCTTTGGATGGTTTGAATCTCAGATATGAGATAGATAATGTTGTGTGATTTGGATGCATTGGTTGCATGGTGATGTTGATATAGATTATCTTTTTGAATAATGATAATATGGTTTATCTGATATGATGATGATATTGATATCTGTTGTGAATCAGTGATTTATCTATCTGTGTATATAGATAATTGAATTGTTTTAAACCTTTAAAACAACTTGGCCTTAAAAGATACGCATTGGATTTCGATGAGACCAGGATCGGGTTTCCATATTTGGATATCCGAAAACCACATCGATCCAAATTAACGATAGGTCGTGAATCTTTTGTGAAGAGTGAAAACTCGAGGTGTAAGGGCTATACGTCAGTATAACTCTGTGGGTGATTCCGTAATGAGTTTGACGGAATAGTACTTATAGATTCGAGATGGTGATTTAGAGTGTAAGGGTTATCGTCGTTAACTCCGTGGGTGATTCCGTAATGAGTGTAACGAGATAATGCCTTCGGTTTCGTTCGAACCCGGAACGAACTTGTATGGATTGAATGCTTTCAGAACATCGTCAGGTGGACGATGAGCATTCTAAGAGATGTGTCCTCTAAAGGTAATCGTAGCCTCAAGCCTCATCAACCGGGAATGGCTAAAACAGGGGAGGTGCAGCAAGGCTTCGTGGGTAGCACCCACTGGAGTGCAAGATTGATCCCTGTCTAGAGGTCCCTTTTTATTCGGCTTAGTGGGCAGTTGTTAGTGTACACGAACTGCGGGGTTGTCTTGTTCGGAACTGTTCAGTAAGGAACGGGTCCGGCTTTGTGTTGAAGGGGAGCGGGCGTACTCCTCGGTACGTTGATCTAGGCCACGTACTGTGACGGGCGGTACCCCAGTAGCCCTGCCATTGTATGGAATCCAAAATCCAATAAGTGCCAACGGTTTTGATTGTATTACCCACTTTTGTGGCTAGTAGCTGGAATTTAATAATGTAACAATTTCGGCTATTTCTTATTTACTTGAAAACCCTAGACACTATTATAATATCACTGGATTTCCTATCAAATGTTTTGGTTAGCGTAAGGTAAAAACTTTTCCATGTTTATGTGTGGGAAGTCTTACGTGATACCTTTCTTTTAAAAGGATTTTCAAAATTAAGCAACTTTAACCTGTTACTCACACCAGACCCATGTTTGACCCGGAGTTTATCTTTTGTTTTCTTAAACTCTTGGGTACTCAAATTTTTACGAGTAGCCAAGGGATTCGGGTTAGCTTTGACAAATATTGGAGGAGTAATGGAGCAGGAGGCTTCTGCGTTAGATATATTGTATTCCGCTGTGTGATCTGTGATCGTCTCTGAGTTGTATTATGTTGTAAATACTAGACAGGTGTTTATAACTATCTAGTATGAGTTCTATATCTGTGTACTCTGATAGTGATTGTAAACTATGTAATATTTTATGTTATTAATATAATTTATTCGTTCCGCTGTTTAGATTCTGATGTTGTGATCTTCTTTCTTCTCTTTCTTTTCTCTTTTCTATCCCTTTCTTTCTTCATGATGATATGACTTTTCTGGGAAGAAAAGTGGGGTCGTCACATTATGGGTAACCATGCCAATCCCATTGTTATCGAAGAATCATTACAAGCCATGGATTCTGAAGAAGAAGAGCCTCTAGAAGAACCACAAGAGGATCAAGAAGAAGAACATCCTCTGCCGAATCCGTATGTTCAAATGGACGAAGACGATGGCGTGATTTTCATCGGAGAGGTCCTTTTTGACGCTAATGGGAACATGGTCTAACGACATGGAAAACTTTATCTCCACTATCCAAATTGTTCGGTCCATAAATCACCAATAGTTAAGGGTCCTCATTAGGCATTTTTCATTTTTCTCTTTCTTGATTGTATATTGGTTTGTTAATTTATATATAAGTGTTATCTTAATTAATGTTCTTCTAAAAACAATCTTTGGTGTATAAAATCTTGAATTCCATTTAACTTAGGATGCTATATTTCACTCATACATAGTTATTATTCTTATGTCATATGTTTGTTTATCTCATTCTCTATTAAGTTCAAGGTTTATAGGTTATTTTTGTTGATTACAAAAGGGGAGAAGTTATATAAAATAGTAGGCTTGGAGTAAGGGGGAAGTTTTTGGTGTAAGAGGGACTTATGGTATGTGATCGAAGTGGTAAGTATATTTTATAAGGTTGTTATCATCAAAAAGGGGGAGATTGTTAGGAACTGGAGATAGTGTTTTTGATGACAACAACCTTTGTAACTTATTTTATCATAACTTACTAACACTATTGTCTAGAAATATATGAATGTTATTATGTAGGATATATATAAGGAAGGTACTGATTATTGAAGACTGTGCAGTATAAAGATCAAGAATGAAGAAATCAAGTTTGAAGACTCATGAGTATCATGATCAAGATTTCAAGATAAGTGTCTAGTATTGTTAAAACTTCATAATAGCATGGAAATCTTCATTCCAAATTTCATTTGGGATGGAACCCATTTATATCTTCTTAGTGGCTTACAAACCCACGATAAGCAGCTTACAAACCTACGACAAGTGGCTTACAAACCCACGAACATACTGCTTTTGTACAAGTTCTCGAGTCCTAATGTGATGAAATACTCTGCAGGAAGTAGCTTGCAAAACTACTTTAAAATAGTTTTTTAAAATGATTTTCAAAACTGCTTTTCAAAATGTTTTAGCGTTAAAAATTATCTTTTCAAATGATTTTTAAAAGGATGTTTTATCCTTAAAATATTCTTGGTTTTTGTTTTTGATTATACTCTTGTTTTAAACATCGTTTGTTTTTAAAAGTATCTTCTGATTTTTAAATATTTTCTTATACTACATATATACTTGACATTTAAAATCAAATTTATATATACATTCCAAAAATATATTTTTCTACTCTTCTTTATTTTAAAAACATAGGAAAATTAGTTTATTTTACTCCAGAATCATTTTATCTTGTTTTCCTTTCAGTACCATTTTCAAAACAAATTTTACATTGTTTTTGACTAAGGTATGTCGACATCATGGGATACCCCATGTCGACATGGTAGCCGTTAAATTCAAAAGTTGCACTTTTCAAAAGAAGTGTCTATTCGTTTAAATCTCTTCATGAATGGTTATGACCGTTATTGGTCTATAAATATCAGTCACAAATGAATTTTTTAACTAACTATTTACTTCACTCCTTCTCCATAAATCCATATTCTAAAATTTTCATATTTTTAAGATCGTGCCAAAATTTTGCCGAATTCTCAAGTGAATCAAATTAGAATCTCATTATTATTTGATTCTCTGCCCTCTCTCGATGATCAAAGTGCTATTCAGAGTTATAGGATTGATTTGTAATCAAAAGTTTATTGAGTCTCTCTATAAGGTGTGGTTGTGCCTGGAAATCAATTGGTTGATCTTATGACCCATAAATCAAGAGAGTTTGCCCCGGACTCGAAGACAAGAGGGTACACCAAGGCCTTTAGAAATTGAGAATTGTAATCTCGACATTGGTATAATAAAAATCTATACGAGGTGTTTGCCTTAGTGCAGGAATGTCTGCATTTATTTATGCCATAATTTTTAAATTATTCCATATAAGTCTTAGAATCCATTAAACACTATTCGCCCCGCCCTCTAGTGTTAAATTAGCCTTAAGATCCTTAATCAGCACTCCCTTTCAGTCTCGAGTCCTAATTCGACTATTTACAAAAATTAGCATTTCAGACTTTCATCCGACTAAGGATGTCATATTTAAATATACACTCGTAAAATATGCGGGTTGTTACAGACTCCCCTCCTTAAATAAATTGCATCCTCGCAATACTGAAGAAAAAAATAAAGAGTAACAACCATACTAAGGCATAACAACACAAAAGAAAATTTTGAAACGAGAAGTTCATCTTAAGGAGCACCAGAGAGTAAGTCCGGTTGTGTTCGCTTGATGAATTATCTGGATTCCCAAGAGCAATCCTTAGGATTTGAGGATCATTGAACTTTTACAAGTGGAACATCTTTATTTCAAAGGCGTTTAACCTCGATAGCAATAATACGAATAGGATGGTTCTCATAAGTCAAATTAGGTGAAACTTCAATTTCTTCAATAACATCGGGCTCAAGAATAGAATTGGAATCCCTAAGGCATTTCCATAGTTGAGAGACGTGAAATACATCATGAATAGCAGAAAATTAAGCTGGTAGTAAAAGAGATAAGCCACGGAACCAATGCATTCGGTGATAGGAAATGGACCAATGTACCGAGGTGCTAATTTTCTCGATCGACTGAAACGCACAACACTCTTCATAGGTGAAACATGAATAAACACCAAATCTCCCATAGAAAATTCCAAATTCCTTCTTCGATTATCGGCATATGATTTTTGTCCACTTTGAGCTTCTTTCATCCTATGACGAATAAGGTCAATCTTTTCTGTGGAATCACGAATAAAATTTGGACCTAAAACCAGCTTCTCACCGACCTTAAGCCAAAAAAAGGAGATCAACATGGCCTCCCATAGAGTGCCTCGAAAGGTGCCATACTAATACTAGATTGGAAGCTATTATTGTAAGAAAACTCAACAAGAGAAATATGATCTTCCCAACTTCCACCAAAATCAAGAACATATGCATGAAGAAGATCTTCAATAGTTTGATTCACACGCTATGTTTGTCAATCGGACTGAGGACGATAAGCGGTGCTAAAATTAAGCTTCGTTCCCAAAGCTTTTTGAAGTCTCTTCCAAAATCCGCTAGTAAACAATGGATCATGATCTCTAACAATAGAAGTAGGAACTCCGTGCAATGTAACAATTTATTCAATATAGAGTTTGGCCAAAATAGGTATGGTCCGATTGGACCGAATGTGAATAAAATGGGTGGATTTTGTAAGCCTATCTACAATCACCCATAAACTGTCATGACCCAAGCGAGAATGGGGAAAACCATCAATAAAGTCCATGGAAAGTTGATCCCACTTCCAAATGGGATTGTCCAAAGGATGCAACAACCCACCGGGCCTTTGATGCTCGGCCTTCACGAGTTGGCAAGTCATGCAATGCTTAATAAAGTTAGCAATATCATATTTCATTCTATCCCAATAATAAAGTTGCTTCATGTCCGTGTAATTTTACTACTATCGAGATGAATGATAAATTTAGAACGATGAGAATCCTCTAAAATGTCCTTACGAAGATCACTAATATTTGGCATAATAAGTCTACCAAATTTTCGAATGCCTCCGCGAGCATCAATATTAAAGTCTTTCAAACCATCAACCTTATTTTTATCCCTACAACTTTGGCTAAGATGAGCCAATTCAGGATCATACTTTTGAGTTTCAAGGATGTGGTCCAAAAGAGAAGGATGAGCCTCAAGGCTACATAAAACAAGAGATGAACATGAATCGGGTTCACGATCTCGAATCTCACAAGTGGACAAAGTCTCGAGATCATGCCATTCAGATATCAACAAAGAAACAACCGCTTGTTGCTTACGACTAAGGGCATCGGCAACACGATTTCCCTTTTCGAAAGTATAAAGAATATCAAGATCATAAGATGCAAGGAATTTGAGCCAACGTTTTTGACACAAATTAAGTTCCTTTTGAGAAAATAATTACTTCAAAGATTTATGATCGGTGTAGAGAACATATTTCTCTCCCAAAAGATAATGACACCAAATTCTAAGGGCGAAAACAATGATCGCGAGCTCTAAATTATGAGTGGCATATCTAGTCTCGGTAAGCCTTAATTGCCTAGAAGCATATGCGATAACACGTTCCCTTTGCATGAGAATGGCTCCTAAACCAACACGACTAGCATCGTATAAACACTAAAGTCTTGATTCCCTTTGGGAATCACAAGAATAGGAGCATTGGAAAGGAGTTCTTTTAATTACTTAAAAGCAATTTCACATTTGTCTGACCAAATGTACTTAACTCCCTTCTTTGTCAAGCTAGTAAGAGGTATGGAAATTTTAGAAAAGTCTTTTATGAACCGATGGTAATAGCCCGCCAATCCAAGAAAACTACGGATTTCCATCACACTCTCCGGTCTCTTCTAATTTTGAATTAGTTCAATCTTTGAAGGATCCATGGAAATAACGGATTCAGAATTAATTTGTCCTAAAAATTTCACACAAGATTGCCAAAAGTGGCACTTAGAAAATTTTGCTTTCAATTGATTGCTCCTAAGAGTTTCCAACACAATCCGAAGATGCTTTTCATGGTCTTCCTTGGTTTTAGAATAAACAAGAATATCATCTATAAAGATAAGAACAAATCGATCGAGGAAGTCTTTGAAAACTCGATTCATAAGGTCAACGAAATAAGGTAGAGCATTCGTTAAACCAAATGGTATAACAAGCCATTCATAAGATCCATAACGACTTAGGAACGACGTCAAAGGAATGCTATCTTCCGCAATACGAAGCTAATGAAAACCGGTTCCTAAGTCTAACTGTGAAAAGACTCTAGTACCGCTAAGTTGATCAAATAAATCATCAATCCGAGGTAAGGATATTTATTCTTGATGGTGAGATCATTAAGCTTGCGGTAGTCAACGTAAAGCCTAAGTGTACCATCAGATTTCTTTACAAAGATAGATGAAGCTCCCCAAGGAGAGGAACTAGAACGAATAAATTGCTTCACTTCCAATTCGGATAATTGTTTACGCATTTCCTCATTTTCCTTATTGGACATTTGATAAGTAGGACGAGTGATAAGTAGAGCCTCGAGGATTAGATTAATTCTGAACTCAATTGCTCGCTTAGGTGGTAGTCCTAAAACGGGCTCAAATATGTCGGAAAATTCATGAACAACGTGAATGAGGGAAACGACATTTTCCTCACATCGTTATCGTCATCATGTGGATTTAGGTAATATAATGATGCTACCGGTTTTTGGAATCTAAATCATTAAGAACAATAGAAATCTGCTTAACAGATTGAGGATGTCGAAGATGGATAGTCCTCTCGGGACATAGGATGTGGGATTCATAACTATTAAGCCAATCCATTCCCAAAATCATTCTGAAACCTAGGTAACACATAACATGCAAATCGGTTCGGAAAGCATAATCACATAAAATAATCTCGACATCTTTACAAAACAAACTGAGTGTTGAGAATCCACCAACCGGATTCGCAATTCTCAAAGAAGGCTCATAACATTTAAAGATAAAGTATCAACAAGTTCTTTTGATATAAAAGAGTGAGATGCACCCGTATCAGAAAGAACTCGAATAGGATGATCACGAAACATAATAGTGTCATCAAGGATAGAATGAGAAATACCTTGACCACGAGAAGTGTTACTAGGAGCTTGCACAACATTTATCTTTCCCTCCTTCTTTCCCTGAAGTTTTGCAATAACGATAATAAAAAAGTGTTACTAAGATAAAAGATGACCCGAACTTTTGCAATAACGATAATAAAAAAGTTTCAGGCACCTATTTGCATAATGGTCCTTAGCGCCACAATTGTAGCATTCTCCACGATCTGGGGTATGAGTCTTCGCTACTGAAGTTGCTTGCTTCCCTTTCTTATCGGGATTAGGGCCTTTGAACTTAATAGGCATCTTCTTGTTGATGATGAGGTTCTGTTTGGCACCCACAACTTCAACATCACTTTCTTTATCGGCATCTTCAACTCAAAGAGCGATATCAACAAGATGATTGAAAGAAATTTCTAGTTTCAGAAGTAAAGCCTTCTTCAGGTTCTTATTCAAACCATACATAAACCTCTGATTTTTCTTCAATGGGGTATTAATATACTCGATGACATATTTAGAGAGGGATTCAAAAAATGCGACATAATCTATCACAGAAGATACAGCTTGAACAAGGTCAATAAAGCGTCGAGCCAGAATTGCTCCCAAGTAAGATCCGCTTTGATAATTTTCGAAATCAAAAGCTCATACCAATCTAATGCTCTTTCCTGGAGCATACTAGAAGCCACTTGGACTCGATGTAGATCAATAAAATTCATATGTGAAAAGATGCGATCGCATGTTCTAAGCCAAGCTTGGACTTCTATAATGTGAGAAATGCGGAATACGGATCTTAAGGCTAGGATTAACACTAGAAGGGGGTGAATAGTGTTTTAAGGAATTACTAAATCTTTTTGAGTTTTTGTTAATTTGAACACAAATGTATGCAATATTCAGACACATATATGATCACAGAATCAAACACAGATGAAGAAATAAAGTGAAAGCAATAGAGGAAAGAACATACCAGATTTTATACTGGCTCGGAGTTACCCTACATCCAGTCTCGTACACAAGTACGGATTTTATTTCAAAAGCAATTGTACAATTACACCCTCGATTTCAAGGCCACGAGGTACACCACTCTAGATTCATAATCCTCCAGGTAGAGATATTGATTTCACGGGCAACAAGTTCACCCAATTGATTTCCAAGGCTACAATCACACCTTTTCTCACTTTATTGATTTCACAGGCAACAATCACACCTTTTCTCGCTTAGTTTATTACAAAGAAGCCTATAACTCTTAATAGCACTGGGATCTTGTTGAGATAGTGATAGAGAATCAAATCAGAAATGATCTAGTCAGATTCAATGTTGATTTCGGCAGAGTAATGGTAAAAATGTGTATAAAAAAATGTGGAAGACGAAGAGGAGTGAAATCAGAGAAAAATATGTATACAAATTCGTTCAAAACTACCCCTATTTATAGTAGAACAACAACCATGTCCATTCGTGAAAGGATATGACGAATAGACACTTCCTTTGAAATTCAAAATTTTGAAATAAACTACTACCATGTCGACAAGGGGTACTTGAGGTTGTCGACATGCCTAAGGAAATTTTGATAGTTTGTTTTTCTTTGAAAATAACTTTCATCTTGTATTAAAACTATTTTTAAACTTTATAAATATACTTAACTATAGTTAAAATACATAAATAAATATAGAGAATAAAATTTTGATATACATAAAATTTTACTATAATTTGATATTTAAATCTAAGCATAAATATTAAAAGTTAAATATATTATTATTAAAAGATAGTCTAAAACTAAGGATAATTTGATTTTGAAAATAAAGATTATTTTGAGGCTAAAAATATTTAAAACCAGGATAGATGTTTTTGATTCTTTTAAAAGGAAGGTTTTAAAATCATTTTGAAAACAAGATATGATTCTATAAAAACATTTGAATAAAAGGTTAGTGGATACAAAACAATGTTCCACTAGATTTTTTCGTTGGTTCCATCCTACTTAGGGTTCCATCTCTATAACAGGCTCGAAGTGGATTCCATTCCACGAATAAATTGGATTTTAAGATGTCGGTGCTTTTTTAGGAGTTTTAACAAAATTCATAATTAAATTACTTTGAAATCTTGAACTCTTGATAATCTTGATACTCATGAGTCTTCTATCTTGATATCTTGAATCTTTATACTGTACAGTCTTCATTCTTTGAACCTGCATGGTTAGATCCTGCGTATACATATATATCTAAACTATAATGTTAGTATCTATATTTTATAATCTTATTCTAAGGTTGTTGTCATCAAAACCATCATCTCAAGGACTAACAATCTCCTCCTTTTTGATGTGACAATCTTTGTTTATAAAATATTACTTCTATCCTAATAACTCCCTCTAAAACTATGCCTAACTATCCTATTTTATACTTCTCCCGCTTTGTCATCAACAAAAAACTAACTCCAAACTATATAACTCCCCCTTAATCTAATACTCTATGACATGTGACTATAATGATAGTGTTATCATAAATAATCAACACTTGATTCTAAAACTAAAACTTAATCCTAAATTACTAATTATCCTAACTAAGATTCCATATACGATAATATTTATAACAGTGAGAAATTAAATATATGAACACAAATTATTTATTATTTATATATTGTTTTATTTACATGTGCGTAGAGAACGTAAGCAAAAACATGCAACAATAGGAAGGAGAGAAAAGAAACTAATGTGTGTCCTTGAAAATGGAAGATCTATGAACCGAACAATTTGGGTAGTGGAAACAGAAATTTCCCCGTTGTTCGACTAGATTTTCTTCCTTGTCAAAGCACACTTTTCTAACGCAAATGACTT
This sequence comes from Allium cepa, assembly GCA_030765085.1. Classification (NCBI taxonomy): domain Eukaryota; kingdom Viridiplantae; phylum Streptophyta; class Magnoliopsida; order Asparagales; family Amaryllidaceae; genus Allium; species Allium cepa. The sequence continues at coordinate 577,103,549 of CM060932.1, read as the reverse complement.
TGTCTTCATCTTCAACGTGCTCTTCTTTCATGAAGGTTTCTTCCTCGCTGTCCTCTTGCACTTGATCTCCTGAAGACTCTTCATTAATCAAGATCGGATTAGCGTGATTGTCCATTAGAAACTTTTGCAAATTTCTAAGGATTTTGCCTTGCCGTTCTTGTTCTTTGGCCAATTTAAATTGCACCACTTGAATTTCAGTCATTAGTTGTAGTGCATCCTTCAAGGAATCCTCCATTTTCATCACTCATGCGAGCGTAGTTCATTGAAATGGTCCGGTAGAAGGAGAAGGGAACAAAAAGGTTGAATTCTTGTTTAATTTGGAAGAGGAGGCCATTGTTTTATTGTTTTCAGAAGTTAGAACAGAGAGAGAACAGAAAGAATGATCAAAATTTCGAAATAAGAAGAATATATAACCACTTATTTGAATTTTGGTGGGAAAATTTCAAAAATAAAAAAATCGTTATATGTCGACATGGGTAGGAGGGGGTTGTCGACATGATGTTTAATATTTTTGCTATTTGATTTATTTTGATTTAATTTTTAATTATACTTTGTTATTTATATTTTATATTTCAATTATTGAACAAATACCTAATTCTCTTCTTAATTAGTAAATATAGATTCATTTAAGGGTTCTGTTAAGATATCAGCAATTTGATTCTCTGAATTGATATAATCGAGAGTAATTACTTCCTTACTTATATTATCTCTGAGAAAATAATGTCTGATATCAATATGTTTATGATGAGTAGTATTTTTGGATAAATTTATTGCAGTAGTATTGTCAGAATAAATTGGTGATTTTGAGATATTTTAAACCAAAATCTTTTAAAGTTTGTTGCATACATATTACTTGAGAACAAGACAAAGTAGCAGAAATATACTCTGTTTCGGTTGTTGATAAAGAAACTGTGTTTTGCTTTTTACTAAACCAGGAAATCAGAGAATGCCCCAAAAAGTGACAGGTTCCACTTGTACTTTTTCGGTCTTATTTATAACCAGCATAATCAGCATCACAGTAAGATATTAAGTCAAAAGTGTCATTTTTAGGATAAATTAAGCCATAATCAAAGGTGTGTTTGACATATCTTATGATACGTTTTACCTCTTTTAAGTGGGACTCTTGAGGTTGGGATTGATATCTTGCATAGAGACAAATACTATGCATGATATCAGGTCCACTAGCAGTGATATAGAGTAGTGATCCAATCACTCCTCTATATAATTTTTGATCTACATCTTTCGAGAGATCTTCTTTACTTAGTGACTCATTGGTTGCCATTGGAGTGGGTTTTCCACTTGCAGTAGTCAAACCAAATTTACTAACTAGGTCTTTAGCATATTTTTCTTGACTAATAAAGATACCATTATCTAATTGTTTTATTTGTAATCCTAAAAAGAAGTTTAATTCACCCATATGACACATCTCAAACTCTTTTGTCATTATTTTAGAAAATTCTTTATTCATTTCAAAATTAGTTGATCCGAAAATGATATCATCTACGTAGACTTGTACTAGTTGAATATCATTTTTATTTCTTTTAATAAATAGAGTATTATCTAGTTTACCAACTTCAAAATTTGATTGTAATAAGTAAGATCTTAGTCTATCATACCAGGCTCTAGGAGCTTGTTTTAGACCATATAGATCTTTCTTAGGTTTGTAAACATGATTTGGTAAATTTTCATTTTCAAAAAGTGGTGGTCGTTCAACATATACTTCCTCTTTTACAAATCCATTTAAAAAGGAACTTTTAACATCCTTTTGATATAATTTGAAATTATTATGATTTGCGAAAGCAAGTAGAATCCTAATGCCTTCTAATCTTGCTACGGGAGCAAAGGTTTCATCAAAATCTATTCCTTCTTCTTGACAACAACTTTAAGCGACTAACCGGGCTTTATTTCTAACTACCTCTCCGTGTTCATTCATTTTATTTTTATAAACCCATTTAGTTCCAATTATAGTTTTATTTTCAGGTCTAGGAACAAGTTCCCAAACATCATTTCTAGTAAATTGATTTAGTTCTTCTTGCATAGCCAAAATCCATGAATCATTAGTTGATGCTTCTTTTGGATTTTTGGGTTCAATAGTTGATATAAAGGCTACATTGCTCATTTTACTTAATTGATTTCTAGTTGTAACAACAGATTGCATATCTCCTTGTATATTTTCTATAGGATGATCTTTTAAAAGTTTAATCCTTTAATTAGGATGATTAATTTCATTATTAGTTTCAACTGACTCTTGATTTTGAGTTATTAAATCCTCTTCATCGTTTGTATCTTCAAATTTTTTGAGATTTTCATCGAATGAAACATGCATTGTTTCTTCAATAGTGTTAGTTCTTAAATTAAACACTCTGCATGCTTTACTTTTATTAGAATATCCGATAAAGATACCTTTGTCGGATTTAGGATCAAATTTATCTACTTTATCTTTTGTATTTAAAATAAAACATTTACTTCCAAAAATTCTAAAATAAGATACTTTAGGTTTCTTTCTGTGAATAAGTTCATAAGATGTCTTATCAGTTGAAGGTCTAATTAAAATTCTATTTAAAATATAACAGGCGGTAGAAACTGCTTTTGCCCAAAAATACTTTGGTAATTTACTATCTGAAAGCTTAGTTCTCGCACACTCTTGAATCGTCCTATTTTTACATTCTACTACCCCATTTTGTTGTGGAGTTCTTGAAAATGATAAATTGTGAGTCATTCTCTTTTCATTGCAGAATTCCTCAAACTTTTCATTTTCAAATTCACCACCGTGATCACTACGGATGGTTATAATTTTAGAGAAAGTTAATTTTGAATCCTTTTTGTAAATATCTTAAAACATTCAAAAGTATCACTTTTATGTTTCAAAAATATTGTCCATGTAAATCTAGAATAATCATCTACAATTACAAAAACATATTTACTATGATTTATTGACAGAATTTGAGATGGACCAAATAAATCAAGATGAAGTAATTCAAGAGGTTTTGAAGTTGAAATCATATCTTTTAATTTAAAGGAACTTTTTCTAAGTTTTCCTAATTGACATGCATCACATAAACTATCTACTTTAAAATTCATTTTAGGGAGACCTCTCACTAGATCATGTTTTGACAGTCTAAATAAGAGTTTGAAATTCAAATGCCCAAATCTCTTATGCCAAATCCAAGGGTCACTTGTATTTGCCAAAGACATAGGTTATCATTTGAAACTTTCATACTAAGAATATAAATATTCTTTTTCCTAATTCCCTCAAATATTATGGTCGAATTATTATCTTCAATGTGACACTTATCTTTTTCAAATTTAATTTTATATCCTTTATCGCAAAGTTGATTAATACTTAGCAGATTATGTTTCAGATTCTTAACTAGCAAAACATTAGTAATAATAGGAGTTTCAGAGTTACCGACTTTACCGATGCCTATCACATATCCTTTTTGAGTTGTCTCCAAAGTTAACCAGTCCTTCGTCTTTGTATATTATATCATTCAGCGTATCTGGATTGCTAGTCATGTGTCTAGAGCATCCACTATCGAGTATCCATTTATTCTTTTTTATATGCACAATTTGTCCATTATGGATTGATTCCTCAATACTCATAAAGCATGTTTCCTGCACATCATATAATTTGGTGGACAACTTGAATTTGAATATTGATTATATGCTGACTCAAGAGACAATGATGATCTGAATATTTCTAAACTAGTATTAACAAGTTTTTTAAATATAGCCATTTTAAAAACTTTTTCAAAAATCATATTATGAAACTTTGAAAACCTTGCTCCGATACCAAATGTGAGAAATGCGTAATACAGATCTTAAGGCTGGGATTAACCCTAGAGGGGGGTGAATAGTGTTTTAAGGAATTACTAAATCTTTTTGAGTTTTTGTTAATTTGAACACAAATGTATGCAATATTCAGACATAGATATGATCACAGAATCAAACACCGATGCAGAAATAAAGTAAAGGCAATAAAGGAAAGAACACACCATATTTTATACTGGTTCGGAGTTACCCTACATCCGGTCCCGCACACAACTACGGATTTCCTTTCAAAAGAAATTATACAATTACACCCTCGATTATAAGGCCACGAGGTACACCACTTCAGATTCACAATCCTCTGGGTAGAGATACTTGATTTCATAGGCAACAAGTTCACCCAATTGATTTCCAAGGCTACAATCACACCTTTTCTCACTTGATTGATTTCACAGGCTACAATCACACCTTTTCTTGCTTAGTTCATTACAAAGAAGCCTATAACTCTGAATAACACTGAGATCTTGTTGAGATAGTGATAGAGAATCAAACTAGAAATGATCTAGTTAGATTCAATGTTGATTTCGGCAGAGTAATGGTAAAAATGTGTATAAAGAAATGTTGAAGAAGAAGAGGAGTGAAATCAGAGAAAAATATGAATACAAATTCGTTCAAAACTACCCCTATTTATAGTAGAACAACAGCCATGATCATTTCTGAAAGGATATGACGAATAGACACTTCCTTTGAAATTCAAAATTTTGAAATAAACTACTACCATGTCGACAAGGGGTACTTGAGGTTGTCGAAATGCCTAAGGAAATTTTGGTAATTTGTTTTTCTTTGAAAATAACTTTCATCTTGTATTAAAACTATTTTTAAACTTTATAATAATACTTAACTATAGTTAAAATACATAAATAAATATAGAGAATAATATTTTGATATATATAAAATTTTGCTATAATTTTATATTTAAATCTAAGTATAAATATTAAAAGTTAAATATATTATTATTAAAAGATAGTTTAAAACTAAGGATAATTTGATTTTGAAAATAAAGATTATTTTGAGGTTAAAAGTATTTAAAACCAGGATAGACGTTTTTGATTCTTTTAAAAGGAAGGTTTTGAAATCATTTTGAAAACAAGATATGATTTTGTGAAAACATTTGAATAAAAGGTTTGTGGATACAAAACAATGTTCCACTAGATTTTTCGTAGGTTCCATCCTACTTAGGGTTCCATCCATTAACAGGATCGAAGTGGATTCCATTCCACGAATAAATTGGATTTTAAGATGTCAGTGCTTTTCTAGGAGTTTTAAAAAAATTCCTAATTAAATTACATTGAAATCTTGATAATCTTGATACTCATGAGTCTTCAATCTTGATGTCATGAATCTTTATGTTGTACAGTCTTCATTCTTGTTACCTGCATGGTTAGATCCTGCATATACATATATATCTAAACTATAATGTTAATACTTATATTTTATAATCTTATTCTAAGGTTGTTGTCATCAAAACCATCATCTCAAGGACTAACATATAATGCTTTCGAAACCCTTGAATGGCCTTTCACCCAAATTGGTATAATCACCGCATAAGCGAGCAAATCCGGATTTAGGATGAGTAGGCTCAGGAATGGGTCCGGCAGCTTGAACATTCTTTACAAGATCTAAAAGCTATTGGGCAGACATGAATACTCCATCTTGAGGAGTCGCACTAGATTGACCGGTGATAGGACGCCCAAGTCTAACCATTTCTCTTCTTTAAGAAAGAAAGAAAGAAGAAGAAAAAGGTTATTCTCAGAATGAATATCAAACAAACTTGATTGATAAAACAAGGCATCATAAAAGGAAATAGGATAGAACGGGTCCAATGACTCGAATTAAATCCTAAGGCATGATTCCTAAGAGAGACTTAGGACAATGATCCTTGCTAGATTATTATACGTTGTTCCAAAGTTGGCTTTGATACCAAGCTGTGATACCCCACATCTATACTCATACTAGCCAAGGACACTACAGGGTAATGCCGTCAACTAGCACGAAGAATAAGGCTGTTGAGGAGCGACCATCTGTGTAATTGCTTTGTGCGAATACCCATATGTTAGATAATATGTCATGCATTTCTTTTAAAGAGGAAATATGACATATCAAATACAAACTCAAAGCTACTATACAGTGGCTGGGTGGTCTTTGAAAACAAATATAAAATAAGCATAACATAAATCAGTCATAGATATTCATATCACTAAGGAAGAAACATATATGAATATAACACGTAAAAGTGTACATCAAAGTAGTGGTCATACAAGATCCACTACACCACAAAAGAATAGGTACAAGTGCTAGACAAAAGAATATGTATACATTAAGGAGTCTCTATCTCGAATGTATAAAAGCAAAAACTACTAAGCTAAGTAGTTAGCCAAAAGTCAGATGATGAACTCTGATAAGAAGTTAAGTAGAAGAACCTAAAATACCTTGGTCTGACCCGAGTATTATTTAAGAAGAAAATAATAAACGGATCGGTCTAGCTATAAATATCATATAAAATGAGATAAGATAAGAGATATGCCAAAAATGTATGATAACAATAATGCCTTACTGTGACAAGTATACATTAAATAACAAAAAAATCATACAATATCTCAAATTTTCTCAAGCACCAAAAAAAGAACATCATATTCTTTATTTTATTCACCAAACCACAAATATTGATAAAGGTTATCAATGTAAATCACAAAAAATTGGTGAAACATAAATTCTAGAAATCATCAATTAGAAATCCAGAAATCTCAAAAGGGGGAAAAGGCCTATCAAAAGTGGAACATGAAAGCTCACCAACACGTGTATCACAAACGGGACGCTATCCCATGGTCGCTAACCATAGAGCCAGTGCAACGACGTAGTACAAAGGTACATCCAAGGAACCTGAACTCAAATAATTCGAAACAACGACGTAGTACAACGGCACGTTCGATGAACCTGATAAGCCGGAACAACAATGTAGTACAACGTTACGTCCGATGAACCTAATAAGACGAAACAATAACGTAGTACAACGTTACGTCCGATGAACCGAACTCCATAAAAGAACATGGGTCGCTAGCCCATAAAAGTGAGTCGAAACTCCAAATAACCCATAGGTCGCTAGCCTATAAAAATGTGACGAAGCTCAATAAAATGAGATACAGTCCTCCACGTGGACAAAGAGACATCGCATATCACTAGTCTAAACCATAAAATGATCATTATTGATCAATAAGAAGTGTGAATAACACTAAGCTAGTAAATAAATGAATTCAGCTTCATGTCCCATAACCACTGGCTCAACTTAAATATTTACGAACAAAATGTAGATTTTCACTTGAAAATTGTCACAAGAGTACAATTGAACGAGTCTAAGAATTAACCAACGAAGTAAACGCATGCGTTTCTTACCACTTGTTTTGCTAAGTCGTTTAATTGGATTTCTCATACGAATGAGGTAAAGGTTTGTATATACTAATAGGTTGGAAAACGGATTTAAAAACAAGCTTTGTATTAAAAATAGTGTTTAAATCGTTTTTGTGAAAGAGTTTGAATATTTACTACTTGTATAAAAACCTTTGCATTTTAAAGCGACAAATCACAAAAATGGTTGTAGAAATAATCAATCACCAAAAATTCACATTCAATGACGTGAATCAAAACCATAGAAATCGATATCAAATCCATCAAATAGATATTCCCAAAAATCTAGAAAAGAAGTCATCAAAGTCGATAATAAATGACAACAACCAACCGGATCAACCAAAAATCAATATAAAATGGAAAGCCACATAAAACAGGCAAATTGACTGAATTTAATAGCTCCAGATGTCTGGTGGTTTACCCAGACGTCCGAGCTAAAAGGCTGGAATCTTCTTCCAAATCGCCCATATGTTTGGGGAACATACTAAGACGTCTGACGTATACATCTGAAACTTTTATTCTGAACGGCCCAGAAGTTTGAGTGTTATACCAGACGTCTGAGATGAAGCTCAGGGCAAAAATCTACCTAGGCTAATGATGGCCAAATTATCTCGAAATTGATCGAACGTGCAATGATGGCTAGAAATTTATGCCAAGTGGCAACCCAACCCTATAGGCTCTTCAATACACTCCAAACAACATGTCCAAATATCCATAATATGATTTTCATAGATTTTGACTCCAAAATACACAAAATTGGAAAATTCATCAAACCAATTCAAATCAAATGCAAATGAACATGAAATAGATGTTAGGAATTCATACCTAACAACAATGAAGGCTATAGAAATATATGTGTGTGACAACCTGGGATTTCGTAACAATTTATAATCGTCATTAAACGATTAATGTTTTAGCTAATTGCTATTTGGAGTTTTTTTTATCAAGTTGAAATTCTTTTAAATATTGGTCAAGCGGGTAGGCGAGCTTTAAAATTTATTGCAGCCCACGTTTCTATGGTTGGTGTTGTGATATTTATCAAGGCTAATACCCGATCCCCTTTATTCGTTCGAAGCCCTAATCAAAATAATAATAATAAATAGCGGCTTGATTAATTTTCGTTCGTTCCTCTTCCTTCAAATTAAGGTTCTTGCAAATTCAAAGACGCCGACTTTCCCTCGTGCTTGGCTTCGACTCAGATTTGTTCAACCTTTGGGTTTGTGCTTGTTGAAAAGGTGAGTGATTTTTAATTACTCACATCTAATTCATTTTCATATATATGTGATTTTGTGATTTCCATGACTTTGAATTCTCTGGTACTTTGACATCGGTCACTTTGATTTTGTGATAGTATTTTGGCTTCGGCCTCCTTTTGCTTTGCGAATTCAATTTGGGTTTTGTTGATAGTTGCCGCTGCTATCTAAATTCAAACTTTGAATGATGATCGTTGGTTGAGCTTGCGGCTAATTCGAACTATATACTTCTTTATAGGTATCTCTTAGTGTATTTTGCGTTCGAATAATTGATTCGAGATGAAAATTGATTTGGGGATTTACTTTTATGCTTTCTTACCTGCGTTCGAATCTGTGAATTTGCCAATGATGTTGTTCGAAAAATATAGGATTGAAAAACCTAATATTTCGTTCAAATGTACATCTCGGCCTGAACATAATTTTACACTGCGAATCTCGGCAGTGCTTGCTTGTTCCTGCTGCTTTGAATTGTGATGCATTTGTATCCACCGTTATGTCTTGTATTTGTATGATGCTTGGTTTGCAACCTTGTCTCATTTCCTGGTTATCACGGCAGTTTTATCTCGTGACCACCATGGCTTGAGTTCTTTTTACATGTACCATTGAATTTATTTGACGATTTTGATTGCCATCGGGATTTTGGCATTGACTTTAATTCTGAGAAATTGACTTCGAATGGTTTGGACTGTTTCTAATGAACTGAGACCCTGAGTTGATTTGTTCATTTCATTATTTTGGTTGAACTATTATTTTTCCTCTGTACTACCGAGTATGCTGGTTCATTCAAGCTAGCCTGTGTTCACTTACTTGACTGGTCAGTAACTTGACCTTTACACTTTGTTAATGATTTGGCTGTATTGAATTTGATTTGAGGACTTTTGGGTTCGACACTGTCTTGATGGCTTTGTTCGAACTACCTTTGGCACTTTCTTATGCTAAGTGTTGTTTCAATTGATATAGATATGTATGTGTATTCAAATATATGCATACATACACTCTTGTGACATATCTGACTGCGGTTACATGATTTTGTTTTTAAAACTTATAGCCTTTGTGCTTGTTACTGTGTTGCCTTATCTTGGGTACACATGCTTATTTTACTTGTAGTGGCAGTAGTGATGCAGTCATTAGCTTGTACCACTTGCTGTTTCGACTTGGGATTGCACTGTTACTGTTTGGTGCACTTGTTAAATTTGTTTACTTCGATTCAGTTCTTGTTAGCTTCGGCTCATGTATACTTGGTTTGTATAGGACACTTCAATGTGTGTCAGTTTTGTTATGCGAGTCATGATACATTGCTGTTCATTCTTGTGACATCTTCAACTTGATGCATTGTGCACTGTAATTTCATTGCACTGAGTAATTCTCACGTGTGCTAGTGCCTTATGTTGCACCTATTTTTACTGTGTCACTGTATTGGGTTTTATGAACAATTGATGTTCAGGTTGCATGCAAAATCCATTTGTTGCCAACCTGTGGCCTTTGTGCCTGTTGCACTTGTGTTGTTTGGATCGGGAATACTTATGCATGCTTCCCAAACTTTTGTTTGCTGCATTTTGTAATTGCTGATAACATGTATATGTATACATGTTGTTGCCAGTTGCCTTTGTTGGGTACTAATTCTCTGTGTCCTTTAATATTGTGTGTTGTGGTGCCATATTTTGGTGCTCGCACCTTCATTCTAATTTCTTCATGTATTTTATACCTCTGCACTTCTTTGAGGCATGTCCAATTGCTTCATATGCAGGGATCTTGAGTTCGAGTCATTTGTTTTCGATACTAAGTGAATACATACATCTGCGATCATACATAAATATATGTATGTTGTTTCACCATTGTTGTTTCACTGGTTACCATTTATTTGGTCCGTGCTTCACTGTGCAGTCCTGTTCTTTTGATACCCTATTGCATTTGGGTTGGTCGCTGCATTAAGTTGTTTTCATATATGACTTGAACTGTTAGCCTTTGGGGTGTAATTTCCGATTCATCGGTGACTTTGTTGATTTTTGGATTAGCTTGTGGCTTGTGCATTCTTGCCTTGTCGTATTGCCATTCCTTTGGTGCAGTTTCATTTTGTTTGTAGTTGTGTTGAGTCATGATAGCCGTGTCTTGACCTTTGCAGTTTCGACTTGCTGTTAATAATTGGAGTTAGATGGCATCATATACTGTAGTGGCGAAGCAGTGCACGCGACCGTGTACTGCAGCCACACAGTATTGATTTTATTGATAATTCTTTTGCTTTTGTTTCATTGTTCTTTTGCGTAATTCATCACTGTAGTGGCGAGGCAGTACACGTGAGCATGTACTGCAGCCCTACCCGAATTGACGTTTTAATTGATATTTCAATTGTTTGAATTGTTTTGTGTGTCCAATTCAATGTTTTGAAATCGTAATTTGATTTGGTTTGATTTGATCATTTTGTTGTTGTCTAATTATCTATTTGATAATTTGATTATGAGTTTCTAATTATTTATTTAATAATTAGATTTTGTCGTTAATTTCCGTTTAGGCAATCCTGTTGTTTTCTAAATTATCCTCATTGATAATCCTTTCATTTATCTTCTTTGATAATTTGAATTTGTTGATTTGTTGTTTAACACGGTTACATGTTATATTTACCGTTATCCGATTCTCTTAGTGAAGGATTGGATAGACGAGATTTATTTTGATTGTCGGCTATTTGATTATTTAATTATTATTGCTTCTGTGCATCAATAACTGAGTTTGAATTAGACTGACTCGTGTATTATTTTCTTTTGAATTTAATACTCGGGTCAGACCGAGTTATTACAGGTTATAGATATCTTACTTTGGGTTGCTGCTAGAGCTATGAAGTTTCCTTCTATCATTTGGAGTAGTCGTTGTTATAGTATAGGAAGATATGTATTCATGTATATTATACATGATAATGTACTTGTATATGTAACTTCCAGAGTCGACAGTTTTAGTTGTATCATATGTACTGTATCACATGTATTGTAACTGACATCAGTTATATATATATGAGACTTTTGTTATCTGTGTTTCGCATTTAGTTTATCTGTGTTATTATTATGTATATTGTCCTAAACTATTATAAACCATCGTAGTTCGTTTTATACTGGAATTGGGTATGTCGATGGGAGAAAATAAATAAGAGATGAAAAATAAAAATATATACCACTCCTATCGAGATAACCAATACTGGTGTAAGGCCTAACTACGGATGGCCGCTCCTATCCAGCCTTAATCTTCGTAATAACCGACGGTATTTTTTTAATACTCTTTGTTATTGTGAGCATAGAGGTGAGGCGTCACAATGTGAGTTCAAGAACTCACCTTTAAACCCAAAAACAACGAATGAGAAGCTTTAAAACAAAGGAAAGATCAACCACTCTTCAACTTCAACTCTGGAACCCTCAACCTATGTTCAAATGCAAATATTTCCTAAGTTAGGTTTTAGGCATTTCTGAAAATTGGAGAGAGATTGAGATAGAGAAGATGAAGAGGATGCTTACCTAAGCTTTTCTTTGATCGTAGAGCTTGAACTTGAATTTCCTAGTAATCTAGGGTTTAGGAATTTTAATTTCCTCTTCTTTCCCCCATTTTCCTTTAGCTTGAGAGTGTTGGGAAAATAGAATGAATGAATGAAGAGGGGGTGGAGTTAGGGTATTTTGTTGGGTTAGTGGGCTGAAACCCAAACCCAAAGCCCAATAAAAAAATAACGAAATTCAACTCAACTCCAAACATATCGATGTTTATACTCAAAAGGTTGTAAATGCCATTTTGAACTCAATGAAAGTAGTCTCGAGTCCTAATTCGATTGTTTACAAAAAGTAGCATTTCGGACTTTAATCCGAGTGACGATACTATATTTAAATAAAACATTTAAATTTACAATCATAAAATATGCGGGTTGTTACAAACGGTTTCTGATCAAGGAACCAAATTCGAGTCTGCATTAGAGAGTCACGTGAACGATACCAGTTCGGAAATAAAATTGTGTGATCGTGTGAGCGATCAAATTTGATATTGCATACAGATGATATATGTACATCGTACGGGCTTAACTAAAGAAAATATTGGAAATTGAAAATGTAAAATATAAAATGATTTTGAATTATATGATTGGATATCATTGGTAAATAGATACAAGTATTTAAAAATCAAGAAAATTTGGATTGCCCGACAAAAATGTACATCTTTATTTTGTCATTTGATTTGATGGTTTTATGATGGAGCCACTTGGATTTTGTTTTCTTTTGCTGGTTTGCGGCCCGTAGTGGCGTTTTGTAGTTGTTCCGATCTAGCCGCGAAAAGGAGACTCTGTCGAAATTTTATTTAAATCCAGGTGTTAGAAATTTTTTGAAGTTTTAAAATTTTTATAACTTGTTTTGATAACTAACATATAAATTCCATAAGCCGATCGGAGAAGCGTAGTAAAAGCATAGTGTAAGTTTCCAATAAGATTTTATTGTTTATATGTTGATTATTTGAATAAAATAGATCAAATGTCAAATTCCTTATTAAACGTCTTTTCGGGGGTGAAAAGTTTTGAGTGGGGAAGATTGTAATGACCCATATTTTTGACTATTTTAAATTATTAAATTTAATATAATTATTGAATAAAAATGGTTAAAAATAAAAATTTAATGATATTGAATGTAAGTTTTTGGATATGAACTTGAATAAAATTTTGAAATAAACTAATTTCGAAGATTTGGCGATAACGAGTATCAAAAGGAAATTATATATATTAACTGGGTTTATAATAAATAACTGAAGTTGAATAATAATTGCGAATCAATTAGATAGAAATAAAGTGATGTTGAAACTAAATTTTTTTTGGAACTTGATGATTTATTTATATTGATTTATAGAATAATTAAAATGTTTAAATCCAATATTGGAAATTATTGGAATAATTAAATTCTGAATTTAATATGATTAAAAATGATGTTAGAAGTTGATTTAATTTTCATTTAAACAACAATGATGATTGTTACCATTTAAAATTGAATTTAAAAGTGAATAATTAGAAATTGGAAATTTTATATTATAACCGGGACGTTAAAATAGCCTTTTGGAGCACAGTCTCGGATTTTGACGAAACTAGTTCCATTAGAACAGTAATAGTGTATTATTATTGGATTTCAAATTTCGTAGCGTTTGGAGTTATCGTTTGGTCGTAAGGGATAGAAACGCGTTGAAATGAATATAGTAAATTCAATATAATAATTGGGTTTAAAAAGCTATCTTCTCCAAACGATTGAATTAGGACTTGAAACCTTTTTCATCGTGTTCGGAATAGGGGTATGACATTACGAATGCCTAGCGACATGCCCCTGAGTTCGATATTTTGAGTTACGTAAATCGAGGTATTTTGAAATTAAATTAGTATATTAATTAGTCAATCTCCCTTTCAGCTGCTATCCTCTCTTTTCACTATACCTTTTACCTATTTAAACACGCATGGCATCTTTCTTCCCCTTTTTAAAAGCACAACCGAGCATCAGAACAGAGAAAAAAAATGTAAAATATGGAAACTTCAAAAACTCTTTTCTTACAAAATAGTTAACTAGAAAATCTCAAACATGTTTCTAAAATCCTATTTTTGCATTCTCTTCGATCTGGTATGCATCATATATGGTGCGGCTGCATTTCTTTTGGGATGAGGTGAAGGGGTCGAAACTAGAGCACTTGTGGTTAGGAAATTAGAACGTACGGTCGCAAATAGAGATGGCGATATTTTTACTGTATGCGGGGAGGCGGCAGGTCGCGTTTTTGTAGGGTGGTCTGGGCGTTGATCTTTGGGGACGGTAGTGTCGAGCACACGGAGAGGAGTCGTTTGGCGAAGACAGTTTGAGAAATGGAGCGGCGTAGCTCCGTGTTGTTGGAATTTGGTGCATGCTTGGAGTGGCTTTGTAACGATCCAGATTTTTCGATGATTAATTTGGAATATTTAAATGGTTTTAAATATTGGATTTGGAATTTATAATTGAGTTACTAAGTTATCAAAACTGAAATTTTGAGCGATTTCATAAAATTTGGAAATCGTCGATTTAATCGACGCGTTACAATTGCGATTCGGGACATAGTCTCGGAATTCAACGAAACTAGTTCCATTGTATCCGTAATAGTGATTTATTATCAGATTCCAAATTTCATAATTTTTGGAGTTATTGTTTGATTATACGGGATAAAAACGCGTTGAATTTATTATCGAAAATTTAATATAATAATTGGGTCCAAAAAGTTATCTTCTCCATACGATCGAATTAGGACTCGGAACTTTTTCCATTGCATTCGAAATAGGGGTATAACATTATGCGGCCTGCCTCGATAGAGGTTTGATATTTTGAGTTGTATAAATCGAGATGCTTAAAATTTAAATAATATATATATATAACTGACTTGACTATTACTTTCTTTCTTTTCTCAACCACATCCGATTTGACCTTACCCATTCAAACATGCAACCTTCATCCTTTCGGTTCTATTAAATCATGAATGCCCCCTTTCTCTTCAAAACAATAAAATCAAACTCTGGAAAAAAATCGCGGGCTCATGAAATTAAACGAAATCGTCGTTTCCTTCAATATTAAACTCGAGTCTTTCCCTTCTTAGCTGGATTTCACGATCGAATAAAAAAAATCAAACGCGTGCCTTCTCCTTTCACAAATTCAAATAAATCGAAATCGAGCAGAACTAAAAAAGGAGAAGGAAGAGGTGAGCGTGCGAGGCCTAGGGAAGCACGACGTGGATCGCGATGGTAAGGCAGGGAGAAGGTGCGAGGTGCTACGGTAGAGCAGCAACTGTTTGTGGTGGCAGTCGAGTGGGGGTTGTCGCATAGCTTGATGTACGCGCGCGTTGGCGTGGTGGTTGGATGCACAACTGCATGCGTAAAACTGAGGGCGTGTCCAGTGTGATTGGACAGGGAAGGCGGAGCGATGTGGCTTTGGAGGCGGCTGTCAAAAACATGAAGGGTTTGAGTGGAAATCGCGATTCATCTGGGAGGTAACGTGTGAAAATTTAGGTTTCATAATTTCAGAATAAATTGTTAATGACTGTGATTAACTATTAATGATTTTAATTGATTTAAAATAATTTAAAAAAAAATTCGAATGCTTGTAAAGGGTGTAACTATTTCATGCGTGGTGATAATTTCGAAACAAACTGCACCGGAATCGTACAGAAGAATATCACGCAATAAAATTGGTTCAGGAATTTTTGAAGATAGCTGGAATTATAAATTAAATTGAGCGCTGTTCAATTTGATTTGAAATTTAAATGGATTGCAAACGAAAATCAAGGTGAGAATTTCTCACTCATTGCCACATTTAAATTTAAATGTTTAAATTTAATTATTGGATGCTTGATTGGATTGATAAATTTTAAATATTTATTGGATGATTATATAATATATACATAATAGTATATGTATTAATAGCTGGATTGACCGTTCCCGCATTTTTAGCGGATGAGACCCCATGCGCCCCGCATAATAACGCATGACCTATATGCCGCAATATCCCCCTCGAAGTGGGATTGATATTTTATATTGTCTAACATCTGTGAATGCAGGGAAACAGGTTGGAGAGATCCAACTGGATTCCTCAACTATATTTAGTGTTTTTCATGTATATAAAATTATATGATGTGATTGAATAATCTGCTGGATTATTGTGTGTTGTAAAATTTTAAATGTTATAATAGCATGGGAATTAAATTTGGTATATTAAATACCATAAATATTACTTTGAATTTTTAAGGAATTAATAGGAGATTTTTAATATAAAATATGTATATCGGAATTTGGATTATTTAAAATAGATTGATTTGAAAAAGTAATAATTGGTTTTTGATCATACTAAATAATTTGTGAAAAATATTTTAAATAGAGATTTTAAAATAAAATATTTAAAGGAATTTTTAAGACTAGATTTTAAATGATATTTGAGAAATATGGAAAGAAGTTGAAATCGATATTAAAATAGATTGGCAAAAATAAATGTAGTTTATAAGGAATTGAATTTATAAAATGGAACTTTATAAATGATATTATTTTCTCAAAGTAGTCATAAAAATTTATAAATGATGCTTATAAACAATGGAAATTGATATCAGATAAATTTGGAATGTAAATTCACAGGAAGAATTTATATTTGAATATGGAAATAGGGTGAGAGAAAAATAATGGATACTATTTTTGAAGTGAAAATGGTTAAGGAGACCAAAATGGAAGTGATGTGATGGAAATCGAGAGGGGTTTATAAATTGAAATTTGGTTATTGAGATTTAAACATATATTTTTATTAATAAGTTAAGTTTTTATTTTAAAAAAGAATTTTTTTTACTTATTAAACTATGTAATTTAAAGTTAGTTAGTATTGAAATACTTCAGAAGTCATAAATAGGGTTTCAATATTTTAGATAATTATTTGAACATGTCTTAAAAATAAATTATTATTATTCTTTTAAATACTTATTATATATATAGAGAGTTTTGTAATGTTTTAAGTTTATTCATAAACCTTCTCAAAAATCTGGAAATGGAGTTATTTAGTATATGAGATTTATAAGGGAATTCTCTTAATAGAATTTGGGAAAAAGTAAGAAATTTTCCGAAGTAGTTAAATAAAAGCGAACTTCGAAAAATGGAATAGAATTCATAGAAGAAATGAGATAAAGAACTTATGGATGAATCGTAAGAGATTTGAGCAAATAGGAAATAAATGAAATATTTTCTAAGTATTGGAAAAATAAATGATTTGGGGAAGCTATACTTAAGGATATTTTCTAAGTGTTGGATGGGATGGATTTGAAATATTTTAACTGCAAGGTTATCATTATAGAAATAATTTCAAATATTTAATTATAAATGGAATTGGAAGAAAATATTTCTAAGTATTGAGGTGGTTTGAAATTATCCTATTATGGATGTAATTATTTGAAATTGTTGTTTTCAAATATTGAAGTGTTGAAAGAGGTGAACATATATCTTTGTAAAGATATTTTGAAATTAGTGTTGGAAGAAATTACATATAATGGCCTAGTGATTGCTTATGGATGTTATATTAATAGTTAAATAACCGACTATCAATATTGGCCAATTTCGTTAATTATTTCGAAGAGACCGGGATCGGATTTGCTTCATTACAGCATGATAGGGGGTTCTCGCTTCGTGTTTGGTGGCGAGCAAGAGACTCTTACCCCTACATGTCCCAGAGTGGTTGGTCGTAGTCAAGAGGCTACCCGTAAAAGCAAATTCGAGGTACCAGTGTGGTGCCATGGCAGAAAGTGGCCGCTGATTCGGATGGTTGAAAAGCCTACCGGGCCATCACAGTTCGTATCAAAGCTGAAGGTTGAGCGAGAACCTTGGCACTGGTGGGAATTACTCATAGAAATAAGGTCAGTAGTACCCTAGAATGTGTCTGAGTGTATAAATAGATATGAGCTCGTATTTGTTAGTGAATATAAATTGTTTTATATTATGTTGACTTATCAGTTGAGTGTCTATAAATTCTTATCGGTACAGTCTGGACAACTATATCGATAGGGATTTCTAAACTCTTAAACTAGACAAACCGACATAATATTGTTTTTTAAAAAAGTGGGTAAATGAAATAATTTTACCCAAACCATATTCCGATATAGAGGAAATAATTTTCTAAAATTATTATATATAATTGGAGTGTTTGGATGATAATATTATAATCTAACAAGATAATAAAATTGAAAATTACTTATATAACCAAATGAAAATTTGTATAAGTATAAATTATACAAATAAGTTAAAACTAAAAATTTATTCAAACCAGAAATTGGAAAGAATTAAACTCCAAAGTTTTTTGGAAATATTTTCCAAAGTGTTTGAAAGTAGATAGTAATATTATTATTTTTGGGAATATTTTTGAATAGAAAAATGGATTTTGGAATTGATGAAGCACTGAACTCACTACAGTCGTTGAAAAATAAACCTTGTGATGACGGCCGCATCATTAGTGTTCATTTTCGAGTTTCTAAGTGACGAATTGCTACTGTAGTAATTTGATATGAGGATTTCGTTGGAAATGTTTTGGAAAGGAAATTTGTGTTGGATTAAACCAAATTGGTTTCCGAAATTCCAAAGAATGGTTTGTTAAAACCAAGGAAGAGCTATATATATTTGATTTCAGAATGGTTTGAGATAGGACCGGGTGTTTGAATTCTGAATTCCTAGCTAAATGTTCTAGAAAATATCAGAAATAAATTTTTTTTTAAAAACTTATAGGTGGAGGTTGATATTTATAAGGAAAGAAGCGTGAAAATTGATTTTTTGAAATAAAATTAAATTGAGAAAGTTAAAATGGAAGATATAGAATATAAAGTTGAGTTGTGAAATGAGTATACGACTATAGGTTATAAAATTGGAAATGGAATGAACTCAAATAAAGAGATTTGTGAAATGTGGAAAATGAATCGTATGAATTGGAATTTAACTTGAGTTAAGTTAAATAAAAATTTGAAATTC
The DNA here is from genome assembly GCA_030765085.1 of Allium cepa. Lineage (NCBI taxonomy): Eukaryota > Viridiplantae > Streptophyta > Magnoliopsida > Asparagales > Amaryllidaceae > Allium > Allium cepa. The sequence goes on along the minus strand of CM060932.1, from coordinate 577,084,574 downwards.
GAAGTAAATTTTTACTGGAATAAATTGAATGAATTAAAAATAAATCGTTTGGAATGCAATTAATTTAAGTACGAATAATTCGATCATGGTTTGGAAATATTGGTTAGAAAGATCTTAAATTTAAATAAAAAGTGAATTGGATTTGAATCATATTGAATTGGATTAAATATGTAAATATGAATTATAAAGTGACTATATAAATATAAGTTATAATGGATTGGATTAGAATAATATCAAATTGAAGTAAATATAAATTATGAGTAGTGAAATATTATATAACCATAAGATATAATTTTTGAATGAAACAAAGTTTAAGTGAAAATTTGGGATTGTGAATAAATAAATTTGAATAGCTTATAAAATTTGTAATTAATGGAATAAAAGTATATTTAAGCTGTAAAGTGACGTATAATCTTGATTTAAAAATAAAATGTGGATATACACGAGTATAAAATTAAGGGTAATGTGAGAAATAAGTTGTGTAGCTCATAAAAATTGGAAAAGATGTACAGAAAAAAACCGAAATAAAAATAATTGGATATTCTAGTAAAAATAAAATCCAAACTTGAATTTTAGGGTGAATCTGAGCTCAAGTAAAGTAAATGAAGTTATTTTTGAAATAAAAAATCCGATATTGAGTTGTAAAATGGAAGTGAACAAAATAAATAAAATTCAACTTATATATAAGTCGATTAAATATAAGTTGAATGTGATCAAATAAAATTGGATTGAAATAAAAAAATGGCTTGAGTTATAAATAAATTCAATGTGTGAGTAAATAGATTGAATACGACCATGGATGTTGATTAAATGAATCCGAGAATAAATTTCAGTATGAAATTGAAATTTAAAGTGGATTAAAGGAAGGGACTAATTAAATCAATTAGTAAACGGGATGGAATTTGATTGAAAGAGAATCAATCTAAAAATGGAATCAGAATTTGATGACAAGGGAAAAATAAACTTATGTTATAGAATTGAATTAATTGGAGATAAACGAATCAACTTAAGTAAATTATTCTGGGATCGAAGCTTGGCTCAAATAAAACCACAATGCATAAATAATTAGCACGGAGTGATTCCGAGCTTAATAAAATGAATTTGAATATCGTGAACGTGGATATGAATGAAATGTAAATAAATTGATTTGGAATCAATTTGAAATGGAATAGAATTACATATAAACTGATTAGGAATCGATTTAAAATAGCTATTAACTGAAATAGTAATTTTATTAAATGAATATTTCTTAATATGCATAGAAAAATTGGTGTTTGTCGTAAATAGAAGTGAAATGAAATTCTATAAAGTAATAGAGTGAGTAAATTGATTTTTAAATCAACTTGGAACGGATATGGGTTTGTTTGGTGTAAATATGAGTTAAATGCAATAAATTGAGTTGAAATCATTCAAATTGAAAGAAGTAGCATATAAATTGAATTTTAAGTGAATAACTAAATATTGGAACGCTACAATTGCATGTATCTTCTAAAACACGTGATATACCATGTTTGGATATGAAATCTATGTGTTCCCACTATGTAAATGAATGTAAAGTTGTTAAGTTTCATGTTTGGGTTACTTATGTGGTTACATTGAGTAAGTACAGGTATTCGAAGGCTATTGGGCTAGAGCTGGTTTGCGAAATCTCATATAAAATAAGTCGCTGCGTAAAAACGCTAAAATAAGGTACGTTTTCAGATTAAATACAGAAAAATATATAAATATTGGTATATTTTTTGTTTTTCGACCATGTGGGTCGATGTATACATTTTTATCTCTCTTGTCATAGTGCGAAAGGCACTCCGTACAACGGAGACTCTGCCGAAAAATTCAGAAATTTAGGGTGTTAATAAAAAGTTTTGAAACTTCTGAAAATTTTTGTTAACTAAAAAGGTTGATTCTCAAATTGCAACTGAAATAAAAGGTTTTCGAATTAGGAATGAAAACTATAGGATTTGGAAGGAAACTAAAAGTTTTAAAAAAAGTGAATGTCGAGTTTCACTAAGTGAGTTTGAATAAGTAATGGGTTTGGAGCATTTTTTCCGACTTAGCAATTTCAGGGACGAAATTCTTTTAAGAGGGGAAGAACGTAACGACCCGGATTTTTCGATGATTAATTTGGAATATTTAGATGGTTTTAAATATTGTATTTGGAATTTATAATTGGGTTAGCAAGTTTTTAATACAGAAATTTTAAGTGATTTCGTAAAATTTGAAAATCGTCGATTTAATCGACGCGTTACAATAGCGATCCGGGGCACAGTCTCGGAATTCGACAAAACTAGTTCCATTAAATCCGTAATAGTTAATTATTATAGAATTTTAAATTTCGTAACTTTTGGAGTTATCGTTTGATCGTAAATGCGTTGAATTTAATATCGAAAATTTAATATAATAATTGGGTCCAAAAATCTATATTTTCCATACAATCGAATTAGGACTCGAAACCTTTTCCATTGTATTTGGAATAGGGATATAACATTATGGACGTCTAGTGGCATGCCTCAGTAGGGGCTCGAGATTTCGTGTTGTGTAAATCAAGACGTTTAAAATTTAAATAATATATATATATACACACACACACACATATATATAACTGACTTAAATATTACTTTCTTTCTTTTCTCAACTACTTCCGATTTGGCCTTACCTATTCAAACACGCGACCTCCATCCTTTCAGTTCTTTTAAATCATAAATGCCTCCTTTCTCTTCAAAACAATGAAATCAAACTCTGAAAGAAAAAAAAGAAAAAAAAATCGCGGGCTCATGAAATTAAACGAAATCGCTGTTTCCTTGAATGTTAAACTCGAGTCTTTCCCTTCTCGGTTGGATTTCATGACCGAAGAAAAAAAATGAACACGTGCCTTCTCCTTTCACAAATTCAAACAAATCAAAACCGAGCAGGACTTAAAAAAGAAGAAGGAAGACGTAAGAGCACGAGGCCTAGGGAAGCGCAACGTGGATCGTAATGGTGAGGCGGAAGGCGCTGCGGTGGAGTAGAAGCTGTTTGTGGTGGCGGTCGAGTGGGGGTTGTCGCGTAGCTTTATGAACACGTGCGTTGGCGTGGTGTTTGGAAACGCGACCGCGTGCATAAAACTGAGAGGGTGGCCAGTGCGATTGGACAGGGAAGGTGGAGCAATGTGGCTACCAGAAGCACGAGAGGTTCGCATGGAAATCGCGATTCATCTGGGAAGTAATGTGCGAAAATTTAGGTTTCATAATTACAGAGTAAATTGTTAATGACAGTGATTAACTGTTAATGATTTTAATTGATTTAAAATAATTTTTTTTAATTCACATGCTTATCAAGGTATAACTATTTCATGCGAGGTCGAATAATTTCGAAACAAACAGCACAGGGATCATATTTCATGCGAGGTCGAATAATGATGTTGATGTCCCGATCTTTGGGAGAGGAAGCTTCGACTGGACGCGAGGAAGCTAGGGTTTGAGCAGCGACTTTCTGATGTGGGTATTCATGGCAACAGTGAAAGCGGCGATTGTCGTTGGAAGAATACGAATTTAGCTGGGTTGTTCTACCTGTATATTGTGATTGGAATGGCTTAGAGTCAGTAATTTCGAAATGAAGTTTAATGGGGGTAATTTATTTTCTAATGAAGGCATTAGCAAATTTTTTATATATAAGTAAACTCGTGAATCTGATAAATGTTATCACTAATTTATATGATGTCCAAAAATCATGAAATCAAGACGAATTTGGATTCATAATTGAGGAATATACCGGCTGGAATTAATTTGGAATTTTTCTGTTTCAGCTGGGGATTTAAACAGTTGGAAATCTAGATATTCGGCAAATTAAAAATCAAGGTGAGTAAAATCTCACTCATTTGGATTGCTAGTATAATTTAAAAATGTTGAATTTAAATTATTGATTGTTCGGATGAATTTATAAATTATTATCAGTTGGATGTTATATATATAGTAGTATACATATTAGTAGTTGGATATATACCTACCGATTGGAGCGGATGATACCCTATGCGCCCCGCATAATAGCGGATGACCCTATATTACCGCGATATCCCCCTCAAAGTGGGATTGGTATTTTTATGTTGTATTAACATCTGTGAATGTAGGGAAACAGGTTGAAGAGATCCAACTGGATTCCTCAAATTTATATTGATTGTTTTTCATATATAGTAATATATGATGTGTTAGAATAATCTGTTATAGATTATTGTTGCGATGTGAATTATTGGATGTTATAGTAGCACTGGCCTAACTTTTGGTATTTTAAATACCATAAATATTATTTTTTAATTTGAAGAAACTAGAAGGATATTTTAAATATAAAAATATGTATATCGAAGTTTGGATTATTTTAAAAGAAACTGATGTGGATAAAACGATAAGTTGATTTTTCAGTTTTACTTAACTATTCGAGAAAATATATTTTTAATAGAGATTTTAAAAATAATTTGTATAGAAGATTTTTAAATGATGGATTTTTAAATGATATTTCTAAAAAATATATGAAGAGGAGTTGAAATCGATATTAAAAATAGATTTGTGGAATAAATGGAATTTATTAAGAAATGGATTTATAAAATGGGATTTTGTAAATGAAATTTGTTTTGTAAACAAGTGAAAACTCAAGGGATTTATAAATTTATAAATTATGTTTATAAATAAGGGTAAAATGATATCAGCTGATGAATTGGGGATATCAGAATATGGAAATCGGTTTGAGGAAAAATATTGGTTTCTATTTTTGAAATGGGAGAATGGTTAAGGGAACGAAAATGAAGTCGACGTGTAGTGAATCAAGATGGGTTTATAAATTGAAATTGGGCATTGGAATATTTATATATATATATATATATATATTGAGAAGTTAAATTTGTTTTAAAAAGGAAAATTTTATTTATTAAACCATGTAATTTAAAAACTGGTTTAGTATAGAAATACTTCGAAAGTGAATTTTTCAAATATCTAATATTAATTGAAATTAAATTCTAAATTTTTATAATCGGCTTTGTAAATCGATTTGTTTAACTAAAAATGGATTATTGATGTTATATAAAGTGTTCGATATTTTTAAATAATTACTTGAACATGTTTTTTTTAATTATTATTCTTTTAAATACTATTTATTTACATATATATATATATATAGTTTTGTAATGATTGAAATTTAATTATAAATCTTCTCAAGAAAATGGAAATAGGGTTTATTCAGTAGATGAGATTTATAAGAGAAATTCTCAAAAATAGAATTTAGGAAGAAGTAAGGAAAATTTTGGAAATAGTTAATAAAAAGTGAACTTCGAAAAAATGAATTAGAATTCATAAAATAATTTAGAAATGAATATTTGGAATTTTAGACAAGTATTGACTTGGAAAATATTAAAGGAAATTAATCAAGGAAACCAGAACTTATAGAATTCGTTCTAAACGAGTTAAAGAATTTACAAAAAAATTTGTAAATGATTCTGAGAAAATAGGAAATAAATGGAATACTTCCTAAGTGTTGAACATAAAAATGGAGTTGGAAAAATATTCTAAGTATGGAAAGGTTTGGGAATATTCCTTTGAAGATATAAGGATTTGAAATCGTTCAAATGTCGGAAATTTTGGAAGGGATATGAATATTTATCTTAAAAGACAATTTGAAATAATTTTTTTGACAAATTTATAATAAGGCCCGATGTCATTTATAATAAGGCCCGATGTCTGCTTATAGATGTTTTATTGATAGTAAAATAACTGACTATCAATATTGGCCAATTTCATTGGTCGTTTCGAAGAGAATGGGATCGGATTTAATTATCTGAAACCCACTTCGATCCGATTTGAGCGTTATGAATGAATATCATGAAGATAATGAAGATGTTGGTTCAGTTTGTCCAAACCCAAGACAACTTGTATGGACGAATGCTATCAGAACATCGTCATTGGAGGACGATGAGCATTCTAAGTGAAATTGTTCTTGAAAGGTAATCGTAGCCTCAAGCCTCATCAACCGGAATGATTGAAAATCAGGGGAGATGCAGCAAGGCTAAGTGGGTCACATCAATTTAGGGTATATTATCACCTTTCTAGATACCCTCGAATATATTATTAATTATGGATACGGTGGTGCATGCAAAAGAGCTCTCGATAATAGTGGGAACACCTAGGGTGATAACATATTCGATTCTATCCAAGTTAGGGATAGGGCCGATCTTGTGTAGTAGGGGATTCCGGCGAGGTCCTCGGTACATATTTCTATATGTGTACCGTGATAGGTGGTACCTCAATGCCTAGTCATCGTATGGAATCCATTCTCCAATAAGCGCCATACGGTTTTGATTGTACCCAACTATGCTGAAACGTGAGATGCAAGCATTTGAGCTATTTTCCATTTACTTTGTTTGGACACTATTATAATATCAAACGATTTTGATAAAAATGTTTTGGTTATCGTCAGGAAAAACCTGTCGTGTTTATGTGTGACGTGGTCTTACGAGATACCTTTGTTTTTCAAAGGATTTTGATAACTTTAAATAATTCAAATTGAGTGTGTTTTCCCATGATGGTTTTCCATAATGCTCGGGTCAGACCAAGTATTACAGATTTAGGATAGAATGCTATGGAGCTCAGGAGACAAGATAGATGACAGAGACGTATTTCCGTACTTGATTTATATTCTGCTGTATGAGGATAAGTTATTATAACTGTCCAGATTGATGTATTGATCGTTGTACTCTAATGTTTGTAATTATAAAATAGTTACAAATTCTTTTGTATAAAATATGTTATTATATATTATATTTTGTTCCGCCGTGATTGTGAGATTCGGTATTATTGATTCTATTTTCTTCCATCTCTTTCTTCTTCTTTACCTCAGTTATTCGCTCTTTCGTACAATTTGGGTTGAACAAGAGTGAATTATTATCAACTCGGAGGGTACGGAACTGCAGGTCGCTACATTTGGTATCAGAGTCGAAGGTTAAGTGAGAACCTTGGCTTTGGTGGGGATTACTCATTAGAGATAGGGTCAGTGGTACCCTAGAATGAGTTGAGAGTATTAATAGATATGAGCGCGTATTTGTTAGTGAATATAATTTTTTTTATTGTGTGGATTTATTGGTTGAGTGGCATATAATTCTGGTCGAGTAGTGGGACGCCACTAAACAGATAGGAGTTTCTAAACACTTGAACAAGGTAAACCGATACAGTATTGTTTTAAAAGTGGGTAAATGAAATAATTTTACCCAAATTATATTTTGATATAAAAGAAATAATTTTTTGAAATTATTATAGGGTATTGATGTGTTTGGGTGTTATTATTATAATTGAGACAAGATTATAGGAAGGAAAAAAAATTAAATGGTTATATACAACCAAAATGAAAATTGTATAAGTATGAATTATACAAATGAATTATAAATAAAAATGGATTCAAACTAGAATTTGAAAGTTTAAAATCCCGGAAGCTTTAAATGTTTTAAAAGGATTTGAACTAAGTATTTGGGAATTTTGGAATTTCAGAAGTTTGGAAAATATTTTCCGAAGTGTTGTGAAAATGAAATAGCCTTATTTTTTTGAAAGAATTTTTGTAGAAAAATTGTTTTAAATGGATTTTGAAGATGTTATAGCACTAAAATCACTTCGGTCGTTGGAAATAATTCCGATGATGATCGCGACATCATCATTGTTCATTTTCGAGTTTCTAAGTGATGGATTGCTACCGTAATAATTTGATATGGATATTTTTGTTTAGAACAAGTGTTGTTTTGAACGTTTTGAAGGGAATTTGTGTTGGATAAAACCAACTTGGTTTTGAAAATTCCAAAGAATGGTTATTAAAAACCAAGAAAGAGCTATATATATTATGATTTCAAAATGATCAGAAATAAATACTGGTGTTTGAATTCTGGAATCCTTAATTATATCAAGAAATAAGTTTTGAATTAAAACTTGGGAAATGGAAATTTCACTATGAAATAAAAATTTAACTTATGCAAGTTAAATAAATTAAATTGGTAAAAGAAAATGGTATGGATTTGAATTTAACTTAAGGTACGTTAAATTAAATTGGGTTGGATTAGAATTGAATTGAAAATAAAATTGGATTGAATTATAAATGATATTGAATGAGATTGAATGTAGAGTTTGAATTGTAAAGTGGTTATATAAATATGAGTTATAGGTTAGTGCATGGAATAAAAAAATGTAAGCGGAAAAGAAAATTCTGGAATTGTGAATAAATAAGTTTGAATGGCTTACAAAATTAGAGTTAATGGAATAAATATATTTAAGCTATAAAGTGTTGTATAATCTTGAGTCAATATTAAAATGTAAATATACTCGAGTATAAAATTGATGGAAATGTGAGTAATAAGTCGTGTAACTTATAAAATTGAAAATGGAATAGAAAAACCAAAAATAAAAATGGTTTGATATTTTGGTGAAGAACTAAGATTCCAAACTTAAGCTATAAGATATGTTTGAACTCAAGTAAATTAAATGAAGTGATTTTTGATATAAAAAAAATCTAATGGTGAAATATAAATTGAAAGTGAACTAATTAGATATTTAATTAGTTAATTGAATACAAAAATGGAACTTAGCTTGGTTAAATAAGTTGGATTGAGGATTAAAAGTGAATATTGGAATTGGAACTTGAGTTATAAATAAAATTCGATTTAATTATAAGACAATTAAATATAATTGGAAATATCGTCAAATAAAATAGAATTGGATTGAAATAGTGATGACTTAAGTTACAAATAAATTCAATTTAAATATTAAAAATTTGAATATGGCCATGGATATCATTTAAATAAATTCAAGAATGAATTTGAGTATGGAATTAAAATTTGAAGTGGATTGAGTAAATGAACTAATTAAATAAATTCGTAAATGAAATGGAATTTGATCGAATGAGAATCAATCTAAAATTGAAATGGTATTTGTTTGCAAGAAAAATAAACTTAAGTTATATAGTTGAAATAAGTGAAGGTAAATGAATTAACTTAAGTTAATAATTTGGATGGAAGCTTGGCTTTAGATAAAACTATGAAATACTAGCTAGTTAGTGTAACGACCCGAAATTTTCGAATCCCGAAAATTCCAGATAGTTATGAAAAAGAAGAAAAAGATAGAAGAAGAAGAAGAAGAAGAACAGAATTACCAAACATCTCACATTCGCAGCGGATAAAATATATTAAATATAACAGTTTACAAAAGAATATTATATCTGTTGATTACACTTTAATACCATCAGAGTTTCACATATATACAGTCACTGATCATATACAAATCATGTCTTGGATATATAATAATATACTGCAGCGGAAATACTCTAAACGAACTTGCCATCCAGCTCGTCTCCTGAGCTCCAGGACGTACCTACCTGAAAATCTGTAATACTCGGTCTGACCCGAGCATTACACCAAAGTAACACCCGGGTCAGGCTGGTAACCAGCGTGAGTAAACCCATCTAACATGGAATACAAAGCATACAACTTATATAAACCCGGGCAACTTATAGCAATTTAACCAATTCACAATTTGCTGAAGACGACACTTATTTCGCATATAAATTTCTAAGTACCAAACTTAGATAAAGTAATCCAATTCACTTAAACCATTTCATTTCAACCTATTGATTTCACAAATCAATTTATGAAAATTTGAAGGGGTTTCGGGTGTTTTCCTAATACCCGATCCCGGTCTCCTCGGATCTCATATCATCCTATTTCCCAAATTATCCAAATGAAATACACAACATTTCATATCAGAGATATCAACTCATTCAAAATATTCCATACCATCTAATCATCCATAAGCAATGCTAAATCACATACAAATTAATTCAACTTATTTTAATTGAATTTTCTAACCACATTCACTTAGATTATTAATTAATTCCAAATCAATTAATTAATCAACCCCTCTATATCCATTCATCTGAATTAAAAACCCTGGATAATTAGTTTCCAATTTCATTCAAGTAATTCTCTTTAATTAATTTCACGTTATTAATTACTCTTACCAATCCATGAGTAACCTTTGATTTCTTCACAAATTAATTAACTATAATCAATTACGTTAATTCTTAATTACCTATATTAATTGACTTCTAATAAGTCTCTTATTATGAATTAATTAATCTCAGTAAATCAAATCATTAATTACTTCATTCGTTATATAAATTAATGATTTCCAATTATATTCGATTTGTCCTAATCTAAATTAATTACTTTAATTCAACCTCCATATTAATCATTCTCGGTTAATCTAAATATGTAATTAACTATTCCTTTATTTACTTCATTAATAAATCAATTACTAATTAATTAATTATCTTAATTAATCTCTTGATAAATTCACAAAGTAACTATATTTATTTATTACATTAAGTAATTATTTATCTCACCATCAAATGATTCTTCTGAATATTTATACTTAGTTAATTAACTTACAACTTAATTTATTATTTATTCAAACCTTTAATTACTGAATTAAGTAACCCAAATCATTAATTAATTAAATTATATGGTTATTCATCCTAATTATCCTACTAATTTAATGTATCACAAACCATTAAGCGATTGGTAACTTTTTAAACGGAAACATTTTCTTATTTATTGTTTTAAGTTTAAAACAACTTAAAATTCCCAATGCTTCGAGTTAAGCAACTCATTAACTCGAGAACCATCCAAAATCACCAGATCATCCATTCACAGTGCATATCAAATAAATTCAATCATTCAATCAAATATTTAAATTTAACCATTTAAATTCAAATAGAATTCCAACAGAGTGAGATTTACTCACATTTGCTTCAAATTTGGCAATCCACTTCCTTTAATTAATTACGTCCAGTGATTATTTATTTATTATTTTCCCAAGAGATTTTTAATTCATTATTCCCTAGCCATTAATTATTAGCCTCATTTTTAATTCCTAAAACCTAATTCCCATTTGTACATCACTAATTACAAATTACTCAATCAAAAAAAAAATCAAATCAATTTCTTAATTAATCTTTAACTTATTTCTTAAGTGAGCAAATCTTAAATATACTCAAGACAAACATGTTCTTTGTTAAGTACAACTCACAATAACATTTAACTTAATTTGTAAAATAATTAATTTTTAAGTATCTTTTATGCATTTAACATATCTAATTTATCAATAAATCAAACTGCCTTAATTTAAGCTTGAAGAGCAATTAATTTACAGGGTGCATAAATGATTTAAACAATTCCATTTTTATTTTATTTTATTTTAAGTTTAAAAACAAACAGTGATAAAATAAGTAAATAAAGGGAAAATTACTCACATTCGAACATCAACCCGACCCAGATCGTGTTTTCCCCCTCTTGAACGCGGGCTCGCTGCCTTATCAACGTCTCCAAGAAACCCTAGCTGTGAAAATTGCCGCGCCTCCAACTACCCAGTTCGGCACCGATGGCAGCTCCATATGCGACGCCGCGTCTTCAAGCTCCTCCCCTACGCCAAGTTCACTCGCGCGATCCCAATTGCGACGACGCTGCTATTTGCCTTCGACCCCTCTATCACACACAACTGCATCGCCATCTCCTTCGAGGGCTTCGGCCATTTCTTTTTTTTTAGGTTGTATTTGTCGAATTGGAAGAAAAGGGGTTTTCGACATTTAGAGGAGAAGAACGAAGCATCGCATTTGAATTTAAATATGCCATTGTCTTATGGATTTTGAACGAAGTTTCCCTTTGTCTTTCGTTCGTTTCTAAATTGAATTCCTGGGGAAGATAATGGAAGAGTGGAGAGATACTGGCGTTATAACGAAGTGAGATGGCTTCTTGGGCACGCTTGTTTATAAAATAATTTAATATTGAAAATATCACGTTTTGTATAGCGCGAAATCCCAACCCGAATCAGACATGCTGACAGACGTTTATAAGGTTTTACCCGCGTTCCGAACACAATGGAACGTGTTTCGAGTGCTAATTTGATCATATGCGCGATTTACGGAACGATCAATTTTAAATTAAATCGATTAAAATAGTTCTACGCGTTTCGAGCTGCCAGGGTCAAACGACAACTCCGATTGCTACGAAAATTGAAATCCGATTATAACTAACTATTACGGATCCAATGGAACTGGTTTCGTCGAATTCCGAGACTGTGCTCGGAAGGCTATGTTTAAATATCGATTTAAACGATATATTATTAAAATTGAACAAATTACCTTTAAGTTAAATTTCAACCATTCAATTATCTTCAGTGTCATCATTATAGATTTTATAAGCCTTCAAATTATTTTAAACAGGCTTAGCATCTCGGATTCAACAGTTTATCCAATTTCAATTATTAAATTCAATATTTAAACTATACAATTTAATGATTTAATTATCAAGTAAATATTGATATCCTGAAGTTCAAGTTAAAAATTAACTTTTAAATATTTTAAAATCGATTAATTATTCCAAATTAACTTGTTAAAATTTCCGGGTCGTCACATTCCTCCCCCCTTAAAAGAATTTCGTCCCCGAAATTACTAACTAGGTAGAATGGACCAATACCCGTTTACTTTTCCCAAAACTCACAATTCAACACCCTACCAACTATCTTTTATTAAAGACTCACTATCACATCCACCAACTTTTCCAAACCTTCTATAGTTTCAAACAATACCCTTTTTGCTTAATCATCTAATTACAATTTAAAACCAAATTTAGGTTATCAAAATTTTTCAAAAATTTTTCTAACTCTCTGAATTCCCGAAAATTTTTGCCAGCGTCTCCTTTGCGCGGCTAGCTCGGTACTACTACAAAAGGCCTCTACGGGCTCCCAAATTCAAAAGAAAACAAAAGCCAAGTGGCTACATCAAAAACCCAATCCAATTTCATTCAAATTTTTTAAATACATACCTTTTTGTCGGGCAATACAAATTTATCTTTTGGAATCAGATCCAATTCCCTTTTCCCTTTAATACCTGCATATCTTGTTTAGCAACAATATTCAATCGAAACTTTACAAATCATTTTATACATTCTCTTATATAGGCTCTCATATTTACTTCTCTTCAAATTCGTTTTTCCGGTTTTAATATGAATTCAACTTATTTCAATTTTGAATATTAAATTTTATTTTCCATTTAACTGAGTCTTATTAGTTCCATCTACAAATCTATTTCAGTTTCATATTTAAAATCGTTTAATTGCTTAACAAAAGTTTTCTCAAAAATTCTCAAAAATTTTCTAACTCCCAAAATTTTGGAAATTTTTTTGCAGAGTCTCCTTTGTACGGAGGAGCTTTTGTAATTTGACAAGAGATATAAATATATATACATCAACCCACACGGTCGGAAAAAGCAAAAACAGTTCATATTTCATATTTTTATTGCGTAGGCGTACCTTTTTTAGCATTTTAAGCAAGCAGCTTATTTATTTTAGCAATTAGTGCAATCCAAATCCAACTAAACGGCCTTCAGATACCTGTACTTACTCAATTTAAATATGTAAGTACCATATATAGAGTATTTATCAACATTTCATTTACTTTAATAGCAAATCACAAGCGTTTCACTTATATTCAATAGCTAACACATATATATCATAAGCAACAAGCACCAAAACACTTTCCATAAGCAAGTTATATAACCTTTAAGCTAATTCAATTGCTTTCAATCAATCTATACGCCATTTCATTCAGTTTCAATGGTTTGCAACCCAAATTTCTTACATTCCATTGGTTTTTTTAATCCAAACAAGCTCATATTCACTTCAAATGATCCAGAATCAATTTTATTTAATCTTTATCAACTCATAGAATTTTAGTTACTTTTATTTGCGCCGAATGACAACCATTTTATACAATTTCGACGATATTCGTTTAATAGAGTATTTATGTAGTTTATAATTACTTAAATTAATTTCAACTTATTCTGTATTCAATTCCATTTCATTTCTAATTTATTAACCAACCATTCATTTTATTTCCGCATTAGATTCATGCAAAACAATTTATTAAGCTTGGCACATTCCATTCTTATAAATTATTAACTATTTCCCAAAATAATTTAATCCAAGTTTTTATTTAATGGGCGTTCACGTTTACTCGAAGCCAAGCTTCATAAATTTTAAACTTAAGTTAATTTACTTTAATTTATCCCAACACCAAACTTAAGTTTACTTCCATTTGATCCTCATTTAATCAACTTCCATTAAATTCAGTTAGCCTATCAATTTTAAATTTTAATTTTAAATTCACCTTCTCAATTTATCAAAATAATATCCAAGCACATACCTAACTCATTTATACTTCAAATTAATATGCCACCGAACTTAATTTCAGTCTGATAATCCAATTTCAATCACAACTTTGATTTAGTTTTTATGCAATTAGACTTCATCTATTTATTATTTAACTCAATTAGTCCATTTAAAAATTTTAATTTACGTACTTAATTCTTTGAATTTATTTATTAATACAAGGCCATTCTCAATTTATTTCTATTTACTTGGGGGTTTTGGTTTGTAACACAAACCATATCTATTTTATTTTTATTTCATCCGACATCACTTCCATTATAACTAATTTATATTCAAATCACACTTGAATTTTATTTGTAATTCAAACCATCACATTTTCAATCCAACTCTATTTTATTTGTTTTTATTATACAACATCTCCTCTTATTCAATTCATTATAAGGTCTAAGTTGAATTCTATCTACAATTCTAATTCATTTCCAAACCCATTATCAATTTACAACCATTTGTTTACCCAAGTTAAATTTTATTAACATACTGAATCAAATAATTATTTAACCAATTAGCTTATTTCCAATTTCTAAATTAATTACAAAAATCAGTTCATTAATTTTTTTTTTCCTGAGTTCAAATTTTGTCTTCCATATTTCTAGTTTGGATTTATTTCATCTTTCACAATTCCAACACCTTTATTTAAAAAATTTAAAAAAATGCCTTCAAATTTAGATAATACTATTTAAAATAGCTTTTAATAAAAATATTTTTATAACTCGATGCCTCAACCAGTTCATCCTTGTTCTCACAGAAATTCAGTCATACGTTGATCAGGCGTAGGACTGAAAATCTATAAGTACTTGGTAAACCCGTTTTCAACACCCAGTGAAAACATTTGGAAAATAATTTTATTGAAAATATCGCAAACAGTTTTTGAAAATAGAGGAAATATCTTGGTGAGAATGCTCTGGAAATCATCACCCCCATCCATGATCGCAGTTAACTCGATGGTTATGTTGCCATCCCGACAAAATCCATAGATAACTGTAGGCCTCCGCGCCCCGCGATTACACCATGGAACCCACGACAGATCGCAGCTACAACTGGGGTTACGTAGCCATCACAGCAAAAACCCATATAACTGTAGGCATCAGCGCCATCGAATTTCGCTGCCAAAAATGAAACTTCTCCACTCCATTTGACCATAGATCGCAGTCTACCGATGTTGCGTTGCCTTCGCGGCAAAATCAAGTGTAGACCGTTGACACTCATCCTCCACACGATTTTCGCTATAGTCCCCACAGTAGATCGCAGGGACATCGAGTTACACTGTCGTCACAGCATAACCCAAATGCCTCTGTAGGAATCAACACCATCGACTTACGCTACCCAATAATCCTCAGGAACTAGTTTTGTCCGGACTCCTCACATGATCAACTTTAGAACCCCCCATTGGGGCTCAAGGCAGCATCACCCAGTGGCACTCCTGAGAAGTTCATTTCAAGGGAGCGCTTTGTTCCCCAGAGCCATCATCAAAATATTTTATACTATACACATATAGTATCTTCAAATCATACACCTAGTATGATATCATACAAAGATCCTTTACACAAAATCGATTATCCCAAAATCGATAATTCTCAAACTAGGCTTTCCAAATTCTCATATTGATTTTACCCAAAAATCAAAAGCCTTTCCAAAACCAAAGGTTCTTAAAACCTTTTCCAAAATCCTCATAAGATCCTTTATATATATATATATATATATATATATATCCTGATATATATTATTTTTAAAACTTGGATCTTTTCAAACTTGTATAAAACCCCTTTTATACTTCAATTCTTATCTCAGTTGGGTATTTAAATTAATAACAGTTGGAACTCCAACCAGTTTATATTTAGAAAATAGCTTGAAAATTTTAAAAATAAATAAGTAGTGGAAAAATAATTATTAGTTTGCAAAATAGCTATGAAATAGGTAACTAACTGTAAAATAGTTAAGAAATAGTTGAATAGTTTCAAAATTTGTAGATAATTGCAAAATAGTTGTAAAATAGAAATTAGTTTGCGAAATAGTTGAAAAATAGTAATTAGTTTAGTTAACAGTTGAAAAATGGTTAAATAGCCCCAAAAATAATCGTAAACAAGTATATAAAATAATTTGGCTTTAAGAAAGAGAGGTTGTATATATTTAATAGCTTAGAAAAATAAGTTTATATCAAAACAATTTATATTGAAAATAGTCAAGAGCCAACTGTTCACCTTCCCAACAATTCAATTTAAATCTTCATTTAAATTGACCCAATTCCAATTCAAATAACTCCAAATTCCATTGGACTTGATTAATCCTCAATTCAAGTTGAATCAATCTTGATTCTTTCCCCAATTTAAATCAAATTCTGGTTGATTTAAATCCTGTTCAATTTTAATTATAATTTCATACTACTCCAATCAATTTGAATTATTATCAATTTAATTTCAGAATCCAAATCACTTCAATTTAATCCAATCAATTTCCCATTTAAAATTTTTAAACTTATACATCTTCAATCACCAATCCAATTACTTCAAACCAAATTCAATTTCAAACTAATTCAATTAAATCTTGAATTTAAACTATCTCGAATTATAGAAATTCGAGTAAAATTCTCAAAGGTTGGTTTAACTCTTTAAACCAAATTAACCTTTAAATCAAAGTGTTTAATCATTCTAATTTCTGAGCCCAATTTCTCAAAATTCTCATTTTAAACTATTGTTACTTATGTATTTCAAGGTTCAATACAATTTTATTTTAAAATTTTAATTTATTATTCAATTTAATTTTCCAGTTTGAAGCCAGTTCTTAAAAAAGTTTATTTTACAATTCAATTATTCAAACTTATTTTATTTTATTTATACAATTCCATTCTCAATTTAAAGATTTTATTTACAATAGGAGGATATCATCAAATTTATTTTAAAACGTCCATCCATTTTAAATTTTTAGATCTCAAACCTTTTCGAGATCACACAAATTCCCAATTCAAATCAACCATATAACTTTCCAAGTTAAATTTCAACTTACCTAATCCAATCAACCTTACTCAATTTGAATTCCCGCTTCAAACCTCAAAATTCTTTCCCTCTTATAAGTTCAAAACTTATATCACTTTGAGAGTTTTATATCATATTTCAGGGAAAAATCAAAACTCAACCTCTTAGAGTTTATTCTAAATTATCTTTGATATCATGTATATCCATACATATATACATATTTATTTCTTGACCCTCCCAGCCATATTTTAAAATTTAAACCACCTTTGGTTTTAAATTCAAATCAAATTTCGAACAACCCATTGTTTGCAATAAGTCTCATTTCAAACTTACCTTTATTTAAAGCTTTTAAATAATTTAATTCCTGAATTCTAATTTTATAATTTCATTTTCAATTAATTAAATTTCGATTTGGTTGTATTATATTACTTCTCAATTTTAATTCCAATAATTTAACAACCAATCACCTTAATAGTTGTTAGAAAGAAATATTGCTTTATATCTCAAAATATATTTTATATAAAATCATTTAAAAGCTTTATATAAGAAAATAACAAGTACGCTCTCATATATATATATTCTCAACTCATTCTAGAGTACTACAGACTCTATTTAATGAGTAATCCCCACCAGAGCCAAGGTTCTCGCTTAACCTTTCAGCTCTGATACCAACTGTAACGACCCGAAATTTTCGAATCCCGAAAATTCCAGATAGTTATGAAAAAGAAGAAAGTGATAGAAGAATAAGAACAGAATTACCAAACATCTCACATTCATAGCGGATAAAATATATTAAATATAACAGTTTACAAAAGAATATTATATCTGTTGATTACACTTTAATGCCATCAGAGTTTCACATATATACAGTCACTGATCATATACAAATCATGTCTCGGATATATAATAATATACTACAGCGGAAATACTCTAAACGAACATGCCATCCAGCTCGTCTCCTGAGCTCCAGGACGTACCTACCTGAAAATCTGTAATACTCGGTCTGACCCGAGCATTACACCAAAGTAACATCCGGGTCAGGCTAGTAACCAGCGTGAGTAAACCCATCTAACATGGAATACAAAGCATACAACTTATATAAACCCGGGTAACTTATAGCAATTTAACCAATTCACAATATGCTGAAGACAACACTTATTTCACATATAAGTTTCTAAGTACCAAACTTAGATAAAATAATCCAATTCACTCAAACCATTTCATTTCAGCCTATTGATTTCACAAATCAATTTATGAAAAGTCGAAGGGGTTTCGGGTGTTTTCCTAATACCCGATCCCGGTCTCCTCGGATCTCATGTCATCCTAATTCCCAAATTATCCAAATGAAATACACAACATTTCATATCAGAGATATCAACTCATTCAAAATATTCCATACCATCTAATCATCCATAAGCAATGCTAAATCACATACAAATTAATTCAACTTATTTTAATTGAATTTTCTAACCACATTCACTTAGATTATTAATTAGTTCCAAATCAATTAATTAATCAACCCCTCTATATCCATTCATCTGAATTAAAAACCCTGGATTAATTAGCTTCCAATTTCATTCAAGTAATTCTCTTTAATTAATTTCACGTTATTAATTACTCTTACCAATCCATGAGTAACCTTTGATTTCTTCACAAATTAATTAACTATAATCAATTACGTTAATTCTTGATTACTTATATTAATTGACTTCTCATAAGTCTCTTATTATGAATTAATTAATCTCAGTAAATCAAGTCATTTATTATTCATTCGTTATATAGATTAATGATTTCCAATTATATTCGATTTGTCCTAATCTAAATTAATTACTTTAATTCAACATCCATATTAATCATTCTCGGTTAATCTAGATATGTAATTAACTATTCCTTTATTTACTTCATTAATAAATCAATTACTAATTAATTAATTATCTTAATTAATCTCTTGATAAATTCACAAAGTAACTATATTTATTTATTACATTAAGTAATTATTTATCTCACCATCAAATGATTCTTCTGAATATTTATACTTAGTTAATTAACTTGCAACTTAATTTATTATTTATTCAAACCTTTAATTACCGAATTAAGTAACCCAAATCATTAATTAATTAAATTATATGGTTATTCATCCTAATTATCCTACTAATTTAATGTATCACAAACCATTAAGCCGTCGATAACTTTTTAAACGGAAACATTTTCTTATTTATTGTTTTAAGTTTAAAACAACTTAAAATTCCCAATGCTTCGAGTTAAGCAACCCATTAACTCGAGAACCATCCAAAATCACCAGATCATCTATTCACAGTGCATATCAAATAAATTCAATCATTCAACCAAATATTTAAATTTAACCATTTAAATTCAAATAGAATTCCAATAGAGTGAGATTTACTCACATTTGCCTCACAATTGGCAATCCACTTCCTTTAATTAATTACGTCCAGTGATTATTTATTTATTATTTTCCCAGGAGATTTTTAATTCATTATTCCCTAGCCATTAATTATTAGCCTCATTTTTAATTCCTAAAACCTAATTCCCATTTGTACATCACTAATTATAAATTACTCAATCAAAAAAAATTCAAATCAATTTCTTAATCAATCTTTAACTTATTTCTTAAGTGAGCAAATCTTAAATATACTCAAGACAAACATGTTCTTTGTTAAGTACAACTCACAATAACATTTAACTTAATTTGTAAAATAATTAAGTTTTAAGTATCTTTTATGCATTTAACATATCTAATTTATCAATAAATCAAATTGTCTTAATTTATGCTTGAAGAGCAGTTAATTTACAGGGTGCATAAACGATTTAAACAATTCCATTTTTATTTTATTTTATTTTGAGTTTAAAAACAAACAGTGATAAAATGAGTAAATAAAGGGAAAATTACTCACATTCGAACATCAACCCAACCCAGATCGTGTTTTCCCCTCTTGAACGCGGGCTCGCTGCCTTATCAACGTCTCCAAGAAACCCTAGCTGTGAAAATTGCCGCGCCTCCAACTACCCAGTTCGGCACCGATGGCAGCTCCATATGCGACGCCGCGTCTTCAAGCTCCTCCCCTACGCCAAGTTCACTCGCGCGATCCCAATTGCGACGACGCTGCTATATGCCTTCGACCCCTCTATCACACACAACTGCATCGCCATCTCCTTCGAGGGCTTCGGCCATTTCTTTTTTTTTTTAGGTTGTATTTGTCGAATTGGAAGAAAAGGGGTTTTCGACATTTAGAGGAGAAGAACGAAGCATCGCATTTGAATTTAAATATGCCATTGGCTTATGGATTTTGAACGAAGTTTCCCTTTGTCTTTCGTTCGTTTCTAAATTGAATTCCTGGGGAAGATAATGGAAGAGTGGAGAGATACTGGCGTTATAACGAAGTGAGATGGCTTCTTGGGCACGCTTGTTTATAAAATAATTTAATATTGAAAATATCACGTTTTGTATAGCGCGAAATCCCAACCCGAATCAGACATGCTGACAGACGTTTATAAGGTTTTACCCGCTTTCCGAACACAATGGAACGTGTTTCGAGTGCTAATTTGATTATATGCGCGATTTACGGAAGTAAACGATCAATTTTAAATTAAATCGATTAAAATAGTTCTACGCGTTTCGAGTTGTCAGGGTCAAACGACAATTCCGATTGCTACGAAAATTGAAATCAGATTATAACTAACTATTACAGATCCAATGGAACTGGCTTCGTCAAATTCCGAGACTGTGCCTCGAAGGCTATGTTTAAATATCGATTTAAACGATATATTATTAAAATTGAACAAATTACCTTTAAATTAAATTTCGACCATTCAATTATCTTCAGTGTCATCATTATAGATTTTATAAGCCTTCAAATTATTTTAAACAGACTTAGCATCTCGGATTCAACGATTTATCCAATTTCAATTATTAAATTCAATATTTAAACTATACAATTTAATGATTTAATTATCAAATAAATATTGATATCCTGAAGTTCAAGTTAAAAATTAACTTTTAAATATTTTAAAATCGATTAATTATTCCAAATTAACTTGTTAAAATTTCCGGATACTAGCTAGTTAGGCATTTTTACTTAAGGAAGGACTGTATGTCGATACAAGTACTATACTTCGAAGAATTTCTCATTCCAACTTGATAGCAGTTTGTGGAGATTTAGAGTATATAATGCAACTAGCAAGTTAGGCATTTTTACAACCTCCAAGTCTAGTCTTGTCAGCGAAAGTCAATTCCACTAACCATGTGAGAAACCATTACACCAAGTTCGTAGTCACATCTCGCAAACACCAGGTCAACTATTTTAATCACTTTAGTAATTTGCACAAACGTTTACTCCTTATAGCTAAACATGCCAAAGTACCCATCTATGCACGTGCCTCATCAATCACATGTTTGAAACTCCCTACAACAAGTTTGGCCTTCATGCAACTAGGTGGACCTATAACACAAGATTAGTCGAATCAAAAACTGGAATCTTTTCAAGCATTATACTGACTTGGAAACCATATATCTCAGGATAAAGATGAGACAAGAGCTGTGTATGAGTTTGATATACGCTATCATCTCAAGATCTCAAGCTATGCCGGAGAACTTGCAGCATGGCTTAACCTTTAATCATTCAATTTAGCATTGCTGTCAGATAATTTAGTTGTAAATTAGTTGGAACTGGCTTTAGAATGAAATGTAAACTGTATTTCTTGTTACCTAACAGAAATTTCGTCTATTATTATGTGTGTTGAATATTGCGGCATTTTTGGATACCATGCATTTTGTTATTATAGCGAATGAGTAGAATATTTACGTTATTGTCTATGTTTGTTGAAACTTTATTATAAATATTTACAAGTAGGATTTGATATTATTTATAGAAATAGAAAGTAATAATAGCGCAGTAGAATAACTGCAATTAAAATAGTTATTACTAATTAGTCGGCTGTAGCTCCTAACTTTCAGTTATTGTAAAATATATCATTGCAAACAAGGATGACATATGCGTACATAGTTACATGCAGACGCTTATTAATGTTTATGAGTGAGAAACTTGGTTTCCTAGACTTCAAAAAACTATTACAGGATGGAACCTGTTGTCTTAGAAACCAATGAGGGTGCTATTAAAAATAAAAGATGGACGTGGCTCTAGATATCTAACATTCAGATCAGGAAACGTTGACAAACAGTTGAGCTTCCAAAAAGTAATTTTAAGTTTACACTTTAGACGGTTCCATTGGTTTTTGAATTTGAGAGCTGAATATACACAAACAATTAGCATTACTGCTCTTGAACTTACTGTCATAAAAACATGGTAACCGTGCAAGATATATAAAGCTGAATGCATGCAAGTATATTTACTCGTAATACCATAGTTCAAATGAAAGCAAAAGAACTTATCTAGCACAATAAACAGAAAGACCAACTCAATATTTGGATCAACCTCAGTGCACGAATATTCTCAGTTTATTACTAATAGTCTAACGCAAACAGCGACTACTATCCATATACATATACATATATATATATTTAACTACACGTCTTCAAGCCTTCTTGCATCCTTGCTTTTCCCTTCAAGAATCCTTGTCTTCACTTTTTTCCTCTCAGCTCCAATCTACAAAGAAAACCCATTTTCATTATAACATGTTACAATTATATATTATCTGTTAAAGAGTGAACGATTCAACAGGACTAAGGAAGAAATATTGTCTAATCAAGTAAATAGTACAAAAACAAAACTCAAAACTTAAGTTTAATTAAGGTAACAGGAAAATCAATTTCAGCTACTAAAATGCAGCAGGAACTGGAAGAGAAATATAAAGAAAAGATCAAAAAACAATTTAAAGGGAACTTCTATTTGATTTTATATACCAGTACATGATTATGCTAGTAAACTAGGATTGAACATTGCATATGAAGTCAACTCCTCCATCCTTAATCTCCCCACTTTCACAAAATATGTGTACATTGTTCTTCATAAATAAGCATAATTAATGCTGAACCATAGGATGATATTTTTGAAGACTAAGTTCCGGTTGTTGAATATAGAAATATAAAAAAGCTAACTTGCTAACATATAGATTCTAAATATTAAAAAAAATTGATAATAATACACACACGCACATATTAAAATTAAAAATTACGTACCTCACGGAAGTGAATACGTCTTGTCCTTTCGTAGCCCGGATCCACATGCTGCAGAGGCTTCTATAAAGATACGGCTTAGCACATCAAGTCTTTTTTTGTTACCTATTTTTAGCTGCAGCTGGTGAAGAGCTTTGCGAAGTTTTGGCCAAGCCAAGGAGCGCCTCAAGGCCGTTACCAGGCAGGTGGTCTGCAGCGCGTCAAGGTCATAATAACTCGAGTCCAAACCACATGCCTGGGCAATCTTTGTCCAAAATATCCTTGTTCCATTCACGTCCTTTATGAAAGGAGGATACACCACCTGAGCAACTGTTATATACGTTCTTTCGTACGTACCATTGTCATGTCGATTTGCGACCTCCATGAGCTCATCATCGGGTTGCACGTTACTCGTAGTGATCGGCTTGGGCAGGTTGCCATTGTTTCCTTCTACGGGCAGATCTTTTGCGCAGCAAATCAACAGCCAGCCCTTGCTCCCTTGGACTGGCGGCTGCTCTGGCTCTGGCTCTGCCTCCCGCTCTGGCCTGGCCTCCGGCTGCCCTAGTCCCACCAGTATTCTTCTCCTTGTTGCATATCCGTGGTCTCTCAGCACCTCGTCTATTATATTCTCCAAATCAGGTTGAATAGCCATGAGAACGGTGAAAAAGCCGCCGATAAGCTCCTTCTCCGTTACGCTCGCAGCATTAATCCTCTCCACCCCCCACACAATAACATCTTGCGCATAAGTTCTTTGACGTGTGATGCACATATCAATAAGATTTCTTGAGGCCGGTTCTAGCCAAGGCGATCACATTACAATACTCCTGCATAGATAGTGCAGGACATACAATGCTAAGAAAACATTTAAAAACAATAAATTAAAACTAGCTGTAAAAAAAAGGCACTTACATTTTTTTAAACCGCAGTGTTTTGGGGAAAAATAAAACCTTTTACCGCGCTCAAGGAAAAAATATGGGGAGAAGAGAAAATTAAATTTATAGGGTTCGTATCATAGAATCTGAAATTATTATGTTCCATAAAAGTTTGAAATACACTGCCGATTTTGTTAATATCAGAGAGGCGAAAAAAATAATTACTTTCCTCTTACAGCGCACTAAATAAGGCAGTTCTCTATTTTATTTGTTTACCATGATTCTGTTATTTCCATCTACCATTTGAATTACCGATCTGCATTATTATACTCCCAACCTTTCCTCTTCAGTGCCACACTAATTTATTTACCGACGAATTATTACAATATAACTATCTTTCACGCAATTAATACTTAAGAGCATATAAGGAAGCCTTCTTATGACACCTTAAATTTTGAATTGATTTCCATAATTATATTAACTTCCTTCCTTGGAAATATAATATTACTCATTACTCATTACGATTCATATGCTATTAATCCTTCCTTAATTCTTCATAGGCGCCTTCATAAATTTCATTAGTTAGTTCCACTAATCCGTTTAGAAATTATTTTAAATTTTTTATAACTCTCAGTTCATTGCACATCTACAACCTTCCATCTTTATTTTCAAATATCTTCATTTATTGTGCATTTTACTTTAACTTTCAAATGGTACTTAACACGAATATTAATATGTATTATTATGTACTATAAAAGTTTGAAATACATTGTCAATTTTGTTAACATCGGAGACGGGCAAAAAAAAATTGCTTTCCTCTTATAGCGCACTAAAAGAGGCAGTTCTCTATTTCATTTATTTAACGTGATCCTATTATTTACATCTACCATTTGAATTACATTATTATAATCTCATCCTTTCCTCTTACAGCACCAGACTACTTTATTCCGCATTATTATAATAAATATCTTTCACACAATTAATACTTTAGGCTATATGAGAAAACCTCTTTATTGCACCATAAATTTTAAATTGATTTCCATACTTATATTAACTTCCTTCCTAGGAGTGTGAAACCGAGCATTGCATAAGGTAAAGTTGTAAAATCATTGTATTCATAAATATTGGAAAAATAAATAAAAATTATTTACATAGTAATTGATAAATATGTTGTATCATCAATAGTAAATCAAACTTTTTATCATTCTTTATGTATATTCATTTGTTAAGCGATTTATATAATTATATCCGAACTAAAATTTTATTTTACCATTTTGTTAATAAGAATGTGGTATACATACTAAAATTGAGAGCATTTAAGATTCACTGGACAAATTAATAACTATTAGCTACTTAAATTTATTTAAATAATATATATTTTATTATTAAATTGATTATTTAATTTAAATACCTAGACTTAAATGTAATATAGTAAAATCGAATCGAAAAGAACCTTTTATTGTCCTAGTAAAAATATAGGTATTTGAGTGTAAAACCATGTAAAGATTTTGTAAACATTGTGTATAATTGTGAAAATAATAAGTTGTATAATTTATTTTAAAAAATAGGAGAACTAAAGAGAGGGGACAAAACTTTTATATAACTAACTTTCATAACTAATGAGAGGGTTGGATGCAAGGTATCAGGTTCCGGCCGGAACCACGAGATTCCGGCCATCTCGACTCGGTTCCGGCTGGAGGCAGGACGAGATTAGGTCAAAATCTCGTCCCGTTGCTCGTTGATTAAAAAAATCAAATTTTTTTGCAACTGATGCTTTAATTATAAAAATAAAGGTAAACACGACCAAAAATCAAAGGAGAATCCAATTTAACCAAAAACTAACCTCAAAATCGACTTCAGCCATTCGAGCATCTTCCTAGACTTCGACTACATGCGACGAGATGTTCGCCTTTGACCTTCGAGTTCGACTTCGACTACGTGCGACGAGACGTTTGCCTCTGACCTTCGAGTTCGACTTCGAGCTTGATATTATTTTTCTTTCTTTCGTTTTTTTCATCCTTTCGTGATTTTTTCTTCGTTGCTGAGATAATTCGTTGATTGATAGGGTAAGGGTTAATATTGGTTAGGGTTTAGATGGGCTGAATGGTAATGGGTTTTGGGATTTTAACTTGGGTCTTTTATATGTTTAAAAGAAAAAACAATTTGGTGGGTTAATGTAACGACCCGGACTTGACCTTCGAAAATCGGCACCAAATACGTCACCTATATTCAAATGCTGCAGATTCAAACGTCGAATCTGGTTCGCCGGAGCTTATAACACATTAAGTATAACAACATATTTATATTTGAATTCCAAATTCAAATTCCAAATTATAATTTATTTATAAAATATTTAGATTCCCAAATCAAATTCTTTATTCAAAAATCTTATATGTATTTTTATCCCCACATTTTCAATTTAATTCATAATTAAATTCACAATTTAATTTCAAAAATCAAATTAATTTTCAATTTAAACTTGGATAAAATCCAGAAATGTTACAGTTTCCCCCCTTAAGAAATTTCGTCCCCGAAATTTGCTAGGTAGACAAGAAAGAACAGATAGACACACAAAGATAGAGAAACAATTTTCCAGATCAAACCAAATATTTATTCTGCATTTGGCTTACCAAATCAGAACATCAACAATATGAGAACAAACTCATTCCATATTTCACAAGATACTCCGGTCATCCAGCCTACGAAATAAGCAGGGACATCGATTAGTTCAAAGGGATAACTAATCATTCATAGAATATATCGTGACCAAGATAATAGATATATGGATTTAATCTTCCATAGTTCTCAAACACTAGGTATCGATTCCGAATTCAAGTCGGAATACCCCAAAGTATATATAACTCCGAGAACCACTTTAACAACCGTGTACGTGGTGGAGATTCCAGAATGAAGTCGGATGGTGGCATCGTTCTTGAGGTATATTACGTGGACCCAACTCCTGTGAGTTGGCATAAGGTGCCTAAAATAGGAGCGATCTCGGGCCAAAAGGGGTAACTCCTCTGGTCGGACATACTTCTTCGATACTATACTCTTACTTGTGGTTGATTTGATGACCATCCTCCGATTTTGATTTGGGAATGTGTTTCGATGTGGGCATATGTGGCTGCTACGTTACCACCAGCCCGAGTGCGTAATTGATATATCTACCCCGACATTGCGTCGTGTGCCTGTCACCTACCATCGCGAGCCTTACTACGAGTTTCTATTTGTGTCATACATATGCAGTATCTTCTCATAGTCTCCCGATCAGGAGATATGCAGGTACTCTATAGACTACTGGCATTATTATGTGTTAAGGGCTATATCGGTAACCCCTTAATGTTATTTTAAAATAAGTTTATTTTACTGTAGACATTATTATAATAGTGCAATATTACTACGTAGTAAATAGTTTAATGGATCCTTAAAGGATGGACGGTCCCAAGCATCCTTTAAGTTACTGATGCATTTTTTGTTACTGTTCACTTGAGTTGATTTACATTTCATAAGTATTTATGTCCTGACTTGAGTGTTTTGTGTTTTGCTTTACGCTCGAGTCAGACTGAGTGATCCAGCATTCAAGATTCACCTTCGGAGTTGGAGCTTTGCTTGAAGATCCAGCCATCCATTTTGCTTTCAATATCCAGTGATTTCGTGATGTATTCTGATTTGTACCTGATGTATCTTGTTATTCTTCTGTTGTATCTTGTTTAACTCTGATGTATCTTATTTTATATAGTAGCTTCATGAACTACTATCTCTTTTAATTTCGCTGCATTATTATTTACTCTGTGTCTGTGATTATTTATTTACTGTATATTCTGAGATTTGCCAAATTTTATTTACAACGCGGTATTTTGAGCAATTTAAGTCCGACATGTGCAGATGCGAATGGTTGATAATATCGGGTCGTTACAATATGTATATGTTTTGAAATGATTTGAAATATGCCCGGTGTTCAGTCCTCGAGTTTCAGATTTGATATAACCTTATCTATTGAAATTGATTTACTAATTGGTTACTGATTTCTAACTCTTGGATTGATGATTTCTCCGACTATTTTGAATGTTCGAACACTTCCAAATCAAGGTTTAATTTTCAAAGATAAGTAATTTCAAAAGGGTATAACAATTGATAAAGTGTATAAGTTTGGTTTTTTACGTTAAGTTTGAAGTATTATGATTTAAATAAGTTTGAAACTGTTCTGTTAAGCAAATGGATAAGTCTATTTTGAACTATACTAATATGAATTTTAGTTCTGAAATGTTTTGAATAAAATTTAGTTTTAAATAATTTGCAAAAGGTAAAATTGGATCTTTTAAAATAGAAATAAATAGTTTGAAAATTTTAAAAGGGATGGTTATAAACTAGGTTATCATTTTGGGTATAATTGATTTTGAAGAAAATATTTGATTTCGAAAATAGATTGGGATTTAAAACCCGGTATTGATATGATGATTTTGGAAATGAATTTGTTTGACCTAAATTATGGTGATCTTGGAAACTAGAATTATTTTCTAAACCTATTATTCGGAAACTTTGAAATTAAAGATATTTAATTTAGATGAAATAATTTGGTGAAATCTTATATGATTTTGAAATTGAACGGATATTGAAACGAATTGAAATTGAGAACCTTATTTGATTAAATATTTGATTTGGAAGTTATCGAACTTATATAAAATTGATTCTGTATAAGTATGAAGTTGATTTGAAAACTATTGATTTCGAAAGGTACTCATTTGAAAAGCGAAATCTTATATAATCGAAGTCTATAAAAGTGTGATTCGATATACTATAGACTTTGGAAGTATTTGATTTGAAAATGAAATCTTGTATATAATGGACTTATATAAGTATGATATTTCAAACTGATTTGAAAAGGTACTATATGATACATATTTTCGAAGTAAAGATATGGAAAGTGCCTTCTGCTTGATATCCGCTTTGTTGCCACATTGTGGATTCATTCTATCGATATTATTCTCTCTGATTTTGGTTTTCCGGATGTGATACTCAAGTGTCCTTCCATGGAGTTACACATGGTCGTTTTGTTGTAGTAGCGTAATCTGCAAGGCAGAGATTGCTTAAAGGGTACGGATGTTTCCTGGGGGATCCAGGCGTAACCGTTGTGTATCTGCGGTCTACCGGTTTCGTTGTCGTAGCGTAAATCATAAGGCAGAGATTGCTTAAAGGGTACGGATGTTTCCTGGGGGATCCAGGCGTAACCATCATGTATCTGTGGTCTAACGGTTTTGTTGTCGTGGCGTAAACCACAAGGCAGAGATTGCTTAAAGGGTACGGATGTTTCCTAGGGGATCCAGGCCCAATCATTGTGTATCCTACGGTCCATGGGTTTTGATTATCATTGTATAATTTGCAAGGCATTGATTGCTTAAAGGTAAGGATGTTTCCTGAGGATCCAGGCGTAACCATTGTGTATCTGCATTCCATGATTTTGTTGTTTTGTTTGGATTTTACTTTCCATATCGGCTTTGAAGGATTTTCAAGTATTTTCACTGGGTGTTGAAACAAGTCTACTAAGTAATTGAAGAATTCTAGCTTTGCGCCTGATCAATGCATGGTCAAAGTCTACAAGAACGAGGATAAACTTGTTGAAACATCGAATTATAAAAGTATTTTTGAAAGGAAAATTGGTTTTGATATGAAAATATTTTATTATAAAAGTATTTTATTGTAAAGGTATTTTATTATAAAAGTATTTCCAACAGGGAGATTTTGTATTAACATTTGAAATTGAGATTCTTATGGTTTGAATTAATTATTCATGCTTGATACTATTCTTTTGAACCTACCTTATCTGCTCAGCTTTATTTGTTTACCTATATTCTGTTTTTCCGAATCTACCTTCTTTTCCTTTTTGAGTATATCCTTTTTAACTATTGTTTATTTATATACTACATGATTAATAGAAAATTATTAATATTTTAGAAGTCGTTAATTAAATAAAACATATATAAAGTAGATGATTGTGGATTTATTAGTAATATTTGAAAAGTTTTGAAGTATTAAAGATAATTGACTTGCAAATGAAGTTTCAAATGAATAAATCAATTAAAATTTATATAAGTTCCTTTGAATATGTAATTTAACGATATTATATAAATGGAAATATTTTGACTTGCAAAGTTTATAAACGACTATTTACGGATATAATAAATGGGTTTAACCAAATTATTGAATATTAATTAATTTAAATTGAAATTTATATAGTTTAAATTAATTTTTTTGTTTTTAGTATTTCAACCCATCTTCTTTTCTGGTTGTTTCTATTCTTCTACCTTCTTCCTTTTCGGGGACGAAAAGTTTTTAGTGTGGGAGAGTGTAACGACCCAAAATTTTAATGGTTTTAATCACGCAATTAACTGAATTTTTGTGAAATTTTAAATAATAAATTTTTTAATTGAAATGATAATATTTGTAATACATCGATTTAGGCATAGCAAATGGTAAATTTTCATCAGATAATATGGGAGTTTATTTTATTGTGTAATTCTATTTAAATCACTTAATAACAGTTGAATTTAAAAGTTATCCAAAACCTAAATATGTCAACATGAGAAAATTTCTTTAGAACACTCTGAATCAGATTACGAAATTCATTTCGTGAAATTTAGACGTTTCTAGCTCCATTTGAATTTTTCCATACGGAATAGCAGTGTATATCGGTACCGATTATCGACTTTTGATGGGATGATCGTACCACTGATATTTGTATATCGTTTTCATCGTCTCGTCATGCTGATCGCAGTTGTAACATCCCAAAAATTTATCAAATTAAATTAATAATGTATTTAAACCCTTGGAATTTAATTTGAAAATTAATTGGAAAAAAATCTTAAAAACAAATAAAATAAGTGAAAAAAATATATGAATAAAATTCCAATTTTTATTTTGAGTTTAAAATACTGAAATAATGAATGTTTTAAAAAGTCATTTAAATTTAAAATTATATACATATATGTATATTACATATATGAGTAAGGTTGAATACATATTGAAATTTTAATTTAAATTTTTCAAGATATATGTGAACACATTAATAGGTATAAATGTTTAAATTTCAAGTTAAATTTGAAATTTGAATTTAAATTTAAAATAAATGTTTTAAAAATAAGTAGCATTTAAAAATCACTAAGATGTAATGTATATAATGTAAATATTGGCTAAAAACAATTCTTTTAACATTGTATATGTATATACATATATGAAATTAAATAAAGAGATACATTTATTTATAAAGTGTATATAATATAAAAAAATAAATTTTTTAAAATTTCTTTTGACTTGTAAAAATCACAAATGCTTAACATTCACATGGGAGGTGGAGTAAGGAGATTAACAAAATTTAGATCTCATGATTATCTTCTGTATAAATGGCCTGAAACATCATTACTTGAATAAAATAATCAAATTAAAAATTATAGGAAACTTTTCAACTTCCAATTTCAAATTTATTTAGCTCCAAATCTCTGAAAAGTTCAGTAATCAAAAGATTTAGCAATCTCAAACTCCAACTCTCAAGAAAAAGTAAAAATCAGAAAAAAAGGAAAAAACTGCCAACTCTTCTTTGCTTCAAAAGTTGAAATCTGAAATCATCTTAAAGCTTCAAGCTATAGTTTATGATTTCATCTCTCCGGTAAGTTTTTAAAACTTTAAAGTTTAGTGAAATTATGATTTTGAAATCATATTTTAACAGCAAATTCAAAAAAAAACTACAGATTTGTAAAAAAACAAGTGCTTCAGGTTTACAGAGTAATGCAGTAGATTTCTAGAAAGAATTTAAGGAAGTGAGCATTTCTTTTAAAGATTTAGAATTTGAGTTTGCTAAACAATATTAAAGCCGAAATTAATCAATTGAATCAATCATTTGTAAGAGAAATCAAGATCCAAGATTAAATTTACTTCTGGTTTCAAGTTGCAGAAAGAAGCTTCTATGTTGTATAAGAAAAGGTTCAACTGTAAGTAATCAAAAAAATTGCAGTTATTAATGAATTAAGTGAATGAACATGACAAAGATTAAGCAAGATTTTTATATATAACTTGCAGATCTAAACTTAAAAGAATTAAAGTAGGAAAGGAAAGAAGAAAAAGTTACAGGCTCCATCCCTATCTTTTGAATCTGTCAGGAAACTTTTCTGTCTTCAGGGAAGAGGTGAGTAAACCCTTAATTTTTTTTAATAAATTGTTGATTGTATGGATGCCTGAATGATGCTAAAAGCCTTGCTTGTGAATGGACTGTTATGCTTGGGTTTTCCTTTGCTTGGAAATGTTGATTTCTTTTTCTGCTCAACTGTTTCCTTTAACTCTATGCTTTACAGTGTAAACCATGCCAAATTAAAACTTCTCTCCCTCATTTCTTCTGAAAAATGGGTTGTAAAACAAGTTAAAGTATGGGTTTTTAACACTGCATTGTGTTCCAGTAAAAGATTGAAGCAAAGTCATATAGTTTTCTTAACTGTAAACTGTGAGAACATAGATACATTTAAGTATCAGGTTTACAAAGTAAACCATATAAAAATCCAAACCTCTCTCTCCCTCGTCTCTTCTAAAAAAATGGATTATAAAACAAGTTAATGTATTGTTTAACCCTACACTATGTTTCAGAAATAAATAAAGGAAAAGTCACATAGTTCTTTTCTCTGAGAAAGGTGAAAATGCAGTCATCACTCAATTTTGTCAAGAATTCGAATATCATGGATTCAAAATTCAGTAATGCTATTTGAATCCCCTTTAAAAATAATGATTTTTGAAACTAAAATTCAAATTTTTCAATAAGAGTTCACTGGGAAATTTGGGATGATCAGAGAAATGGATTTTTATAAAATTTAGGTGATCTAAGCGGTGGTGGGCCTCGAGTTCGTCGTCACAGATTTTTTGAAGGTTCGACATTACTAGGAAATTACGAGAAGAATTTATAAATCCTTAAATTTTTGATTCAAGATCAAATTAGGGTTTAGTGACCCATTTCCGTTCACGATCGAAATGACGGTGCTGCGCCATCATAGGTTGATCGGACTGCGCGTCAACGGTGCCAATCGCGGCGTAGCACGTTTATGGGGCTTCGGTCTAAATTTGGTGACCGCTGACGGTCAGAGGAGGTGGGGCGAGGTGTTTTTCTGATGAGGTTCTGATGGGTTGTTTGGTCGTGATGTCTCGATTCTTGTTTTCGAAATAAATGCACGTTCTGGGTGTTTGTGGGGTTTTAGGGGATGAATGTCGACTCGATGGTGGCTGCAGCTTCGACCATCGGTGACGATTTTGGCCATGCACGTGCACGTGGTGGTTGCGCTGTCAGTTGTGATGGGTTTGGGGAAGAAGGGAGGAAACTCGAAGCACTACGCGGGGAATTGGGGTGAAGATCCGAAGGAATGGTTGTGTCGTTTTGGGGGTTGTATCGGGTTGTTTTAAAACTTAAACAAATTTTTTGTAAAAAAATGTTACTCGGGTCAATTTGGGGCAAAACTCGAAGCAGGGGGGTGTTTTCCTCGGGGACAACTCGAGGCAGTCTCGGGTTAGTCATGAAAATAGCAAAAAAAATCCAGCTTTAACTAAATTTTGAAAACACAAGTTAATTAATTTTTCTGAATAAATTAATGATAGTTGTAAATGGAATTTGAGGTAAATGGTATTGAAACAATTATTTGAAATTCATGAAGTTCAAAGATATTTTAGATCTTATTTTTTTTAAATAAAAGTTGTTTTAAAATTTAACTTAATAAAAAAATAGAAGTAAATCAAATATCCCAGTGTTAACTTTCAACCAAATTTATTCATAATGATGAAATAGTAATTAACAATTAATGTTTTGTAATGATTTTATAATTAATAATATTAAATTAATTAAAGAATAGTCAATTAATAAAAGTAATTAAACTTAACTAGTTAACAATTAAGAATTAATAAATTAAAATAATTAATTAAAGAATAAATAGTTAATAAAACCAATTAAGATCTAATTAATTCATGGTAAAGCAAAAAATTAACATTGATTTAAAATAATTAATAAGGATAATTAAATGGTTGACTCACTTTAATCACAATCACCTTAATCGAAGATGATTGACTATCATCAAATATTCTGTACTGGATTGATGTTTCTGTTGTGATACTGTGATTGCTTTGTGATGAACTGTGATTTGTGATTTGTGCCATGTGTATATGGAAACCCCTTTTTGCCCATAAAACGGCACTTAAACTTCGATGCGATAGGGAGTCGGATTTCAGTTAGTTATCCGAATCCCACAATGACCCTAAAAGTGAATCCTTGTGATTGATACACCCATATGTTTTAAAATTGAGCGCTCACTATTCGGATTAGCTGGGAGAGGACCTTTGTGTCATATAACCCATTCCGAATAGTGATTCGACGAATTGAATAGCATATGAGGACGGTGTTAAAGACCGGGTGTCTTCGGAAACGATAGGATAACTTATCGATTGTCTCTGCATTGAGTTGCTCTGGTATACAGATCTCCACCTGTGATGGGGAGTCCGATCGGGATTGTAGACGTCCGGATTTGCAAGGGCTTCTTCCTATATTGGACAAAGTGCCTTCGGTTCTGTTCGAACCCGAAACAGACTTGTATGGTTGTGTGTCTGACACTGCACTTTGAGATATGAAGTCGATTTCTTTCAAATATATATCTGTTGGTGGCGGAGAATTTATTTTCTTAGCTGAACACCCTTCTCTGAGACGTACAAGCTCAGAGGTTATGTAGTTGAAGGTTATCGGCGATATACTCCCAATTTGGTAGTGTGGCATGCTAAGTGCTGCTGTATGTTGATGATCATTTGTGATCAAAGCATGGCTTTCGTGTAAAGCGTAGCTTTGTGGACGAGACCTCATCGGACCTTACACCCCGGAAATGATCGAAACAGGAAAGATGCGACAATGTTAAGAGGGTCGCGCCCTTTAGGGTATGTCATTCCCTTCTGGAAAAAGGTAGTATCGTGGTATGGAGCCCAGATATTTACCTATGTGGTTGCTTCAATCTCATTTACTGTGTGGTTGTTGCTTTGTAATGGAGGGCCCTCGGATAAAGGTCCCAAAGGACCGGGGAATAACATAGTCGTGTAGTAATTACATAGTTACAGAGGTAACCCGACCTTGTGTTGGCAGAGAACTGGTTAAGTTCTCGGGACGTCCCGCCAGAGGCGTACCCATGTGTCATAGAAAGTTCCTTAGCCTGACCATTTGTTGGAAATCCAATTCCCAATACGAACCCAGTACGGTTTTAGTTGTAGAACCTGCCATTTAACATGGCAGCTATAATACGTATAGTATCATGGTACCTATGCTGGCTAAGATTAATATTCTACTTTCGAAATGTTTTCACACTATGCACTAGTAATAATATCAAAGAATTTTATCGTATTAAGAATACTTGACTATCATAAGGGGAAATCTCCCCCAAGTGTGCGATTGCATTGTGTGTCTGCCGGGAGGCCTTATGGTAGTTTCATTTTCCAAATGCATAAATGGTTTTCTTGTGTAAATCTGTTTTATTTAAAAGAAACTGTTTTTGTTTACTCATACCAGTCCCATGACTGACCCGGAGTTTATTGTTTCCTTTCTAAACTCTGGGTGCCCATCATTTCCACACGGGCAACCTAGTAGCAGATTTTTCGTATTTTGGCATTAGCTGTATTTTGGTTTGGAGATTATCGGTTTTTGGGAGCTTTACCTTGAAGATATTTTAGAAGCTTTTTGGATCTCAAGGTGCTTAGATTTGGATGTTCATTATCACCCTATTTCTTTGAAGACTTTTGGCATATGATCACTTATGGCTCTATTATGATGTTCTATTTGGAGTTGTGATATATGTATTATGATACTCTGATGTTGTAACAGATATTATGATGATGTTGTACCTGTGATGTTATGCATGATATTCATTTTGTTTCCGTTGTTTTATATTCATCTAATGTTGTTATAAGCTCCATCCGACTGGAGTTCGATGTTTGAATATTTGACAGTCGAATACAAGTGAGGTATTTGATGTCGATTTTCGAACATTAGATTTCGGGTTGTGACATCAGTAGTATATTTATTTCTGTATTTTGAGATCCGGTACACGGCGGAAATATTGAACTGCCCGTTGTAATGGTACCATTATTTATGACTCTTCAATCTCCTTCGGTTTCAAAAATCAAAACGTGCTATCCGCTTAAATTTATTGCTTTAATAATTTTTCTGTAATCAATGCTTCTGACTGTTGCTATTTTTTTACTTGCATATATTGGTGTCAGTTTCATTTGAAATTTTTTTTATATAAAAATCAGTGGAACCTGTTTATATTTTTCAATATCCAACTTTATCTGATTCCCCAATTCCCCTGCCTTGCCTTTGTTCTTCTTTCTCCTCCACTCTCTTTCTTTTCTTCGATCTCCTCTTTCCCCTGAACTGCCTCTGCCACCACCCCTAATAGCCCAAACCCTCCACGCTTCCCGTATTGCTCTGCCCTCGCTCCTCCACGCTGACCTCCACCAAGCTCCGGCCGAGCAAACTCGCACGCGCCCCACTTCCATGGTACAATACCCCTCCATCTCAGACGACAACAGTTGCAACTCCACTCTCTTCCACCTTCTCCGCACCCCAGGCCTCCACTCCATCCCCTTTGCCGGGGAATCCAAGATCCCCACTTCTTTCTTCCTCTGGCCGAAGCATTTATGTTGAGGTATAATGCATATATATGTTATTATTTCGATAAAAAAATATTAGTATAAGATAAATAATTATATGTATGTATTTTACATACTATTCAAATTTACTTATATATTATACAGTATTTTCTTCAATATACTTAACGTATATAGTATGTTATAATAAATATGTTCAATCCATGCTAAAAATTTCGAAGTTGTCAATACATTCGTATGTATATACTTGTATTTTTAATTAGTGTAGTCTATATGATATATGTTTTTTCTAAGTAAGGTATATGTCTGGGTTAACTATATGTATATATAAAGTCTACATATGCAATAGCAAGCAATCGGTACATATAGTTGTGGTTTTATATTTGTATTGACTGCATATGTGTTCAGCCTAGAAAAGTATTTGTTTGGAAATTTAGTCTGCACCTCCTTTTGTTCTTTTTTTTATTTGTTAGAAATGATGTATACAATAGGTATAATTGCTGCTATTTATATGGGTAACGATATATATATATATATATATATATATATATATATATATATATATATAAATATTTTTAAATATAGATAGCAGCCCGTATAAAAAGTTTGTTCGTACACATTTTTATTGTATATAAATTTCAATATTTAATTTATGTTATTGTGGTATGGTTTTAAAGGTATGTTAAACAAATTAACTTTTAAGTTAGAACACGCGTATAGGTTCGTGTATGTGTGTGAACTTCGTTTTTCAACTTTTTATAGATATAGTACGTTTTGGGATATAACTTTTGATCCAAATTATAAACACATTTATCTATATTTTAATAATTTTTAAAAGGCTGTTTATTTATTTATGTGTGTGTGTATATATATATATATAGATTTTTGAAAGTTATTTATTGATTTTAAATTATATATGGAATTAAAATAAGTTGGTGTTTCAAATTTTATACTGATTTTAGAATAATATATAATGTATATGTTTTGTTCAGTTTATATCCAGCCAATTTGATTTTCTCATCAATTCTTATCTATCAGATCTGGTCGTCAAATTCATGCCAATCTAGCTTTACTTTGGAAGCCATGCTTGCAATTCGTAGCTCATTTCTTTGTCAAATCTATCCAGCCTCGAAAGGTGAGCAACCACTCACGATTAACGTTCTTATATGTATTAAATTTGATTTCAATTGAAACGACAATTGAAATATGCTACCGTAGTTATTTAAATTGTTATATATGCTATTATATGTAACTGTTCACTTGTGGGATGTGACACCATATCCTGTTGTTTATATTATATTGTCAGTGATGATATATTTGCCTGTTGTATTGTTATTATATATGTTATTACCGTGCAAGTTCCCTATTAGTATAAACTTTACTATGGTTTGAAATGATACATACTCGAACGGACTTTAGAATAGGAGAAAATCATTATGGGTTGAAATGACAAACTCAAGCGATTTTCATTTGAATTGAATTTGTGATTGCGGTTTGAAATGATATATCCCGTATATATTTAAATTGTGGATTGAAAGGATAAATATCCATGTCACTTGACCATTGGATAGGAAGTTATATACAGACACCGTTGGTCCATATATATAAATAAATATTTTTGGAAATGATTTTTCAATGGTTTTGAGAGGGAATATATATGGTTTTATTTAATATTGAAATATTTTATATACATATGTTTTAAACATAAAATGGATTTAATAATAAACTTAAATTTAATAAAGATTGATTTAATTAATATAATATGTTAAGTATTATATTTTAAGAAGATTTCCAATGATTTGTATAAGTTAAGAAACAAAGTTGTGTTGTTTGAAATAGTATTTAATTAAGAATCTTAATTAATTGATTTGAAACTATGGAACTTGAAATTTTAAGAGATGATCTTATAACTTGATTTTGAATTAAGTAGAAGCTATTAGTCACATTTGATCGTCTTCCAACTTCATCCCTCTAAAAATTCTTTCACACGATCTAATCCAGGCTTGGGCTTCGACAACAGATTCCTTGCCAGTGAGCAGCTTTCCACCAAGTCTGGTAAAATTTCTCTATAGATCAGCCAGATTCGGATGAGGTTGAGTAGGTACAGCTGTTGTTGCAGGGACTTGACCAGTTATAGTGGTATTTCCCCGTCCCTTACCTCGTCCTCTTCTTCCGCTCATTCTCACTGTCTGTAAATAGTAAGAAAACTTGATTTAGGTATATAGACAAGATATCTTAGGGAATATCAACA
Organism: Allium cepa; assembly: GCA_030765085.1. Classification (NCBI taxonomy): domain Eukaryota; kingdom Viridiplantae; phylum Streptophyta; class Magnoliopsida; order Asparagales; family Amaryllidaceae; genus Allium; species Allium cepa. The sequence goes on along the minus strand of CM060932.1, from coordinate 577,045,411 downwards.
GTTAAAAGAAATAGACCAAGAAAATTTAGGGTTTTAGTCTTTCAGGCTATACTCATTCTAGGGTATACTTCACCCTATCTCTAATGAGCCACCTAATGTGTTATACTCCACAGCAAAAGTTCTTACTCTACCTTTAGCTCTGATACCACTTGTGATGACCAAAACTCGATGCCCGCAAAACGACATCGAAATCCGTATCGCTGGAGCTTATAACAGCATTAGATGAAAATAAGCAGCGGAAACAAAATGAATATCATTGATCACAATACGAAAACAACGCCATCACAATATTCGATTACAACAACTAAATCCCATAATCAGAGTGATATACAAGATACAATAAAAGTGACTTCAAATATTTCCAACATACTTCGACTTTGAGAAGATCCTCCAAAAACTCCAAGCACTTCAAAAGATATCCAAACCAAAGCTTTCCAAAATCTGATAGCTTCTAAACCAAAATACTTCAAAGATTTCAAGCTAGCTCCAAAACACAGATAACCTGCTTCTAGGTTGCCCGTGTGGAAATTATGGGCACCCTGAGTTTAGGAAGGGAACAATAAACTTCGGGTCAGTCATGAGACTGGTATGAGTAAAAAAATAGTTGTTTGTAAAAAAACAGTTTATAAAAGAAATTTGATATGCTTTTGGAAAATGAAACTACCATAAGGCCTCCTGGCACATACACAATGCAATCGCACACTTGGGGGAGATTTCTCCTTATGATAGTCAAATATGCTTGATACGAGAAAACTCTTTTGATATTATTATTAATGCATAGTGTGAAAACATTTCAAAAGTATAATATTAATCTTAGCCATCTTAGGTACCATTATACTATGCCTACTATAGCTACCATTTAAGAATGGAAGGTTATACAATTGAAATCGTAAAGGCTCGTTTTAAATGATTGGATTTCCAACAAATGGTCAGGCTAAGGAACTTCCTTAAAAATGGAACGCCTCTGGAGGGACGCCCCCAAGAACCAAACCGGTTCCCTACCAACACAAGGCCGGGTTACCTCTGTGACTAGGTAACACCTACAAGTAAGCCATCCCCGGTCGTTACCGCCCTTAATCCCGAGATTCACCAACGAATAGCAACAACCACATAAATTAAATATCAGGGCTCCATACCTATACAACCTCTTATCCAGAAGAAAATGGACATACCCTAGGGGCGCGACCCTCAAAAACCTTGCCACAATATTCCTGTTTTGACCATTACCGGGTTGTGAGGTTTGATGAAGTCTCGTCCACAAAGCTATGCTTTCCACAAAAGTCATGCTCCGATCAACAAATGATCGGCAGCACTCAGCATGCCACACTACCAAATTAGGAGAATATCACTAATAACCATCAATTACATAACCTCTGAGCTCGTACGTCTCAGAGAAGGGTGTTAAGCTAAGAGAATAAATTCTCCGCCACCAATAGAAATGTATTTGAAAGAAATCAGCTTTATATCTCAATGTGTAGTGACAGACATACAACCATACAAGTCTGTTCCGGGTTCGAACAGAACAATGGCAGTTCCAAAGAAGCCCTTGCAATCCGGACATCCACAATCCCGATCGGACTCTCCATCATATATGGATATCTCTATACCGGAGCAACTCAGTGCAGAGTCATTCGATAGGTTATCCTATCGTTCTCGAAGATGCCCGGTCTTCACCACCGTCTTTAGATGCTTTCCATTTCGTCGTATCTTTATTCGGAATGGGTTATTGACACAAAGTTCCCGTCCCTGCTAAACCGAATAGTGAGTGCTCAATTCAATAACATGTGGATATATCAATCATAAAGATCCACATTCAGGGTTCGATATAGGTTTCGGATAACCAACTAAAATCCGACTCCCTATCGCATCGAAATTCAATTTCCATTTTACGGGCCAATGGGTTTTCACATTCACATAGAAACAAATCATAAATATCACAGTTCAACACAAAGCAATTCACATCACAAAGTATCACAATCACAAACATGGGTATCAATCAGCTCAAAGCATTTCAATAATAATCAATCATCTAACAACGAGATGAATTAACAGAGTGATTATAATCAATTAATCACATGAATATTTTTCATTAATTACCTTTAATAAATGATTAGTTACCCTTAATTATAATTAATTAAATCTTAATCACCTTCATTAATTAATTATTCCTTAATTAATTTTCTTAATTAATTAATCCTTAATTGTTAATTAAGTAAATCTTAATTATTTTTATTAATTATCCTTAAAATCTTTAAATTAAATAAACTTCATAATTAATCCTCATTAATATATAAATTAATTTAGGGGATTAATGTTAACTAAGGATTAAAACAACATTTCATTTTAATTTACTTTTTAGTTACATTATTTCTTAAAACAAATTAAGGATTCATTTATAATTAAAGATCACATGATTAATCATTTAAACTTTATTACTTTAAAAATACTTACTTGAAATCCTTATAAATCAAAACTTAAGTCAAAATCATTTATTTAAAACTTGGGTTAAAATGTTTTCTAAAAATCTATATTTGGTTTTAAAGTTGAAAACCATTTTATAACCAACCCGAGTCTTCCCTGGACAATTTTGCTACTTGCTTCGAGTTTTCCTAAAATCAACCCAAGTAACTTTATTTTTCAAAACTTAAAATTTTTATTAAGTGTTTAACCGGAACATTCACAAAATCACCTGAATCAAACTTCGAGCCAGCACGAAGTTTTCCAGATGACCACCCCTATTAGTCCGTGAGATGATGGTTTTGATGACAACAACCTTAGAATAGATTATAAAATATAAATACTAACATTATAAGTTTGGATATATATGTATATGTAGGATTTAGCCATGAAGGTACTAAGAATGAAGACTGTACAGTATAGAGATTCAAGATATCAAGATAGAAGACTCATGAGTATCAAGATTATCAAGAGTTCAAGATTTCAAGGTTAAGTATTTTTATTAGGAATTTTGTTAAAACTCATAGAAAATCACCGGCATCTTAAAATCCAATTTATTCGTGGAATGGAATCCACTTCGGGCCTGTTAAAGGGATGGAACCCTAAGTAGGATGGAACCTACGAAAAATCTAGTGGAACATTGTTTTGTATCCGCTAACTTTTATTCAAAATGATTTTTCAAAATTATATCCTGTTTCCAAAAATTTTTCAAAACCTTCCTTTTAAAAGATTCAAAACCCTCTATCCTAATTTTAAATAATTTTAGCCTCAAAATTATCTTTAATTTCAAAGACAAATTACTCCTGATTTTAAACTATCTTTTAATATAATATATTTAACTTATAAATATTTATACTTAGATTTAAATATAAAATTAGAGTTAAATTCTATATAAATTATTCTCTATATTTACTTATGAATTTTAACTATAGTCAAGTATATTTATAAAGTTTTAAATAGTTTCAATATAAGGTAAAGGTTATTTTCAAAGAAAATCAAATCACCAAAAATTGCTTTGGGATGTCGACATGCCTAGGGTACCCATGTCGACATGGTGTCAGTTGAGTTCAAAATTTAAATTTCAAAAGAAGTGTCTATTCGCCATAACTCTTCACGAATGGACATGGCTATTGTTCTACTATAAATAGGGGTTAGTTTCAACGAATTTTACATCAGATTTTCTGGTTTTTCACTCCTCTTCTTCTTCCACTTTTCTTAATACATATTCTTACCATTACTCTGCCGAAATCAACATTGAATCAAAATCAATTACTTCTAGTTTGATTCTCTATCACTATCTCTACAAGGTTCTCAGTGCTATTCAGAGTTATAGACTTCTTTGTAATCTATTAAGCGAGAAAAGATGTGATTGTAGTCTTGGAAATCAATCAAGAAAGAAAAGGTGTGATTGTAGCCTTGGTAAATCAATTGGGTAAACTTGTGGCCCGGAAATCAAGTATCTCTACCCAGAGGATCGAAATTCTGGAGGGTGTACCTCGTAGCCTTGAAACCGAGGGTGTAATTGTAAAATTGCTTTTGAAAGAAAATCTGTACTTGTGTTGCGGGACTGGATGTAGGGTAACTCCGAACCAGTATAAAATCCGGTGTGTTCTTTCCTTTACTGCTTTTATTTTATTTCTGCATCTGTGTTTGTTTCTGTGATCATATCTGTGTCTGTATATTGCATACATCGGTGTCTAAATTAACAGAAATTGAAAAAGATTTAGTAATTCTTTATTAACACTATTCACCCCCCTCTAGTGTTAATCCTAGCCTTAAGATCCGTAATCCGCATTTCTCACAATTGGTATAAGAGCAGGGTTTTCAAAGTTTCATAATATGATTTTTGAATATATTTTTTAAATGGCTATATTTGTTAATACTAATTTAGAAGTATTCAAATCATCATTGTTTCATGAGTTTGCATATAATCAATATTCAAATTCAAGTTATCTACCAAAACTGTTTGATGTGCAGGAATCATGCTTTATGGCTGTTGAGGAATCAATCCACAACAGACAAATTGTGCAGATTAGAAAGAACAAATGGATACTTGATAGTGGGTGTTCTAGACACATGACTAGCAATCCAGATATACTGAATGATATAATATACAAAGACGGAGGACTGGTTAACTTTGGAGACAATTCAAAAGGATATGTAATTGGCATCGGCAAAGTCGGTAATTCTGCAACTCCTACTATTACTAATGTTTTGCTAGTTAAGAATCTGAAATATAATCTGCTAAGTATAAGTCATGTGATAAAGGATATAAAATTAAATTTGAAAAAGATAAGTGTCATATAGAAGATAATAATTCAACCATTATATTTGAGGGAGTCAGGAAAAAGAATATTTATATTCTTAGTATGAAAGTTTCAAATGATAACCTGTGTCTGTTGGCAAATACAAGTGACCCTTGGATTTGGCACAAGAGATTTGGGCATTTGAATTTCAAACTCTTATCTAGACTATCAAAACATGATCTAGTAAGAGGTCTTCCTAAAATGAATTTTAAAGTAGATAGTTTATGTGATGCTTGTCAATTAGGAAAACTTAGAAAAAGTTCTTTTAAGTTAAAAGATATGATTTCAACTTCAAAACCTCTTGAATTACTTCATCTTGATTTATTTGGTCCTCTCAAATTCTATCAATAAATCATAGTAAATATGTCTTTGTAATTGTAGATTATTATTCTAGATTTATATGGACAATTTTTTTGAAACATAAAAGTGATACTTTTGAAAATTTTAAGACATTCTCAAAAAGAATTCAAAATTAATTTTCTCTAAAAATTATAACTATTCGAAGTGATCACGGTGGTAAATTTGAAAATGAAAAGTTTGAGGAATTCTGCAATAAAAAGGGAATAACTCACAATTTTTAATTTTCAATAACTCTACGAAAAAATGGAGTAGTAGAACGTAAAAATAGGACGATTCAAGAGTGTGCGAGAACTATGCTTACAGATAGTAACTTACCAAAGAATTTTTGGGCAGAAGCAGTTTCTACCTCCTATTATATTTTGAATAGAATTTTAATTAGACCTCTAACTGATAAGACATCTTATGAACTTCTTTATTCAAAGAAACCTAAGGTATCTTATTTCAGAATTTTCGGAAGTAAATGCTTATTTTAAATACAAAAGATAATTTAGATAAATTTGATCCTAAATCCGACAAAGGTATCTTTATCGGATATTCTAATAGAAGTAAAGCGTACAGAGTGTTTAATTTAAAAACTAATTCCATTGAAGAAACAATGCATGTTTCATTTGATGAAAATTTCAAAATTTTTGAAGATACAAATGATGAAGATGATTTAATCACTCAAAATCAAGAATCAATTGAAACTAATAATGAAATTAATCATCCCAATAAACGGACTAAACTTTTAAAAGATCATCCTATAGAAAATATACTGGGAGATATGCAATCTGTTGTTAAAACTAGAAATCAACTAAGTCAAATGAGTAATGTAGCTTTTATATCAACTATTGAACCCAAAAATCCAAGAGAAGCATTAACTGATGAAACATGGATTTTGGCTATGCAAGAAGAATTAAATCAATTTACTAGAAATGATGTTTGGAAACTTGTTCCTAGACCAGAAAATAAAACTATAATTGGAACTAAATGGGTTTACAAAAATAAAATGAATGAACAAGGAGAGGTAGTTAGAAATAAAGCTCGATTAGTCGCTCAAGGTTATTGTCAAAAAGAAGGAATGGATTTTGATGAAACCTTTGCTCACGTAGCAAGATTAGAAGCCATTAGGATTCTACTTGCTTTCGCAAATCATAATAATTTCAAATTATTTCAAATGGGTGTTAAAAGTGCCTTTTTAAATGGATTTTTAAAAGAAGAAGTATGTGTCGAACAACCACCACTTTTTGAAAATGATAAATTACCAAATCATGTTTACAAACTTAAAAAAGCATTATATGATCTAAAACAAGCTCCTAGAGCCTGGTATGATAGACTAAGATCATATTTATTGCAATCTAATTTTGAAATTGGAAAAGTAGATAATACTCTTTTTATTAAAAGAAATAAAAATGATATTCAACTAGTACAAGTTTACGTAGATGATATCATTTTTGGTTCAACTAATTTTGAAATGAATAAAGAATTTTTTGAAATAATGACAAAAGAATTTGAGATGAGCCATATAGGTGAATTAAATTTCTTTTTAGGATTACAAATATAACAATTAGATAATGGTATCTTTACTATTCAAGAAAAATATGCTAAAGACCTAATTAGTAAATTTGGTTTGACTACTGCGAGTGGAAAACCCACTCTCATGGCAATCAATGAGTACCTTAGTAAAGAAGATCTCTTGAAAGATGTAGATCAAAAACTATATAGAGGAATGATTGGATCACTACTCTATATTACTGCCAGTAGACCTGATATCATGCATATTGTCTCTGTGCCAGATATCAATCCCAACCTAAAGAGACTCACTTAAAAGCCGTAAAACGAACCATAAGATATGTTAAACACACATCTGATTATGGTCCATTCTACCCTAAAAATGATTCTTTTGATTTAATATCTTACTGTGATGCTGACTATGCTGGTTGTAAATCGGACCGAAAAAGTACAAGTGGGACTTGTCGCTTTTTGGGGCATTCTCTGATTTTTTGGCTTAGTAAAAAGAAAAACGCAGTTTCTTTATCAACAACTGAAGCAGAGTATATTTCTGCTGCTTTGGCTTGTTCTCAAGTAATATATATGCAACAAACCTTAACAGATTTTGGTTTAAAATTTTCAAAATCACCAATTTATTGTGACAATACGAGTGTGATAAATTTATGCAAAAATACTACTCAACATGCTCGAACTAAACATATTGATACCAGACATCATTTCTCAGAGATAATATAAGTAAGGAAGTAGTTACTCTCGATTATATCAATTCTGAGAATCAAATTGCTGATATCTTAACAAAACCCTTAAATGAATCAATATTTACTAAATTAAGAAGAGAATTAGGCATTTGTTCTATAACTGAAATATAAAATATAAATAAAAAGTATAATTAATAATTAATATTAAAATAATTCAAAGAGTTAAAATAAAAAGGACCATGTCGACATTCCCCATATACCCATGTCGACATGCAACGCTTTTAAATTTTGAAATTTTTTCCACCAAAATTCAAAAAATTTAGTTATATATTCTTCTCTATTTCGAATTTTTGTTCATTCTCTCTGTTTTCTCTTTAACCTATCTTCTGAAATAAATAAAATAATGGCCTCCTCTTCCAAATCAAACATAAAATCAACCTTTTCATTCCCCTCTCCTACGTCGGGTCCATTTCAACGTACTACTCTCGCTCGTGTGACCAAAGTCGAGGAATCTATGAAGGATGTCCTTCAGATGATGACTGAAATTCAAGTGACTCAAATTTTTATGGCAAAGGAACAGGAAAGGCAAGGCAAGATTCTTAGGAATTTGCAAAAATTCCTATTGGATAACCAGGCCAACCCTATCTTGATTGATGAAGACTCTTCACTCAATCAAGAACAAGAGGCTAGCGAAGAAGAAGAAGAACCCATGGAAGAAGCACACGAGGAGGATGATGACCAAGTTGTGTGTGTTGGAGAAGTGTGTTTTGAAAAGAATGGGAATCTTGTTGAACAACGAGGAAACTTCTGTTTCCACTATCCAAACTGTTCGATTCATAGATCTCCTATGTTTAATAACACACAATAGTTTCTTTTCTTTCTTCTCCATTGTTTTTTGTGTTTCTTTATGTCTTCTTAACGTTCATGTATATACAACTTCGTACGTAATAAATAACTCGTGTTCTTATATGTGTTTTAATTATAAATACTATCGTGAATTCTTACTTAGGATAGTTGATAGTTTAGGACTATGTTTTAGTATTAGATTTAAGTGATGATTACTTATGATAACACTATCATTATAATCACATGTCATAGAGTATTAGTTTCAGGGGAGTTATATAGTTTACATTTACTTTTTTTGTTGATGACAAAGGGGGAGAAATATAAAATAGGGTAGTTAGGCATAGATTAAGGGGAGTTATTAGTTTTAGGGGGAGTTATTAGGATAGAAGTAATATTTTATAAACAAAGGTTGTCATCATCAAAAAGGGAGAGATTGTTAGTCCGTGAGATGATGGTTTTGATGACAACAACCTTAGAATAGATTATAAAATATAAATGCTAACATTATAAGTTTAGATATATATGTATATGCAGGATTTAACCATGAAGGTACTAAGAATGAAGACTGCACAATATAGAGATTCAAGATATCAAGATAGAAGACTCATGAGTATCATGATTATCAAGAGTTCAAGATATCAAGGTTAAGTATTTTTTATTAGAAATTTTGTTAAAACTCATAGAAAAGCACTAGCATCTTAAAATCCAATTTATTCGTGGAATGGAATCCACTTCGAGCCTGTTAAAGGGATGGAACCCTAAGTTGGATGGAACCTACGAAAAATCTAGTGGAACATTGTTTTGTATCCGCTAACTTTTATTCAAAATGATTTTTCAAAATTATATCATGTTTTCAAAATGTTTTCAAAACCTTCCTTTTAAAAGATTCTAAACCCTCTATCCTGATTTTAAATAATTTTAGCCTCAAAATTATCTTTAATTTCAAAGACAAATTACTCCTGATTTTAAACCATCTTTCAATATAATATATTTAACTTTTAAATATTTATACTTAAATTTAAATATAAAATTAGAGTTAAATTCTATATAAATTATTCTCTATATTTAATTATGAATTTTAACTATAGTCAAGTATATTTATAAAGTTTTAAATAGTTTTAATATAAGATAAATGTTATTTTCCAAGAAAATCAAATCACCAAAAATTGCCTTGGGATGTCGACATGCCTAGGGTACCCATGTCGACATGGTGTCAGTTGAGTTTAAAATTTAAATTTCAAAAAAAGTGTCTATTCGCCATAACTCTTCATGAATGGACATGGCTGTTGTTCTTCTATAAATAGGGGTTAGATTGAACGAATTTTACATCAGATTTTCTGGTTTTTCACTCCTCTTCTTCTTCCACTTTTCTTAATACATATTCTTACCATTACTCTGCTAAAATCAACATTGAATCGAAATCGATTACTTCTAGTTTGATTCTTTATCACTATCTCTACAAGGTTCTCAGTGCTATTCAGAGTTATAGGCTTCTTTGTAATCTATTAAGCGAGAAAAGGTGTGATTGTAGCCTTGGAAATCAATCAAGAAAGAAAAGATGTGATTGTAGCCTTGGTAAATCAATTGGGTAAACTTGTGGCCCAGAAATCAAGTATCTCTATCCAAAGGGTCGAAATTCTGGAGGGTGTACCTCGTAGCCTTGAAACCGAGGGTGTAATTGTACAATTGCTTTTGAAAGGAAATCCGTACTTGTGTTGCGGGTCTGGATGTAGGGTAACTCCGTACCAGTATAAAATCCGATGTGTTCTTTCCTTTACTGCTTTTATTTTATTTCTGCATCTGTGTTTGTTTCTTTGATCATATATGTGTCTGTATGTTGCATACATTGGTGTCTAAATTAACATAAATCGAAAAAGATTTAGTAATTCTTTATTAAAACTATTCACCCCCCCCCTCCAGTGCTAATCCTAGCCTTAAGATCTATAATCCGCATTTCTCATAACCCCGAGGCTTGCTTCGAGTCGAACCCTTCCTCCCCAAACCTTTTTTCCACCGACACCAACCAATTTGTTGTGCACATGCATAGCCACTACAACCACCTCAACGTCGTGGCCATCCACAGATCATCGCTGACCCCCTCTACAAATCCCAACCACCCAGCACCATGATCGACGACGAAATCAAAAATCACATGCTCGATCAATTTTCTAGCACCCAAACCATTTACTAAATCGCCTCGCTTCGACAACATAGATCACCGAAGGCAATGCGCTTCCGTCACGAGCTTCCTCTGTCGACCACGCACCGCCACTAAGCGTTCTCGTCCAGTCCGATGTAGCAACGAGGTGACACTGATGAGTTTTCCGACCTTGACAAAATATTGAGCTTAAACCCTAATCCAACTCCGATCACCCACTACGGTGATTAGAAAATTCATTGAGTATTTTTCAGATGAACTACGATCCTCCACCAAGCTACCACCTCAACTTTCAGACCCAAAATCATTCCGATCATCGGAATTTAGCAAAAAACCTCAAATTTAATCATTTCGCAAAATCTCAATGAATTCATACTTAAAAATTTTGATTTTATTTTTAAAAATCAGCACTTTCGAAAACATTTCCAATGACATTCCTGAAATTAAAAATCTTGATGTTTGAAAATTAAATATATTTTGACTTTGCCTGTACTTTCAAATTTCCAGAAAAACTTTGATTTATTTTTGCTCAAATTTATTTTTAAAACTTGAAACAAGTTTAAATAAACAACTTTTGTTTAGATCTTACAGCTTGAAATGAATCAGAGGAATGGGGATTGATTTTTGAACAGGCCTGATGCCTGCTAACCTGGAACAGAGATGCATACACCTGTTCTTTAGACATGCACAGCCAAGCCATGCATATATTCAAAGATTAATACACATGCAGGTAACTTTTTACTTCACTTCAGGCATGCATTCAAACAACATTCAAAAATTCAGATGTCACAAGGGTTTACTCACCTGAATAGAATAAACAGAGAGCCTGAAACCAGGAACAGAGATGTTTTTTCTCTTTAAATTTGATCTTTGAAATTTTTTGTCTGCAACTAGTTGATATAAATTTAGCTTAGCTTCTAGCTTGATATCTGATTAACAAATTTCAACTCAAATTTTAAAAGAATTTACTTGCCTTAATTTAACTCAGAGGAACCCTGTTCTGCCTATTGAAAAACTAGAGCTTGGTTTACTTTGAACGAGAATTTGAAAATTTGATGTTAATCTTGATTTTTGATTACTAATTTAGTTGATTCTGAAGCTTTAAACTTGCCTAAGGTATGGAGTTGAAATTCCTACTTTGATGTTTGAGATGATTCTCAGGCTTTAAGCTTTGAATTCAACAAGATGTTTCTATTCCAGATTTTATTTTATTTTTCTTTGATGTTGAGATACTCTGGTTTGCAATGTTTACATATTTTTTCTTTCTTTTTGATTTCGAAATTTTGAGAAGCCAAAGAAATGAGATAGAGGAGCTGAAAGGTTTTTATGAATTTAAGTTTTATTTTTATTAATTATCTAAATGGAATGACACTTGTTAATTTTAATGATGAGATCACTACACTTGTTAATCCTCTTGTTACATGTTTACACTTGTATTTTTTCATGAGAAATATATTTATATTATTTTCTTTTTGACTTTATGTATTAATCTATTTACTTAAATCATGATCTTTTCATTTAGTTTATTTTTACATGTCTTTTTTATATAAATTCATACATTTATCAAATACATTTCCTTTGTTAAATATTTATACAAGTTAAAAGAAAATGTTCTAAAACCAATCTATACACTAATAAAAAAAATCATACATACATTATTTTCAAATCCAAATATTTTTAAGAATTTTATATTTGAATCTTAAATTCAAATTTCTATATACAATTTCATCATATATATAAGTATATAAACAAACACCATTTTTTATTTGTTTTGGAAAATTCCATATTATTTTATTAAGACATTTATTTAAAATTTTAAATTCAAATTCAAATCTATTCATATATATTTAAAATCACACACTCATTAATTTTGTTTTATAAAATTAAATTGAATTTCAAATTAAATTCTAGAAATTTATATTAATTACTAGTTTTAAATCTGATAAAATTTTAGGATGTTACATTAACTATTGAAAACAGTAATTTATAAGTTGAACAAATAAATCCGATAATAAATATTTATACCTGAATTTTTCAAAATAAATAAGATAAGTGCTTGATTTAATATATATATATATATATATATATATATATATATGAATATATTGTAATTTGAATTTGAATTTAAAATTTAAATATAAATATCTTAAAAATAATTTGGATTTGAAAATAATATATGTATCATTTTTATTAGTATATAATTTAGTTTCAAAACATATTCTTTGAAATTATATAAATATTAATATAAGGAAATATATTTAATAAGGATAAATTAATAAAACATATACATAAATATAAACTAAATATAATGTGACATATAAATTATATAAAAGACATTTTTATCATGCAAATTACAAATGTGAGTGCTTTAAACATGGAAAATAGTAAGTGTAATAATTCTAATATGAAATTTAACAAGTGTCACTCTTATTTTTATTTTTGAGATAATTAATAAAAAATTACAGAGAGTGAATCAGTGATGATGACTACACTTTTGAAGGTGAAGGCAACGCGTAGGGCAATAGGGTTTGGTCGAGAAGAATGTGGCTGCTACTACTCTAGTTTGCAGGTTGATGTAGTGATGGAGTAATGGTATGGTATTGAAGCGGGGATGTAAGTGGATGGAAAGATGGAGTGCAAGTTGATATTGTGGAGTATGTCAGGTGCAAGTTGATATGGTGTTTGTGAGGATGTTGCAGCAGTTTTGTGAAGAGAGGTTCGGTGTCGGTTATGTTATAATCAAAGTGGATGTGAAGTAGAAGAGCAGAGAGATAATCAGAGGGGATGTGAGGATATTGTATAGGTTCATGCTCCTGTGATCAGTGTAGATGAGCAGAGAGATAAGCAGAAAATGCAATTGTAACAGTGAATAGAAAATACAATGACTTTTGTAATATATTTTTTCACTGTAAATACAAAAGTGTAAAAGAAAACGAAACTGTAAAAAAGAGATGTAAATGCAAAATCGTAATGGGATAAAAAAATTCAAATGAAGTTGTGTAAATTTTATTTTATTTTAAAATAAAAATGCAAATGAAAATAGAAATGGCAACAAACAAACAAACAAATGCAAACACAAATCACACAAACACTCATTAATTTTTTTATATACACTCAACACATAAACAAACACACAATAAAACTCAAACAAAAATAATTCAAAGAATAGAAAATAAAAATCAAAGCAATTCCTCGGCAACGACGCCAAAAACTTGTTTATCGACGGAAATTCTATCGAATTAGAATACTGTCAAAAAATTTATAATAAAATTTATACTGCAAGCGCACAGCGTACTATCGTACTACGTGGCAAGTACGGATCGATCCTCAGGGAATTGTTGATTTTAAATTTCTATTCAATCACATTAACCAAAGATTTCGAGAGTGATTAGCTAAAAATGAGAAAAATGGCAAAAGAAAAGTGATAAAAATAAGAGAGTGTAGAGGCAATTTTGAGATATTTCCACTCTCTAGATCATATAGTTCAAAAAAACATGGAATTATGATCTCTCTTTTTTGGTCATAAGTGAATTTGAATGATGTGTTTATCATAAGTATGGCTCATTTGTGCTATTAATTAGTTCAACATAAGCCATCAAAATATAACACAACCTTTAAACCACCTGCTAACGCTCATGAAAATGACAGCAAAGTTGAAAATGAAATCTGTTTTATGTATGGCCTATTAACTAGAAATATAGATCATCAAATTTTAATTTCAACATTCACTTCATTACCATCATCATATGTAGATGAAGAGGTAATTATTATTTGTGATTGTTTAAGCATAGCCTATTTGGTGTCAACAATATAGGCTATCAAATTCAAAACAAAAACAACAAATTAAACCACTTCAAGCATTGTCATTAAACACAAAAAGAGAGCTATAATTATCAAAATGTTGAAGCTATAAAATTAGAGAGCTTAATTACCCCTAAATTAAAGGGATTTAGCTTCTCATATTTGTTATCAAATCAACAAATATAGCTTTCAACATGAAACAAAAAGAAGAGGAAAAAGAGAGCAAAATGAAAAGAAAAGCTAAGTAAAAAGAAGTAATTACTTGCATGAAAAATAAACTAACTACTAACAAGAAAAGAACAGAGCATGTAAATAAGAGAGAACACTAACTAACATTGCATAAAAGAAAGGAAAATTACATGAAAAGAAATATGGCTAAGTAGCCATGGAAAGTGAAATAGCTTATGTTTTATGTTTGAGCCTAAACTAACTAAGAGGAAGAGGGTTTACATGAAGCATAAAGGGTATTTATACATGTATGAAACCCTAATATAATTTTTTGGGGAATGCCCAAAATACTCTCTTAGGAAGTATGGAGGCCAAGTAATCATTAGCATCATATAATCATCCATTAAGTGTGCATGAAGATTTAATGGCCTTTTAGCATGTGCAGTAGCTCCTAAGTGTACATTAAGGTAGGTGGGTAAGTGAGGTCCTCCATGATCATCACTTTGAATTATTTCCTTCTCTATTTCTTTGTATCTTCTTTGTGCATGCATACATCTTCATAAAGCCACTTGTATTTGAGTTTAAGTTCCTATAAAATATCATAGAAATTTTCAATTAAATTCTAGAAAATAACAAGGGAGGAGGCAGATGGTGTTGCTACTGGTGGCGATTAGGGAATTCAAAGATTTTGGTGATTGAAGGTGGAGCCCAAGGCGTTGTCGAACTGGATGAAGGTGCTTGGGTGCTGTCAGTGGCGGTTCGTTTAGGTTTATGGTAGTGCACGAGAGTGAGTGGATGCAGTGATGTCAATGGTCGCAGTTAGACGGAGGAAGGAGGGGTTTTTGTGCTGCTTAGTGTCTCGGTGTTAGCAGTCTCGACGTGTGTTTGCTAAGGGTGTCCGAGTGGGTGTCTTCGGTTATGGGCTTTGTTTAAGTAGTGGCAGACCTGGTTGATGGGAGGAAGGCGATGGGCAAAGGAGGGAGTGGCAGCAGCCAATGAAGTGAGGGTCGACAGTTTGGACGAGGGTGGCAGATGCGAGGGTGGAAAGGAATGTGGTTCAAGCAAATTAAGGAAGCCTTCTCTCAGATATATATATATATATATATATATATATATAATTTACTATTATAATATATATATATGTGTGTGTGTGTGTGTGTGTATTTAGAGGAAGGAGATGACTCACAAGCAAAATAATCTTTGTATAATATATATATAAATCTTGTTCAAAAGAATTAGCGCAGTGAAAGTTATATAAATTTATATAAACTATCTTATATTTCAAAAAGAAGTGTAGATAGAGATGGAAGAGACAGAGAATGGGGGTTGAAAGGACGAGACAACGATATAAATTGAATAATATCGAATATGGGGAATAGAAAAGGGCATCTATTGTATTCATAAATTATTAAAACAACTGGTTATTTGATTTAAACAGTGAACAAATGAAAGGCCAAAGTGAAGCCAAAAGGTTAAAATTGTGTACCGATATAACAAATCGTTTCGTCGATTTCGCCGCGTACCAAAAGCCGAAATGCGCAAATTAATATACTGCGGAGATTAGCACAACGAGAAGAATATAATGGTACATAGATATAGGTGATATGACCATCCTACCAAAAGCCAACATTTTGCTGCTAAACTGTTGCAAATTCGTCGAAAATTAGATAAAAGGAGCTAGAGCAATCCAAATTTGGCCAAACGAAATATGGCGTCTTACTCAGAAAATGGTCCACATTTTTATTATATAAAAATATTCAGATTTTAACAATATTTTATTTACATCAATTTTAACCGATTTAAATTGAAATTGAAATTACACAAAAAAACGAACTTTCATATTTATCAACGAAAATCTGCCATTCGCTATGTTTGAATAGACACATACCAAATACCAAATTTTCGTTGCTAAATTTAATTGTATATTTTCAAGAAAAATTCATTTAATTACGTTACAGAAATCGTTAAAATTACCGGGTCATTACAGATATGGACCATTCAAAACATATAATCTAATCTTAAGGATTCAAAAATATATATATATCTGTGTGTGTGTGTGTGTGTTCACGCGTTCATTTTATTAATCGAACTTGGACAACGAAGGCATCCATAAATTTGGTCATAAATGGCATTTAATTATTCATTAATCTTATTATCGAGAAAGAAATGAAAGATTTCTTTCTCTGTATATAATGTCATATCTTCCCTCAATTAATTAAACGAGTTAAGAGAGAGAAACTAAAGGTTTCTTTCTCTATATTATTTTTGCGTATTATTATTACGTACTTACACATTGCTTATATGTTGCACTTACACATTACACATATGAATATATTAAATATATTCATTATAATACAAGTAAATTTAAACTAAATTTAATGTTCCATTTTAATAATTTAACAACATAAAAATAGATTGGATATTAACTCCATTTAGACGTTATAGACTTAACAATAGTCCAACATATTAATTTTTTGAAATATACTTATTTAACCCGCTTCCGACTGGCCCGGATCCTTCAGATTATACGTGAAGAATACAATGAGACTACATGTGCGACGACCCGAAATTTTTGAGCGTTTGAAAAAGGAATATTTAATTAATTTTAAATATTTGAAAGGATATTTTTTAACCTGAATTCAAATATCACAATTCAATTGATGATTAAATTATTAAATTAAATAATTTGAAGTTGGGTAAAATGTTGAATCTTCAGTTTTAAGCTTATTAAAAATACTTCGAAGGCTTGTAAAATTTATATCGATTGTACTGAGGATAATAGAAGTTGTAAAATTGAATTTAACAGTGGTTTGGTAGGTTTTGAAATTTCATCGTTTAAATTGAATTTAAAAATAGACTTCCGAGGCATAGTCTCTGAATTCAACGAAACCGGTTCCACTGGGTCCGTAATATTGAATTATTACTGGATTTTAAATTTCGTATCGATCGGAGTTAGTGTGTGAGTGTATGATATATAAACGCGTTGAAAATTTAATTGATAAAAATTGATTCGAAGTTGAATTTAAAATAAGTAAACACTGTAGCAAGGAGTCTTCAACATGCTTCCTTTGCCTTTTCGAACACACCATCCCTTATCCTATTTCTTTTAGAACACGAGACCATTATCCTTTCAGTTCTAGATCGAAATACCAAATTTATCTCCCTCAGTTTCGATTCAAATTCACGAAGCAAAATTCCAACTTGTTCTCTTCTAAAAGGAACGCCGAAGCCCTCTTCCTTCTTCCAGTTCAAGACCCACAATCAAAATCAAGTCATTCATAATATAAAAAAGAAGAGAGAGCACGGCTTTGTTGCATTCAAATATAGGGAGGCACGGCGTCTCTGATTCGTTCGATCGAAGGGGAGGCCACGATGTTCGTGGGTTCGGTGACTCAGGTGGCGGTCGCGACCTGGAAAGACGAGTGCTCGGGTTGCGATTTCTATGACAAGGGAAATCGATCGAGGAAGGCTCGGCACTGAGCGACATCGCGATAATGGAAGCATGTTTGAGTTGCGGCGGCTGATGGGATTGATGGTGAGGTCGATTTGGATTTTGGGAAGAGCGGCAACGTGTTCTGGTTTGGGTTTGTGATCTGGTATTCAAGTCGAGAGCTAGGGTTCGTTCGAAGTTTGGCCAGTAAGGTATTCATGATTCTTTCCTTTTTGATAAAATTTTATTTAACAAACATTAACAGTAAGGTACAGTTCTACCCTAATTTGATTCAATTTAACATGTGTGCATATATATATAGGCATGCTGTAACTTACTGGTCATTCTAAATAAATATATTCGTAATTACTTTTATAGATTTAACGGTAAATTAAACTATATTAATTACAGAGTGAATGAAGATATATTGGATCGGTAATTTATTTAAAATTGGTTAATTAAAATTTATTTAGTGGTAAAGAGAGGTTATTTGATTATTTCAAATTTTTATAAAAGCCACTCTGTTTTGAAATAATATAAGTTGAAAATGGGAATTTGAAACTATTTGGAAGTTTATATAAAAGTGTATATATAAGTATATGTAGTTTCAAAATATATATTCATTTGCCCATTCTAATTTACTGTTTAATTTTAAAATGATGTATTATGGTGATTAACTCAACTAATAAAAGCTTATTTAATTTTTCAATTGTCAAGACTAATTATTAAAGGAAAATTTATTTAAAATAAATTGTTAATTTATTTAATAGTAATTAATTGTTCGATCAATTAAAATATTAATAAATCATATTAATGCTCACAAGGTCGAAAATAATGAAGAACAAGCTGGTTTGGATTGGATCGCAAACAAAGAAGAAGGTGAGTTAATCTCACTCAGTTAAATTTAAATTTAAATGATTAAATTTAAATAATTGTTTGAATGGTTGGGTTGATTGTTGTGTTATATGGTAGTATACACTACATCTTGAAATGATTGATTTCCCTCATTTTATAGTGAAGATATCTTATATTGTGCTAACGTCTGTGGATGCAGAAAAAACAGGTTGGAGGGATCCAACTGGATCCCTCAACATTTATTATTTAATATCCTCTGTTGTGATTATTTGATATTCTATGATGAATTATATTAGAATATTGTATGCTATGGTTCGATTGGATATAACTGGGAATTAATGAATTTTAAATATTCAATGTTATTATTTTAAAAGAACAAAACATTTATTTGAAATTTAAGATTTAAATCATTGAAAAGAATAAAGAAGAAATTGGGAAAGTCAGGAATTTGTATATTTCAGTTAAAAGATTCAAAATCAAACGGAAATTAATAACATCAATAATAAAACACATAATTAATGAATTTTGAAGGAATTGAGTAAGTAAAGAGATTTAATTCAAGTGGTATAAATTGGGAATCAATTTGGAAAATTGATTTAAGTGATTGAAGTTGGAATTCTCCCTGGATAACCAAGTACATTTTCAAAGTAAATTTTTAAATATAAGTTAAAAGATTAAAAGTTTTTTTTAAAAAGCAAGTTTTGGAAAATTCTTATTTCTAACATTCAAATTCTAAAGTAGGTATTTTCTCTTAATCTATTATAGTAGTAATTATTTAAAGAATGACTTAATATTATGTTTTTAAAAGTATAAATCTAGTTTTATATTTATTAAGTAACCTTATGTTCAAATATTCATATAGTATGGTATTTTTAATAAATTATTGATGTAGTTTTAACTTAAATGTCTTAAAGTATATTTCAAAGTAAAGTGTTTTAAATTTATTTTTTTAAAATCTAGTTTTGTGCTTGGTAATTTCAGTGGAGATAGAAAATATTTGGGAAAGTTTATTCTGAAAAGAAGGATGGTTTTGAAACTGGTTTCAAGGGATTGAAAATAGAAATATATCTTGTGAAGATATTTTAAGGATAATAAATAATTTGGGAAATTATTTATTGGTTGATGGTTGTTTGTGAATATGAATTGATAGTTAAATAACCAACTATCAATATTGGACAAACTGCGTTGATCGTTTCGAAGAGACCGGGATCGAGATTTATTTCTCGAAAACCACTTCGATCTAGTCTGTACGTTTCGTGGAAACGAGTTCGGAGTCGAAGATGGAGCGGTGAAGTGCAAGGGCTAGTCGCTACTAATCCTGAGTATATTTCCAAAATGGATGTGGTAGGAATAGTGCCTTCGGTTCCGTTCGAACCCGGGACGAGCTTGTATGGATGAATGCTTGCGAAGCATCGTCAGGTGGACGATGGTCATTCTAAGGGATATGTTCTATAAAGGTAATGCTTAGCCTCAAGCCTCATCAAATGGGAATGACGGAAAATCAGGGGTTATGCAGCAAAGCTAGGTGGGTAGCACCCAAGAAGGGTAAGGTCATTCCAGTCTAGATGTCCCTTTTTATTTCGGCTTAGTGGGCGGTTGTTGATCCCAACCGCGGGGTGATCTCACACGGGATTATCCAGTAAGGGGTAGTCCCGGCCTCGTGTTGCAGGGGAGCGGGAGTACTCCTCGGTACGGTGATCTCGGTATGGTTGGATTATGTTGTTGTTTTCTATTTTCCTCTTCTACCTCTTCTTCTTTAACCCAAATGGTTCGTATTTCTGTACCACTTGAGTTGATTTAGGTAGAATGGTGTTAACTCAAGGGGTACAGATTTGCGGGCTGTTACAGTGGTATCAGAGCTTAGGTTGATGATAACCTTGGCTCTGGTGGGAATTACTCATAAAATAGAGTCTATAGTACTCTAAAATGAGTTTGAGAGTATTAATAGATATGAGTGCGTATTTGTTAGTGAATATAAATTGTTTTAATATTGCGTTGATTGATTTATTGAGTGGCATATGAACCTTCGTCGGCACAGTCTGGACAACTGTATCGAAGGGGTTTCTAAACACTTGAAAAGAACAATTGATATGATATTGTTTTAAATGTGGGTGAATGCAATAATTTTACCCAAAATATATTTTTATTATAAAGAATAGTTTTTGTAAACTATTTTAGCTAATATATGGTTGCTTGGATGTTAGAAATGATGATATTAAATTATTATCATCGGTGTGTAAAAATTTAACTAGAAATTGAAATATAACCAAAGTTTAAGAAAATAAATTCATTATAAAATGAAATTTATAAATATGAATTATAAACGTAAATTATAAATTGAAATATAATTAAATGGGAATTTGTATAAGCATAAACTATACAAATGCAATATAGTTAAAATTTGAATTAAAACTGAAATTGAAACATTGAAACCCCAGAGGTTTTGGAAATGTTTTGCGAGGTGTTTTTTTTGAAGACTATAATAGCACTATTGTTTTAAAAGTATTTTTGGAAGAAAATTGTTTCAAATAAATTTTTGAAAGGGAAATAGTATTGAATTCACTTCAGTCGCTGGAAAATAATCCTGCTGATGACTGCGTAGCATCATCAGTATTCATTTTCGAGTTTCGAAGTGACGGATTGCTGCCAAATGGATTTGTTCAGAAAAGCTAGTTGTTTTTTTGAAAATTTTTAAAGGAAATTTGTTGGAGATAAAAACTAGGATTGGTTTAAATATTTTGTGAAGTGTGATTTTGAGATAATAGAGATTTCAAAATGATTTGAACCAAAAGCCGGGTGTTTGAAATTCTGAATTCTTATTTGAATTCCTAACTATTTTGTTATTCAGACTCGATGGTAATTATCATACCTGATCACAAATTAGTGAACTGTAAGGTTAAGCTTATAGTAGCATTTTCCAAAACTATTGCAGTTGCATTTGTAACAAACATAAATATCAAATCTAGTTTAACCACTTGTCATATAGGCAAGCAAAAATGCCGCACTTTATTTCTGAAAAATCTCCTACATTATGCTTGCTGTTCAATTTTTGGGTGTACTATGCTAAAATGATTAATAATGATTTTCAAAAGCGTTATTTCTTTCATCTTTACTATATGGAATATTTAAAAATAAATTATGAAATAGCACATTTACATCCTCTTCTGCAGCAAGCTATAGCTATTGTTACAGTAACACAAACATAATGTGTGGTTGCTATTTCCATTAAACATGAAGGTACTGTGACATCATTTGTGCAACAAAAATAGCTTTAGTCATTTATATTCATAGAAACATATGAAAAGGTCGGTTGGAGTGCATGACCATGAAATAATTTCTATTGTAACTAGGCTACAAACCCAAACAATACAAGTAACTTTTAATAGTGGGAGTTAACTACAGAACTATGCCCTGTTCCACGTGTTCGATTTTCCTATGTATATGCGAAACTTTCAACCCTCTCTAGCATACATTGTATGAACTATGACTGTACAAAAATATAATTGTAAGTCTGCACAACATGAGTTGTATTGCCTTCTTATGCGCATATGTGCATATATAGATTTGTGGTTGTCGGTATGAAAAAAAAGGGGCCACGGCATGTGATGCAACCAGATTTGCCTTCAGTTGCCTGTTAATATCCTGAAAATATAAAACCAATCTAATCTCATTAGACATGGATGTCTAACCAATCCAAATCGCAAGTGGACTCATATACTAACACTTATATTTTATTTTATTTATCATAATTCCAGATGTATGAGTTCAGTTCTTTGGTTTCATAGAATATGATATATGTCGTAATATCATTCAATATATATTACTGTAATACCGATTGAATTGCCATATTTAACAGTGGCTGATGGGAAAAACTTTTATGATTTATGACAAGTTTATATAGTGGAATAGGTAGTGTAAATTAAGAAAATATAAGATAATTCCATTTGTATGTGTTCCTCTGAGAAATCTGAGAAGAGAAAAACAGTAGAACCTTTACCAGTTAATGGTGGATATAAATGAGTGTGTGACTTATGAATTTAAAAGTAGAATAAATAAGTCCAGAATAAAATTTGTTTGATCTTTTGGAAAATGAAAGAAAAATCCAAACATGAATTATAAAATAGATTAAACTCGAGAAAAATTAACTTAAGTGATTTTTAAGAAGGTAAAAATCAAATATTGAATTGTAAGATGGGAGTGTACTAATATGAAATAAAATAGTTAATTGAATATGTTAATGGGATTTAAATTTGATAATAAAAAGTTGAAAGTGTAAATAAATTTAAAATGGAATGGAATTAAATATGAATTGAGTTGGAATCAATTTAAATAGGTTATAAAACAGAAGTGCTTATTTATTCCCATAGATCTCGTCAAATTTGCATGGAATAAATTGTCATTAGTAATAAATGGAAGTAATTAAAATTCTATGAATTGATAGGAGTAAAATAAATTGATTTTGAGAACAATTGAATTAAATGTAAGCGATTGAGTTTTAAACCATTCAAATTGAATGAAAATGGTTATAAATTAATTGGAACAGTGGATTTAGTATGAAAATTTGTATAAGTTGCTTACGGAAAAATGTTTGGTGTGAATTTCCTTTAGAATTCATGTGTTTAACTATTGCAAGTAAGTGATGTGTTAAACTTCATATATTTGACACTTACATGTTTAAATTGAGTAAGTACAAGTACTTGGAAGCCGTGTGGCTGGATTGGGTTGTGCTAATTGCTAATATTTTAAGCCGTTTTCTTAAAAATGCTAAATAAGGTACGCCTACGCAATAAAAATAGGAAATATGAACTGTTTTTGGTTTTTTCGACCGTGTGGGTCGATGTATATATATTTATTTCTTTTGTCAAATTGCAATAGCTCCTCCGTACAAAGGAGACCCCGCCAAAAAATTTCAGAAATTTTGGGAGTTAGAAAATTTTTGAAAATTTTGGAAAATTTTGTTAACGACAAAACAATTTCGAACTGGAAATTGAAATAAATTAGTAAATGAAACTAGTTTAAAATAATGACACGAATTAGTTATAAATGAAAAATAAAATTCAATTATTCAGAGTTAAAGATAAATTGAAATTCATATGGAAATGAAAGAATCAATTTGAATAGAAATAAATATAAACTAAAGTGGTAAGGTGAAAATAAATGAAGAAGCATATAAAATGCTTATACTAACTTAAGAAAGGAATAGTGAATCCTTAAATGAAAGATTGATACTACAAATATAATCTAAGATAATGTTGGAATGAATAGATATTGACATTGTACGAAGGTCGATAAAATGTTTTTGGAATACTGTGATTGGATATTAGTGCTAAGCAGGATATGCAGGTAATATAAAGGGGAAAAGAGAATTGATTTTGATTTCAGAAGATAAATTTGAAATGCTCGACAAAAAGGTATGTGTTTAAGTTTCTATATGAAATTTGATTGGGATTTTGGATTGAGCCACTTGGCTTTTTGCTTTCTTTTTGGATTTGGGAGGCCGCAGAGCCATTTTGTAGTTGTACCGAGCTAGCCGCGCAAAGGAGACGCTGGCAAAAAATTTTGGAAATTTAGGGAGTTAGAAAATTTTTGAGAAAATTTGGTTTTAAATTGAAACTTGAATGGTTAAACAAATAGTGTAGTTTGAAACTATGGAAAAGCTCGGAAAGTTAATAAGAATAATAATAGATCTTTTAATAGTTGGTTAGATGTTGAACTGTTTGGTTATGGGAAAAGTAAACGGGTATTGGACCATTCTTCCTAACTAGTAATTTCGGGGACAAAAATCTTTTAAGGGGGGAGGAATGTGACGACCTGGAATTTTTGAGCGTTTGAAATAGGAACATTTAATTAATTTTAAATATTTGAAAGGATAATTTTTAACCTGAATTCAAATATCACAATTCAATTGATGATTAAATTATTAAATTAAATAATTTGAAGCTGGGTAAAATGTTGAATCTTCAGTTGTAAGCTTATTAAAAATAATTTGAAGGCTTGTAAAATTTATATCGATTGTACTGAGGATAACAGAAGTTGTAAAATTGAATTTAACAGTGGTTTGTTAGGTTTTGAAATTTTATCGTTTAAATTGAATTTAAAAATAGCCTTCCGAGGCACAATCTCGGAATTCAACGAAAAAAGTTCCACTGGGTCCGTAATATTGAATTATTACTGGATTTCAAATTTCGTATCGATCGGAGTTAGTGTGTGAGTGTACGATATATAAACGCGTTGAAAATTTAATTGATAAAAATTGATTCGAAGTTAAATTTAAAATAAGTGAACACTGTAGCAAGGAGCTTTCAACACGCTTCCTTTGCCTTCTCGAACACACCATCCCTTATCCTATTTCTTTTAGAACACGAGACCATTATCCTTTCAGTTCTAGATCGAAAAACCAAATTTATCTCCCTCGGTTTCGATTCAAATTCACGAAGCAAATTCCAACTTGTTCTCTTCTCAAAGGAACGCCGAAGCCCTCTTCCTTCTTCCAGTTCAAGACCCAAAATCAAAATCAAGTCATTCATAATTAAAAAAAAAAAGAGAGCACGACTTCATTGCATTCAAATATAGGGAGGCGCGGCGTCTCTGATTCGTTCGATCGAAGGGGAGGCCACGATGTTCGTGGGTTCGGTGACTCAGGTGGCGGTCGCGGCCGGGAAAGACGAGTGCTTGGGTCGCGATTTCTAGGACAAGGGAAATCGATCGAGGAAGGCTCCGCAGCAAGCGACGTCGCGATAATGGAAGCATGTTTGAGTTGCGGCGGCTGATGGGATTGATGGTGAGGTCGATTTGGATTTTGGGAAGCGCGGCAACGTGTTCTGGTTTGGGTTTGTGATCTGGTATTCAAGTCGAGAGCTAGGGTTCGTTCGAAGTTTGGCCAGTAAGGTATTCATGATTCTTTCCTTTTTGATAAAATTTTATTTAACAAACATTAACAGTAAGGTACAGTTCTACCCCAATTTGATTTAATTTAACATGTGTGTGTATATATATATAGGCATGCTGTAACTTACTGGTCATTCTAAATAAATATATTCGTAACAACTTTTATAGATTTAACGGTAAATTAAACTATTTTAATTACAGACTGAATGAAGATATATTGGATCAGTAATTTATTTAAAATTGGTTAATTAAAATTTATTTAGTGGTAAAGAGAGGTTATTTGATTATTTCAAATTTTTATAAAAGCCATTCTGTTTTGAAATAATATAAGTAGAAAATGGGAATTTTAAACTATTTGGAAGTTTATATAAAAGTGTATATATAAGTATATGTAGTTTCAAAATATATATTCATTTGCCCATTCTAATTTACTGTTTAATTTTAAAATGATGTATTATGGTGATTAACTCAACTAATAAAAGCTTATTTAATTTTTCAATTTTCAAGACTAATTATTAAAGGAATTTTTTTTTTAAAATAAATTGTTAATTTATTTAATGGTAATTAATTGTTTGATCAATTAAAATATTAATAAATCATATTAATGCTCACAAGGTCGAAAATAATGAAGAACAAGCTTGTTTGGATTGGATCGCAAACAAAGAAGAAGGTGAGTTAATCTCACTCAGTTAAATTTAAATTTAAATGATTAAATTTAAATAATTGTTTGAATGGTTGGGTTGATTGTTTTGTTATATGGTAGTATACACTACATCTTGAAATGATTGATTTCCCTCATTTTATAGTGAAGATATCTTATATTGTGCTAACGTCTGTGGATGCAGGAAAAACAGGTTGGAGGGATCCAACTGGATCCCTCAACATTTATTATTTAATATCCTCTGTTGTGATTATTTGATATTCTATGATGAATTATATTAGAATATTGTATGCTATGGTTCGATTGGATATAACTGGGTATAGTGAATTACCAAATATATATATATATATATATATATATATATATATATATATTGGATTCTGGAAAGAAAATAAAAGAAGTAAATTTGTAAGTAAATAATTATAGAAATTTGAATAAAATTTAAGAATGAATTGGGAAAGAAATAATATGCCTTTTAAAATTCTAGTAAATAAATCTTGAGTATAGAAAGGAAATTTTGAATAAACAGGGAATTAATGAATTTTAAAAATTCAATGTTATTATTTTAAAAGAACAAAACATTTATTTGAAATTTAAGATTTAAATTATTGAAAAGAATAAAGAAGAAATTGGGAAAGTCGGGAATTTGTATATTTCAGTTAAAAGATTCAAAATCAAACGGAAATTAATAACATTAATAATAAAACACATAATTAATGAATTTTGAAGGAATTGAGTAAGTAAAGAGATTTAATTCAAGTGGTATAAATTGGGAATCAATTTGGAAAATTGATTTAAGTGATTGAAGTTGGAAATCTCCCTCGATAACCAAGTACGTTTTCAAAGTAAATTTTTAAATATAAGTTAAAAGATTAAAAGTTTTTTTTAAAAAGCAAGTTTTGGAAAATTCTTATTTCTAACATTCAAATTCTAAAGTAGGTATTTTCTCTTAATCTATTATAGTAGTAATTATTTAAAGAATGACTTAATATTATGTTTTAAAAGTGTAAATCTAGTTTTATATTTATTAAGTAACCTTATGTTCAAATATTCATATAGTATGGTATTTTTAATAAATTATTGATGTAGTTTTAACTTAAATGTCTTAAAGTATATTTCAAAGTAAAGTGTTTTAAATTTATTTTTTTAAAATCTAGTTTTGTGTTTGGTAATTTCAGTGGAGATAGAAAATATTTGGGAAAGTTTATTCTGAAAAGAAGGATGAATGCTTGCGAAACATCGTCAGGTGGACGATGGGCATTCTAAGGGATATGTTCTATAAAGGTAACGCTTAGCCTCAAGCCTCATCAAATGGGAATGACTGAAAATCAGGGATTATGCAGCAAGGCTAGGTGGGTAGCACCCAAGCAGAGTGAGGTCATTACAGTCTAGATGTCCCTTTTTATTTCGGCTTAGTGGGCGGTTGTTGATCCCAACCGTGGGGTGATCTCACTCGGGATTACCCAGTAAGGGGTAATCCCGGCCTTGTGTTGCAGGGGAGCGGGCGTACTCCTCGGTACGGTGTTCTAGGCCCCGTATTGTGACAGGTGGTACCCCAGTGCCTAGTCATTAGTTGGAAATCCATTTTCCTTACGAGCTTTGTACGAGTTTTGTTTGTATTACCCACTCTGTGGCTAGTAGCTGGAATTTAATAGATATAACAATTTCGGCTATTTTATAAGTATTTGTATATAGACCCTATTATAATATCAGAGAATTTCTATAAAAATTGTTTTAGCTATCGTAAGGTAAAAACCCGACATGTTTATTTGTGGCGTGGTCTTACGAGATGCTTTTGTTTTCAAAAGTTTTTGAAACTTTAATAATCAATTGGGTGTGATTTTCTCACTCTGGTATTCCAGACTGACTCGGGTGTTATTTAACTGTAATGCTCGGGTCAGACCGAGTATTATAAGATACAGGATATGATGCTGTGAAGCTTAGGAGACGAGCTGGATGACAATACGTATTTCCGTACTTTTTTTTATATATATATTCCGCTGTGTTGAGTTGCTGTGTATCCATTTGTATGCTGTTGATGTTGAGCTGTGATTGATGTACTCTGATGGTGTAATATATAAACTGATATATTTGATCTTTGAGTAAAGGTTAAGTATTATCTATTATATTTTATTCCACTGCGATGGTTAGATTCTGTTGTTGTTTTCTATTTTCTTCTTCTACCTCTTCTTCTTTAACCCAAATGGTTCGTATTTCTGTACCACTTGAGTTGATTTAGGTAGAATGGTGTTAACTCAAGGGATACGGATTAGCGGGTTGTTACAACATGAGATTCCGAGCAGTATCGTAAGTGATAGAGACTCTTTGTTTACAAGTAAGTCTCGAAGAAGTTTGCAAAGTGCATTGGTACAGATTTGATTAATAAATAAATAATTAGAATATTAATTACTTAAATAATAATTACTTAATTTAGTTGTAAATTTATTAATAACTATCCTTTTATAAACGATAAATAAATAAATATTGAAATCATACATAATTACAAAATAATTAACTTAGGTACTTAATTGGTGTTTTGAAAAGTTTCCAAAACAATTTAATAAAAAAAACACTTTTAAGTTTAGAAAACATAACTTTTTCTAAATTGCATCCATAGCGACTACCATTATGGACGCCATAATTTAGAATTGGTTTCTAAGTTAAACTTTCCAAACATAACATTAAACTTCTTACTCATTTTTAAAACATAAGTAAATGGGTGTTGAAACCAAAAACAAAGTTAGAAATTTTGAAAAATATTTAACAACTTTAAAACTAGTAAATCGATTTTTGATTTCAAAGGGATCTCAAGGCTCTTTAGCATACCAAATCCTAACATACATAGTACATAATCAATGTATCCATGATTTTAACTACACAAACATATCATCATCAAAACATGGCCAAATATCACAATTTTACACTAAAACACTTCACTTTAGACTTTGATTCGCAAATTCAAATCCAAAACACCACTAGTACCACACATATACATCCAAACAACATGGATTTACAACCAAACAACTAATATATTATACAATGTACATAGCAAAACATAAAGATGTAATCTTTCTAAAATTTAAAGAGTTTGTTCACCAAAAGCTAAGATAAATAAACCAACTAGTACTTAGAACTGTAAGAAGACCTAGATCTTTATAAATCCTTTGGAGAAAAATTATTTTTGGACCTAAACAAAAGAAAGTGGGCTTTACCAAGTGAGGTTTAGGCATGGCCAAGGTGGAGTAAGGGAAGTATAGGCATGATTTTAAATGGAGGAGGGTTTATGAGAAGAAAGGAATGATTTTTAAGTGTTTTTAGGAATTAAAAGGAAGAAAAAGCGTTTCTTAAAACTTTGAAAATATTTTGAAAGCCATTAAAGAGAGTTTGAAGCTTTGGAAAGAAGATATGATCTTTTTTAAAAGTGGAAAATGGAGTAAGGATGAAGAAAGAATTTAAAATTAGTTGTATGTAAGTAAAAATTACCTAAATGCCCTCTACACAAATGCCCTCCATTACATTGCCACATCATCACCTTATCAACCCTCCTTGATCCATACGCCTAAACCAATGGTCACCTCCCTTTCACCTAACATGCAAAAGCCTTCATTTGTACCATGATGTACAATGAAAATAATATATCATGATTTCTTTTGTATTTAATTTTTAAATTGGAAATTTGTCGCATCTTTCTTACATAAGTGTGCTTATGTTACTAATCTTTATTTTATTTACTAGTTCATGTTTATGTTATTTAAAATGTGTAAATATATTAAGCAATGTGTTTACAACATTTAAAACAACTTTTTAATGGTGAAAAGCTGAAAATTTTCGAAAAGCACTTTGGTCACATTTTCTAAATTCTTTTGAAATAAATATTTCTATAACATCTTGAAAATAATTTCATTATTACTATTATTAATTAAAAGGGGTACCTTAATTATTAAAACCATTAATTTGAATATCTAAAATTAAATAAATGTTCTTAAATCAAAGCAACAAAATTCTCGGTTGTTGCATTTTTCCCCCTTAAGAGAATTTCATCCCCAAAATTTCACCATATAGATAACCAATATTATCCATAAGTCTGCATAATGTTCATAGATCATCCATACGAAAATATGATTCAATCTTCACTCAAATACATAACTTCACTTCCAAGCTAGTATCGCTCAACCGATTCGCTAGTGCGGACTCCGATCAGGCTTCTTGACTAGCAACGTCTATTTTCATTACACAGTCATTTATTATGATATAAAACTTTGGTTCCCTATCAAGAACCCTCGTCAATTGCTCGTCATCAAAGTTAGAGTGATATATCCTTATTTGGAACGGTGTGAAACACCTAAAGTCATGCACTCGAATCTTAGATCACAACTATATGAAAACGAGACATGATCTATGTTCAACTAATGCACTTATGTTATTTTTTCTTACTAATACCAATTCTAGTTCTGCTAAATATTTTTATGAAACAATTTCATAAAACTACTAAAATTATTAACTTGGATAATACCCTTCTATATCCTAAGAATATATATTCAAAATGTCTTTTTAATTATGTTCACTCTTAACTATTCAGATGTGGGAAAAAAATAATTTTGGGTCTTTAAAACCGAGTCGACTAATTCAACCTCTTTACCCAGTAGGTTTGGTAAGTGGCTAAAAAGAGTAGGATGCTAGTATTCGAATTCCATCCTAAAGTCTACTTTATCTTAGACGTCTCTAAAGTAAAAGAGTTTATTAGCCGACACAATAACTTTAAATAAATTTAACCTCATAAATCTCAAAGTCACTGTTTAATAAAACCAAGTTTACTAAACCTTCTTACTAAATTAATTCAATTTAAAACTTCATTTATTAACCATTCTAAATAAAGATACCTTTACATCCTGAAAACTTTGGAGCCAAATACCCGGTTTTATTTCAAAACCCTTTTTGAATGAAACTACATATTTTACCTATAGAAACTATATATATAGCTCGAGTAACCCCAAATGGATACTAGGGAACTGGGTACTACCAAATAGTATCATACATTCTCTTACTAAGAAGGGTAATACTCAAAAGAAGTGCTTATCATCTGAACACATCTCTTTTCCATTTTAATTTAAAGGCCACTCGAACAGGTTAACTTAAAAGTACTTATACTTAAAATTCCCATTCCCAAAAAAATTTATATTTAAACCAAAATACTTTCAAATAATACTATTATTACTTTTCGAAATCTTGAAAAACATTTTTCAAAAACACTGCGATTTAAGTCCACAAGTTTTCTACTTAAATTCTATTTATTTATAAGTCACATCTTATAAACCAATTTTATAAATTCATTTTCTTATATAAAATCATTTCTAAATATTCTAACTATTAATAAATCTTTTGTTAAACCAAATCCTTAGCCCAACAATAACATCGAACGCCTTATAATTAAATTGTAAAACTTAATTTGCAAGGTGTTCACTTTAATGTTTTCCCATTTTCTATTTACCCAACCCATGTTTTAAAAAGGGAAGTTACCTATAACACTTAATAATAGTCAATGCTCAAACTGGACAAGCATGACTAAGCCAAATTCTAAATGATAATAATAAAATATTATCATTTCCTAACAACAAGCACCTCAAAAACAAAAATACTATACAATTTTTGAAAATTATTCTTGTACCCATAAAAAATATATTTCAAGGTAAAATTATTTCATTTTCTAATTTTAAAACAATACCATACCGGTTGTTCTTTTTCAAGTGCTTAGGAACCCCTATCGATAAGGTTGGCAAGACGCATTTACTAAAATTATAAGCCATATAACATATCAATTAACATAACATAAAATATTTTTATATCACTATCAAATACGCACTCTTATATAAAACTCTCAAGCTCAATTTAATGTGTCACTTACCCTATCTTTAATGAGGTTACCCTACTAAAGCCAAGATTCTCGCTTAACCTTCAGCTCTGATACGAGTATTCGTGTGCTGATCATTTAGTCATCCGAAAGACAGATTTAAGGTTGAAAGAAAGAACATAATCTCACAAAAATGTGCCGAGTAACACATAACATATAAATAAGGTATTTACAAAAATAATAAAACTATAATATATATACAATATCAGAGTACACTAACCTATTATCAGCTAGGACAATTATACCAACACGCCCTTACAATTACTAGTATCTACAACAATAACAAACCGAGGGAAATAAAAAAAATAAGGAAGTACATTTCGGGCATCTAGCTCATTTCTTAAACTCTAAAGCATCCAAAGCTAGTCTGAAAACATGCTCGGTCTAACCCGAGCGTTATAAGAAAACAACGTCCGGGTCAGTCTAGTAAAACCAGTGTGAGAAACTCAAATCACAAGGAATTTTGTTTATTTAACTTCTACAATCTTTTAAAAACAAAGTTATTCTCGCAAGTACGCACCGTATAATTAAGGACAGGCACGATCGGTTGACTGAACCGATCGGTTAATTAACCGACTTAACCAATTAAAGTTTACAGTTCGGTTAATCGAATTGAAAATAAATTTGGATGGTTCATACTGACCGAACAATCCAAATTTAATCGTGGTTAACCATGTATATCGATTGGTTAACCGAATAATTAACCGTATTTAACGGTTAAAAATTAACCGACATAGATAAAACTGAAAGTAAGCACATAAAGCAGTAACTGAACAAGACAGCAACTATATACAGTTCAAAATAACGAACTAACTTACATAAACACATAAGAAATTTGAGTTAACTTGGCATGCATGCATACATTACATACTAACTAGCAAGCAGCCAATTAACTTATCATATTACAATGCATACATTTATTACATTTCATATTCAATAAGTATTAACCAGCATAATTTACAGACAAGTTTAGCAATTACATCATACTAACCAACAAGAAACTCAACAATTCATAGTACATACTTTACCAAAGACCAAATTTATCAAAGTACAAAGTTGTCGAACCATGACCAATAACCTAGCAATTCAATAAGCAAGAAAACCAAGAACTCAGCAAGCTTAAACCAGCAACTCAACAAGTAAGAAAATCAGTAAGAAAACTCCAAGCTCTAAGCTGATGATGAAAATGATGATTGAAACTTAGTAAGCAAGAAAATACTATACAGTATACATGTTAATGTTAAATATCCGACTCAACAAGCAAGAAAACTAAAAATGCTAGATGTAACACACACATACACTTATAATTACCAACTCAGTAAATCAATATACATTCAGTCATAAGCAAACTATCCCAGTTTATATGTTTTTAACATGAAATTGGCTAAAGCATTGTTATATAATTTTTAAAAGGTTATAATGAATGTATGTGAAGTCGTTGAAGTTCATGTTTTTTTATTGCAAACCTCGATCTATAGTTGAAATTCAGGGTATCTGAAAATGATGAAAAGCTATGTCATAAGTCCATACCACTACCACAGAAACATTTTTTTACTAAAAAAAAGAAGTAAACAAGTTTTAACATGATGCCAAACCATCAAATGTCAAACTATAAATACATAGTACTTAGCATGGTTAAAATGGAAAGAAGGTGAAGAGGACCAATTAACAGTACTAGGAGGTATGCAAATAACATGCAGATTTTTATTACATGTGTATATACAGTTATTAGTGCATTAGAAAAGGCATCTGTATAGTTGATATAATGAGTAGCGTTAGAAATCATCCATTGCTAACTATCCTATACACAAACATATATGCACATACTTGTACCAGATGGCTTGTCCAAACACACAACTTTGAATGCATGGATATGGATATAGTTAATAGTACAACAAAATATACTCTCCAAATCGAAGAATAAACTTGAAAATAGTTAATTATTGACTCGGCGTATATGGTATTACTTTAATACTTTCATTATCTTGCCATCTAAAAACATCATAGCCAATCTATGCTACCATGTACTGCTGATGTAAAATAACAAATTTGATTTAAACTTGGAACTACTCAGATGAAGTTAAGTCTCTAATACATGAAATGGTGCATTGCTAATTTACATTTCATAAAATATACCTTAGATTTTATATATTCAGTTTATACCATTGAACATTCACATTAATTTATTTATCAACTATTAGTATTACCTTGAACTTGCTGAATTACAGTGAACAAAATATTTTCACTTTAAAGTTTGCAGTGTTGAATTACGATTTATACTTTATAATGGTAAAGACGTGACACATATGCAAATAATAATAATAATAAAGGATGAGAAAAAGAACATTTTCAGTATAAATAAATTAGAGTGTGTAAAGGCTTATTTATTGGGTTTGGGACCCATCATCCATCCGCTGATCAAAATTATAAAATTTTCAAGCATGTCCGTTAACTGAGGTAGGTACCAATCCTCAGTTATCAGAAAGGCATAAATGTCAAAATTTTATACATTTTCTGCATTTGGTTATTTCATGCGTCCAATCTACACCCATGTAATTTACAAGAATTGATTTAACGTAATGGTACTCACATACTTTCTCTTCGTTCTTGATGCCCTTTTTTTCCACAATAGCTGGAGGCTGGCACCAACGTGGTGCGTCACGAATAATCGGGTTTAGGGATTTCGATTAGACAAAGAAGATGAATACTGAACATAGACATAGGGTTTCTCACTTTCTCGTGTATTTTTGTTTTGATTTTATCTGAATAGTCGAGAGAACTAAAGGTATGAAGTAGATAATAATCAGGGCATGAGATCGGTTAAGATGGGCTAATAATTGGGCTGGACTTTGCTGTAAAAAATATTAATTATTTGGTCGGTTAATGGTTGACCGACCGACTAAATTTTGTTAACCGTTAACCGAATCGAAAATGTTCAGTTTTGATCGATCGATTAACCGATGACGTCGTCTAACCGTACTTATCAGTTAAGTCAGTTCGGTCAATATCGATTAAATCGGTTAAGTAGATTAAATCGGTTAAATGCCCAACCTTATCGCATATAAAAACTGACGGCGTTTTATCTTATGATAACTAAAACATTTTCTATAGAAAATCCAGTGATATTATAATGATGTCTAGTATACAAATACATATTAACCATAACCGCAATTATTTTGTATATTAAATTCTAGAATAATAGGTATACAATCAAGTTCGAAGGAATGTATTGGAAAATGGATTCCGACTATGAAAGAGTAAGGGTCTACCTACTGAATCCGTACACCTCTAGATAAAAATGAATGGGAAGCTACAACACGGTGCACCTTTGCTACTTAAGACCGACCCTACCCCTTACTGGATAATACCGAGTATGATCACTCCTTGGTTGATTAACAACCATTATAGGCCTCGAAGTATACATAAATATCAATACTAGATATGGGATGATCATACCTTAATGGAAGCGATGCACATAGGCCTGCCACATATCCCCGCTTTAGATATTTTTCTCCGTTGATGAGGCTTGAGGCTACGATTACCATTTTATATAGCAAGTGTAACAACCCGAGAATTTTGGTCCTTTAATTTTGAATAATTAATTATTTTAATTATTAAAATATTGGTTTAAAAGCTTTAAAAACTTGAATTGAATTATAGAGATTGTTTAAAATCTTTGAATTATGAATAAATATTTGAATAGTGATTTAAATATTAGAATTGTGGACTTCTTACTTGAATAATGATTAAATATCTTGATTTTTAATTTAATATTTGTTTAATGGATTTAATGGACTTATTTAACTCCTTTAAAATTACTAAATGCCATAAGTGAATTCCTTTATTAATTTATTAATAGTAAAAAATGGATCAAATAAATTATCAGTAATTTAGCTATTAATATAGCGACTCAATTTTTAGTGTTGTATTTTTAATTTTATTTATTGGATTTTCCTATAAATTTTAATTTGGAGAATATCTAAATTATCATTTGACGATTTATCGGTAAACGATAGTGTTTTTGTGATTTTTCAAAATGCGATAACCTGTTTGTATTTTTTTATGGTCGGGCTGTTCTGAGTAGGACCAAATTTTTATTTTATCATTCGTAGTCCATACGCGACCGGAAATCTATACGATGAAATGCCGGAAATTTCAAAATTTATATAAGTCAACACTTCACTTACCAACATCCTTTGATCTTTTTTTTCTTGTCTCCTAACATGTACTATTCTACCAAAAACTAGAATAAAGGAATGTTTGAAAATTAATATCTCAAGTTTCAATCCATTAAAATTTACAAAATAAATTCCTTTGTGTTTATATCCATGAGATCTTAAAATCTATACCTATGTTGAAGTGTTTGATCGATTTGGAGGAGACCGATAGTTTGGGCTCGGAGGCTATAAACTAAGGTTTGGTTTTCTTCGAATTTGAGGTGGAGTTTGGAGATTCGAAGCTTAGATTCAAGGTCGTGGTGGAGTTTGGCACCTCGATGATGAGTTTTAGGTGGCGCAGTGACTCAAGGAGGGATCCGTCGATGTCAGGTCAATATTTGGAGCTATTGTTGTCATGGTTTTCAATAATTAGACAAGTGGGGTTTTGCTAGGTCTAGAAGGAAGCACTCGAGAAGAGGAGTTCGTCGAAGCTTGTTTGAGGTGTTTTCATTGAGGAATATGCTTTAGGAGGGATGATGAAAGAAGAGGCTATGAAGAAGAGAGGAGTTGGAAATGGTGGGGAGAAATTTTGGTGGAAGAAGGATTAAGATTAAATGGATAATTAGATTTAAATAATGTGCAATTAGTAAATTTAATTTTAATTTCAAAATTGATAACTTATAAATGCAATAACTCTCATACAAGGTCCGATGGATACAAAACATTTTGCATTGCACTCGTAATGAAAATAGCTTCGCAATGGAGCTGGTTGGATAGATTTGAGCAAATGAAAATTTGTGCTAAAATAGGACACCGCGTTTTTGTTCAAGCCAGAATGCTTTGGTGCCAACTGGAACCTCGTTGAGTATAACTCACCCTTTTGTACAAATCAGTTGTTATATAGTAGATAAATTTCACTATTTGTGTTTGGTTGAAATTATTGGCTGTTTAGTTGATATTCGCTCTTACAAGCGACTTTTATTTAAAATTGAAATACATAAATTTTATCAAGAATTCTGGATTTTTTGATATTGTTACTTTTAAATTTACATTTATATTCCTGTATATTCTATTTCATTTATAACCTGCTATATTTATTGTTAATTACAGAATCTTGATTGTTGGCACAATTAGTTATGACATTGTTATATGTTCAAAAACTAAACCCTTGCAATAATAAAAATCAATATGGTTAAGTGTTGGTGGCTATTGCCCTTAATTTAGTATTTTGGAATTCTATTAATTGCCATTAGGCTTTAAAATGATTTTGATTTAGAGAATGATTCTAAATCTAACGTTTGGATTTTTTGTAACATCTTGTTTAAAATGAATTTTGAATCTTTTCTGTCCATACCAATCTTTTATTTATCTTTTCTAATATATTTAGAAATGGTTTGTAGTTATTTAGTGTTATTTAATAATATTTAAAGTTGTTTAAGTTATTGTTTTGTAATATTCTAAAGTTGTTTAATTATTATCCAATAATGTTTAAAATTGTTTAATTATTGTTTAAAAATGTTTAAATGTTGTTTATTTATATTATATATTGTTTAACTTTTATTTATCAATGTTTTAATATTGTAAAAAGTTACTTATTTAAATAATTAACATTGTTTAAAGATAATAATAATAATTTATTAATAATGTTTTAGAATTAATAATAATTATTTATTAATAAAGTTTTAGAAATTAATAATTATTTATTATAATAATGTTGAGGATTGATTATTATTGTTTATTAAACAATGTTTTAAATTATTAATTATTTTATTTATAATGTTTTGAAGTTAATAATAATTATTTATTTATACTATTTTATTGTTAATAATTATTATAACATAATAATGTTTGAAGTAAATAATTATTATTATTTATTTATTTTGTTTAAAATTATTTAACTTGTTTATTTAATTTTATTTATAAATAATAAACTGGTTTATAAACGAATTTTCGTTTAATAAAGTGTTTATAAATAAAAATGGAGTACGGATTTATAAAGGATTTTTATAAAGGCTTTATAAATAAGTTTTTAAATATTTTTTGGATTTATAAAAAGAGCTTTATAAACAATTTAAGAAATACATAAAAGGAGTTTTATAAATTGTTTTAGCAATGTAAAAAGTTGTTCTATTAATGATTTTAGAGTTGTATAAAAAGAAAATTTATAAGAAGATGAGATTGGTTTGCAAAAATGATCTTTAAATAATTATGGTACTATAGAACATCTTTTTATACACAACCCCAAATAGAAAAACATTCTTGGTGTTTTGTGAATACACTTATACAGTTAAATAGGTATATTTTTATTTTTTTCAAGCGTTGGAAGGGTCTGTGAATATGTCTTTGTAAAAGTGTTTTGATATAAATATTTACGAAGTGATTGTAATTCATGAAAGGATTAATTGATGAGGTTAGTGGCTGCATATATGCTTAACAAATGTTCGTTTACCTATGGAAATAAATCCCTAATTTGATTGATGCTTGTTTGTATATTTGATAGTTAAATAACCGACTATCAAAACTTGACCAATTTTAAACTGTCATTGTCGGTTCGGAGAGACCGGGATTAGATTTTTATTCGAAAACCACTTCGAACCAACATAAGTGTTCGAATGGATGACATCTTGAGGAAGATTAAAGATGGAGTTCTTAAAGTGCAAGGGCTACTTGCTACTAATCCCGAGGGTGATTCCAAAATGGATGTAGTAGAGGTAGTGCCTTCGGTTTTGTTTAGAACCAGAACAAACTTGTCTAGATGAATACTAGCATTGCATTTCTGCATGGAGGGTAGTGTTAGCATTCCAAGTGGAATTCGTATATAAAAGATAATCATAGCCTCAAGCCTCACAACTCGAGAACAGCTAAAATAGAAAATGCTTCAGGCTTATGTGGGTCGCATCCATTGAGGTATTGTAAAAACCTTTTCTAGATATATACATTTATGGATTTGTTTATGCATGAGAGCTCTCGAAAAAGGTTGCAAAAGTAACTAGGGTAATGAAATATTTGAAACTATCCAGTAAGGGATAGGATCCATCCGGATCAGTGGAGTGTTCATGTGAGGGCCTTGGTACATTATCTAAAGATGTACTATATGGAAGGTAGTCTCTTACATTGCCATTGTATGGAATCCATTCTTTAATAAGTGCCTTTTTGACTTAGTTATATATCTATTATGCTAGAATTAATTAATGTAACTATTTCGGCTATGATTCAATATTTATTTTAAACCATAGACATTATTATAATATCAGAAGACTTCATATGAAGTGTCTTAGCTATCGTAAGGTAAAAACCTGTCTGTGTTTATG
The DNA here is from genome assembly GCA_030765085.1 of Allium cepa. Taxonomy (NCBI): domain Eukaryota; kingdom Viridiplantae; phylum Streptophyta; class Magnoliopsida; order Asparagales; family Amaryllidaceae; genus Allium; species Allium cepa. Next base: position 577,005,916 of record CM060932.1, on the reverse strand, counting down.
TGCAGCGTGGTCTCACGAGATTCCTTTATTTTGAAGGGTTTTTATAGCATAATAATTTAATTAAGGTGGTGTGTTTCTCATGCTGGTTTAGCAGACTGATCCAAATGTTATTTTATTATAATGCTCGAGTCAGATCGAGTATAATTACATATTTAGTTTGGATACTTGGAGCTTCAGTAGACGAGCTAGATCCTCCAACTCATATTCATATATATTTTATTTCTGCTGTATTGGTTGTTTATATTTATCAGCAATTGTGAGGACAGATTGTTATAACTATCTAGACTGTTGATAGATTAGTTGACTTTGAGTGATGTACGTATAATAAAGTTAATTTTTTTGTAAAGATCATTTTTTTTATTATAGATTGCTCGTTACATTATGAGATTATGTTCTTAATTTTCTTTCTTTCTTCCCAATAATTTATCTTTTCGGCATTCGGATGCTCGTCATGTAAATATCAGGGATGTATTAGTGTTGAATTCTGAAGGTCGAAAAGGTAGTCGTTACACGTGGTATCAGAGTTGAGCGAACACCTAGGCTTTGGTAGGGTTAACTCATTTGAGATAGGGTAAGTGAGACCCTAGGATGAGTCTGAGGTTACATATTTATGGGCTCATATTTGTTAGCGCTATAAAGTGTTTTATATTATGTTGATTTATCAGTTGAGTGGTTATGAATTCTGGTCGATATAGAAGAAAAATCTGTAACGATAAGGGTTTCTAAATACTTGAACAAGACAAATTGACATGGTATTGTTTAGAAATTGGGTAAATAAAATAATTTTACCTAAATTATATTTGTGTATAAAAGTATAATTTTCAGAAAATTAATATAGTTATATATGGTGTTTTTGTTTGTTAAATAATGATAATTTTTATTTATTAGCATTTATTATTTATTAGTTATGCTCAAATGTTTATGAGCATTTACTGTTTGTTTGAACTATATACGAACACCTTGTGAATTCAATTTATCGGTTTGATTATAAGGTAATGGGAATAATAATGAGTTAAAATAAAAGTTTAATTTTAATACAAGTTGTTTATTATAGTTAAGCAAGGATAACAATTATGAAATGATCTTATAGAAGAAGTGAAATTATATAAGTAGGATTTATAATATAATTTATAAATAAGGATTTAAAACCGAGAATTTTAGTACTTATGTAATGGCCCACCTTTTTGGACGGTTTAAATCGACCATAATCCACAATGTCAACTCAACCCATTCAAAAGGAAGGAATGTTAATGGGGGTAAATAAGAAAATAAGAGAAAAGGAAGAAGAAAACAAACATAGAATCTTACAGTGGAACGATAAAATATAATAATCAAATAAACAGTTCATTAAGCTGTTTATATAATACATTTGATTCTAATCAATACAACATTTATCAGATTTATATATACATCAGGGATAAATAAATAATGCAGTAGACAACATAATGCAGAAATACTAATAGTAATAATAGACCAAATCTTCGTCTTCGTCCTTCAGAATGAATCTTCAATAAGCTAAAAAACTCAGGGCTGACCCGAGTGTAATGAAAAGACAAAACATTCGAGTCGGGACTAAAATATCCTTATGTAAGTCAAATTGATATCGCATAAACATGAGTGTAATGGCGTCAGAGATGTTTACGGGTTTTCTCATCTCCTATCTAGTGTATAAGGCGCATGAATAACTCAAGAGATGTTATGGGATTTTCCATCTCTTAAGGATCCATCAAAATATTTATATGTAGTATAATACACTATATATATAATGTCTAATCAGTAAAACAAAAATTTAAATAGCGTTAAGGCTTTACATTAATCCCCCTTAATGCGTTTTAAGCATTGTCGTAAAGTTTGCATATAAAATACCAGTTAAACGGTCGGTGGATAGGGATGCGCCGTGATACGACAACACTAAACCAAAATCGTATGGGTTTTGTTTAGGGATAAAAGTATGACAAGGCACGTGAGGCAATGCCCAAGGTAGGATACAACCAGTTTACCCTTCCTGGGTGGTGGTAATGCAACATAGTTATGATCGCCCACCACGTCCAACACTCTCATAATCCGAAGGGTGCGCACCAATCAATCACAATGTAAATGATGGTATTTCGAAGAAGTGCGTCCGCTCGGGGTAGCTAACCCACTTGGCCGGTACGGCTCCTGTTTTAGTCATTTGAATTTGGCACAAGTGTCAGACCAATTCATCATCATTCGCTTTCTTTAAGTCCAGAAAATGATGCCAAATTCAACCACTTCGTTCTGGATCATCACTCCACGTACACAGTTGTCAAAGTGGTTCCAGTATCGACCAAGAGTATGCCCATATCCGGCCCCGGTCTCTTCAACAACCAAACGTCTTTTACACACCGATTGGTACTTTTACATTTCAAAAACAGTTCATACATGATATCAAAATATCATATTTGCTTTGAAATCATATCCATTTTGAAATCATTATATCTACTCAAAATATACCATTTCAGTTCAAAATTATTTTTGCCATAATATCACGATTTTGCTTCCAAAATTGTTTTGAATTCCAATTTGGTTTATAACTTCAGTTGACCCAGTTCGTATTTTAAATCCTTGATTTAAAAATAAACATTCCACTCCTGACCAGTTTGAATTTTTTTGAAAATTAGTTTGAATATTTTAAAATTGCTTAAATTGTTAAAATAGTTAAAAATAGTTTAATTTGTTAAAATAGATAAAAAATAGTTTAAATGGTTAAATAGTTAAAATAGTTTAAATGGTTAAAATAGTTTGATAAAATGGATTATGTACTTAAAATGGTTTATAGCAAAATTATTTGGAAATCCAGAATAATTTGTATATTTAAAAAGATAGCTTTTAAATAGCTTTATATTAGATAATTTATTTGAAACTTGTTTAATGTCAAACCGATTCAATTCCAACCTCCCAATTCAAATCAATCCTAATTCTCATTCAATCGATTCAGCTTCGATTTCTATTCAAATCAATTTTAACTTCGATTTCAAATTAATTCAATTCCACATTCAAACCCAATTAATTCAATTTCAATTCCAATTCATCAATTTCGAGCTCGATATTCAAAATATCGATTCAAATACTTAAATCAAATTAATCTTCGATATCAATTTGAAATCCAAATTTTCAAGTACTTTTACTTAGTAAAATTCAAAGTATGAATAAAAGTTCCATCCTTTAAAATCAAATCAATTTCCAAAATTTAAATCAAAATTCGATTTTAACTTAAAAATCCCAACTCAATTATTTAGACATTTCGTTTACCAAATTTAAATTTTAACATTCCAAGCTCAATATCGAAAATAATTTGATTTCTATAAATTTGGTTTTTATTTCTTTTAAATCAAAATCATTTAAATAAATTTCAAATTAGAAATTTTAAAATCATTTAATTTAACCAATCCGATGTACGTATATAATTTTCTACCTTATGGCCAAGTGATCACTTATTTTAATTTAATTTCAGGGATGGATATATATCATTTCAATCCAAATCACAGTATCATAGTATATATCATTTCAACCTATTTCTTAATTTATTTGAAATATTTCAATTTACATTTTATATAGTGTAAATAATATATATGGTGCTAACAGGACATATCAGAACAAATAAACATCCAAATCATCCAAAATATCAACCAATAGCATCCATCGCCATCAATTATCCAAACGGTCATATATTTCACAGCAATTTCATAGTTGTCAATTCTAGGTGATTTACTGACAATTAAATCTCAATTTCAATTTGACTGTCAATTTTAATTTATAACGGTTAATTCAAATGACAACCAAATTTATCAACAATGACCAATCGATTCTTATCACTTCGTAAATTCAATTTCGACTAGCATAAAAACATTCTAGTACGTTGTGAGCGTTATAAAACACTCATTTTGAGTTTTCAATTTTAAATCAAATCGATCGACGTTCGATTTAACCAAAAAAATTAACTAGCTCCAAAGGACTCCAAATCTTCTCCGTGACGTAGTGCTCGTCGCCATGATTCCAACGCATCTTGCTTCATCCAATTCTGACAACGTATGACCGAGATATACATTTTATAAGTTTACATGCAATTTATATAAACAAATTTCTATATATATATATATATATATATATATATATATATATATATATATATAATGCCAGATCAAGTCACACAATCTACACGCCGCGACCACCACGATTCGCCGGAGGATGGTCGGTGACCATCTCCTGAACGCCCCCTGCGAGCTCCACCATCGACCACGACCATAAGGAGCTCAGCCTCCCCTAGACCTCGATAGACGCACAAAAATAGGCCACGAACGGAGGCGATTCTCCCTCTATCCACCTCGCCAAACTCCATCTCAACCGCTGGATACAAAGAACTCGACACGCTCTTCAACTTTTCAGTTGAAAGTTTTCGATAATAATCAAGGGATTGGATGAAATTGAGGGCCGAAGTTAGGTTAATTTTGTCCATAGAAATGAGTAGAGGTGGCTGCGTTCATTTTGGGCTAGGGTTTAAGGATTTCGCGTATATATAAGTGTAAACATATTATTTTAATATTATTTTCAACCCTTTCTGGACGAACTCCAAATAAAGCGCGTCGCCTAGCGTTTATAATGTTTTACCCCTATTCCAAACATAATGGAACATGTTTTGGGGCCTAATCCGTTCATATGCAGAAAATAGCCTTTTGAATCGAATTAAAATATTAAATTTTCGATATTAAATTCAACGCATTTCTAACCCGTACGACCAAATGATAACTCCAAACGCTACGAAATTTGAAATCCGATAATAATACACTATTATGGATCCAATGGAACTTGTTTCGTCGAAATCCGAGACTGTGCCCTGGATCGCTATTTTTAACGTCTCGATTATAATATAAAATTTCCAATTTATAATTATCCACTTTTAAATTCAATTTAAAAGTTAACAGTCGCCATTGTTGTTTAAATAAAATTTCATCAACTTTCGATATCATTTTCAATCATATTAATTCTAGAATTCCATTATTCAGATAATTCCTAATATTAAATTTAAACAATTAGATTGTTCAATATTCAACAGATTTCAATATTGGATTTTTTACAATTATTATATCTAAATAATTCACAATTATTATTCAATTGCGGTTATTGCTTATAAACCCAGTTATATATATATAATTTCATTTCAATCTCTTTATCGCCAAATCTTCAAAATTAGATTATTTCAAAATTTTATCCAGGTTCTTATATAATAATTAACATTCAAAATCATTGAAATTTTATTTTTAACCATTTTTATTTAATAATTACATTAACTTTAATAGCTAAAAAAATACGGGTCGTCACAATCCCCCCTACTCAAAACTTTTCATCCCCGAAAAGGAACTAAGTAGAGAATTTAACATTTTGATATTATTTTTTCAAAAATATCAACCTATAAAGCAATAAAATTTCATTTATAAAATTGTTACTATGCCTCTACTAAGGTACTTCGATCGGCTTATGGATTACAATTTTAGTTATTAAAACAAGTTATAAAATTTTAACTTCAAAATTTTTCTAACACCCAGATTTATGGAAAATTTCGGCAGTGTCTCCTTTGCGCGGCTCGATCGGCACAACTACAAAATGCCACTATGGGCCCCAAACCAACAAAAGAATCCAAAAGCCACGTGGCTCCATCATAAAACTTTCAAATCAAATAAGAAAATAAACACGTACCTGTTTGTCGGGCAATCCAAATTTTTCTTGATTTTAAGTACCTACATCTTATTTACCAATGATATCCAATCATAAAATTTAAAATCATTTTATATTCTGCGTTTTCAATTTCTATTTACTTTACTTAAGCCCGTACAATGTATATATATCATCCGTACATAATATCAAATTTGACCGTTCACTCAATCGTAAAATTTCACTTCTGAACTAGTATCATTCACACGACTCTCTAATGCGGACTCAGATTTGGTTCCTTGATCAGAAACCGTTATTCTCCTTGCATATCCATATACTATGATAGAGAATTCCAAAATCAATCAAAAATCCATATCCAGGATTCGCCGTCGAGAATCGAGTGAAAAATCCTAACTCGGATTGATATAAATTATCTCAAAATTCTATGCTAGAATCTGGATTAAATTGTAATGCGAATAAAATAATATACATACAACATACATATTACCTTTCAATAGCTTTCTATCCAATTCATCTATATTAAATTTCTTTTACTTACCTACATTTCATTTACAACCAATTATTCACAATCCATTATTCATACCCTTATTTACTTAGTGTATTCGTTTCTCCGCATAGCATATTCCTTAATACTATCATTTCTTAAACATCATTCAACAGAATTTGCTTACTTAAGTTTGTTTTAAACATTCTATACTATTTAATTAAATTCAATTTCATTTTCCATTAATTCTTAGTTACACCCAATTCTTTTCATTTACATTCATTTTCATAATTTCCTTTAATAGTAGATTTATTTGTGAAACATTTTATTAATCATCACTTTTGTTTATTAATCATCTTATAAAGTCATATATAAGAAGTTGGACTTTATCAAAGTTCCATAATTATCTCAAAAGTTACAAGTTGTTTCACCATTTCTATGCCAATTTATGTTAAATTCTATAGTCAATTAACAAAGATATTATTTAATTCATTTGTCTAGTTTTTTTTTTTCAGTTCACTTACTTATTTCATTTAGTCATTAATCATTTCATAATATACTTAAGTATATAATGCTTACTGTTACAACTAAATTTCCATTTACATACATTCTAATTACTTTTAAGTTTTATTTACTTTTATAATATCCCATTAGAAATCCGAATCATATTTTTAACTTTTAAACATTTGTTAAGTCTTATTATATGTTATTAGAATGCAATTTGGTATTATATAGATTAATCAGATTCATTTTACTTAATTAGAATATTCACTATTTTAACTTGTTTAGAGTTCCCTTACTTTCAATTTAAGAGTTGAAAACTTCACTCAAAAGCTTCTCAAAACATTTAGCTTGGATTTCTTAGTTCTCTTATTTTATAAGCTCTGGTTATTCGAATATTTCCTTTCATCCAAATAATTTGAAGATTATTAATTAAATGAACTGAAAAATCTAAATACCTGGTTCATTTCAGATCATTTGAAGTAAGTATGTATACTTATATCTTATATATATCAAATCATACTTTTGGAGTTTAGACCAAAATCTGCTTATCAAAACAATTTCGAAGCAAATCTTCTTAGAAGTCTCCCCCACTTTAAGGCTTGAAAATGAATGTCGATGATGTTGCGCAGTCATCACCGTAAGTATTTTCCAGCGACAGAAGAGCGGAGTACTGAATTCATCCTTGAAAAAATCCTTTCAAATATTTTCCATAAATATTTTTCAATTAATATCACTATATACTTTTCTTCAAAGCTTTGAAAACCATTTTTAAAATCCCGGGTCTTAAATTCAAAACTTCTCAACTTAAATCCATTTTAATTTATAAGTCACATTTATAATTATTCTTACAAAATTTTACTTTCTAAAAACATTTCACAATGCTTTATCATTATTTATTACATAATAAACACTTTTGTTAAGGCACACCAACCAATTAATGATAATGACCAATATTATCATTGCTAACAACCAAATGTCTTATATATACTATAATAATTTCTGAAAAATTATTTCTTTATATATAAAAGTAATCAGGGTAAAATTATTTCATTTACCCAATTTCAAAACAATACTATGTCGAACTATTCTGTTCAAGTATTTAGAGACCCCTATCAATAATGTTGATTACTCGTATTGACTAGAATCCACAAGCTACTCAACAAATCAACCAACGCAATATAAAAAAAAATTATATCCCTAATAAATACACGCTCATATCTGTTAATACACTCAAACTCATTCTATGGTACTATTGACCTTATCTCTAATGAGTTAGCCCACAAAGCTAAGGTTATCGCCAAACCAAAGCTTTGATACCAACTGCAACGACCCACCTTTATGGACGGTTTAAATCGATCATAATTCACACATGTCAACTCAACCCATTCAAAAGGGAGGATTATTAATGGGGTAAATAAGAAAATAAGAGAAAAGGAAGAAGAAAACAAACACAATATCTTATAGCAGAACGATAAAATATAATAGTCAAATAAACATTTCATGAAGCTGTTTATATAATACATTTGATTATAATATATACAACATTTATCAGAGTTATATATACATCAAGGATAAATAAATAATGCAGCAGACAACATAATGCAGAAATACTAATAGTAATAACATACCAAATCTTCGTCTTCGTCCTCCAGAATGAATCTTCAATAAGATGAAAAACTCATGGCTGACCCGAGCGTAATGGAAAGACAAAACATTCGAGTCAGGACCAAAATATCCTTATGTAAGTCAAATCGATATCACATAAACATGAGTGTAACGACGTCAGAGATGTTTATGGGTTTTCACATCTCCTATACAGTGTATAACGTGCGTGCAATAACTCAAGAGATGTTACAGGATTTTCCATCTCTTAAGGATCCGTCAAAATATTTATATATAGTAGAATACGCTATATGTTTAATGTCTAATCAATAAAATAAATATTAAAATAGCATTAAGGCTTTACATTAATTCCCCTTAACGCATTTTTAAGCATTGTCGTACAGTTTGCATATATAACACCAGTTAAACGGTCGGTGGATAGGGATGCGCCATAATACGACAACACTAAAAGAAAGTCATATGGGTCTCGTTTAGGGATAAAAGTATAACAAGGCACGTGAGGCAATGCCCAAGATAGGATACTACCAGTTTACCCTTCTCGGCTGGTGGTAACGCATCATAGCCACGATCGCCCACCGCGTCTAACACTCCCATAATGCGGAGGGTGCGCACCAATCAATCACAATGTAAATGATGGTATTTCGAAGAAGTGCGTCCGCTCGAGGTAGCTAACCCACTTGGCCGGTATGACTCCTGTTTTAGTCATTTCAAATTGGCATAAGTGCCAGGCTAATTCATCATCGTTCTCTTTCTTCAAATACAGCAAACGACGCCAACTCCAACCACTTCGTTCTGGATCATTACTTCACATACACAGTTGTCAAAGTGATTCCGGTATCGACAGAGAGTATGTCCATATCCGGCCCCGATCTCTTCAATAACCAAACGTCTTTTACACACCGATTGGTACTTTTACATTTCAAAAATAGTTCATACATGATATCAAAATATCATATTTGCTTCGAAATCAAATCCATTTTGAAATCATTATATTTACTCAAAATATACCATTTCGGTTCAAAATCACTTTTGCCATAATATCACGACTTTGCTTCCAAAATCGTTTCGAATTCCAATTTGGTTTATTACTTCAGTTGACCCAGTTTGTATTTTAAATCCTTCGTTTAAAAATAAACATTCTACTCCTGCCCAGTTTGAATTTTTTTGAAAAATAGTTTGAACAATTTAAAATAGCTTAAATAATTAAAATAGTTAAAAATAGTTTAAATTGTTAAAATAGATAAAAAATAGTTTAAATGGTTAAAATAGTTTAAATGGTTAAAATAGTTTGATAAAATGGATTAAGAATTTTAAATGGTTTATAGCAAAATTATTTGGAAAACTAAAACAATTTTTATATTTAAAGAGATAGCTTTTAAATGTTTTATATTAAATAATTTATTTGAAAAATGTTTAAAGTCAAACCGATTCAATTCCAACCTATCAATTCAAATCAATTCCAATTCTCATCCAATCAATTCAATTTCGATTTCGATTCAAATCAATTTCGACTTCGATTTTAAATTAATTCAATTCCACATTCAAATCCAATTAATTAAATTTCAATTCCAATTCATCGATTTCGGGCTCGATTTTCAAAATATCGATTCAAACACTTAAATCAAATTAATCTTCAATATCTAATTTGAAATCCAAATTTTCAAGTACTTTTACTTAGTAAAATTCAAAGTTTGAATAAAAGTCCCATCCTTTAAAATCAAATCAATTTCTGAAATTTAAATAAAAATTCAATTTAACTTAAAAATCCTAACTCAATTATTTAGACATTTCATTTACCAAATTTAAATTTTAACATTCCGAGCTCAAGTACGTTCTAGTACGTTGTGAGCGTTATAAAACACTCATTTTGAGTTTTCAATTAATCAAATCAAACGACGTTCGATTTAACCTATAACTTTAACTAGCTCCTAGTGACTCCAAATCTGCTCCATGACGTAGTGCCCGTTGCCACAATTCTAACTCATCTTGTTTCATCCAATTCTGACAACATATGACCGAGATATACATTTTATAAGTTTACATGCAATTATATAAACAAATTTCTATATTTTTTTTAATACTAGATCATCTCTAGCCATTGCTTCGGGTAGAAGAGATCTGGGGCGCCTGCATTATTTCTTCCTTGCGTACGCTCCAGGTCCTTTACGAACTCAAGAAACGCACGGCCACTTGCACCATCTACACATCACGACCACCACGAGTCGCCAGAGGATGATCGGTGACCACCTCCAGAATGCCCCCGCAAGCTCCACCATCGACCACGACCATAAGGAGTTCGGCCTCCCCTAGACCTCGATAGATGCACACGAATGGAGGAGATTCTCCCTCCATCCACCTTGCCTAACTCCATCTCGACTATTGGAAACGAAGAACTCGACACGCTCTTCAAATTTCCAGTTGAAAGTTTTCGATAATAATCAAGGGATTGGAAGAAATTGAGGGCAGAAGGTAGGTTAATTTCGGCCATAGAAATGAGTAGAGGCGGCTGCGTTCATTTTGGGCTAGGGTTTGAGGATTTTGCGTATATATAAGTGTAAACATATTATTTTAATATTATTTTCAGCGTTTTCCAGACGAACTCCAAAAGAAGCACATCGCCTAGCGTTTATAATGTTTTACCCTATTCCAAACACAATGAAATATGTTTCAGGGCCTAATTCGATCGTACGCGGAAAATAGCTTTTTTAATCGAATTAAAATATTAAATTTTCGATATTAAATTCAACGCTTTTCTAACCCGTACGACCAATGGATAATTCCAAATGTGTCACGCCCCACTCCGATGTAGTGCACTTCACAAAACAGTAGATCATCATATACATATATACAGATACATAAAAGAGTATACGAAATGATACATGTCAAGTGGTATAGCAGACCACAATATACAGGCGAGTCAAAAGAATACATATCAGAGTTACAACCAAAAATGACTGCACAAAAAGCTATAATAAAAAGGAGCTAGCGGAATAGTCCATGCGGAAGCAAAATAGGCTAAGTCCAAATGTACCTAACCTGAAACATCTCGGTCTGACCTGAGTATGAAAACACAAGGGTCAGTCTAGCTAAACAAATCATTTAGATAAATTGAGTAATAATGAACCTGCAAGGTCATAAAGTGCAACAAATATCTCTAAAAGAGATTTCTCAATCATCTAATAATAGATGAATCATAACAAGCCTCATATCATCGGCAACTCAAATAAACAATGGATATGAATATCCCAAATCAAGCCAAAAAGGCAAATAACAAATACCAATGAAGGTAACACAAGTTCCACAAGGTAACCGCTATATATTGTGTGGTTTAAAGGACCTACACTGAAAGGCGATACGCTAAGGAATATAAATATCAATGAAATAAAAGAAATGCACGTGCTCAGTACTGTATAAACAAGGATCCATAAGCCCGAAGGCGCAAACCCGAAGGTACAAACCCAAAGGCAACATACCCGAAGGCAACAAACCCGAAGGCACAAACGCGAAGGCAACATACCCGAAGGCAACAAACCCGAAGGCACAAACCCAAAGGCAACAAACCGTAGTGGTGAAGGTCCAAAGGCCCAGTATTGGACACCACTAACTGGCAATATGTGTCACAAACTCCTCGAAAGAAACCCATAAAATGTTAACGTGAGTCCCATACCACATGCTCGCACTAAACGGTTTACTATCCGTTAGTCAATTTCACACTCAAAGAGTACAAAGTTTACATCGTCTCATCGATAAACGAGACCCAAAGGTCAAAACGTTCAAACGAATAGATTAGGATTTAACTGAAAAGATGAACACACGTGTTCATAGCACGCGTTTTATATAATCATTTAATTCTCCTCCCTCTTCGCTCGGAGTGCAAAATTGTGTATTTCATATAGAAATTATAAGTTAGAGAAACGAGTTTTTAATGCAATTTAAAATCACTTTATAAATCGCTTTTGTAATTTTATACTTGAAATAATATATATAATTATTCCAAACCAATTTACTTGAAAGACATTTCAAAACTCATTTATAAAACCCGTGTACGAAATCTAAAGAGAAGTCATCAAAGACAATAATAAATGATAACAACAAATTGGATAATCACGAATCGATAGAAATTGGAATCTCAAGCAGAATAGGCTAAATAGGAAAAACAGACCGCATATAAGCAGGTCAGTCGACTGGCTCTCCAAGAACAGTCGACTGGCCAATTGCCTGGAAAACTCTTGTGTTCCAGGTCAGTCGACTGGACTCAGAGGGTCAGTCGACTGGTGCCTGCTTTCCAGGTTTTCCAGCCTATATAAATGAAGAGAAAACTCAACCAATTCGCGACCGTACGAGCAATGGCGCTAGGGGTATATGCCAATCGACAACCCAGCCCAATAGGCTCTTCGATACACCACCAAAAGCATGGTCAAACGTCAAAGTTATGATTTTTAACGATTTGGCTTCAAACACCAAAAATTGAACTATTCACAAAACCAATCTAAATCAAAAGCAATTGCACATGAATAAGTGTTAAGAATTCATACCTAACAATCAAAGATAGTTATAGACATAGATGTGAGATAAAAATCTCACCTTTAACTCAAAAAGAAAGAAGAAGAAGCTATAGAGAAAGGCAAGAACAATCACTCTTCAATTCCAACCCAAGGAGCTTAAATCTAAGCTTAAAAGAGAACCATTTCCTAAGTTAGGTTTAGGAATTTCTGAAATTGAAGAGAGAAAGAGTTGGAGAAGAAGAAGAGGATGCTTACTAATAGCTTCTCTTGAATTATAGAGCAAGAATTTGAGTTTGCAAATGGAACTAGGGCTTAGGATTTCCTAATTCTTTCCCTTTTCCCCCTTTTTGATGAAGCTAGAGTATTAGGAAATGTTATGAAGCAATGAAGAGGAGAGGGGGTGGAGCAAGGGTCTTATGTTGGGATATTGGGCTGAAACCCAAACTCAAACCCAAAGTGGAAAAAGTAGAAAAATTCTACAAACTCCAAACATATCGAAGTTTATACTCAAAAGGATCGCAAACACCATTTTGGACTTAATGGAGTTGGTTTTAAGCCCCAATTTGATAGTTTGCTAAAAGTAACGTTTCAGACCCAAAAATCCGATTAACGACGCTATATTTAAACAAAACATTTAAATATGTTATCGTAAAATATGCGGGTTGTTATAGATCTCCCCTCCTTAACAAAATTGCGTCCACGCAATTCCTAGAAATGATATTTGTAACAACTACACAATTACATCACCTAAAAAGAAAAGGAAATAAGCTTGAGATGCAGAGATATTCTCACCATTTCTAAGCAAAGATAGAAAACCCGGATAGGATCGCTCGATAAACTCTCTGGTTTCCCAAGTACAGTCATTGGGATTAGCGGACCATTGAACTTTAATGAGCGACACGTCCTTGTTTCGATGGTGTCTCACCTCCGAGGCGAGTACGTGAATATGCTGCTGTACAATAGATAAGTCTGGTGAGACCTCAAGCTCTTGAAATCGGGAGAAGTGATAATAGAATCCGATTCTCGAAGACACTTCCGAAGTTGAGAGACGTGAATCACGTCGTGAATTCCAGATAGATGAGCAGGAAGTGAAACTCTATAAGCCACAGGGCCAATACGTTCAGTAATAGAAAATGGTCCTATAAAGCGAGGAGCCAATTTTCCAGTCATACTGAAGCGCATAACCCCTTTCAAAGGAAAAACACAAATAAAGACGAGATCACCAACTGAGAACTCGATAGGCTTTCTACGGTTGTCCGCGTAGGATTTCTGGCGGCTCTGCGCCTCTTTCATTCTCTGACGAATAAGATCAACCTTCTTAGAAGTATCACAAACATAATCTTGGCCAAGAATAAGCTTCTCACCAGATTCCAACCAACAAGAAGGTGATCGACATGGACTTCTGTATAAGGCTTCAAAAGGAGCCATACCAATACTGGACCGAAAACTATTGTTGTAGGAGAACTCTACCAGAGGTAGGTGATCCTCCCAACTACCATCAAAATCAAGAATACAAATACGGAGGAGATCTTCCAAGATATGATTCACCTGTTCAGTCTGTCCATCAGACTGCGGATGATAAGCTTTGCTAAAATTAAGCTTTGTTCCCAAAGCTTGCAGAAGACTCTGCCAGAAATGACTCATGAATAAATGATCACGGTCACTCACAATAGAACTAGGAACATCGTGAAGTCTCACGATTGCCTTGACATATAACTTAGCCAAATGAGAAGCAGTCCTATTAGACTTAATAGGAACAAAATGAGCAGACTTAGTGAGGTGATCAACAATAACCTAAATGCTAGAATGGCCCGATCTCGAACGAGGTAGGCCATCAATGAAATCCATCGAAATCTGATCCCATTTCCACAATGGAATCTCTAGAGGCTGAAGAAGACCCGGAGGACGCTAATGTTCGTCTTTAATACGTTGACAAGTCATGCAATAACTCATATAACTCGCTACATCGCGCTTCATGCCTTCCCAATAATAAAGGCGATGCATATCAGCATACATCTTACTACTTCCAGGATGAATGGTATACTTAGAACGATGACAATCATCAAGAATGTCATGCCTAAGTGCAAAATATGAAGGCACAATAAGACGGTTCTTCTTGCGAAGACACCCATGAAAATCAATGCTGAAATCCCACAATGCCTCATCACGGGATTCAGTCTCACAAAGCTGAATAAGATGCAACAAATCAGGATCACGCCGCTGAGCATCGGCAATACGATCCAATAAAATGAGTCAAGCTCCCAAACTAAATAATAGAATAGGAGAATATGAAGATGAACCTCGATCACGAATTTCACAAAAAGATAGAGTCTCAAGAATATCCCATTCGATATGCATCATAGAAACGACATCCGAATGTTTGTGACTAAGCGCATCAGCAACACGATTACCCTTACCAGTGGTATACTGGATATCAAAGTCATAGGAGGCAAGAAACCCGAGCCAACGCTATTGTCTCATATTGAGTTCCTTCTGAGTGAACAAATACTTCAAGGATTTATGATCGGTATAGAGAATGAAGCGCTCGCCTAATAAATAGTGTCGCCAAATCTTCAAGGCGAAGACAATGGCGGCTAACTCAAGATCATGAGTGGCATAGCGAACTTCATTCGGACGTAGTTGCCTGGAAGCATAAGCAACTACCCAATCCTTCTGCAAAAGAACAACACCGAGACCACTAGCACAAGCATCGGTGTAGACAACAAGATTATGATTCCCCTCTGGAACCTCAAGAATAGGAGCATTAGTGAGAAGTTCCTTTAATGTCTGAAAGGAAGCTTCACAATTATCGGACCAAATATAACGAATGCCTTTCCGAATAAGGCTGGTGAGAGGAAGCACAACATGGGAAAAATCCTTAATGAACCGACGGTAATAACCTGCCAGTCCAAGGAAACTACGAATCTCATGAACATTGTCAAGCCTCTTCCAATTCTGGATGGCTTCGATCTTTGAGGGATCGACTGAAATGCCCTCGGAAGATACAACGTGGCCTATGAACTTAACCTTATTCTCACAAAAATGACACTTGGAGAATTTGGCTCTAAGCTGATGGTGACGGAGAGTACTCAAGACAATTCTCAAGTGATTAGCATGCTTAGCTTCAGACTTAAAATAAATAAGAATGTCGTCGATGAACATAAGGACGAACTTATCGAGATACTTCTGGAATACTCGATTCATTAGACCAACAAAGAAAGCAGGAGCGTTCGTCAAATCGAATGGCATAACGAGCCACTCAAAAGAACCATATCGAGTGTGGAAAGCTGTAAGAGGTATGCTATCCTCCGCGACTCGTAATTGATGAAAACCATGGCAAGGTCGAGCTGAGAAAAGACCTTAGCACCGCACAACAGATCGAACATATCATTGATCCTAAGCAATGGATACCTGTCTTGATGGTTAACTCGTTAAGCTTGCGGTAGTCAATGCAAAGCCTAAGAGTTCCATCCGACTTCTTCACAAAGATGACCGTGGCTCCCCACGGTGAAAAACTGGACTGAATCAACTGCTTCGACTCAAGCTCTAAAAGCTGCTTCTTGAGTTCCTCATTTTCCTTTGTAGACATCCTTGTGGGAGGACGACTAACTAGCTGCGTGCCTAGAATGAGATCAATGCGGAACTCAATTGCCCGCTTGGGTGGCAAACACGAAACAGGCTCAAAAACATCAGAAAAGTCACAAGCAATAGGAATACGAGATATATCATCATCATCTCGAGAGTCAAGAGAATATAAAGCCATTTTGGAATTATCCACATCCCGAAGAACAAGTGATAGCTGAGTAAACGAATCTGGATGTCGAAGATATAAAATTCTTTCAGAACAAATAATCCTGGCATCGTATCTCACTGGCCAGTCCATACTCAAAATCATGTCGAATCCCCGATAAGAAATAACATGCAGATTCGCATGAAAAGAAAAGCCACATAAAACAATCTCAACATCATCATAAAGCATGCTAAGGGTCGCGGATCCCCCAATAGGATTCGCAGTCCTCAATGAAGTAACCATACAAGAAACATCCAAAGATAAATCATCGACGAGCTTCTTCGATACGAAAGAATGTGAAACACCCGTATCGAAAAGAACTCGAATACTATGGTCATGAAATAAAATAGAACCTTCCAAAATAGATGGAGGTATACCTTTTGTAGGATCTAAATTAACCCTAGAGGGGGGGGTGAATAGGGTTATAGCAAATTTTCTTGATTTAAACACAAAAATAAACTGCAGAAATAAATATACTGAAAAGTAAATCACACACAAGATTTACCCAGCTTCGACAACCCCTGCCTACTGCTGCATTCCCAGATTTCTATTAGAATTAAACAGTATCACGCTTACAAACACTCTAACAGACTTGCAAACCCTGCTACCGCTTATAGAGTTTTGCAAACTCGCAACCCCTGCTTACTGAACTAACTCTAAATAGACAATCAGACACAACCTAAAACCTAGGTGGTGATTTACCTAAACTCTTTGATTCGTAGAATAAAAAAAATAATTAAGAACAAAATAAAATAGCCCTAAACTAATTAACAATATTAATATAAGTTTATAATTAAACAAAACCCCCTTTTGTTTTTTAACACCGGCCCACTTCCTTATTTCACCCGATCCTCTTTTTGTCTTCGTTCGTGAGAAATAATGGCGGCTTCGTTCTGATTAGGGCTTCGTTCCCTTTTGATCCAGTTAGGGCTTCGGCTCTTTGTTGCAATTAGGGCTTCGGTTTCTTCAATTGATCTGTGATTGGTTGCCCTAGCTTGCTTGCAGTTGCTCGATCGAGTTTTGATGCTTGTGAATTCGGTATGTGCTGTCTCCTTTTGCTTTTCTAAATTGATACTTGAACTCGATCGAATTTTAAATGCCGATGATGATTAGGGTTTTAATAGGATTTGATTTCCTATTTTTGCGTTCGTATATTCGTGTTTGAATTTTTCATTGAATCATTTCGGCCACTTGATGATGCTTGAATGAATGAGATTGATTCTGACTACTTCAAATCGTATATTGATGGTCACGGCTTTGATCATATGACTTGTTCGATTCCTTGATTCATACGGCAGAGACTTTCTACTTTTACTTTTCTTTGACTATTTCAAAGAATACGCATACGCACTTGATTTCTTTTTTCATTCGTGAATTTTGACTTCTCTGACACTTGAATTTTATAACTTGACTTCTGGTTTCTCTGTTTCGTATGTATGCTGTGCATTTGTAGTTGGTTTGAAAACTTTTGTGTTGTAGCTGTCTTGTATAACTTGAACTTGATCTGTGCCTTGTCCATTCTCATGTGTTCATCCCTGTAATATATGCTACTGATACATTTGGAGTTGGTTCATGTTGCATTGACTTGTTTTGTACTGGTGCACTTCTATTTGCTGTCATGTTGCTGGAATAACTTCGACATTGTTTTGATGCATTTGCATGTTGTAAGTGTAAGTGTTCATTCATGTTTTGATTATGACTTCATTATAGTTCCAGTTGATCATTAGGTAGTTGTCACTGTATTGCATTGAGCTCGACATTGTTGTTTACTTCACTTGTGTATTGCCTTCACTGTCCTCTTGAACTTGGAGTCTGCCTTGTTGCTGTGTCATTGCTGTAATATTGGCTTGTGACATTCATGTTGCAGTCCATATTCTTCATTTGATATCGAGTTGCACACTGCTGCAATGTTGAAAATGTTTCATTGTATCACTGCATATTGTAGTGTATTGCTTGCATTCATATTCTTGCTGTTGTTTGGATATTGTGGGATGCCATCTTCATGTACTCGATATTGTGGCATGTGGTCTTTGCTGTCCACTACAGTTTGTGTTGCTGTGCACTTTTGTGCTTTGGTTTGAACTTGCGGTTAAGAACAGTTGCTTTGTCTCGACTTTATTGGTGCATTGTTGCTGTAGCTTTTTGAAGCTTGAGTTTCTGGTCTTGATACTTGCAGTTGTATCACTTGATATTCATTCCTGTTGTTTGCAACTGTGTTGCACTTGCTTTTGATGTAGATGATGGTCTTTGTGGTCACTTGTGCAGTTTGGTCTTGCTGTTTGTCGAGTTGCATTTGTGTTACCATATTGATGCCTCTGTTTGCTATGGCTCTGACCATCTGATTGTTGTATTGCATGTTGCTGTTTCATTTCATGCATGTTGAACTGATTTAGCTTGGTGGTCTTGTACTTGTATACTGCTGGTTTGAGGCTGTGTCATGTTTGAACATAGCATTCATGTCATGTCGCCTTGTGTTGAATCCAGTTTTACAGCTCGGGTTTGACCTTGTGCTCGTGTCGTGATTTTAAATATATTGCACGTGAGTTGAAACCCGGCTTTGCATTTGGGTTTGACCTGTGCTCACCTGTCCCTGTAGCATTATCAAGTGTATATCGGTGTGCACGGCCTTGTGGCATATACAGTGATACACTATGTATGTCACAAGTTGTTCGTATATGATGAATTCAAATTTAAATTATGACGAACAACCCAAATAACTGAGGCAAATCATCTATTCAAAAATTATCTTCTATTTTTGAATTGCAAAAATATTTCTTTTTCAATTTTACTGCGTTAGTTTATATTTTTGCAGATTGCTCAGATGCTGGATTCAAACTGGAATGCAGTTGAAGATAGATACGAGTGTGAGTGATATGTAGTGAGGTGCTGATGTAGATGTGAAATGTCATGTATTGTAGTCAAAATTGTATATGTATAGTGAGAGCTTGAAATTGTACTATCAAAGTTGTAATAAATATTTGTTTGAATAAAAATTTCTGTTTGAATTCAAAATCTGTTTAACTTGATCTGTTTGAATTCAAATTCGAATTCTGTGTAGTTTAATTTTATTCAACAAATATTTATTTAAAAATAAAATAGTACATTACCAAATATATTTAAATGAATGTATATATGTTTATTATCATCAAACAAAAATCATATAGCGCAAGGCGCATAATCAACAATCTCCCCCTTTTGATGATAACAAACATATATTTAAGATTTTGAATATATCAAATGTTATTTGATAATTTCAATTTGCTCCCCCTATTTGAATGCTCCCTCTCTACACAATACTCCCCCTACATATATGCATAGAAATATATAAATGAGCCTATATGCACAGTGAAAAATTATTTGACCTTTGCTTGATTCTATTCGACAAAATCTTAACTTTTCTCTCCCCCTTTTGTTATCAGCAAAAGAATAATAGTGTTATAAAATAGGGATGAAGTGATCGACATGAATCAAACATTTAACTCAATTAAATATAAATATCAAATTTCAATAAAACTCAAACAAAAATCATAATTACCCTTGTCAAGCGCATATTCCACTTTCAGAAGTGATGGGGATAAAAAATCATCAAAAAATCATACAATTCTGTCTATTTGTGGTATATTTATTTCAGGAAATTTGAATCTCTACTAACCATGCATAACCGTTAGGACTTTTAAATGAGATTAGTAGTATTCACAATTTTTTTTAAAAAAAAACGAAATCAAGTATCTTCTAATCACGCATAACCGTGAGGACTTTTAAATGGGATTAGAATCAACATGTCTATTTAATTAATTAATTTTAATATGCGTTCCATACATGCATAACCGTGAGGACTTTTAAATGAGCATGGAAGCACATAATCATAAATCCAAGTAATTCACCCATGCATAACCATGAGGACTTTTAAATGAGAGTGAATACTTTGGATATTTATTTTTAAATTGCTGAATATTATAAGATGAAGCACAAATAATTTCCTTCACAGATTTAAAGATATTGAAGAACAAATGATTTCCTTTGTAAACTACCACAAATTTACATACTAAATATGATCTTGAAGAGTGATGGTCGATAGAAAGATGATAAAAATAGAAATGGTCATGGAATTATTACCCAAATTTTTTTTTTTATAACTCTTGTTATGAAATTCTAAAGAAATTTTCTAATTATACTTTCTCGAGTTATAATATATGATAAATATCAACACTCATCACTTTTTCAATCACTATTCATCTTTTCGATAATCATTAGGGAGTTAGATTAGTTAAAAAATTGTCATTTAGAATCAAATTCAAAAATCAAAAAAATTTTAAAAAAAAATGATGAGTCAACCTCTATAATTCCCAAATCTAAACGTAATTTGGAAAATCTGTCTTCGGGGAGAGGTTTTGTGAATATATCAGCAAGTTGAGTTTCTGTTGAAATATATTCAATGCAAATGTCTTCTTTAGCAATGTGATCTCGAAGAAAGTGGTGTCTCACATCAATGTGTTTTGTGCGAGAATGATGGACAGGATTATTTGACAAATCTATAGCACTCTTACTATCACATTTTAATGGAACTTGTTTATAGACTAAGCCAAAATCAGAAAGAGTTTGCATCATCCATAGAATTTGAGCACAACAACTTCCCAAAGCAATATATTCTGCTTCAGTGGTGGATAATGCAACACAATTCTGTTTCCGACTTGACCATGAGACTAATGAATGTCCTAGCATGAAACATGTCCCACTAGTGCTTTTTCTGTCAACTAATGAACCAGCATAATCAGCATCGGAATAACCTACTAAATCAAAATTTTCACAAGAAGGGTACCATAGTCCAAATTTGTGTGTGTGTGAAAGATATCTCAAAACTCGTTTAGTAGCTTTTAAATGAGATTCTTTGGGATTAGCTTGAAAACGTGCACACAAACACACAGAAAACATAATATCAGGTCTAGAAGCAGTAAGATAGAGAAGTGAACCGATTATCCCTTGATATTTCTTTTGATCAATTGCAATTCCTTTCTCATCTTTGTCCAACTTTGTTGATGGGCTCATAGGAGTTCTCAATGGCTTGGAATTTTCGACTCCAAATTTCTTCAATAGCTCCAACACATACTTGGATTGTGAAATGAAAATACCATCACTACTTTGCTTAATTTGAAATCCAAGAAAGTATTTCAATTCACCAACCAAACTCATCTCAAATTTAGCCTGCATGACTTGTTCAAAATTCTCACACAAAAGCTCATTAGTAGCACCATAGATAATATCATCCACATAAATCTGAACAATCAAAAAATCATGTTCTTTATGTAATAGAAACAGAGTCGTGTCAGCACTTCCCTTTTTAAAACCATTTTCCAAAAGATATGTACAAAGGCAGTCATACCAAGCTCTTGGTGCTTGCTTAAGACCATATAATGCTTTTTCTAGCTTATACACATGATTTGGAAATTCATGATTTTCAAAACCGGGTGGTTGTTCAACAAAAACTTCTTCTTTTAAATCACCATTCAAAAAGGCACTTTTTACATCCATTTGTTTAAGTTTGAAACCCTTGTAACATGCAAAACTTAGCAAGATTCTAATGGCTTCTAACCTAGCAACTGGAGCAAATGTTTCATCAAAGTCTATGCCTTCTATTTGGTTATAACCTTTTGCAACCAACCTAGCCTTGTTTCTAATTACATTTCCTGATTCATCAAATTTATTTTTAAACACCCATTTAGTCCCTACAATTGGATAGTCATTAGGCCTAGGAACTAAATTCCAAACTTTGTTTCTCTCAAATTGATTAAGTTCATTTTGCATTGCTAAAAACCAATTTTCATCATTAAGAGCCATTTCAACAGAATCAGGTTCAATTTCAGAAATAAAACCACTATGACAACAAAACGCGCACAAATTTTCATCAAATGAGGAACGAGTACGTATACCTTCCGTAGGATCACCAATAATTAATTCAGGAGGATGATTAGGTTTGAATCTTAATTTATCAGCATCAACAGTCCTTCTTTCAGTTTTCTCACTAAATGTCCCTTCTTCAGTGCCTTCAGGATCTACTCCATCGTCAACCATCCTTTCAGTCGTTTTTTCCAGATCAGATTCATCAAATTTCACATTGATTGACTCAACAATTGTCTTTGTTCGTTTGTTATATATCCTGTAAGCCTTACTCCTTGTTGAATAGCCCATGAAAATTCCATCATCAGCCTTTGATTCAAATTTTCCAAGTTGATCACCTGTGTTAAGAATGAAACAAGGACACCCAAATATACGAAAATAAGAAATGTTAGGTTTCCTTTCATGCCACAATTCATAAGACGTTTTGCCAAGTATTGGTCTAATCATTACTCTATTCATTACATAGCACGAAGTATTCACTGCCTCTGCCCAAAAGATTAGAGGTACCTTATACTCACTTAACATGGATCTAGCCAATTCCTGTAATGTACGATTTTTCCTTTCAACCACCCCATTTTGTTGAGGTGTTCGTAGAGCAGAAAATTCATGTTTTAAACCATTTTCTTCGCAAAAATTTTCAAATTCAAAATTTTCAAATTCGCCTCCATGATCACTTCTCAAGGTTTTAATTGTAACTCCTTTTTCATTTTGAACAAGTTTTGCAAATTTTGAAAAATATTCGAAAGATTCGGACTTTTTGGCTAAAAAGTAAACCCATGTAAATCTAGAATAATCATCAACCAATACATAACAATAACGTTTTCCATTCAAGCTTGAAATTTCATTTGGTCCAAATAAATCCATGTGGACTAGTTCAAGGACCCTTGATGTGCTAACAATGTTTTTAGGACGAAATGATGATCGACTAAGCTTGCTCAAGGAACATGCTTTACACACTTTATTATTTTTAAATTTCTGATGTGGTAACCCTCTGACTAATTCTTTTGAATCGAGTTTTTCTAAGAGACTCATGCTAGCATATCCAAGTCTCCTATGCCATAAATATGCCTCTTCGTCAGTGGCTACCAAACATCTAGAAAGATTTAGATTATCAAATGAAAGTGAGTAAACATTCCCTTTTCTTTTGCCCATAAAAACAATGTTATTAGAAGATTTATCAATGATTTTGCAAGTATCACTATCAAAAATCACGTTCATACCTTTGTCACATAGTTGGCTAATAGAAATGAGATTGTGATGCAGATTTTCAACGTATAAAACATTAGTCAAGGAAAAAATACCGTTACCAACTTCACCTTTTCCAATAATCTTACACTTGCTATTGTCTCCCATGATCACATTTCCACCTTTAAAATTCTCTAAGCTAAGGAACTTCGATTTGTCACCTGTCATATGTCTAGAACAACCTGAATCTAGAAACCATTCTTGTTGTTCCTTAGCCCGCCAACAGACCTACATAAGAAGAGAGGAAGATGACCTAGAGAAACTCTTAGGTCCAATGTTATTAGTGATAGAAGCATTGTGAATAAACAATCCCTTTGGAATCCATACTTGTTTAGTCCTTTTATTTTTATTCCAATAAACATGAAGTTTGTTTGTAGAATTCTTAGGAACCCAAACTTGTATAAATTTTGTGTTCTTGTTCCTATGACTATCATTTTCAGCACGACATCTAAATATTTCACATCTATCAAAGACATTCTTATATTTTGCATTATCATCAACTTGTGTTTTCCCAAAACCTAGTCCTTTCCCGTTGTTAGCAAAAATTTGATTTCCCAATAGCATGTTGAAAGATTTTTCGCCTCTTGAAAAGTTATTCAAAGATTTTTCAAGATTTTGGACTTTGGTTTTTAATGTTGAGTTTTCAGTAACAAGTGAGGTGCATCGATTAATAAAATCCTTTCTCCTAGTGTCGATGGTTTCCTTAAGATTCAAGTTTTCATTTTCAAGACTTTCAAAGTTATTCCTCAGTTTTGATAATTCTGAATCTAAAATCTTACATTTTTTACATTCTAGGTTTTGAATATTTTCAATTTCAGTTTCTAACCTAGAATTTTCATGGACAAGTTCTCTTCTATCAGATTTTAGTTTTTCAATTTTAGATTCAAGAGTATAAATCATTTTAGTAAAATCACAACACATTGAAACAAGTTCTTTATAAGAATAGTTACTTACCTCACTAGATTCCTCTAAGCTTGCTTCTGAATCCGATTTTGACATAAGACACAAGTTAGCCTCCTCTGAGCTATTATTTGAAACTTCCTCTCCTTCTTCATCATCCCAAGTTGCTGCAAAGGCCTTCTTTTTCTTTTTCTTTCCTTTGTTGTTTTTGAGAAGTGGACATTTTTGTTTGAAGTGGCCAGGCTTCTTGCAGTTATAGCATGTCAATTCATTATCGGAATCGTCAGAATTCTTTGACTTATTACCACTTATTTTCTTCTTTCGTGACTTGAATCTTGACCATTTTTTAAGATTATTGACAGCCATTGCAAGCTCTTCAATTGGATCTTCTTCTTCTTCATCGCTTTCTTCTTTGCTCTTTAAGGCAATCGTCT